>OU015492.1:102063115-103263115 GCA_907164885.2 Dolomedes plantarius | reverse complement strand
GAGGTCGACAGCCAATACGACTTTTTTCGGGGAATATTCTAAACATTTCTCTTTTGTATCTAATGAAGAACTGAAAATGTTTCAGTATGAAGGATTTCGAAAAGTAACCTTTCTAATTGTTACTATGGAGTACCCAAAACGAGTAATGCGTGTGTGAGTCGGGTGGTTATGTCTGTGGAGTATAACAGGGTTTATAACTTTAATGCAAGTGCCATTTCAGAAGTAATATCTATACAGTTCTTAAGAACGCACACTGAAGAACTGAAAGCGTATGTGAATGGTTTTGAAAAGAAACCTATTAAGTTATTTAATAGGTCCATGAAAAATTATGTTTTTTGAACGTAATTTTTTATATGAAACCTCTATACAATTATCTAACACTAGCTGAAAACCCGTACTTCGTTACGGAAATACATTTAAATTAAATACAACGGTCAATGTATGCAATTAATGCCAAAAATGTATATATATATATATATATATATATATATATATATTTATTTATAATAAATACTACGATCAATGTATGCAATTGATGTAAAAAAAAAAAAAAAACGAAAAATTATTTTTATAAAAAAATAATCGTAACGGATATTTTTATAGACAAAATAATGTAGAAGAAACTATTCAAATTAAATCTAATAAAACATACTAAATAATATAGTACAGTTAATATAGTACAGTTTGAGAAACATTTCTTTTACTGTATATTAATATTTTTTTTGGATAATGTCCAACCGTCTGCCGCATCAGCAATAAAAATAAATTTGTCTATTTCGTTGTTATGCACGTGACGCAAAATTAAAAGAAAAGAAACCACGTTATCAGCATTTAATAAATTAAATTCTAAAAATTAATATTTAAAAATTCCCCAGAAATCAGAAAATGGAGGTAAAGATTCGAAAAAGATTTCATTTTAAAGAATTTTTTATGATCTTTTTCGTGATATAAATTTTATAACCCTCGTATTATTATTTTAAATGCAAAGTTAGTCAGTTATGGAACTGTTTTATATATATACTAGCTGAAAACCCGCGCTTCGCTATGGAGTACATTCAAATTAAATACAACGGTCAACGTGTGCAATTTATGCCAAAAAATAAATATATATATTTATAATAAATGCGATGATCAATGTATACAATTGATGTAAAATATATATCTATCTATATATATATATTTATAAAAAAATCGTAAGGGATATGCATTTTTTTTGGATAATATCCAATCGTCTGCTGCATTAGAAAGAGAAAAAAATATTTTTTTTGTCTATTTAGTTGTTACGCACGTGACGATAAATTTATTGAAAGTACCAGAAAAAGAAATCACGTGATCAGCATTTAATAAATTAAATTCTAAAAATTAATCTTTAAAAATTCACCAAAAATCAGGAAATGGAGGTAAAAATTCAAAAAAAATTTCATTTTGAAGGAATTTTTATCATCTTTCTCGTGATATAAATTTTATAACCCTCAATGTATTATTTTAAATACGTAAAAAAAGTTTAAAAAACAGCTTAAAAATTTAATTTAAAAAGATCTAAGAAGAATTTTTGAAAAATCTTTCTTAGTGCATCCCTACACTATTAGAAGAATCGCCATACAAAATTTCAGCCCTTTAGGTCCAGCGGTTTGGTCTGTGCGTTGTATGTCAGTCAGTCAGTGAATGAATGAGTCAGTTATGGAACTGTTTTATATATATAGATAGATAATGAACTAAAAATGTGCAATCCTCAATTAAAACAACATCGTTTCTACAATAAACATTAAAATGTGTTATGGGGAATTCAAAGCGTGGAAGAGAATTTAGACAAGGCAGTCAACAAATTCCCTAGAAAAAAAAGAGAAAAAGGAAAAAAAATCCTAATTCTTTAAGATTTAATCCAACGTGAAAATAATTGCTTGATAATTTTTCAGTTTGAGCTCCAATGATCCCCTTCCTGTTTTATCAGAACACGAGTCCTCTTTTCCTCTTTCGAACTTATTCCAGTTCCATTCACAGCGGAATCCCTCTTCCCCTCTGTGGAGCGAGACGAATTGCTCTATTATGTGCTCAGAAAACCCAACAGTCGTGGAAAACAAATGCCGGCCGAATCCTTGGTGGCTTTAGTTGTGGGGCCAGGTTATTAACTAGGAGCGGAGAGATTTTGGCAAGCTGTCAGACCCTGAGCAGTGAGCTACCGCGCCTCAACCGGAGAGTGACTGCCCACATATATATTCGGCGATTTATTTCGTGGGATTCATATTTATACGTCTAACAATGGACGCAAAGGTGGGAATTCTACAATAGGCGGGTACATAAAATACGAAACTAAATATATGCATATTTGTGGATGTTAGGAATTTGAACTTACTTTCCTGCGCAGCACGAAGTAATAAAATGTCTTAATATTTCAGATGGGGAAAAAAAATCTATGAAACACCTTGCTTTAAGGAGGAAAACATTGATCAATATGCAAAAATCTTTTGCATATCCATTAGGTAGTCTTTTTCATATGTTATTTTTTTCTACTACGATTTTACGACTGTTAAGCATTATATATATATATATATATATATATATATATATATATATATATATATATATATATATATATACATATATATATATATACATATATATACATATATACATATATATATATATATATACATATATATACATATATATATATATATATATATACATATATATATATATATATATACATATATACATATATATATATATATATATATATATATATATATATATATACATACACACACACACGCACACAGGGTGGTCATAAAAAATTTTTGCCAATATATGGACCTCTAGCGGTTGTTACGTTCAACCGATCGAGATGAGATTTCAGATATAGTTATTGAGAGGTATGAGCTCAGGATTCTGTGAACGGCAACCAAGTGGCGTGCTCACGGTTACGGTTATAGGTACAGAAACTCGAAATTTTCGAATAGCAACGCCCACTTTTTCCCGTCGCAAACAGCTCAGCGCATGCGATAACCCTAAAGAACGTTGGAACGGTACGTGTATCACAAAAAGTCGGACGCGTTATGCACGCATAAAAAGCAGCTCTGCGAACGGCCAGCAAAAGCCCGACCGGGGCGCACGGAGGAAATTGTATATGACAGAGGCAAAACACCAGTCACTTATGACAACGCAGTTTGGACAAAAGGAAACTTTTATTTGGATTACATATTTTCCACATGAGTGCCATCACAGGCCATACGCAGAGCTTGTTTTTGTGCGTGCATAACGCATTCGCTTTTTGTGAAACACGTACCGTTCCAAAGCTTTTTAGGGTTTTCGCAAGCGCTGAGTATTTTGCGACGGGAAAAAGTTGGCGTTGCCATTCGAAAATTTCGAGTTTTTGTACCTATAACCGTAACCATGAGCGCCACTTGATTGTCGCTCACAGAATTTTGGGCTCATATCTTTGAATAACTGTACCTGAAATTTCATCTGGATCGGTTGAACGGAACAACCGATAGAGGTCCATATATCGGCAAAGTTTTTTTATGATCACCCTGTATATCGCAATACGGAAAGACCTAGCTTAATCACGTGCTAGAAAACACATAAACACCTTCATCACCCATGAAAATGTAGTGTAACACCGCAAATGAATCTTACACTATTAATTTAATTTTAATTTATAGGATGCTAAAAAGATATGCTGAGAAGCCTGGTAGAAACTAGCCTCGTAACTACAATCTGAATGTGAAGATAAGCAAGTCGAATGCGTTTTCCAGATGAATGAGGTAAAATAACTATGTAATGGGCCAGAGGGTCATAAAACTTCAATTTGGCGAAATTATAATTAAAAAGGCAAACACATTCGCCCGTAACATTGCATTTGATAATTCGACATACGTAAATCGCATTCGCCTCGCAGGCGTAGCATTTAATACAATACAAATGTTTTTAGGAGTACTAAAGTAGTTATGTATAGTAAGGAAATGAATTATTTCGTTAATATTGCTAAAATGTACAGTAAAATTTTTATTAGATCTCTAGCTGAAACTCTAGCATACGAATGAAAATTACGGAGAGACAAAACTAGTAAATGAATCAGTAATTGAATTTTATAAAAGGGAATGGATTACTGATAACACACTAGATTCCGTATTTACATTCGTGACGTCAATTGAGTGCATGTATAGAGGAAAAGCCAATGAAAGAGACACTGAAAAAAAATCATGTAAATATGTGTAACTATGTAGGTTAGTGAATGAATAGCAACAAACAAACATACACACACAAAAAAAAAATGAATAGCTTAGTATCCAAATTTAGCCGGAAAAGGCAGAATTTCTCTTAAAAGTCTTTTCTACAGCTAATAAAAACATGCAGGGCTTTCTTTTCCTCTCCATTTGTTATAAACCGTGTTTAAGACTTCTTATTGTTCGTGTTACATTTCTGTTATGATTCAAAACTCATTTCCCTCTTACAATTGGGAAAGAAAAACTATTGTTTAAGAGCTTCCTAGGAGGAAAAAAAATTACTCAGTGTTTATTCAGCCATTTTTATGGATTAACTCACTTTTTATATCGCCTTTTTTTTCTTTTGGTAACCCTCATTAAAAGTCGAAACCCCGCCCTCCCACCCGAGCAGTGTAGGGCGCGAAGAAAAATGTCGTAATTAGGCTTCAGCTTCCCTCCCGCAACACCCTCCCCCGACGGTTTGGGGGGCCAGTAATTAAAACCCATCTGCGCTTTTGTTAATTACTAGCCCTGGCCAGAACTGTTTGCTAAAATCCCACGTTATTTGCCCGGAAGGAGAATAAAATAAATACTTCCTACAAACAAACAGAAAAAGGACGAGAAAAAAAAAGGAAGAAGGGGGGGGGGGTGTATTAGGGAGTGAGACGAGATGAGTTGTTTCTCGACTGCTACAGTCCGACGTAATTACAAACTGCGTCGTTAGCGTTATCTCGAACAATTTCCTCACTACGGATTCACGAGCTGCAAACGGGCACGCCGGTGTTAATAGCGAATGAAATTAAACGTTTCCATTAGTAAAGAATAATTAGCGTGTGAGTGAGGGACAGAAACGCATCAATTATTTTCGTCACAGGGCAAAAAGTCGATTGTAACGTTACTAGTATTGATAATTCAGATAGCCATCTACACTTCCCTAATTGGGCATGTTTATGCCGTTATATAGTTAATGATATTCAGTGGTACCTAATGAATGGACTTAAGATCGGCTTAGGGCATTACACTAACAATTTATTCCCATTTTTCCCCAAATGAGAAGTTAATCGAATTTCGCAGGGCTAAATGACCTTCCGTGTTGGCTCTAAATGTGACACGGATTTAGTAATAACAATCCTTTCTGTGGAGTGTCTCCATTGCGATTGCTTAGTGATTCGTCTGCATTAAAGCAGGAGTAATTAGAGAAAGAAATTTGCAACGTGATGTCTCGTGCCATGTTCAATGTATTTTAATCAAAAATTTTACAATGCTATCAACAACCCGTTATTAGTAAAATGCTAAGCCATACTGGGATCAAAGTCTCTGTAATTTAAAGTAAATTTTGAAAGAGGGAAAAATACCATACACATTTTCAAAATTAAATGTATACGAAACATAGTGTTTTTATTTAAATACATCGTTAATGAAATTATAAAATATATATCATACTAGCTGAAGTACCCGGCATTGCCCGGGATTTTAACAATATTTGTTAACCAAAATCAACACAGTATAAATAACATAGAAAAAGTATACGTGAAATGTTTTACACATCTCAGAATTCAGGAATTTCAGCCTTTCATCATTGAAGCACTAAAATCTGAAAAGTAAAAATGTCAAATTGTCTAATGTTTGCTAACCAAAATTAATTTAAAACTAAACACGTTATAAATAACATAGAAAAAAACATGTGAAATCTTATACACATGAATAAAATGAAAACCCAATTAAAAAAATATATAAAATTATAATAAACTCCTCAGAATTCAGCTAGATTTAGCCTTTTATCATTTGGGCAAAAAAAGAAGCTGAAATTACAGGTTTAGCTGAAATTTCCAATAGAACCATGATATGACTCTAGCGTTGCCTCTTAAAAAATCAAGTGTTTGATTGAGGGCTGCAAACCATTCAACTCCTCTCCACATTAAACTCCTATAAACATCCTCTACATATTAAATTCCTTTTCTCTCCATAATAAACTCCTCAGAATTTTGGTAGATTCAGCCTTTCATCCTAGTACCACTAAAACCTGAAACATCCTCTCCAGAAATATAAATTTATTAATTACAATAATTAAACTCACGCAAATGTATGAATTACATAAGTTTTTTAACCAACATTTGAATAATTCGTAAATGAAAAAGCATATGAAAATAAAGATAATAAGAACTTCCGGAATCGAAATTAATGACCCTTAATTTTTAATTAATAAAAAACCAACATAATATGAACAAAAACGATAGTTGTTTAAAAGCATATGAAAATAAAGCTATTATAAAGATAATAATAAAAAAAGCATATGAAAATAATGCTCGCGTATGAAGTTAACTTTATGATATAAAGATAGTAATAATAATATAAACCGCGTGCATAAAATATTTAGCTTTTCAAGCGAAATAAATTAATTTTTAGAAAAAAACTACTTTTAATCGAGAAATTAAATACATTGCACAAAATTTTGATTTTACCAACTCTCTACCCTACAATTTACACCCTACTTCTTTGAAGTTGGGTGTTGAAACATCCTCTTTGAAAAATTTACACCCTACTTCTTTTAAATAGGGTGTAAATATAAAGTTTTAACAGCGAATTGAATGCCAGTTAAAAATTATTGTTGTTTAAAATCATATGAAAATTACGCTATAATAAAGATAAAAAAGCATAGGAAAATAATGCGTGCGCATGAAGTTAACGTTACGATATAAAGATAGTAATAATAATATATATATATATATAAAACAGTTCCGTAACTAACTGACTGACTGACTTGACTGATTGACTGACTGACATACAACGTACAGACCAAACCGCGGGAAATAAAAGGGCTGAAATTTCGCATGGCGATTCTTCTTATAGTGTAGGATTGCACTAAGAAAAATTTTTGAAAAATTCTTAGATTTTTTTTAAATTAAATTTTTGAGTTTTTTTAATAACTTTTTTTAAGTTTGCATTTAAAATAATAATAATTTGAGGGTTATAAAATTTATATCACGAAAAAGATCATAAAAATTCCTTTAATATGAAATCTTTTTCGAATCTTTACCTCCATTTTATGATTTTTGGTGAATTTTTAAAGATTAATTTTTAGAATTTAACCTTTTACATGCCACACTATGATCAAGGAATAAAGTACCATATTTTGCTGCGTAACTTTGGTCGATAACTTCCAGGAAGTCGGTCCAACAGGTGTACTCCACTCATTCCTTTATTATATAATTTTATAATGTAAGGTTAAGGAAAATCAACTTTTATTTTAGCTCGGACATATCTTTTTGCTCTTCCTAATGGTTCGTGAGTGATAAAATTTGATGTAATAGTTACAACAAAACTATCGTTCCAATGGCACATATAAACTTCTCCATCGCATCGGTAATCAAACTCTCCACGTTGAAATTTCGATATTTCTTTTGCTGTTTTAAGAGAACATTGTCCCGTTCTGGAATCTCGCACTGTGCCGATTGCCTTAAAGACTTTGTTAGATAAATCTGTCAGCAGACTGTACGATGTAAAAAAAGTTATCGAAAAATATTTTGCGTTTCTCTGGATTGTCAATAAAAGATAATAGTTCGGAGACAACTTTTGATCCAAGTGGCAAATTTTCATTTTTCGAACTTTTTCCACCGTAGATAGACATAGCATAAGGATAACCATTTACTGAGCAGATCATCCAAACTTTGAAACCAAAGCGAATTGGCTTTCCACGTATGAACACCTTAGCCGAACGATGTCCATAACACGGAACCATGGATTCATCAATACTCATATTTTCATGAAAAAATCCAAATTGACGAAAATTTTTTCCAACCTCTTTATAAAAGGGAGAAATTTTTCCTAATTTATCGCCTGGTTCCAATTTACTATTATCAACAATGTGGAAATACTTTTTTAACATCCGAAATTTATTTCTGGGCATTGTATTGTTAACAATTAGGATATGCAAATCTTCCTGAGAGCTCGAATATGTATTTTCATCAGGTACTGAGTGGTAGCCACTAAACAACAGAAATCCAAGAAACTGCCGAATGTCATTTGCGTCGACGTCTAAAGAGTCTCCTTTTTGTAGGGCATACAGCTTTGTAAGTTCGGCTGAATTTTCTAAGTAATCAGACGGCAGAATCACTGATTGACGGCAGAATCACTGATCACGTGTGATATCACTGCTTTTGTATATCGTTACATGCCAATGTTCCTTTTTTGGAACATTGCATTTTTACGCAGTCTTGAGGAAATATTTCTTGTTATTATTTTAATTTATTTTATTAACTCGTTAAACTTGTCCTTTGCAAGTACGATGGGGAAATTTTTGGGTGGATTTGAATTTTTAGGAATTTTATAGAATTTTTTTCTTACGTACTGTAAAAATTGTGAAAAAAGCTGATTTTTAGAAATGTTTCTACGGTAAAATATTCATATTTGAAAAAAAAAAAGTCAAAAAATCAATCATGCCTTCTGTAATATACGGTAATTGTTTCAAACTGACAGATATCACAGTTTATTTTAAAAAAAATATTAAACATGGTGTTCCCTAAAAGGAACATTGGCATGTAAAAGGTTAATTTATTAAACGCTGATCACGTGATTTCTTTTTCTGTTACTTTAAATAAATTTATCTTCACATAACAATGAAATAGGCAAAAAAATGCTTTTTTTCTTGCTAATGCGGCAGACGATTGGACATTATTAAAAAAAATATTAAAATAATGTAAAAGATATGTTCCTCAAACTGTACTACATTAACTGTACTATATTCTTTAGTATGTCGTATGAGATTTAATTTGAATATTTTCTTCTACATTATTTTGTCTATAAAAATATCCCTTACGATTTTTTTATTAATATATATATATATATATTTTTTTTTTTTTACATCCATCGTATACATTGATCGTCGTATTTATTATATATATATATATATATATATATTGGCATTAATTGCATACACTGACATTGTGTTTAATTTGAATGTACCGTTCGTTTAGGAACACGTTTAGGAGGTGTTGGTTTATAGAATACTAAAAGTTTAAAATAGTGGCGCCATCTATTGCATATCTGTGAATCGAGAATCGCATCCTTAAAAAATTGTTGATTATCCTAATTGTTAGCAATACAATGCCCAGAAATAAATTATTGATGAATGTTTGTTAACCAAAATCAATTTTAAAACTAAACACAGTATAAATAACATAGAAAAGATTTAGCCTTTATCATTGGAGCAAAAAATCCTGGAAAGTAAAACATAAAATATATAAATTTATAATAAACCTACCAAAATCCATTAAAAAACTAAACACAGTATAAATAACATAGAAAAAAAAAGCATACGAAATGTTATACACATTAATAATATGAAAACCAATTAAAAATATATAAATGTATAATAAACTCCTCAGATTTCAGCTATATTCGGTCTTTCATCATAAAAAAGCTGAAAAAAAAATAAAATAACAATAATTAAAAAAAATAATAAAATAAAATAAAAATAATAATTTAAAAAATAATAAAATAAAATAAAGATAATAATTAAAAAAATAATAAAATAAAAGCTGAAATAAAAAAGCCTTCATAAAAAAGCTGAAAATACAGGTTTAGCAAAATTTGCACGATCCCATGTCTTACGGGGTACCAAATGAAGCGTTTTAACGACTACGCCACGGTTATACACAAAGCTGGTGAGTAAAGTAAAAAATATACGCAATGAGTTTTTTGGATTGTTGCTATGGATTGGTGAATATACATACATTTATGGAGTAAGAGGAGTTTTAAGTGAGAAATAAGTTAGCAGGATAGAAGCTTAGTCTTTAACTCTTCAATAGACACAAAGACATAAGCTAGGGGGATTGCAGTAGCGATTAAAAAAGATCGTGACACATAGCGTGGTTGATTCGAATTTTCCATCGCGTGTGAGAGTGTCAATATGCCGTTGGATCCGATTTATTTTAGAGTATAAAATCTGACTTAAAAAATTATTATTTTCATTTATTATTCTGGTTTAATATATAACTTGAAACTTTTTGATTTTATTTATTTTTATCTTTTCGCTCGCTGTTTTCCAGCTAACCCTAACGTGGACGCCATATTCAGAGAAGTGATTCCACAAAGTGTAACAGCTTACAAATTGTTGGTTTTTTGTTAATTAAAAATCAACGATAATTAATTTCGATTTTTGAAGTTCTTCAGACCCTCGGCTGTTTTTAAAGACGCCTGTATGTAAAATTTCACGATCGTTGCTGCTAAACTGTGGATTTCTATACAATTACAGAGATACAAACATTCATTTTTATATATTAGATTTCAAAATATGAATATCCAGTATGATGATCTGGTGGGATGATGATGTATAAATGTTCCAGTAGATGAATAACCAGAAAGGATGTTTTTTCCTCTTTTATTACTTTTGAATTCAAACTATTATATAGTTCGAGGTCAAAATACGAAGTTATTAATGTTCAAGTTCTATTTTAGCTTAGAAAAAAATGTGTGCTATAGTGATACCGAAATCAAGAATATATCACTGATTATTTCTGGGTTTAAAACCTTGGTTCTAATCCTGGGGGGGGGGGATCCCCCCCGGAGAGGTCTGGAGGATACCCAGGGGGGGGGGAGGTTAGCAAAAAATGTGTAGCACGTACTTTACTAGCGTTACTTACGTATTAGCGTTACTTATGTAGCGTTAGTACGTATTTTAAGCTTGGGGTAGAGGGCGTAGGGTCTGGAGATCATTCAAAGGGGGGGGGGGAGGGTAGACGTACAAAGGTTCTGGTTTAAAATATTTGAGGATAAAAAACACAAACATAATGTTTTGTAGAATTGATAGTTTTGAATGGCAACGCTTAGATAGAATCAAAATTTCTTGTGAAGCATCAAACATACTGAAAATTGTTAATAAGCTATTTGTATTACATTCCTCTCTCATTATGCTCTCAGCTTTGTTGTATTTTTATAAGGATTTAAATTGTATAACTACCTGGTTATTTAAGCACTTTGTCTCAATTTGAGAAATGGTATTTCTCTACAAAACAATCAAGAGTAATAAACATTCATTTCGTTTAACAAAATTACACTGGTATTCCCTACAATAAAGCTCAGACTTCAGTCATAAAAACTGAACTTAGCATGTTCATCAACTACCCATAAGAGACGTATTACACAGACGTAGTAATAAATACAAAACTTGTGATATCAATTAGCAGTGTCTGTATATAATGTCTTATGGGAGTTTGCTAATTACACTGAACTCAAATTATCATTTCTAATAGATGAATGGTCTGCACGGACACAGACAATTCAAAAATGGTTTGTATATTCTAAAAATTATTACATCCAAAATGTTCAATTTATCTATAATCATAAATTTAAATACCAATTTATTGAAATATATATAATCTTTTTTTTTCTAGAAAAAGTCTTACATTTCTTTTCTTGATTTTAATTCTGATTTCTTACATGATCAATCTATCAGAATATATCATCCAATATTTACCGCATTTTTAGTTGAAAATATGTTCAAACCCTTATGCTACATAATTTACCCCACATCGTATATCTCGTCTATTAAACTATAAAACTATTTCACTTTCGAAGCCTTTAACTATGTAAAATCTGATTTCATGATTTAGCCTATTAAAGATTATTCTTATCCAAGATTTAAAATTGCACAATCCAATAATGTGAATAAATGTCTTTCTCACCCATTAACTCCGACAATAAATGTCTCAGATAATTTGCCTCATAAAATTTTCAGGCTATTTTCTAAACAATACAGAAAAAAAATCAAAGAATTCAATGAAAAAAATTAATGAAAACTAAACTGCATAATGGAATACTCTATAACTTTGTTCTGATATGACAATGGTGAGAATTTTTTAATAGAAAAAAATTAATAATTTCATAAAATTATGGTACCATTCAAATAATTTCTTGCTCTTTAACAAAAGCAATATAAAAACATTTACAACATTATTATGGTTAAAATTATTATTATCGCTATTATTAAATTCGAATTAAATAAGACTGCCAAAACGCCATATATTTGTAGAGAAATTTATCCATTATGATTCAAAATTTTAATCATCATTCATATTGACGTCAAAGAAAAAAGAGAAAACAAAATTATGTCATTAAAGTAATGTTTATAAATTAAGCAATTCTCAAACAAAGACGATATTTCCCGCAGATAAAACAAACATGTACTGAGCAGATCCATTTGTCTGTTTATCTGTCACAACATGACGCAAAAACTTAATATATGACTCTTTAAAAAATTAAAAACACATTAGTTTTTTTATGCATCATTATAAGGATATTTTTAATTAAGTCCTTTACTCCAAAGTTTTAAAAACTAGACAGTAAAAAAAACCAAAAAACTAATTGAAAGAATATGTAATCGGGATTTTTCCCTGCATGATTGCGGGGAGGGGGAAAAATATTAAAAAAATATCCCTCAAAAAGTAACATGTGTTCTTTATCATAACTCATCACAATGTAAATTTACAATTATGCTTATCAGTGAAAGAAATTTGAAAAAAAAATTAATTATATGAAAAAAAAAAGAAACGGAAACAAGTTACAGGACATAAAAAGAATTTGTACTTCTGAGAACATATAAAACACTCGCTCAGGAAATAATTTAATTCAGGGCCATGATAGGCACTGATTAAAGATGAATACGGGAAAAAATGATGTGACGATGCCAAAAAAAAAAAAAAAAAATTCAATAAAATACTCACAAAGGGACTGAGGAAGAATTAATTAGAATGAAGTGCTTTTAAGAACTGTGATTTTCCATTGAGATAAAGTTGTAACATCCATTATTCTCATCGAAATCTTTTTTTTTTTCTTGACAAATATCCTAAAGAATATTCAATTTAGTCATACTCTAAAATAACGATACGCTGCAAATAACAAAAATGTTTTCGAAGTGCTTTTTATGATTACTCATCTCTTTCTACGCAGTATCGGTGTTTATTTGTTCATTTCGGATCATTAAAATTCCCAGACTTAATAAAGTCTGAACCGCCACATATTTATCACAAATCGTAGCCGGGGGCCTTGAAGGATACTTCGTAAGGAGGAACAGTGACTTGATTCTGCAAAATATTCGATACTTAGGCCCTTGTTTTTTTTTTTTGTTGTTGTTTGTTTCGCACGTTTTATGAGTAATGAAGCGGTGAAGGAGTTGAAATTTTAATGTATACACCACGGAATGATTAAAATTAATAAAACGAATATGTCTGAAAACTCTACAGTGGTGTAGAGAGGGATACAATTCCAACAAAGCAAACAAATGCAGTTCAAAATGTGGAACGAATTTTATTTTACTGCTCTTCAATAAAGATGAATATAAATATTTGCTACTAATTTACTTGAATTTAAAACACCTGCGCTAAAAAATTGGAAAAAATATAATTTCACCCCGTATGTATTTCTTTCTTTGGAGGAATGCTTATCGATTACAACATAGCAGAGTTTAAATCTACTAAACGTTGTTGGATATAATGAAGAAATTCAAGAAATGTATTGTCACCAAGAATTCAAGCGTCAGGGTTTTATTCGTTCAAGAGCACCAACTAAATACACGCTTCGCACAAACCGCGATTCAGCCAGGTGGCGCTATCAGTACGCTAAAACAATATATATGTTTTCAATTTGCAACATCTAATAATCTGAGTCTACTCTATCACCCATTCTCTCACAGTATTTTTCCCCTTTAAAACAACTTGACTGATTCATATGCCACAGCTGAGACCTCTGCTTTGTTAATCCCAACCCTTATCATGAACATCTTAAATGAAAACATATCATCTCAGACTTCGTACAAAAACAATGAAATTTCATTTGAGGTTTGAATTTGGTTAATGCTACTTTTGTCTTTTAGAGATCCTAAACAAATGTAATTTATGCCCAAACATATATCGATGTCCATATACACATATATAAATCCCAAAATAAGAGAGAATATGGTTATTTCAAGAATGAAAATATTATAACTAACTTCCCAAACTAAGTTTTCTCGACACCAGGATTTATGGATATAAATATGTATGCACAGTGCCATCTATATACTGGAATAAATAAATGGAATTTCGTAGAAAATCTCAAACTTTTTTGTTTCTTTCAGTTATGTATCTACAGATAGATAACTTTCAGTTGTGTTAACGGGCTTGCGAATAAAAAATTAAA
Source organism: Dolomedes plantarius (assembly GCA_907164885.2). Taxonomy (NCBI): domain Eukaryota; kingdom Metazoa; phylum Arthropoda; class Arachnida; order Araneae; family Dolomedidae; genus Dolomedes; species Dolomedes plantarius. The sequence goes on along the minus strand of OU015492.1, from coordinate 103,248,737 downwards.
ATAATTTAAATTATAATTATGAAATAGGGCACTATCTTTCGACACCAAAGTCTGTGGGTTCAAGTCTCACCCTTAGCAGGGACATTTGTAGCCGTTCGGAATCATCTTTAAACAGTAGGTCCCAGTGTAATTAGCCCTCGTGTAGCAAAAGAATTGACAGTAGCACTCCAAACCAAAACCAAAAATCATATACTTATGAGAAATGAAATAAACAAAACCTAATTTCTTCCATTGTGAAGCTGGTGAGTTGGAAGACCACCGACCTCGAGGTTAAAATCCCAGGCTGGCAGGTGGTCGTTACGAAGTGGTTTATTTTATCAAACATATGTATATTTCACCTACTTCGAATTCACAGAACGTGTCTTTAATACGTCACAATTCAACATTACTGAAGCAAACAGAAATAGGCATTTTTTCTAGGATTCCACCGTTCTAGAAATATTCTGCAGTTATTCGTAAGAGAAGAAATCTATTTTCAAGTATCTGGTTTAATTTTAAACCAATTTTTGTCTCATATTTTGAAAGCATAACCTTATGATTTAGCTACAGAAAAGTCCTTATTTGGTAAACACTCTAGTACACTTTTTATTTTACACTTAGCTGTGCATTTTTAAATAAAATTTAATTTCAAAGGTTTATTTATTTTCCTAAAACAAAAAAACTTTATTTTTACTACGTCTTTTGCAAACAGAAACTTATTTACAAAGGTCTGGATTCCAGTCCGGTACCAATTATATATTATCTGCATGCCTTAAGCACTCGGCCAAACTAAAATTTACGTAATGTTTTACGTAATGGTCTGTCCTAAACCAAATGATTCCAAAACCAAACAAATGGTTATCCAAATGACTTTTTCTTTATGTCTTAGTTCCAAAAAACAAAATTTTTTTTTAAATTTTGGATGTTTTGGATTTTTTTTATGTGACGTCTAGGAAAAAGAGGGATGTCATCTAATGAGAATATTTGATGAAGCATATTAAATGTATAGAAGTTGTAATTACCGGTACTAGGATTCATGATCTGTAAATTTAACTGTTTTGGTTGTTTTAGCCATCATACATGACTGACGACAAATACTTATGTCTATAGTGATTTAATCATTAGAGCAAAACTGTCTCTAAATGTAATATGTTGTCTCTTTGAATTAAAAAAATGACTATTGTAGACCATAGAAAAAAATTTCTTCATCGACATACAAATTAGTCTCTCTCGTTTGGGCTTACATTAGAAAAAACATCTGATTCAATTTTTGTATATTGAGCTAGTAAGCACAATACATATGCTATTGTTTTACATTTCTATTAGTTTTATTTCTTTTTTAAGAAGACTGTTTTATTGCACTTTAAGAGGATAAATAACTGAATTATTTAAACATTTACATAGACAAATGATGGAGCACAGATTTTATATTTAATGTAAGAAAAATACTAAATCATGTAACTGTATTGAAAGGAACCAAATTAATATATCATTAAAATGTTAACAAAAGAGTTGAACTAGAGAAATGATAAGACGTTTTTAAAGAATCCAGGGAAAATTCAGAGATAATTTGGATTTCAAAAACATTGCCCTTTATCTCTGTGTGTTAAGACAAAGTTGATATCGTACAATATTTTTATTTCCAAGTCAATATTTCCGTAAAATTTCTAAAGACACAGTTCGCATCTTAGAAACCTTTTTTTTTCCTCAAAAATCCATACTTTTGTAAAATTTCTGAAGACAAACTGGAGATCTCAAATACATTTTTTTTCTCAGATTACTCAAAATTTCAAAAGAGAAAGTTAAAATATTTCAAAATACCTAAAATGTCTGAAGACTTTTCAGAGAAATGAATGAATTGTAATAAAAAAAATCTTCAGATTTCATAAAAATACCCTAAAAAAAATATTTTCATCCGAAAAACTGCAGAACTTTTCAAGTAGGGCAGTGTTAAAAGCTAAGTTCTCAAGAGCTTTCTCACAGCAAAATTATTTTTGGGTAATTTTTTTCCCCATTTTAAAAAGACGGAGGAGTGACTCTTTCTTTGTTATTGTAACTTTTTGTTAGCTTACAAAAGAATTCATTTTAAGATATTCATCACTAACAATGAAAAACAAATGATCCCATCACATTTCTTAAAATGAATTTTTCGATATTTTAGATTACTATTTTTATGACCTTTCCCCCCCCCCCCCCATGAATGTGTATATCAGAATCCTCTTAATAGTAATTATTGTTTGAAGGCTAAAATCAATTTATACGTTTTAAACGAAGTAAAAATCGATTAAATGAAAAGCTATAAGGTTATCCTATACAGCTGCAGGCTAAACTAAATTGAACAAACTACCATTTTAAACTATTGCAGAGATCATATTTAAAATCTAGACATTCATTCATCAGCCGAACTATAATCTGTTTAAAAATATATTTAAATCAAGTACTCTTTTGTGCCTCCTATATGGTGTAGTGGTTAGCGTCCTAGGCTGCACGCAGTGGATTCCGGTTTAAATCCCGAATAAGGCTTGGTCTTTTCCGAGTCATCACCCTCATAGGGAGCAATGCTGGCTCACCTATATGGAGCTGCCATAATAAGATAGCTAGTAAATCGTTGTGAATAACAAAAGATGAATGTCTCACGGCAAAGTGCCTCCGCATTAGACAAAAAAAAATGTACTCTTCTATGCTCATATGATATCCTAACTTAGATGTTAACTAAAATACTAGCATCGGAACAATAGATATGCTTGTAAATGCGTATTGTTATTTCTCAAGGTTTGCTTATCAGAAATAGCTACTTATCCATAATTTTAAACGTAAATAACATAACACTTATTTAAAATATGTGCATATAGTACATATACACCTGTACATACCGTGTGTGCTTTGGTGAACGTTGTACTTGAAGTGTGTTTTTATGTTACGCACGGCAGTCATGACATTAATTTTGTCCATTTACTTCATTCAGAGCTAAGAAAATCCTCTTGGTAAATCTATTTATAGCTGAAACCTATAATGTTTTCATTGATAATAGGGTTCCTCATATATCGGTAAATGAGTATTGTCATTTCTAAAGGTTTGCTTATCTGGAATTGAAACTTATCCATAATTTTAAACATAACAAAAATAAGACTTATTTCCAATATGTGCGTACACATACAGGGTTCTCACCTATATCAGTTACACATCCCTTAACTTCTAAACAGTGACAGCTTAAGCCATAAAGTTGGTGTCTAGGTATAGTAAAAAAGGCTATGCGCTACTCGATGAGACAACTTACAACGTCATATCGATGATGCTAAACAACTTTGTAATTGACTTTTTTCCCGTATCTCGTATCGTTTTTCAGATAAAACACTAATTCTAAAATTTGCCGATAGATGGCGTTGTCAGTTGTCTCATGTAGTACCGCATAGCCTTTTTACTATACCTAGACACCAACTTTATGACCTAAGCTGTCACCGTTTGAAAGTTAAGGGGGTTGTAACGCATATAGGTGAGAACCCTGTATATACCTGTACATAACATGTGTGTTTACATGAATGTTGTACATGAAGTGCGCTTTTATTTTACGTACGGCAGTCATAACGTTAATTTAGTCTACTTACTTTATTCATAATTAAGAAAATCCTTTACGGTGAGTCTTTTTTTTTAGCTGTCAAATATAGGAGTCCAGAAAAAAGTAACAGATGATTTAAGAGAAATCGAAATACGAACTGGATTTAAACAACTTTGTATTTATATCCTCCAAATCTCTTTAAAATAAAATGACTCTAATGGAACGGACACATTCCACTTTACCGCTCATTCCCCTGTACAGAATGCGTCGTAAACAGTTTTTTCCTTCCGCCCCAAAAAACAACCGCAGAACTCCCCTTATGAAGACTAATAGCTCCCACCTGACAATGAAAAGTGATAAAATCCAACAAGTCATCGCCTGGGTATATATATACGAGTTTAACCTCAAAATTTTCAAATGCGCTGAAGAAAAAATAATAATAAATAAATCCTCTTTTGCAAGAAGGAAGACTGGAAATGTATACGGGGAAAGTTTTTTTTTTCCATAAAAGAAAAGACGAGAGAGAAAAAAAATTCCACCCCCACCCTTTCAAGAAACCAAGGGACACCTTTATAATTTGATAAATGGATTTGTGGTTTTTACGGCGGTAAGAGAATCACGGACAAAAAAGAAAAAAAAGGAAAAATATTTCAGTGACAGAGTGTATTCTTTGTGTGATGACGTCCTCTAATTTTTTTTCCTTTTGCAAGTCATTGGGGGGTAAAAGAGGGGGTGTCTGAAGTTTTTAGAAGAAAAATATATATAGTCATTTGTACAGAAGGAATATGACACCCTTCCGCTTTCACACTTCGCTATCGTAGATGAAAGATTCCTCTGTTCAAAGAACTGTTAACTCTCAGAAAATTCCATGACCATAAGGATGCTGTCCTGAGATCCGATAAGATAGTCATACTCTTTTTCTCTCGGGCCATATGCATATGTTTGCTATGTTACGCGGGTCCGCAACATAGTGCACTACACCTCACAATGCAATAATCTAAAAAATAAAACTCAAAACCTTAATGTATTCAAACGTTTATTTAAATATGAATCTGATTTTTTTTTTAACGTTGGGTCACAATTTTTAAACTGTTTTAGACAAATTAGGTTTATACTTGCTACATCAATACGTCATCGAGGAAAAAATCTGTTAGTCGATTTCTATACGTGGCAACCCGGCAAGAAAAGTGACAGAAGTCAAAAAATGGCAATTTTGAGGTCATTATTGAAAAATATGTATGAAGTGCCCCATCGTGCACGAAAAGCGACACATCTCTATCTCGAAATTGGTCCACCTGAGGGGCAGTCCTATCAGGTTCATTTTAAGGCTAGTTCAATCTGTATCATATTCTTTACGATGATTTTTCTCAAATCCTGCATTTTTGAGTTGTGTCACTTTTCTTGCAGGGGTGAGATATATTCTTCCCGTATGCCATTTTGATATTGGATGATTTATAAAGATACGTTAATATGAACAAAGCGAGCAGAGGGTGGCACATTTTTGTACAATTTTGTATTTTTCAGGCACTTACTTTCAAAATTGTGTTTACAAAAGCACCTGCCCGATAACAAGTGTGAGTGTCCCTCGCCGCAACATAAAAGCTTGGCGGGCCGCATGCGAACCACGGGCCACAATTTGAGTATCCTTGCGATAAGGCATACATCATTGTGTTCTTTGAAAGAAAATTAGTAGTTGTGAATAACTTACATTGTTTAATTTTGACTTTGTGCTATACATTAGGTCTGCTCCATGTTTTGGTAGTCCAGAAGCTTAAAAGTATGTAAGTCGTGTTTCGTTTCGTTTCTTTTTTTTTAATCTCAAAATAACTGGATATGATAAACAAACACTATTAGAATTCAGTCGTATGTTATAGTGTACTTTTGAAATAGTAACTTAGTGGCATATTTTCTGTTATGATTCGTATCCAGGTAAGCTAAAGGGGGAAAAAACAAATGAAAATAAAACATACCTCTGCAATAATTAAGATCAGTTTAGTGTACCATCGCTGAGTTGAACGAAATTGGATATCGGAAATATATGCTATAAAAATGCCTGACGTCGATATAACGCTCCACCTTTAGCGGAGGAAAATGGGATCGATATAAACACGCAAAAACGAACTGCTAGGCGGAAGTAAATGTCTCCCGTTAGGTCTTGGGGGAGTTCTTCGTATTTGTATTACACTTACCAGGAAAACAACAGAAACGATATATTCTTGTGTCCGATCCAGAGCTACGTACTTTGATATTTTAACAAAAGTAGCCTGCTAATCGTAATGACATAAAACTGAAAAGTCAGATTTTTTAAAAATTTTGATGCAAGAGAAAAAGTAGCTTTCTAAATAGATTGAGCTATAATAAAATATATGAAATATTTTTTAAATTATGAAATACATTTTCTGATATGCAGTGTAAAGGTTTTAAGTGATTTTTTTAATACAAAATATATCTTTCTAAACCAAATTCTATCAGAGCAACAATCACTAAGTTCACAGTTTGTAAGATAAATATCCACATAAAGGAAATTATTTGGAAAGGCATTGGGCTTTATTTCTGGTAAAAAGTTTTATAAAACATTATTTTTAAAATTTTAGTCCTTAGGACTTATTGAATATTAAAAAAAACCCGTTAAACATGTCTTCAGGCTGGTAATCGCAGACAGGAAGAGTATAAGTTTTGTTTATACACATCAAGATAATAGGCTTCTTCCATAGAGGATTGTAATATTCAAAACCTAAATGCAATTTTACTTCAAAAGGATTTTAATGCTTGCCATTGTACTATCCCACTTCTAAATTTAATGATACCACTGCATTCTCACTGTTAATAGTAAATGGTACTAAGATATATATGGTTGTTTCAGGTGATTTCAAACAACCTTTTTTAAAAATACTTTTGATGCAATGACTGTGTTTAAAAAATTGCAGAATTCTTGCATATGCACGAAAGAATGAAATGAAATTGAAATTAATTGATACGGGAGGATTTATTAATGTTCAAATCATTTTTCATTTGTAAACTCTATAGAATACCATCCAATTTAAAACAAAAGTTGTTCAACTTAAAAAAGATGTACCAATTCATCATAAATTTTTATAAAACAATTAAGTATATATTAATTTTTTTTAATCAGATTGAACCATAGTTACTAAGACCCCTGAAATAAACCAAATATTTTTTTATATTTTGTACCATAGAAGTAATGAATTCTCGACGTAAATTAACATTATTGGTGTTTTCCGCTCTCCAGTTGATGAATCAGTTTTAAATTATTAAGGAATATTTAACCCATACAACGATATTAACGAAATTGATTTATACGAAATTCAGTTTATAATAGCTTTTGTATCAATTCCTTTATCACTGATACACACACATATGAAAAAGGAAATCATTTCGAGACAAGATAACCCAAAACAGTCATTTGTTTGTCTGTAAGACGCATTCAAGTTCATGTATTAAAGAGAGAATAGAATGTATAACTACGAAAGGAATTTATTATTTGAATCAAAGTTTACGCCTCTAGATGGCGTTGTTTACAGTTTTTCTTTTCTTTTCTTTTTGGGCACTGCAGGGAAACTATTACTCAGAAAAGAAGGATTCGCGGAATTGCTAACTTTTCTATGAATCAGAAAGAAATTCACGATAAGCTAACTCTTGTTACCAGAAAATATGGGGAAATATTTCATACGGCTAAGAAGAAAACCTTACAACTCGAAAGAGAATTCAGATAAATATTATAAAGATTCAAGTTGTATTTTTTTCTGACAAACGCAATAAAATAATTTGTGAAGAGAGATTTTCAGAGAAATGGTCGTTGATTGAAATTGTATTGAAATAGCATAGTTGCGAATGAGTAAAATCAATATGAACAATTAATGAGTAAAGAAAAAAAAGAGTTTAAGAGATAGGAGAAAAAATGTTTCATTTTTCTGTTAGTGTTATCATCTCTCAAACGTCTCTAACTGCTTTTTCTGTTGCATAGAAATATCCACCACTGGGGATACAATGTAGGCATTTGTCTTTTGTAATAAATTGATATTGATTTCAACGAAAAGACTTTCACTATTAATCATAAAGTCTAGGGAATAAACTAAAAGGAGCTCCCACTATAGCTCACAAACACGTTAGAAGCAAATTAGTTTTTATGCTGACCGGAGCTTTGCATACGTAATTTTAGGAAATCCTGTCATAACATTTCAAGAACCATGTAATGCTCATTAATTTGAAAAGCTACTTTATTTCTTTCCAGTACGCAATAAGCAATTAAAAAAAATTAAGATTTCAATTCCTATAGCATATTTTGCAGGTAAAATGAAAATAAATGACAACTATTAATAAGTTATCTATTAGGAATATTTATCAATATACCTTGAATATCCGATTATCCGTGGGTGGATTGCAATTGTATCTCGAAAGATAAAGGTTAGAAATAATACAGGAAATTTCCAAATGAATGCGACCAGGGCTCGTAAATAAGGTTTATAACAGATTTTCTTCAGAAGAAAAACAGAAAACCCATATAAGTTTTATGATTTTAATAAAATCCTACTTAAAAGAAGGGGCTTTGAAAAATTTTTAAGTTTTTCATTTTAATGGCATGTATAAGGATATATTTTGATTATATGATGTTTTGTTTCGACGTTCCGCGTACACCCGGGCATTAATTTGCATCGATAGTCTAGAGTTCAGCGTAAAATGCAATGAACATTTTAATAGACGTTGAGTGTCAAACACTTAAGAGAAAGTGGTAAGGTATATAAAATCTATATAAGTTGCATTTTGATAAAAGAGATGAGAAAATCCTTTGCATGCCTACAATAGCTAAATGTCCAAATGCAACTGATGAAAATGTATCTTCCTTATGCGAAATCAAACGCTGTTTAGACTCTGAATAAAACATGTAATACGACCCTTGCCATAAAATACAGACACGAAAAAAAAATTTGAAAAAATTTGCTAGGTGATGCATCGTTATCAAACAATATAATGCGCATTTATATAAATTTGTCTAAAAACATGGGGCATAAGCATATTTTAGTATCCACAGAGAGACATGGATATAAATGAACTTAAAACGTAACTTTTAGTGATCACGAATCAAATAAAGTACTTAAAAATTTGTATTATTAAGGCGTTTTATATGTGGAATATAAAATGAATCTCGTGAGTATATGCTGCATGGAAACACATACAATACTGATAAAGTAATGCATGATGTTACACAGAAAAGCGCTTTTCATAAATGGTCAGTTTTCATGGAGTGTTATTGAAAAAACAGATACCGTTACGATTTACGTGCTATGATTCGCTAGTTAACAATATTCTGTTGACATATTAATGTCCCGTTCCATACAAAAACGCACACAAAGAATTACCAGAGCGTGTGAAAAGGATAGATTACATGTTTTGCAATGTCGCCTATGATTATGAAATAAAAATGGCGAGTAAAAGAAATCTCCATAGAGTCGTTAGGCAATAAATCATCAGTCTTTTTATCACCAGGAAGCTAAAAGAAAACTTCCTGCAAACATGCCACAGGACTTTTTTTCTCTACCCCTTTCAAATTTTTCTTAGCAACAAAGAAATACGTCACCACTGCATCACAACAATGCCATTCACTGCTGAAAGCTAGATCCAACAATATATCATTGGTATGTGCCTTGCGTCCGAAACTTTTGTAAGAGGGAGCATTTTTTTTCTTTCTCTCTCTCTCTCTCTCCAGTCTCTCGCGTTATCTCGATGTCGTCTTTCTTCTTTTCAATTCTTGGAACAACGCATTTCGTGATGCTTAAGTCAGATTAAAGGGGGTTTTAGGGAATAAGCGAGATTTTGAGGGAAAAATTTTATTTCCAGCGACTGTAAGTGAGCGAAGTCACAAGGAGAGGAAAGCTTTAGGTTCTCTAAGCCTCGTGAATAAGTAAGTGAACACGCGGCTTTCCGAAAATAGCTGTGCATTGTTCTGGACGCGTTAATAACCGATGAAGTCGACAAAGATCCATGATTTAGATTTCGGGAAATTTCTTTGTTAAGATAGGTAACGTGATCGGAAGTGATTTCGAAGGGAAGCTTGCTTCTATTTACTATGATTTTTTTACATTTTAGAGATTTATATCATTAAGTAAACTAGGGTCATATCTATCCTGAGTATTCACAACTCTATTTCTGTCCCTAATCAAGATTTTCGTAGGATACTATTCTACTGAATTCTTCCTTTGGGATTCAATAAGATAGGTTGTAGAAAGTGGTAAATGCCCTTCTGACTCAAGTAGTCTCTCTTATATGCCTGGCATGTTGATTATACACTCTGTCTGTACAAAAAAATATATGCACCCAGAAGAAATCGAGCTACAATCACGAAACTTGGCAGGAATATAGTCTGGTAAGAGATATGCAAATGATTAAAATTTCGACGCAATGAGACAAGGGTTAGCGCGCTATGCGCATAAGAGATGCGCAGCTGGGAGAGTTTAAAAGAATGATTGCTCATGCCATAGGGTTATTCAAACAAATCTGTCGACTTGGATGGACGTTATTGTGACTAGAGATGCCTCTGAGACGTAACAATTGTCGGATTTTGAGAGGGGGCGTATAGTAGGCCTCAGAGAAGCAGGTTGGTCGAACAGGCGTATCGGCTGCCACCTCGGTCGGAGCGATATGGAAGTTGCTCGGTGTTGGAAACAATGGATCACGGAAGCGATAGTGTACCGTCGTGGAGGATCAGGGCGTCCCACGAACACAAATGCGCGCGAGGATCGCGCAATCATAAGAGCGGCCACGACCGCACCAACAACGTTGCTAGAATCGGTTCGACGCCATTTACCACCTTCCAGACATCCGGTAGTATCAAGGGAAACCATTCGGAGACGACTTGCCGATGCAGTTATAAGGAGCCGACGTCCATTAAGACGCCTACCACTGACCCCACATCATAGGCAGTATCGATTGGATTTTTGCCGACCTCGGGCAAGCTGGAGTGTGATCGACTGGAGGCCTGTGATCTTCATCGATGAATCCCCATCCAGTCTCAATGCTGATGACCAGCTCATACGCGTGTGGAGGCGGCCATGCCACTGGTCCGATCCGGCATTTGTTGTCGAGAGGCATACGGAGATTGCACAAGGTGTGACAGTGTTGAGAGCGATTTGTTGGGGCACACGATCACCTCTAGTCGTCCTTCAATGCACTTTGACGGCACGCAGTTACGTGGACGATAATTTAACGCCAGTTGTACTGCCTATGCTATCAAGTCGCCCAGGTGCCATTTATCAGCAAGACAACACTCGTCCACGTACTGCGCGACTCTCCCAACAATGTCTTCAAGGATATGACGTACTCCCATGGCCTGCCAGGTCACCAGACCTCTCGCCAATAGAACACGTCTGGGACGTGCTTCGAAGGCAACTGCAGCCGTCCCGGAATATTGGTGAATTAACTGTCCAGTTGCAAAGATTATGGCATGACCTTCCGCAGGAGGTCAAAGGTGACCTCATTGATTCGATGCTACGCCGTGTTTCGGCTTGTATAGCTGCCAGAGGTGGATTTACTACATACTGATTTGTAACCTTTTTCATGGCATATCTTCTTAATAAAACGGTCTGTTCTTCTGAATTTGTAATCATTTGCTTATATCCTCATACACTACATACATGTTAAATTTCGTGATAGTAGCTCGTTTCCTTCTGGGTGCATATATTTTTTTGTGACAGAGTGCATTTTGGATTTTTAGGGTTTTGTTACACTAGGGTTAACCTTTTGTTACACTAGGGTCAGATAGATCAAGATCTTAAGTTTAAGTCTGGTTCAGTTAGGCTACAGACTCTGACGTTCAAAGCCTGTGTCCAAGCTCTCAGCCAAACGCTGTCTGATTACGAAAAGTTGGATTTTAAATATAACTATGAAATTCAGTTTTATATCATCTCAGCTATTATTAGTACTTCATTGGAGTGTGTGTGTGTGGGTTTACAGAGAATTTTTTTTCCAAGTAGCGTTACGTTTATGATAATTCAATACCCAGAAATGGCTACAGGGCCGCCCAGAGACTTTACGGGGCCTGGGGCAAACTTCTGTTGGGGGCCCCAAGACTATTTTTCAGAAGACTATTTTGTAGTAAGAGAAATCTGATTAATCTAATATTTTTTTTTTTTGGAGGGGCTCCTTTTTTCAGGATATTATTTTGAATTTTGAAGCACGGTACAAGTTTCAGAATTTTCTTTCGGAGGAAATCTAATAAATAAATTTAAAAATTTTTTTGGGGCCCCTCCGGCAGTTGGGGGCCTGGAGCAAAGTGCCCCAGTTGCCCCCCCCCCTCTGGGCGGCCCTGCATGGCTACAATCTGTAACCCTAAAATTTATCAAAAAAATCAGAAAAAGTCTGATGCTTGGAAGTACATAAATTTTATCGTTCAGCATTAAAATGTGGCTTCGATAAATTTAAGTGTATGGGTTAAACAAAGAAATTATTTTAGAAGTAACAAGAACTCTTGTAAACTTTTTTTAATAAACCCCAAATTAAATGTAAAAACAAAGACCTTTTCCCCCTCTCAAGATAACTATCATCACCCTTTCAAATTTCCAATCCGCTGTTTCCAAATTTATTTCACTTAAATGTTGTTATCTTTGGGGATTCGGTCAACAATGACAACAAAGTTTCTTACTCGCAATTATTCATTACAAGATGAAACTTAAAATTCCAACCAATGTGAGTTGGTTTTATAACAATTTGCTAGTCATCAGTAAACATTGCGGAATTTCGATCATGGAACTTTTCGTCCTTTTGCCTACCTGCGGGAAGTAGCATACAGAGAAAGCCATAGTAGAGACAGTTTTACGGTTCATGGATGAGGGCTCCACTCCACTGGTGATGCCAATTTCAAAACAACAAGGTTAATGGATAAAATGGCCTAATGTGTATTTGCAATCTGATGCATAATTATAGCTTGAAAATTCGTGCAATCTTAACAAGAATATAAACTAATGAGTTCTGTGACAAGCATTTTACTGTCTGTAAGATACTAAAAGTGAGGAGACGAGTTGTTTCATACTTTTCAAAAGTAGAGGAATGCTTCCTGAGAGGAAAGTAAAAACAGCTTCTTGAAACTGACAAAAAAAATCACTTAGAGGCTGTGTGATTTTTATTTTGAGTCCTCCACAAGCTTCATGTAAGAAAAATTCTCTAAGATGATGTAGTAAATAAAAAAAAAGAAATGAACAAAGTAAATAAAAAAGGACAAGGTAAATAATAATTGTAATTTACCTTGTTTAATATTAAGAGATTACCTTGTTTAATATTCATTGTTAAAAGCACTAAAAACCATGCACGTCTTCCATATTAAATATTTTGTTAAGAGAACTGATATTTTAAAAATAAATTATAATATTTTGACATTTCATATTTGTTTTTGTATTTAGTATCTGCTGTTAAAATAAGAAAATAATTTATTTGGTACGAAAAAGTAACATTTAACTTTCAAGTAATGTATTATAACGCTATACTGGGCTTTCTAAAACAGGCGAGTATTTTGTCGATACTACGCATTCACCATCGAAAAGCTTTGCCAAACAATATATCATTGATATGGGCGCTGTGTTCTAAACTTTTGTAAGAGGCTTTCTTGCTCTCTTTTTTCACTGCCTTTATCTTGATGTCATCTTTCTTCTTTTCAATTCCCAGAATCGAGCAGCACTTCGTGATTCTTAAGATAGATTAAAGTGGGTTTTCAGAGAATAACTGAACACTAAGTCCTCATATAAAACTCTGGATAAAAAACAAAGAAAGTGGTCTTTTATTTTCAAAAGACGGTCTTAATACCGTAATGGATAAAGGTTTTGCAAAAGGGGTGTCCATCAACCTCTCTCTGAAATAGATTATTAAGCGCACGATGCATGAATAATCAGAGAAATATTAGAAACTATCAATTTAGATAATTAAAATTAATTGGCTGACTACTTCTTACATTATACTAGCTTATTTCGTTTGAACACGAAGGGAATTAAATGGTGAAATCTAGCACGTTAAATGAGGGTATGACTAAATTAAAACGCATAGGAATAGACGTCAGAGTTTTCTGAATATAAAAGCTTCTTAAATCCACAGTAAGATAAATTAAAGGTTAAAAAGTAGTTTGGATCCGACAAGTGTAACATTTCGTCCAGCCTAATGCGATTACTATCAACCGGATAAATCACAGATGTGATGAATAAATTTCTTTAGATACAAGAAGGTAGTTTCACCTGTTGGTTCGAAACTAATACCACCCCTAAAATTATCGTGGTTTTTACGAATCTTTTATAAAGTGGTTAGCGTTCTGAGCTGCCATGCAGTGGGCTTGGGTTCTAATCCCGAATTAGGTTTGGTCGTTTACGAGTCATCCCTCTCATAGGGGGCATTGCTGACTCATCTATATTGTGCTTCTATAATAAAGTAGCCAGCAAAACTTAGCAGATATTCATGGGAGGAATTTTATTTTAATCTTCAACCTATTTGTTATCAACAAAACCACTTAATGTTCCAATTCATTAAGGTTCTTTTTAATCCAAGACATTTGCCTAGTATGTAGAGTATCCAATATACATCCTCTGACTAGTAGAAAGAAAAATCTCAATTCATCAACTGATCATCATCCTTTGAATACTAAAACTTAGCACTAAATGTCAAATGAAATGAGAAAATTGCAACATTCTGAAGTCAAAGGGAGCCTTCCTCGACAACACTTCGTATATAATGTTTATCCTCAACTTTAAACCATTAAACTTATCCAAGTCGAAAACGTTTTAATTTTCCTTTTAACAAATTTCTCGTCTAGGAACACTTGTCTTCCAAAAGCAAGAAACTATCGTCCTCTGAGATTTTATCTCTTTTTTAAAATTGTAACCTAATTTATACTAAAAGTTTCCTTTAGTATAGAAACATGATTTTGATTTCTTAATTCGAATTGTACTTACGATACATTTTCTTACAACATCAAGTTCTTTTTTCTACCAAAATACATAACATAAAAGTGTTTTTAACATGCTATTTCAAACTAAATATTACTAAAAAGATTCTTTATATAAGTACAAACTATTTATGTTTGTATTATTCAAATTTACCTTTTATTTTCTTTGTACCAAAATAGCGATTTAGAATAAATTAACATCCATTTGCCTTCACAGCATTTAACTGTCTGTTTAGTTCATTGTGGTTAAAATTAGTGAGTTAATCCAGTAATAATACAATTAATAGACTATATAAAAGAAAATTCAGCCTTCGCTGACAGTAATAAATGAAATTCCCTTCGCTATAGATCAAGTTTTAATGAAACGTTCTATCAGATACTAAATGCTGCTACCTGTAAATTCAAGACAAAGATATAAAATTGAACTGTCAGCATCAGCCGTTACGAACTTGAGACAGTTTTAAAGATTTAACGGAAAACAAAGAACGTAATCAGATTCTTCAGACAAAGTAAACAGTAGGAATAAATTCAACAGACCTCTTACAGCTAAATGCCCTCCAGAGGAGAATTTACGCTTTTCTCGATTTTCAGCTTCAGACGCATTATTTACTTTTTAAGGCTTACATTTTAATTTTAAATTTCACAGAATATTTTGAAAATAAGTTTTTGATTTGTATTAGAGTTGTGTGTTTATATGAAATTACTTTCTTTTAACTCTCGCTGTATACATGTATCACAGATTTAATTTTTTGGGTATGTGTTCCAATTTAATATAGACAAAAACACAGTCAGATATGCAAGAAAGAAAGTTAATAACCGCAACGATAACCCAATGAATGGAACTGTTATAGTAATAATTTTAGTTGCGATGATTATGATTGTTTGACAGCTGTGAGGGTATCGATTTATTATATACACTGCTCAAAAAAATTACGGGAGCAAGCAAAGAAGTTAAGAAAACCGTGGGAGAAAGCCACGTATTGGTATAAAATGGATAGTACACGTGTATCAATGCGCAATACAGAAAAAAAGACGTAAAAAATTTGTAATTAAGCTTTAATTCTTTGAAAATATGGAAAAAACATGAAAATATGATTTAGGGCAACAATTTAGTTACATGTAAACGATAAAAAAAAGTATTGTTTTGAAATGATGCAATATTTTAAATTTGGCGTGTGGTCTCCTCGAACAGCTAAGACTGCTGCACACCTGTTTTCCATGGATGCGATGATGTTACCGATAAGACTTTGGGGAATACTGTTCCACTCCCCAAGAAGTGCAATCTCCATGTCTCGAAGAGTAAAAGGAGGCCTTGGTCTCGCAGCAATGCGTCGTCCGAGCATGTCCCAAACATGCTCGATTGGATTCAGGTCAGGAGAGCACGCTGGCCATTCCATACACTGTATTGTTTCAGCTTCAAGAATGTTCTACACAAGACGAGCTGTATGCGGTCTGGCATTACCATGCTGGAAAACAAAGGAATATCCAATGGCTGCAGCATAAGGTAAGTCATGAGGTCTCAGTATCTCGTCTGCATACCTTCGGGCCGTCAAAGTACCATTCCGAATGATATGCAGGTCCGTACGTCCACCTATGCTAATTCCACCCCATACCATAAAACCAGCTCGTCTGTATTGTGACCTTTCACAAACGAATGATGGGTTATTTCGAGTGCCCCTTTCCCTCCATACCAAAACACGTCGGGTGTCACACTCCAGACTGAATCGGGACTCGTCTGAAAACAGCACTTGGCTCCAATCATGTTGCTCCCAATCTCGATGTTCAGCAGCCCATCTTCTTCGGGCCGCACGGTGGCGTGAGGTCAACGGAATGTAGACCATTGGCCTACGTGCATAGAGACCTCCCTGATGAAGCCTATTACGTACTGTTTGGATGGACACCCTTCGTCCTGTTTCCAAGAACAACTGTCTTTGCAGCTGAGTAGCATTGTCTGTTCTGTTTTGACGAGCTGTTAACAGTATATACCGGTCATCAGTTGCTGTAGTGGCGCGTGGCCGACCTTGCCCTGGTCGACGTCTAACATTCCCTGTTTCTTGGAATCGATTCCACAGCCTTGCAACGACACTTCTGGCGACTCCAACAGCGTCCGCGACACTACGTTGTGTTTGACTGGATTCAAGTCTGCCTATAATACGCCATGCCATGGATTCCGGTAAATCACGTTGTTGAGATATTTTCAAGTCACCTTTTCTCAAAAAGAATAACTGAGCAATCGAATTTCACAGTTAAGGCAGTGGAACAGACGTTTCTGCAACATCCCGATTTCCGCCCTTATGTTCTTTTTCTGGTTTTTGACGTCATGAACTTTGATTTGCATATGAAGTTTTCTTCTTCTGTTTCCTGCTAGGCTTTAAATTATGGATGATTTATTTTATGTTACTTATCGGTGTAAGTATTTGCGTAATTTCGTTAAAACCGTGTGCTCCCCAAATTGTTTTGAGCAGTGTATATGGATTTTAGAAGTAATATCAAAGGAACAACCAGGACTAACAGAAAAAGCCAGATAAGAACTTTCGTCCGATAAAACAGTTTACTGAAATTTTTAGCCACTATGCACTAACTTCTCATCATAATAATTATCAAAACGATTACTGAAAGAGCTTAGTTGTTTTTGTAAACATAGCGAAATGTTGCATCCTAGATATAATGTAGAGGGTCTAGTTATAAATAATTGAGAAAATTAAAAGTTGTCTGAGTACTTTTATTAATTTTGTACGGTATGCTTGAGTAAAAATTGCTAAACAGATTCCTTATATAAGTACAAATATTTATGTTTTTATTGTACAGATTTACCTTTTAATTTATTTGTACTTGTTTTCTTTATATATATATATATATATATATATATATATATATATATATATATATATATATATATATATATATATATATATATATATATATATATATATATATATATATATATATATATATATATATATATATAAAAGAAGCCAGAATATTTTTATTCATAAAAATATAAAGATAAGGGTTTTATTGTTGATACTTTCAACATACGAATAGATATTTTATATATGCTGTATTATTACACTACTAAGGACATAGTTATGTTTCGATGGCCCAAATGGAGTTTTAATCCGGATAAGAATTTTATTTATTTCTATTCCTTCTACTACAGCTTAAACGTTACTGTTCATCATAGATTTCACACTTTCACTCACCGTACCGTTACATTTCCAGAGGACTTTTTGACATGGGAGTTTGCATTACTAAAGTGTTACGCCTATTCTGTGAAAAGATTGTTCTATTAATCTCATAGATGACACAATCCTTTCTGACGATTATAAAAATAAAGAGCCGCCAGATTATCCTTTAGATTTTTTTATCGCAATTATATCGCACAAAAATTCTGAAAAATAACAATATGTCATTATAAAGCAATCCTGTAAAATCCTAGTATATCATTATAAAACAATTCTTTAAAATCCATGTATTGAGATTAATTTTTAACAGTTTGGTGTTTAGATGAGTCCTTACTGAGTAGGATTATTAAAATAAAAAAATTTCTCATCCAAATTATCTTTCTTTTTTTCGATATACTCGAAATTAATAAGTTTCTCTAATTACCAATGATGTGGATTGGGCTACGTATATTGAGAAAGCTTCTCATTTTTGTCTTAAATGAACAGACTTTTGCTCATGAAGCTTGATATCAAGATGAGCTCCGACATGATAGGTTCTAGTGTTGGTTACGAAGGAATTTTCCTTTGATAGAAAATTCCTTTCCTTCTTTCTATTTATTCTTGCCAAAAATGTTCATTTACTGCTAATTATTTTCTTTCGTATTGAAAGTTGTAGAACCCATTTGGAAACATTTCATGTATCAAAAATCATCCCATTTTTACCGGATGTTTACACACAAGCTCTTACATATTTCGTACCTATGTGAGAATATCGCATAAATACATCTACACACAGGAAATCGAGAAAAAAAAAAGATTTCTAGCTGTTTGAAAATTCTAAGAAAAAAGAGAGATTAAAAACTGGCGTATCACTTTTTGTTGCCTACATTTTACAACTTGTCTTAATTATTTCATGGTTTAAATATTAAAGACCCTTTCAGTATATGCGTGTGAAGACGATATGCAATTTTAATATACCCCTCCAATTCTTGCATATCGCATATCCCTTTCCTTTCTTATAATATTGAGGAATCTAAGGAAGTAGTGGCATACGCAGCGACCCAGAGATCTGATCGTCTCTGGTTCAATGCCGGTCCCCGACATTTACTAATAGTGGCCCGTGCACGTAAAATCTGTTGTGGCTACAATGTCCTCCAAGTTCTCAAATTGCCTCTGGTGGTACTGTATCAAGTGGTCTGATCCGGCCATTTGACTCGGATCAAAATTCGAGGAACATCAAACGGGTGCAGGGTGGACCCACCCCCTGTGGTGCACCTGGGGCAATGCATGCCGCGAAGTGGTCTCACGCTTCCGGCTCCCCCCCCCCCCCCCCCCCCGCGGAGAAGAGCCTAGGCTCAGTTCTCCCAGCCATTAGAAAAAAAAATATTGAGGAATCTAATCTAATCTAATTAACCCCGATATTTACATACAATATCATAGCTTCCTTCCTCAGCTGGACTATTTTGCCAAGATATTCAACCAAATTTTCCTTCACAAAGTTGAATTGCAATTTGCTGCGCACTCATTTCGTTACGTATATAAAAAAAACAATGTGCACAGAGAAAGGGATTTTCAATAAGAATTATTACGATTCTCCAGAATCTAATAAGCTGCTTTTAGTGAGAAGACATGAAATACCGGAAACTGAAGGAGCAGCGAAGGATAAAAGAAAAACGAAAAACCAGTCACATATCTGACATAGAGCTCTTTTCCCCGCAGAAGAGTTGGGAAATGTTTCTCTCTGAAATATGGGAGCTGGGATGCTGACACTGCGTGATTCAAGTCAATGGATTAAGCCCTAATAATAATAATAATAATACTAATAATAAATATGGGATACAATGGTTATTCAAGAAATAACAGTGAGCGCATTCTTCACATCGGAGAATTTTGGTTTGCATCGAGAGCAATACGACAGCGAACTTTTCATTGCAGGCGCATTCGTTCAAATGCCAAAGAGTCCTTACCGTAAAGCGAATTCACATTTATTTGAGAAATGCAAAAACCTGTAATATAAGGTATACTTTTTTTCCTTTTCTTATTTTTTACTATTATAGTTCGGCCCAAAATATAGGACATAAACGAGATTGTGGGGCTGAAATATGTTGCATAACATACTCGTAGTTTTGGAAATATCATTCGTCTTCTGGTAAATGAATATCGGAGGAAAGTTTTCTTTGTGATATTAAACTTTTTATTCACTGTTATGGGAATATTACTATTAATGGATTTAATTATACTTTACTGTAGTGCTATTAGCATGTTAGAGTATTATGAAGTACGGAGAGGTTCAAGGAATGTGGGATATCTACCAGTCCAAAAAGAAAGGGGATGGTCTTCTGACCCTTTTAATGTAGGATTACGTTCCTCCATAACGGTTCTCCGGAAAGCAAAATTTCAGACGCTAAAACCGTCCGTCGTCACGAGTTGTAATTTTGGCAGCGCGCCAAACCCATTCTGTACCGCTTGGGCAAGCAGTAAAAAGTTAAACAGAAAAGTACCAATATATATATATATATATATATATGTGTGTGTGTGTGTGTGTGTGCGCGTGTGTATATATATATATATATACAAAAGAAGTAAGAAACGAAAAGTAATCCTACGTTAATAACCCGTGGTAGTTTCGTTAGAAAAGGCTACCTGAATTTTTTTTCTGTATCTACAGATATTTAATATTAAAATATTTTTTCATCGAATGCATTTCACTTTGAAAATAATATTTTTGCTTTTAAAATCATTAGAATGATCACATAAGTATCACCTTTTTCCCGGCATGCAGAACATAGCGTACGCAACAATTTATATAAACAGTGGAATCTCGATCTATCGTTTTTCAAGGGACCGACTGAACTGAACAATAAATACTGGAAAACGATAGATGTGGGACCATAACAAAGCGATATGATCGTCGGAACTGGATGGAATTAACGACACATACGGGAAAACGGTGATTCGGGGAACAATCGATCGATATTCTACTGTATATATATATAAATATAAATATATGAAATTCATATTCAATACTTTTTGTTGAAAAGTCCTTTAAAAGTCGGAAAAGAGGAAGGCCAAAACTAAGCTGGCTCGATTCTGTTGAATCAGATTTTAGAGTGATTGGAGTGAGGAACTGGCAGACTAGGTCTAGAAATAGGTTGTCCTAGAGGAATCTTCAACAGAAGGCCCTGGCCCACCCTGGGCTATCGTGCCAAATATGATATATATATATATATATATATATATATATATATATATATATATATATATATATATATATATATATATATATATATATATATATATATATATATACACACACACACACACACACACATATATATATATATATATAATATTTCACTACTGTAAACAACATAAACCACTTTTTCTCGGAATAAAATTGGGAAATGTTTCTCGCTGAAATATGAGCGCCCCTATGCTGACATTGCGTGATTCGAGCCAATGCATTAGAGCCCGAATAAAAAGGGTGCAGTTGCCACACATAGAAGGGACCCTAAGAATAAGAGCGAGTTCTTCCTGCGAGAAAAATTTCGCTTTCTCTCCGATAGAGATGAGAAAACTTAACTTTTCACCGCACGCATTCATTCAGATAGCAATAAACTATGAATGAAGAGTTTCCACTATTTACAATATACATAGCGATGTCTAAGTGTCCCAGGTTTTTTGTTTTGTTTAGATCGCATTTGCAAGATGTTGATTGCCTGGAGAGGAAGTGAAGAATAGAAAAGACAGTCACATGATAGCTTAATTTTGTAATTTGATCATTTAGGTTTGTATGGAAACCACGTTTTTCAGTCTAATTTAGCTCTGGGTTGACGTTGATTATTTATGAGAGTGTATATTCAGCAGACTTCGAGACAAAGCTTCATCTTTTAGCTAAAATTACATAGTAGTGTGATGATTATATATATATTCATGCTACTTATCAGTCACCAAGATGAAATTTCTTACGTAAAGAGTATCTTGCGAGAGACAGTTAAATTATCTTAAGACAAATATCCATTCAGATATACATCATGAGTCCTAAATCGCTTTAAAGGGAACTTTCCGCGATACTTTCACCAATGCTGCGTTGAAAAAACCAACCACTTAGTTCCACCTTATTAATTAGAAATTTTTTTTTCAAATGCACCTATCATGAAACATTTCTATGAAGAACAAAGAGAAAGTTTTTCTTATAACAACAGCTTGTATATTATGGGTCATCAAGTTTTAGACATTTTGGATATATATTATGGATCATAAGAAAACGTGTATCGACCTATTACAAAATGGAAAAACGCAGAAGATTTTGAATGAGCAATTAAGTGGATAGATCATGACCCAGTGGCCCAGTTGGCAAGAGCAGCGGGCTAGTGATCTGAAAGCCACTGGTTCGATGCTCGTCTCTGACAAATTCACAGCCGTGTATGCTAATGGCGGCAGGTGAACGTAAAATCTGTCGAGGCTGCAATGTCCTCCAAGTTCTCAAAATTTTCTCTGGAGGTGGGGGGTCAAGTGTTCTGGTCTCGTCACTTGACTCGGTTTAAAATTACGGAACTGGTCCTTTGGCCAAGTCGAACTCCGACCTTTGTGGTGCCAGTCAAAACAGGAACCGAACCTTCATTGTCCATAGGCTTCGGGACTTGATATAATGTTGCTGTCGGTCAAGTGGCATGAGCAACAACAACAACACAACAATTAGCGTTGTATCAGAACTCTGAACGAAAATGTATTTAGATATATAAATAAAAATTAAAACTCTTCATTTCTTCGATAATAAATCTTGGAATCGAGACTTTTGGTCAAACGCATGGTAAAAATTAAACTATAGAAACCAAAAATAAGACAATATATTCTCCTAAACACGTCTAACAGCAATAAGTGCGAAAAGAGGAGAAAAAGTCTTTGAAAAACGGCCTTTCAAACTGATATCATAAACGCATCTTTATATGTGGCTAACGCTTAGGGCCCTATATAATTGATGTCCATTTAACCCCGCGGGTCTAACTTTGTGATTGAAGGCTAAAAAATATCAATAAAAACTGCAACTTCAGGAAAGGTTGGCGCTGGGGGGAGAAGGGAGAGGATGTTATTTTTCACAACTCCCTCAAGCTCGTATTTCGGAGTGAAAAGGAAAAATAAATACATAAAAATGTTTATTTTTTTTATCCCCAATACATTTTTTTCATTTATTTTTGGTTGCGTATACAGGAGATGATACATAGCTCAAGCAACGTCAATTGCACACGTTGACAAATTCTCCTCCAGTCGAAAGGAGAGATATTTTTTTGGTTTTTAGTATTATTTTGATACTCAGCAGTCTTCGATTTTTATGAAACGAATTTCTTCCATTTTTTCACTTTATTTATTTTTCTCTCTCTCTCTCTCTCTCTTCGTCGCAACCTTCTTTTCTAAAAAGTTCTTTCTTTTCATAGCTGGCTGATTTCTACCATTTCTTTTTTCTCCTTTTTTTCTCTCCACCTATCTTTCTTTCCTGAAGTTTTCTTTAAAAGTTTTCGCGAGTTTTTAAAGGCGACAAGTTTTTTGGGCCCAGTTTATATTGTGTAAGATTGCAGCCGCCGGTCTCTGTGGGCGGGGACACAGAAGAGTGGAGAGAAATGTTAACAATAACTCATTTCACCACAGCCACATGAGTGTTCCCGAATTTTTGTTCGGTTACCGATTTACAGATAAAACTCGACACTTCTTAATTACTTTTGTCTAGTATATTTAAAAAAATTTTTAGTAAGGCATGTGTCCAGAAGTAAAGACAAGTACTCGTTTGTTTAGTTTTCCCATACAATGGGAAGACCTTACAGTGAACTGACATTTCACAATCCATAATTTTTTACATTTAAAACGGTTCAAAAACCAGCCTTTTCCCTACTAGTGTTACATACGATTACATAACTATAATTACTTTCTGCGATATTTTAAGCACCTTTATTAAATACGTAAATTTTCCTACCCATTTTTGCCTCATATTCTCGTTGCTAATTGAATTAAGTGGACAATCTTGATACCGTAAGGTTATCCTCTCTTTAAATATCATTAATTCAACAAGCAGCTTCGTCACTACGAACTAGATTCTTTCTTGTCTTAATGTTTAGAAAAAAAATTGAATTACACAGCTTAACGCTTTTATGTACTAATATGTATGCAGATTACATATCATTATATGGTGGGATGATCAACATAACAGCTCTAACAGCTTGCACATTGCCAACCATGAGGTACTCGAAAGTAAAGAACAGTCCCGGCAGATACTGCAGACCTTTTTCTTTAACTTTCTCTGCAAAGTCACAGCGCTCTCTTGGAAAGGTAACTACTCTAGTCACACCAACTTCTGGATAACAATTCTTAAAAAATGTGAAAGAGATCATCAAAACATAGAAGAAAGAGCTTCAGCCCCATTTAACGTAGTCTCCAGGTTTCAGAAAAAAAGCAACCCTTATCTGCGACTCTGGTTTGCTAATACATCAACTCCTTCTGAACGGAGTGGGTAAAATACATCCCAAAACAGGTGCCTGGTCCAAAGGTGAACATCATTTTCGAGTAATGATCAGTGCAGCCACGAATGGCTGACGACAGGTAATGACAAAAATTGAGAACATATATCATATATCTACATGCTGCGAAAGTTTTGATAGGGTCGGGTAAACGACTCAACGAAGGATTAGTGACGTGGTGTAACAACCTCAATAAATTTCTAAAATTATCTTACAAACTGTTGTGTATCAAAGATGTATAGTGTCCTTCAATCTTATTAGAAGATAAATCTTATTAGCAGTCGACACTTTAAGGAACAGAGCCTGAATCATGCATTGTCTATTATTTATTGGTGTCTCTGGGAACTCTGTTTAGCAAGGTGCTGATCTCGACATCACAAAGAGAACTGGGTGGCGTCACAAGTGTTTAGGGAAGAATAACGCTATCTTCTCGGAGCACAGGACACACTTATTTCTCTCTTGAGATGTTACGGAGCTCTGGGTAGCGCAGTCCAGGTTGTAGAGAGGCCAACAACAAATACCTTTCTATAAATTGTTATGGAGATATCGCCTATGATATTTCTTACAATCTGTCATCGAATAGCAATGTGGCCATTCAGCAAAAGTTAATAACATCTTACAGCCGTCTAATAATCTTGCTGCTGAAGCTTCTACTAGGTGACAGTATTTAGAAGGATAATGTGACAACTCATCGGGACCTGTTTTTTAGAACCAATCACCCACTGAGTATGCATCAGACACCTTAAAAGGGACACAAAGCAATTTAAACGAATTGGAGTAACAACCGTAAAGCTCCTGATCAGACTTGGCTCAACGGGGTGTCCAAGGAAGGATTGACTCGGTGTCCGGCAAAAGTAACTATTTACATCCCTTATAACAGGATAAAAATCTATTTTAGTGTTACTATTGCTCTGAAATAAATTGAATTCTGACTTTAGAAGTATCAATATATTTTCCTTTGCTCGAAAATTTCTATAGTGAAAGAATGCTTCTATTTTGCTTTGTTACACTTTTCCTTACAAGATGCCGTCGTATTTATTTTCATTATTTCCAATATATTTTTCAACTCCTCAAGAACAAGATTTGAGATTATGAAAGTCCGAGACAAGAAATTTCTCCTAACATTTTATTTCTAGGAATTTTCTATGACAATACTTGTTTTAGCTGTTTCAAAAGAAAATGGAAATCGGTATATTGAAACATTAAAAATAAAGAAGGAATAATTTATTTTAAATTAAGTGAAATAAAATGTTATTATTATTTGATAACACTGTGATTAATACCTGAATTGGATAATTTATCACTTGTAATAAGCGGAAAAAAAAATCTAAGAACATATCTGACTCAGTGAAAAAAAAAAAAAACGCAAGCTATTTTAATCACTAAAAATAAACCACTATATTTCTTCCCTTATATCTTCACAGACAGCTAAACTTATCTTTAAATCTCGACGAAATACCCGTTATTTACTTGCGGAGGCCTCAAAAAATCTACTCGAAGAACATAATCTGACCTGAATATCTGAGCTTATAAGAATAAATTTTATTTGTCACCGGGCCATTTCTCGCTCTGGGGGAATTTTTGTTTTCTCTATTTAATTTGGAACGTGCAAGTAGCGACAGAGTCAATAGAAATATGGAGGTTTGGCCATTTTTCTAAATCTCGCCCCTAATCTGTAGCGTCGTGAATAAACACTGTTGGCTGGAGATTTTGTTGATACCACGTGACCAGGATGAGAACTAGCATCAATGGCAGAAAGAAAAATATATCTTGGATAAGTGAAAATATCGGGAATGGAAACAGGGGTATAAAATCTAAATTCGTCAAATTCACTGTTCTTAAAAAGCTGAGAGCACTGGTCTTTATGTTTTGCACAACTTTTTTCAATTCCATTATAGCTTCAGAAGTATCAGACATTCCAGTTAACAATGTTAAGCCCTTAATTACAAGGATTAATTGATACTTTTAACCTTAATGACCAAACTGGTTATTCAGAAACACGCTGAAGTTTCCGATACGCTATGTCCTCCTACATCCTCCAAAATAAATCGAGAACATAAACAGTGTGAATGATACGGATCAAGCCTTCATTACTCTATTCGCCTCATAGCGTCTGATTTATTTAAAGACATCCTTAATTTTAATTTAAAATAATTGATTTATATCATCATATTTAAGAAGAAGAGAGTCATTAATTTAGAATCCTTTTTTTAAAATTTAAACATATTTTGTAATGAATTTTCTCCTAAAATGTAGTTATATAAAGGTCATAACATAATAGATCTTTGTATATTTACGTATAATTATACATTTAAAAAAGACGTATTTAAATACTCAAAAGAATTTTTAAATCAAAAACTAAAGGAAAATTTAATTTTCAGAAATCTGCTGAACCAATAATAACTCTATTTGCCTATTTTTTCCCCTTTTCCTACATAAGAAAGGTTTCAAGATAATTTGTGTACAGAATTTCAAATAAAAAAAATTATTCATATAGTTTTTAATCGCTTAAAAGGACAAAAAAAATTCTTTTTAAGAGTAGTTTGACCTTCCGACATTATATTAAATTTCTTCTTTCAATCAATACTTCTGAAGACAATTTAGGGAAAATAGGATAAAGAAACTATGTATAATATGAAATTTAAGTATGAAATTCTGTTTCATTTTCTAAACGCTAGCATAGCGTCGTTGGCATTCTTTTTTATTTCGGTCAACAATTTCAAAAGACTTCAAATTATTTTTTTGGCTTCCCTAAAACTGCTTATATTTGATTTTAGGTGAACTTTTTAAGTATAACTTATAAAACTATAAATAAAAAATAAGCCCGTTATACTCAATGCATTTGCTTATTTTTTAACACATAACTATCTTCTGAAACAGTGATAATAACCCTCATATTATGTTGAATATTTCTTCACGTTTTTCAGTCAGGAAAATTAAAGTTTGATTATATAGAATTATTTTTACAATCAAACTATGGTTTTATTCTCTTGGGAGTCACTGATCTTAGTTTATACATGTGATGAAAAAATACAAAACATTAATGGGTATCTTTTAAAACCAAACAGAAGCTGTAAAATTTTTTTTTGCTATTTCCTCAAATGAATTTAAAAATTAGGCGAAAAATAGTAGTAAAATTTTTATGTAATGAATTGGCCTCAACCTGATTATGTTTATGAATTTCATAGGTGGCAGAAGTTCAAGCTTACAATCAGAGGGGAGTTTAGGGTCAACTTTATCCCTCATTAAGAAAAAAAATATCATGTGCATGAAAAAAATGTAATTTCATTGTTCATTTTCGCCAATTTCCCATTCATGAGTACCCACTTCCAGGAGAGATATCCTTCCTGAGCCATTACGGTAACCATTGATCACTAGTCATTTTACTGCTCATCCCTAGTCTTCCTTTTTCACAATAACCGTTTTCCTGCGTGATGCTAAAATGTATGGTTTTAACCCATCACAAGAGTCGTTTTAAATTATAATAGTTTTTATTAATACTAAAGAATCTTGAATTTCCGGAGTTATAAGAATTCACCATTTATACTCAATCAGTATGTATTTTCGTGATGGTCTATTCCTTAAATAATTGATTTTATACAATGCATTTTACGTAAGCAGTAAAATACATTGTAACTTGGGATGACTTACTTTTAAAAATTCTCTTATTTCTAGCAAATTTTAAATAATTTATAAGTTAATATTGGTTATTAATTTATTGAAATTTATAAAACACAAGAAAACAACGAAATATTTATAAGATATATAAAAAAGGATACTACACGATACTAGGAGTATTAAAAATCCATTTCTATACATTTATTTGTTTCTGTAAAGCTACGCTTCAATTTAAAATTTTGTTTCAAGTAACCAAATCCTTTAAAAATTGCCTCTACAATCAGTATGGTCTAGCCAGCTCACAAGGCTGAATGAAAGTATTGGTGGCTTTATCCGCTTACCTCGACTAGTTTTAAATAATTTTTTTAAAGAAAACTTTCATAGGAGACTTTTTCTGAAGCCGTCTCTCTCTTATTTTGAAAGTCCCATTTATATCTCGTTTCTGAAAAGATTTTAAGTAAAACCGGGCTCATATTATATTGAATCATGCTTCATGCTTCAAAAGTTAAGAAAAGGCGTTCTGTGCCCTTGCACAATAGATCTACAAACGAACCGAGTCCTTTTGCTATCCCCTGTCAGTTCCTACCCCTTCCATAACTGAGATAGCCTAACATTAAAATGAAACGAAATTTCTCTCCAAATACGGAAAAGATACGAATAAACTCAAAAATAATACAGCGATGCCCGGGTTGATTTTAGAATCACTCCGGACGTAAATTTCATCCACGTTTGTCTGAATATGTCATTTTAATGTATCGACTTAAACCATCGATGACGCATAAAAATGGATATGCCGCGCGACTCAGCATTTGCATACCAATGGAAAACAATAAATATGAAACTCCAGCAAAAGGACGGAATTTAGAAGATAAAAAAAGGAGAGGGAAGAGATATCAGCGTTTCTCTTCCTCCCAAAAACTTCCATCCTTGAAACGAAGGAAAAATCCTTGGACGTTTTTTTCCATCCTGCGTTTATACAAACGGGCTGGAGGGGGTGGGAAAGTGCCGTTCAAAAATACATTTTAACGCGAGATCCACTTCCTATTTACCGATCAAATCTTTATTTCCACAGTGTGTTCTGAGATACATAATACATCAGCCTAATATAAAAGATACGAATCTTCCAGAAGAGGCGGGGGCGGGGGGGGGGGAGGGAGGCAGAGATTGTAGGCCCTCCTTACGCCGAGGTTTGAGCACACATGGCTTTCGCGTTTCCAAAAACAGAAATTTTTTTTTCCTCCTTATTTTTGAAGGCCAGCAAACATTTTAGTCTCCGCTGCAAAGATTCCCAGGAAATTTTTTTGGAAACGGTAGCCGTATTCTATATCCGAATGAAAAGGCTTGCAAAGAAAATATCAAATAATATTTAAATGTCTCAGCAAAACGCAACAAAGAATCGAAAAGTGCGAGTTTCTATTTGCATTGCCTTATATAACAGTTTGAAATCATTTTATAATTTTTTTTCCTAACGTAAAAGTTAAATTTGGCGCATGGTAATGCCACGGAAAGAGATTATGCTTTAGGGGAGGGAAAATGCTGTTTTTAATAAATGTAATGTGTATTTATGCAATATATAATTAGCTTTACAATATTGAAAGTTGATGAGGAACCCTTACACTTATTGACTGAAAGAAAATTTATAAAATAAGATCGGCTTTTTAGAGGTTTAAATACCCCGAATACAAACCAACTTTACATTTCTCGACAAGGCATTTATAAAAACTATATAGTTCAGAGGAATCTAAGACTGAACATATGAAAATTATACATAGTAATTTCCCCTTTCCCGTCTGTTAAGAAATTTTTTAGGATGAATTATATATTCCTACTCGCCAAATAGAGCATCGTAGGGAAACATCTCTTTCAACCTAATTTTAATGATGTTGATTCAACATAAGTTAGTGACATTTACCTCATTAATGTTTAGGGAGTTACTAGTATAATATTAATGCATCAGGGACATTTCCCCCTATCAGTAACTTTAAGTGTAAGTTTCTGCCATAAAATTAAATACAACATTTTATAAACATATTCTATCCGAGTCAGTGATGTCAAGGAAATTGTAAGGAGGTCTCATTCGAGCATTATTGAAATTCTGGTTCACCGGAGATATGGACATCACATTTGCGAATTTACATGCCACAACTTTGACTGTTTCTGACTAAAAGATGGTATCACCAGTGGGTGAAATAAATCCCGAAACAACTTGTAGATGGAAAGTGACGGAATAGAAAGATTAAAAAGTGATATATGCGTGAGGCTGTTATGCTACAAGAAAAAGACACCTTGCTTGAGGAGTTCCTGTGGCAAATAATACTATCAGGAGCCAGTTGTATTGAGCAGCACAGCCACACAAAAAATATTTATTTTCTGTGCTACAATTAACACAAAAGGACAATATTTTCCGACATTCGAAACATGGAGTTCCATTTCACCTCGCAGTCTCCCGGTTACTCAAAACAAAATTACTTAACATTGGGGGAGAGTGCATTACAGCGCCATCTAGAGATTGTACATTTGAAGTTGCAACAGTTCCTTAAGGTAAAGCTCGTTATTTTAAAAATTCTCTGCTATATAAGAAAACCATTTAATATCAAGCATAATTACCACGAGTCCAATCATAGAGTGTTGACAATGATGAAATAATTTGTAAACATTTTGGATTCGAACCTTTTTTCCAACAGCAGAACAGAAGGCAGAAATCATCTGAACAAAAGCCAAGTGCTTCTTCTTTTATTTTTATTCGATGGGGATATAGACAAAACATTATTCAGGAAAAAATATTGTGAACAGACATAATATATAATTATTCTTCCCTTTAACTGCCTTTATAAGTGCCACATTTTACTGTAGCTCCTGACTTACCTACACAAATTAGGGGGAACTATACTTAATTAAATGCAAGATTAGCAAAATGTTAAAATTTACTACATTAGTGACTCAAACATGCGTATTAACCATTAACATCATGACCAATAGGATATCTTACCTCGGATTTCCCTTTGAGTCTACACATGCTGATGTCATCTTCTGAAGAAAACCATTCCAGTCTCTGTAAAGAGAAAAAAGAGTTATGAAATACGTGATTGGAATATTTTGTGCAAAATATAAAATAAGTAAGCTTTATATAAACAGTGTATCAATAAGAAATAAACAGTGTATAGGATATTTATTTGTAATATTGAAATGATGCATACAATTATCCTTGCATTTTCTTTTTAAAATATTTTTTCTCCCTTATACATATTAAAATGCATTATCTATTTATTTAAACATTATAATTTATCTTCATGTATTTTGAAAATAATAAAACAGTAAGTATATACTATTATTAGCCCTCTTCCTTTTTGTTTTAAGTTTAATACAGGTAGATATGATAAAATACTTTTTTTCCAATGTCGTAGTACTTATATAATATTAGCATATATTCAGTGTATGTTGATTACTACAATCAGTAATAAACAACTATTATAAGTGTATATTATTTTTTTTACACGATAAGTTCATGCCACTTTTTTTGTACCTGAATTACCTTAAAATTAATCCAACACAGAATACCCCACTAAATTTACATGTAGAATATCAACGACTTGAAAATTTAACAATATCAAAATCTATGAATAATTCTCAGATTCGAACTGAGTATCAATGTGTTTACTATACTAAATGAAGATTGCATGTATTAGTGGATATATTTTAACGAAGTATTACGTTCCTCCATAACTGTTTTCCGGAAAGCAAAATTTCAGATGTCCTGCGTCGCGAGTTATAATTTTGGCAGCGCGCCAAACCCTGTCTCTATCGCTTGGGCAAGCAGTAAACAATTAAACAGAAAAGTACCAAAATGCGTCAAAATTTTGACCATATATATATATATATATATATATATATATATATATATATATACATAACACATACATTCATATATACATACAAAAGAGGTAAGCAACGATAAGTTATTCTACGTTAATAGCCCGCGATTGTTTCGTTAGAAGAGATTACTTGAAATCTGTTTTTTATTATTATTCTAATACTTTGCAAATTATAAGATTTTTTTTTCCTTTCCGAGGTGAAAACCTATAAATATTTACTATTCATCGAGAAGAAAACAACGCAACAGACGTGTGGAAACCAATCCAAGGCAAAAAATAATGCCGAGAATAGAACCGCAAAATGTCAGAGATGTGAAAAGAGTGGGGAGGGAGGCGAGAAGGATCGTGTTTAAAGCTAGACAACAAGCTTATTTTTTCGTACTTCTCAGACAGTAAAAGCAATTTAACACAAAACGTTGAATTCAACATTTAGTTCAATTTAGTTAAATCCATTGTATCTGATAGATCAATGGTAAAACGCCTAAGGCAATAATCTTGGGAGACAGTCTGTGAGTTCCAATCCGGTAGGGTTGGATGCTTGTAGCCAGTCAGATTAGTATTTAGCCGTGAGTCCTCTCTGTTTATCCCCCGTGTTGCTGCAAAAGGTGATCACCAAACTGACTAACCAGCCATTATGCCCTAGCATACTATTACTAAATGGTATCGCAGCATTTTTCAAGGAAGTTATGTTGTCAAAAGATTTCCCATTTTAACCCATTCAGGGGCAAAAACCTCCCAAGTTTGCACGGTGATGATTTTTTCCCGATTTTTTTAACCTGAAGATCTTGAAATTTTTTCCAATTAGAGGTTGCAATATGTTTTTACTTCTTTAAACTGATAACAGATGGCAATACTAACCACTTTTCTGCGCACCTAACTGGAATACATTGAATGTATATGAAAAAAATAGATTTAGGTGTTTGTACTGTGCAAACGGCGCCCCTCAAAGAGTTAAATAACTCATTAAGCTAAATGCAGTTATTCTCCAAAATCAATTAAAGCTGTGTTACTTCTGTTAAATTACATTAGCTCATTAATCTTATACCTTTAATTTTCTTATAGAACCCTAACATTTCCTTCTTTCAAACGTAAACAATTGTGAACAGCTTACTTTAGGGTGAACAATTTTTTTCCTGCCATATTCAGTTCATGTTCAGTGCTCTACCGCCGAGTTAAATATGAAATTTTCCCACTAACTCAGTATTAGATTATACGGTTAAAAATATATCATTAAGTTTTTCATTACCTCCTTCCAGCAGAGAAAAATATCCCTCTAACTTTAACATTTCTACACTCGGAATCAAAATTTATGCCATACGGAAAATGAATGCCTGCAAATAAGAAACGCTGCGAGATTTCAATGAAATTCATAAACATGACCTCCCACTTAGACGGCGCGAAAAAAAAATATAATAAAAATACAAAAATCGACGCCAAATGAAAATAAAATGACCCCATGCAAATTCCGGTAATCAATTCTTTTCACACGCCAAAGCGCGAAGCTTAAAAATCTGATAAAGTTCGTACGTATACGTGGAGGGGGAGGGGAAGTGGGAGAGAAGGGTATAGAAATTTTCATCGACACTTCACCGTATCAGCAGTTTGCAACTAAAAAAAAATAAAGAATAAATAAAAACGCGTCACAACTTGCATTTCATCTTTACCGCCAACGTTGCATTTTTGGCTGTTTTTCTAGTCGCATTTTTTTTTCTTGTTTTCAAAAGGGAGCAAAAAAACTGGAAATTCGAGCCAAGATTTTCCTGGAGTGACACGTAACCGCGCATTGCTTTTAAAAGTGTGTCCAACGGATAAAAAAATATATATACAGTTAAATCCTAATCGGAATGAATACAGATAGAAAAAGGATGCCGGAACATAAAAAGTGAATTATAATTTATGATCGCAGACCGGGATGAAAAGACGCTTTAGAAACTTAGTTCGGAGGCGTCTAAGCACATCGCTCCTTTTTTTAATCGAGCTGAGTTGAGGAGTTCGATAACGCTCATTCAAAAGACGATGGTTTTCTGATTCCAGAAATGGCGTATTAGAAAACAATAAAAACTTTTCGAAAGGTGGAGTCTGTTTTAGTAATATAAATCCAGATATAAATTATGATGATAAGCGAGGGAAAATTCATGCATGTGTACTAAAGATTATGAGTAATACCGTTTTAAAAATGACTGTTCCTGAAATCGCCAAGATTTTTAAGGCTGCTGTGTGTTAACTCTACTGCATTCGCTCACCTCAATGTTAACCTATGGAGAAAACGTGTCTACTATTTAAAGCTACATGATTGCTGATGATCAAATAAAAATGGTATTTTCATATAGCCTGAATATTTCTGCACCTTTAACGGAATTTATTTTATGAATTTCGTCCACCAAAGGAATTTATGACCGTTTAAAACACTATACCATATTATTTTCCTGAATAATTTAAAATTTAAAGTATTATTTGCATTTTTTTAAACGAAAAATGTCCCAAGATGTAAAATTTCTCTCTACAGGGTGGCTAATAAATACTGTAACACTCCAAAAAATAAGAGTTAATTTTAATCGTTTGGAAAAACAATTTATCTATCTATTTGTGTGATTGGCAACTTTTTGTAAACGCAGACAATTTTTGTTTAAAGTAAAACATGTAGAATATTTTTAAAGATGGAAGCCAAAAGGTTAATGGTTAAACAGCTTTTCGATCGCGGATTTTCTGCAGGTAAAATATTTAAGCAATTAAAATGCCTTGGTTTTAATAAGACGTTTATATATAGGACTATAAATCGATTATTGGATACCAATAGGTGTAAAGATCGACCAAGGTCCGGTCGTCCACGCACTGTTCGTACAAAAGAACGTATCAAAAGAATTCGTGAAAAGATACGAAGATATCCACAACGTTCTGCAAATAAAATGGCTGCAGAAGAGAACATCAGTCGCAAAACTATGCAACTTATCATAAATGAAGACCTGGGTTTTCGCCCTTATCGCAAAAGAAAAGTTCAAGGTTTGACTACTGCACAAATAGTAAAAAGTTTACAAAGATGTAAGAAATTGCTGAACCGGCACGGTAGCAAAAGTGTTGAAAAAATAATTTTCTCTGGTGAGAAGCTGTTTTGTACAGAACAAAGTTATAATGCTAAAAATGATGTTGTATATTCAGCAACCTTCGAGGATATACCTGAAAATCTTCGAACTGTTAAACGCTTTCAGAACAAGAATTCTGTTATGGTTTGGGCTGCAGTGTCACACAATGGAAAATTGCCTCTGAAATTCATCGATAAAGGGGTAAAAATCAATGCTGAATATTACAAACAGGAAGTATTGCCTACACATTTATTACCACATGCTAACAGATTGTATCCCAAAAAGAATTGGATATTTCAGCAAGATTCTACACCGTCCCACCGATCCAAAACAACACAGGAATGGCTCCATGCCAATTGCCCGAAGTTTATCAAGCAAGAAGATTGGCCACCTTCTTCACCAGATCTAAATCCTTTAGACTATTGCATTTGGGGGATTTTAGAGTCTAAAGTAAATGCTAAGCAGTACAGAAGTTTGGACTCCCTCAAAGCTTCCATACGGAGTGAATGGGACAAATTACCTCATAAAATGATTCGTGCCGCAATAGGACAGTGGCGTAAGAGATTATCTTTAGTAATCGATAAAGATGGCGGTCGATTCGAGTAAAATTATTTCATGGTAAACTTTCATGTATAATGTTCATAATATTGTTGTATTTTCCATTTTCTATTTCATCTGTGTGTAATTAAATTATTCGATATTTGTCACAGTATTTATTAGCCACCCTGTATATTACGGAGTACAATAAGAAAAAAAATCCTTAAATCCAAGTCGGCAATCCTTGGACAAAATTTTCTCCATATGTTATCATTGAGGTGAGTGAATCCAATAGGGTTAATACACGGCAGCCTTAAGAGACAATGTATATTAAGTATTCATTCACACGCGTGATTTATTTACAAATGTGAAATGATCAGTACGTACAAGATAAATATACGGGCATACACAAAAAAAGTTACTGTGGAGAAGCATTTAGGATTTTAATAGAAATCACTCACAAGTATATTTATTTCATGTCGGCATATAATTAAAACTCGTGCTTGACTAAATTATAACATTTACATATGAACTTTTCGTTGATTTTCATCACTAAATTTCATAATTTTATATATTTTACGAGATACTTTATATAAGAGATCTAGAGAGATATGTAAGAGATAGAGAGATATTTAAAAGATTACTATTGTCACATTTTAAAAATTCCCATAGAAAAATATATATTATAAATGCTTATAAATATATAAATTAATCCTTCCCATTTAACTGCAAGAAACGGTTTGTTTCCTGACCATTAAATAAGTATTTTATCCTTTGGTCTGGCTCTTATGCAGATACAAATGCTCTCTGTCAACAAGGTTAATGAAAAAACGCTACTAAACCGGTCTCTTTGAATGTCTGGCACGTACAATTTGGTCAAGTGCCCTTGGAGATATAAAATAACACTCATAGAGCCAAGCAGTCTAACGTCAAACGCATGCGAAAAAATCAGACATCGTTGACCCGAATAAATTGATATAAGAACCTTGAAGCTGATGAATCTCAGTAAATCATTGAGAAATATTTATTTCGCTCACAGGTGGCCTAAGCGTTCCTTCGGAATGGTAAACAGCTCCAAATGACCTCCAAATTGGCGATCTTTTAAAAATAAAAGATGAAGGTTGATGTTGAAAAATTAATCCGACGCCTGCACCTTAATGATACTTTTGAATTATTAAAATTTTAATGAAGTATTCGAGGAAGAGAAAAGACATGTTACTTCCTGTTGCAAGGTTCTATTACTTTAAGATCTTTAATAACGACGTTCTCGGCTAAATGCACCCGGCTGAACAAAGTGATGTATTTATTCTAAACAGTCGATGATTCATTTGGGAGTGACTATAAATTTATTTCACGCCTTTCTATACAACATTTTCAGCTGTTAAGAAAGCTTTGTTTCCAAATTAAAATATTGCTCAGCTTGTTATTGAATTTCCCATTCCTGGTGTCAACATGAACTTAATTATAAGTTTATGCTCGTAACATGTCCATGGAATATAATCCGCTGCGTACTACTGCTTTAACACTTCTGCTTATCAGACAGAGACGCTACCCAAAAAGTTAAACACATACGTTTGTAAGAATAGATATAGTTTTCCCGACCTTTACCTTTAGCATTAGAAATACTTTATCTATCCCAAACACACAATAACGTCTTTTAAAAAATTTCAATTGAGAAGTTTATCATAACTATATTTTAACGTTAGTACATCAAGAATAATCTGTCCGCATCTCTTAGCACAAAGGAAGAGAATTATATGCACTTTTCACTGCAGATAATGATAATAAGAAATAACTTATGGGGGGGGGAGGTGGTCTCAAATATGCATTATTGCATGATAGTATGGTAATCTCTAAAGATCTTGTAAAAGTTAAATAATGAAATCATCAAGCTATATTATTGTAGTGCATCAAGCTATATTATTGTAGTGAGCAAGGCATGAGGAAAAGAACCACTCTTTAGAGTAAGAAATGATAAGGCTGTCAATTTAGGGAGAAAAATGTAGCATTTGCCATGAGAAAGTTCTTAGTTACATGATCACGGAAAAATATAGTCTTTAAAAAGACGTTAAATATTTTAACGAAAATTTATGTAGTCAGTCTTGCACATAAGCGGTGGTTATTGACGTAAGACCCCGCAGACGAATTAATCCCCAAATACATCAATCGCCACTTCTAACACTTCACTATTAAAACTGTTTCCTATCTTCAGTATCTCGCAAAATAAAAAAATATACCGTGCTATTAAACTGTTTTCTATATTCAGTTTCCCCCAAAATCAAAACAATATACCGTGCTTTTAAACAGTTTCCTATGTTTAGTTCCCCCCAAAATCAAAACAATATAATGTGCCATTAAACTGTTTCCTATATTCAGTTTCTCACGAAATCAAAACAATATACCGTGTTATTAAACTGTTTCCTATATTCAGTTCCCCCTCCCCCAAATCAATACAATATACCGTCCTTTTAAACTGTTTCCTATATTCAGTTCCCCCCCCCCCAAAATCAAGACAATATAGTGTGCCATTAAACTGTTTTCTATATTCAGTTTTTCCCAAAATCAAACAATATACCGTGCTATTAGCAGTTTAATAGATGCTATTAAACTGCTTCCTATATTCAGTTTCCGCCAAAATCAAAAACAATATATCGTTCGATTAAACTGCTTCCTATATTCAGTTCACCCCAAAACCAAAACAATATACCGTTCTTCTACAATACGTTTTGTAAATTTCCAATTACAGTGTCACCAATATCCACAAAGTTATACGTACACACACATACACGTACAAAGACTGGTAGAGGAAGGAAGAGAGACAGACAGACAGAGAGAGAAAAATAGAGAAGAATATAAGTTACTAAAGGTTAATAACATTAATAACAGCTAACACGAATCAGTTGTACCAGGAACTTAGAGCTGTGCAAGACAGCATTTCAGCACCAGAGGGCACTGCATAATGATTCGCGATGTAGCTTTGTTAACATTATTCCCGTCAATCCCTTTTAGTATTACACATGTACATATGAATTGAAAAAAAAATCAATAATTTAAAGTGTAATATTATCATAAGATAAGCAACAAAAATGAAATCTATTCTAAATAAATGCAAAAGAACGCACTCTGCTCGAAAAGCCTCCAAAAAACATCAAGTCCCCGGTTTCCCATCAGTACTGTGTAGAATCGTCTGTGAGGAGGGAAAAAAAATTCGGGATGTCTTTTAATAATTTTCAATAATATCCTCGAAATAAATAATCATAATCCTCGATCTGAGCGAAAAAGGTAACATTCTAATTCCCATAAATGGGATAAAAAAGCGTAGCCGATTACCTGAGAGACAAATTCCGAGCTCTTCTTTACGACGTGCCTCCTTGGAACAAGCAAGAAGCACGCCGTGGATTCGGCGATTACCACGTCGAGCGGAGTAAAAAAAAAAAAAAAAAAGAAAAAGTGGGAAAAAAAAAAAACACGGCGCGGGTTCGCCTAATTATGCCATTCGTTTCAATTCCCGTTCGAGAGCAAAACTTTAAGTGTTAATGCCCGTCATTTGTTTGGGGACCCGGGTGCACTTAAAAACGTTTGTGACGTCATAAATACTGTTTTGTAATGACCGGACGCTGATTGCCAATTTCAGGAGCACCGGAGAGAAGGGCGGGTCGAAGTGGCTACGGGTTTTACACGGTTGTTGTAAATCTTGGAGCAGTTTTACGGTGGCATATATTGTTGGAGGGGGCTCGATGAACAGTCGAATTTTAATTTTCGTGTCATAACGTATTGACCCGAAGCCTTATTTCGAAGGAGTTAGTGATACAGCAATATTCATTACAATTTGCTGTAATTATTTTCAAGTATGGGCTAGTCAGCGCCAAATTCATTATTATATGGCGGCAATAATGCGTGTATTGCGTAGTTATATTCAGCGCATAATTTAGGATGCTTGGCAGAAATGATTTTTTACCATGTTTTTATTAACTTGCTTTCTTGTTTGTGTGTTTGTTTGCGTGTGTGTTTGTCCAGTACAAATCTTCCAATCGATTTTTAACTAACTTCCCGACTAGCTAGACATTTGAAACTTTTAGAATAGCTCAGAACACGACGGCAATGCCTTTTTAAAATACTTTTAGCCATCTTTAAGCAGAATTCAATTAATTTTCAGTCATTTTCAGTTAATTTGGTTTTGTAGACTGGTGCAGCCATCTATTGGCCGGAACCGGAACGAAAAGTTAAATGCAAGTTAACTTACAATTAACTTCATTTTCTTTCAAGTTGATGGGATAATTCATCAAAAAAATTTTTAAAAAGTATTTATTAATACATAGAATTGTCAAGATTATGATACCACAGAAAATTTAAAAACATGGTATATAAAAATTTATTTTTATCTTGTAATTATCTTAGGGGAAGTTCTTCAAGTATAAAATAAATTTTTGCCAGCTCAAGGAGATGAAAAGTCTTATCGCTGTAGCACAATCATGTAAAGACAATTTAGACAAGTTTAAAAATATATATATGATGTCTAAAAGTAAAATATTTTATACATAATCCCTCCCAAGGTATAATATTTTATTATGTATAAACATTAGGTGAGTAACATATGTGAACAGAATCAGCGTTTGCTATAAAACAAAGATCTTATTTCCTCGTTAATATTTTATAGCAAATATTGATGGCAAAATTGTCGAACCATTCTTTTTTTTATAGTGGTAAATTAACTTTATAAATATAATTCTCCGGTGTTAGTAACTGGTTGGAAATACCGGAAAACTATCTCCGGAATTTTTGCATTGAAACAATGAAAATATTTAAATTTAAATTTGGAAACTTTATAAATTATTACATTACATTTATAAATATTTTTATAAGGTTAGAAAAAAATTCCCTTTCGTCGCAAATGTTCACTCAGATATACAGGTTGGTCCAAAATTATTGAGAGCATTTCATGTTTGAAAAAAAAAAAGAACAAAATGAGGTACATGTTTATTGTTTTTTTAGAAAAACAATTTAAAACATTTTTACACAACAAAATTTTAAACAATAAATAACTTCCACAAAAGCCGGTAGATGGCGCAACAACATTTTGAAGAAAAATTTACTAATTGCGTCAGTCTGCAAATGGCTAACGTACAGGAAAAAGCAATGTGCGTTTTGTGGTTCCATGAAAGCAGATCCCTTTTAACTCATTTTATTCATTTTTCTTTCAAACATGAAATGCGCTTAATAATGTTGGACCAACCTAGGGTAGTCCAAATTTGAATAGAAAAGAACAAAATGAGTTACAACGTATTTGCTTTCATGGAACCACAAAAAGCATTGATTTTTCCTGTACGGTAACGATTTGCAACTGACGCAATTAGTAAATTTTTCTTGCGAAATGTTGTTGCCCCATCTACCGGCTCATGTCCAAGTTATTTAATATATAAAATTGTGTTGTGTAAAACTGTTTTAAATTGTCTTTCCAAGAAAACAATAAACATGTATGTACGTCATTCCTACCTTGTTCTTATTTTTTTCAAACATGAAATGCTCTCAATAATTTTGGATCACCCTGTATATCCTTCAATATGGAATATATATCAGCTAAAATAAGTAGCTGACAAATAAAAAAACGCTACACCAGTGTTCGAAGTATATTAGTCTTATATGCGGCCTTTATTGCTTTTTCTACTATAAATATGTATGAAACTAAAGTGCAGTTTAGTAATGATGATTCTTTTTTTTATTTCCGGGCACAATCAAACCAAAATATTTCAAAACTGTTGCAGAAGGAATCTGATGCCAATACTTTAATTTTCCCTGATTTATTTTTCCAGCAGACACTAGTAGTGACGTCATATAGACATCTAATGGGTTTAAATTTTCCACTAAATCAAAAATGTACAATACTGAGGTCGTGACGGTCCAATGCTTGTTAGATGTCGAGGCTCATATCCGAAATTTTTAGGACAGAATTTCAAATGCTCCAACAATACGTAACAAGCAACACTGAGCATCGAATAGCAGTTTTACCGAGAACGTCTTTCCCTGTAATTCCCTCCCTAAAAGTCTCAAAACAAAATAAAAGTTGACACACACTCCACGTTTTTGCTTTCGATCAGATTCATCAACACGTAATACCTGAATCAGGAGGAATGCGGGAAGAGTGATTTCTCCTACCTACTCCCTCCATCGAACATCTTGACTGTCCATCCAAACAATTTTTTTCTTAACTCTTAACTTTTTTTTTCCCCTTCGTGCGTACAAGACTATCTAGCTTTTATCTCAGTCGTTAGTTTTTCGTTCGCTTGATATCTTGGCTTATAGGTAATCGATATTTGGAGAAGATGGTGCGCTTTTAGCGGAAATATATATATTTTTTGTTTTCTAAATTTCTTATTTGCCATCTTTGAATTATTTTTGAACAAAATCCGTGCCACAAGCGACCGTGAAATTTCAACCGAGCTAACTGTTTTATCGAACAACTACATGACTCTTTTTAGGAAAAGTTTACAGTATTTAGCAGCAAGGTAGAATTTTACCCCATTTCGTAGATAGATAGACATTTATATTGTAATGTGAATGCTGTGATTTTCGTATGTTTGACCAGTGGAATGCAAATTGTGGGTCACGACCCACTGGGGGAGGGTCATGAAAAAATTATAGGGGGCGCGGATAGTTCGAAATAAACACTGAATTCAAACTCAGTTCACACTGAATTATTTAACCATTTGAGGGATGCCGTTTGCACAGTGCAAACGCCTAAATCTAGTCTTTTTTTCACTGGCATTCAATGTATTCCAGTTAAATGAGCAGAAAAATGGCTAGTACTGTCATCTTTTATCAGTTCAAAGGAGTAAAAACATTTTGCTACCTTTAATTGGAAAAAATTTCAATATTTTTTAGGTTAAGAAAAATCGGGGAAAAAAATCTGCACCGTGAAAACGGTGGAGGTTGTTGCACACATTTAACTGGACATTGTCTTGGACACATTTAACTTGACTTGGTTGTCTTGACATTTTACTTGTTTACATCGTAATAAATCAAAATGTATGAGTTAAAACCCGATATTTTTTTTATTTATCAGATTACGTAGTATTCACAATTATTTAACGCAAACTCGCTAAAATTTTAAGAATGTTAAATTGGAAGGAAAAAAAGAAGGAAAGGGGGGGGGGAGAAATAGGAGGAAATAAATTAATATGCCAAGTAGTTTTCAAAGGCAACACATGCATCTATCCTATTATGCTGCAAAGGATAAAAAAAAATTATGAAGATATCGTTTTCGATACCTTATCACTTTCCCTAACTTCCGAAGCTCCAGGGCCTTCTAATCACACGTTCATCGACACTTAATATCGAATTCTGAGCTCATTTTCTTTCTTACATTAAATACCGACAGCTCGATCACACCGAAATTTTTTTATCTCTCCGTTTATCTCTCAAACATGGAAGATCTATTCATACTTTATCAGACATTTTTGGATCTTTTTTTCCCCCAAGAGATAACTATTTTTAAAAGTTTAGTCTCATGAAATTGTGCGTCAAAAATATATTTTATAAAAAATAGTTCAGAGCTTTTTCTTTATACTTTTAAAATTATTTACATTTTCAAAGAATATCGGGATGATACTATCAGTTTGTATGGTAAAGAATGAAGACAGATATGATTAAAGGAATCATATTATGCTAGTAGTGGTAAAACTATATCTAAGTTTTAATTTTCCTACTAAGTATGACAGTAAATATTGACTGTTGAAAAACCAAATGAATGCAACCGTTTTCTGACAATATGGGTAACGGCTGGCATTAGATTTATATGACAACAAGATATCGAGAATTTTAAATGTTATAAATACAGTAAAACCTCTATAGCCAGCCACCTCTAAACGTCCATATATTGTTCAAAAGGGATGGTGAACATTACAAACCGATTTTTGAAATTTTTACCTCAGAGATATGAAATTTTGCATATATTTCCATTAAAGTATATCAAACACCTTATAAAAATGTATAAATATTTTTAAAAAAATTTTCATATTTAAAAAAAATGAAATTTTTATTATGTTATTTAAAGGGCTCCTTCCGATCCGATTTTTAACTTCCCCCCTTAATTTTGCATTTTTATTGCTTATAAATACATTTTGAACAGAGTTATGTATTACTTTGTGCTTTAGTTGAACAGTTAATTTTTAGAAAATATTTTTATGCTTGTACTCTGAATTTTCATGAAATTTTTCTACTTTTCTCAACTTAAGTTAAACTTTGACAATCTGAATGATGTCGAAACCTGAACTGGATACATAAATTTATTTTAAAGTGTTAGAGAAGTCTACATTATAAATTTTATAAAATTTCGTCAAAAATTATGACGTAAGGAGCATTTTAAAGATTTGCAAATCGGGAAATTCTCCTTTTGAGAAAAATCCATTTTAAAGATATTTTTTCACCTACCTTTAATAGTTACTTTTTTAAATTCCCCAAGTCTTCATTTTACTTTTCACTGCATAGTATGTATTATTAAAAGTATTTTATTCCAATATTTACATATTTAATACGCCCCAAAAAGTTAAAATTTTTGTTCGATTTTTGGTAATTTGAAAGTCTACTATCCCCTTAAAGACTCAATACAGGCAATATCATTGAAGGAACCCCTCAAAACGGCCATTTTTTTCTGAACCATTGCTGGCCACCATAGAGAAATTTCACTGCAATTACTTCTATTTAAATGATTTTTCCTAATTCAAACTACATTAAAAAAGAATGAATAAACATAATGCAATATTTCCTTTTAGTGGGGTAATATAAACACCTGAATTCTCTTCGGCGTTTTTATTAATCCAACCAATCACATTCCCAATTAAACACTGGATAAGGAATGAAGATTATCGAAACCCTTCTTCCCCTCCTTCCATATCCTTTTTATCTCCTCTTCTTCCCAACTCCCAAGTTTTC
This sequence comes from Dolomedes plantarius, assembly GCA_907164885.2. NCBI lineage: Eukaryota > Metazoa > Arthropoda > Arachnida > Araneae > Dolomedidae > Dolomedes > Dolomedes plantarius. The sequence goes on along the minus strand of OU015492.1, from coordinate 103,204,558 downwards.
CAATAACATGTTCATCAACACGTAATCCTAACCTAAGGTGTCGGCTTCTTCCCACCATCGAACATTTGGATTGTGTGCCCACCCCTTTCTTTCTGCTTTGCTCTAATCTTTCGGCTAGGGGACCCATTCGTTCTTATCAAAGCGCCTCTTTTATTTGGTGATGCCCTTTTCCAAATCATTCAGCTTTGAGAAAGCCTGTTAAAATCTGGCATTCTGTTTCAAACTTAGAAAAATAAAGCGCATGCGAAGAAGGAAAAACTATATTCATATAACTGAGTAATGGAAAATGCAACACCCTATATTTGGCTGATATAACTCTAATTTTTAAAAAATGAAGAAGACAAAGGAAACTGGGTAAACGCCAATAAGTATTTCTATACCTATATCTCCATGTGCCGGATGGTGCCTAACACAAGTAGCGAAGCCTTTCGGGTGAGATCGGCGAATGCAAATGAAATAGACTTCGTTAGCGATGAATGAAACTTAGCTTTCCCGCGTGACAGTTGGGAATACTGATCATTATACTACCGAGGAAATTCCATACCTATCTTTATATCCTTCCATTACATGTGTTATAGCTATGTGTATATCTGTGACCATTCGTTCTACTCAAACTTCAAACTGTTTTGGGTGATGCCTTATTCCAATTCCACAGTTTTGTAAAAGGTTAAAATAATCTTAGCTTTAGATTTCAAGTTTAACCCTCTGACGGCAGGGTGGGGGTCGGATCCGACCGAGGGTTTTTTCCCCCTCCTGTATTCTCCCCTCTGATTGCAAGAAATCGAGCTGACAAGGAACCCTACAAGGCAGTCTTGCAACAGGTGTTGGAGGGTTTGCAGTAAATATGAGTGTCTTTGTTGAAAAACGTTATTCATCAAAAAACGATCACTAGACATTTTTTAAAAAATTTAGATTTTCAATTTTTTAATTTCGATTTTGAAGGCCAAAAATGCCAGTATATATTATTTTTTACATTTTTGTGCTCGGAAATTTGGTTCAGTAACTTCTAAAACTAGGTACAAGACTAAATTACATATTAGACCTAATATATACAACATTCTATGTATATGCTAGAGAGATTTTCTTTGTTTGGCAAAATTACAATTCGTTGGTCATTTTTTCTACGAAAAGGTTTTTATTTCATGTAAAATATTATTAATAAATGTTGTTATACAACAAAAATGCTTATTGTGTACTTATTTCTACCAAAAACATTATCAAAAAAGACATCGGAATTCGACCCGTACCATCTATTTCGTCTCAAACCACTATACCGTTAGAAGATTAAGAAAAAGTAGAAGAAATGCAGTAACTTAACTCCTTGGAACTTACAGGTAGGAAAGTTTTGCAATCGTGTAGATTGCATAATTTCATCTCATAAAATTAATATCTTAAATTTTGAAGAATCTCAGTCAACCAATTTGGTTCTAATGTTTGGTTGACACTACACTAACTTCCGAACAGACTGAGGAAAACACAAAATTTTGTAAGTATCTTATGTATAAATGGCAAAAATCCGTCTAATTGGGACGGTGCTCTTCAGTTTAACAACAAGATAACAAAATAATAATAATGCAAGTGTATATATCATCAGACTACAAGTTAGAGAAGAAAAACACACTTTATGATTATAGACAGGATTAAATCATATTAAATCAGAAAATACGGAAAATTTTCAACTTGATATCTACAAATAATCTACAAAAAATTTATAAATTTTACAAAGTCTGAGGGACTACAATTTTATTTTTTGAGAATATCTCAAACAAACAAATTCTCCAGAGGAAGCTTTCATAACTACAATAGAAGACGTCCATTTCCAAATAAGCGAAACGAAAACGATATTCGTTTGAAAATATTCCATTTGTTCAAAATCACTAAATTTGCAATTCCAGCACAATAAAATAAATACATAGAAGGAGTCCTCGTTTTTACTCCCGACGTTCCGTCTGGGGAAAACCTAAGAAGGTTTCAAGAAGATTAGCCCAAATGCATTCCTGTCCCTTTCAGAGAGAAAAAGTTCCCGGTCAGTCTCAATGACCGAATCCATAATACCTCGGAATAAATCTTTACGACCACAAGGGCTTTATCTGTTCCTTACAATTGCAGTGCCGAGCGTGGACCATCTGGAAAACAGCCTAAAAACTCCAACGTCTAAACCGGCAATTTAACACCGGGATAAAAATGGTCCATCCAAGGCATGCGTTTGTGGAGATGTACGAAAAATACGTAATGAAATCTATGAAATAGTTTTATGGCTCATACTGTACGCTGGCTGTATTCCTTTTCAGAATGATGCACGCAAAATAAAATCTTCTGAGAAAAAATGTCACCTTTTAAAAGACAAGTTTTTTTAACGGTTTTACAAAATTCATATAATACCGAACTCCCGATTAACGGAGGGCGGATTATTCATTTAGTGAACTACTTTTGCACCACAGAAAAATGTTTTAAATAAAATACAAACTGTGCGAATAATTATCTAATTGGCTCGTAAGAAAAGCAAAATATCTTACTTTTCAGATGGAAAATTAAAAATTATAAAGTTTTCTTTTTTACCTAGTGGAGGCACTTCTCATGTAGACATTCCCTATAATTCACGGCAGTTTGCTGGTCATTTTATTATGGGGGCACCATATAGGCGGCCCAGCATTACCCCCTATGAAGGGATGACACAAACGGAGGTACTTTAGTGGCGCGACGGTGGGATTCGATCCGAGCACCCTCAGCACCGAAAGCCAGCGAGCTGTACCACAGGGCCACAACAAGCCCAAATTATTAAATTTTCATACTGTAATTGAACCCTTCTTATATCCCTGTATGTAGTTAATTTTAAACCTCTTAATAGTCTATTTTTTTGCACTGAAAAAACTCTTTTATTACATTGTCTATGTTTAAGCTTTTAGGGCACGCCAGGGTGTGCAACAAAATACAAATTAATTGATACGCTAATTAACGCATGGGCGTGCATTTATTAGCAAAGATAATAGGTAGTTCACCGTGTATAATCCAATTCCATACCACGCATCACATGCAGGTCAAAAGATCATAAAAGCTTCTCATTCATGAAGCTATCAAATTTTTTTTTCTTAAACCCAATTAAGGAATGGTAGCTTACTCGAGGAAAACTCAAATATCTTATTACTTATTTTAAAAATTAATAAAAGATGTTAAGGTAAATACACGTACTACAAAATTTTATCACTTTTAAACAAATACGAAGTGACATATTTCGTACCTCAAAGAATTGAAACTAAGTTTGTTAAAGCAAGCTTAAATTTTATAACTATTATATAAAATCGACGTTTGCTCTATCATATCAAAACTTATAGTTTTACTAGAAACATATACCAGAAATTTGATAAGAGGATTCTAATAAAGATATTAGTTGCCCTTGCTGTCACTTCACTGTTAAACTTAATAAATGGGTATAAATTTAATAAAACTGATTTAAAATTCCTCAAATTTCTCGTCCATTAACACATACACGTAGGAGTTAAGTGGGATCTTAGAAATATACTGCATTGTTTTCATGATAAAAGAACAGAAATAGAGTATGTGCAATTTTTGAATAGTTTGAGTTTTATAAAAATAATAAATTAGGTAATTATCAAATTAAGGAAAAACGAAAATAAAAAGCTTAGAATTAACTTAAATAACAATATTTTTTCAGACGTAAATGCATAAAATAAGTTTCCTAAACAATGGATTTCTTTATCATTAACAAATTCAGATCCGAATTATTCAAAAATTTAATGGCACTAAAAACAAAATAATGACCTTATGTGTTTTCAGGTTGGGGAGTTTTTTCAAGAAATATTTCATATATATTTAGTTTTTGACATATCGTGTATTAGAGGAAACTTCCCTCCTCTGTTAGATATTCCTAGTAGTGTATACAGCCCAAAAAATTCTGACCCATTGCTTTTAGAACGCTCTACAGAGCAATTTTTCTTACTTAAATGGAACTGGAAAACTGAATGTGGGATACTAATGATTTATTTATAGTATTTGCTTATTAAAATATGCCACTGCACTGGTAAACATTTGTACCACAGCTGGTAAACATATGTGATCATACATAAGTAAACGAGTCTAGCAAATCTCAAAGCACTATAGTTAAAACGCGAAAGAAAATGTTTTGAGACTCAATTAAAACTAAACTGTTGAAATGTCTAAGAAATTAAATTAATTTTATTTGTAAAAAAAATAGTTTAAAAGATGATTATATTTTTATGTGATTTTGCATTCTTGGAAACAAAAACATAAGCATAATCAAGCAAATATAAGTTTAAAACACCTAAGGTGACATAACAGCTACAGCATTATTTTCTTGTTTACATGATGCAAAATATTGGGGTAACTTTCAGAAATAAGAATTTTCAGCTGTCTCATTTGAAATGATTACGTACGGCCATATCTCTAGCAAATCCTTCTTTAATATTGCTAGATGCATTTAATGATAGCACAAATTTCTGCCGATGCGGGACATTTGTCCCCTTCTGTCCAACTCACTAGCCACTCTTCAAGCAGGCAGCGGGCCGTTGGTCAGCGTATAATTTTATCATTTCCTGAGTGTCCACTTCCTCTCTCTGGTGCATTGAAGAGTTTTATGGCACTTCGGCATCCATCTTAAGTCACAAGTTCCGTTCCATTGGTTTTAAGTGGGGAAAAAGTGAATTATTAATATCCCTTGAAGTGGCTATTGCGACTTATATATCGTGGCAGTTTTCTGAAAGTTAATAAACTCCAGTATCGTATCGATGAGGATAAGAAAGTTCTAATGGAAGTTAAAGTATTAAGTATAAAGACGTATTTGAATACTTGCGTTATTTCTGTTGGTGAGACTGAAAATTAATCGAAAATCTAAAGGATTATATGAAAGGCAGCACAGAGTTACCGAAATATATTTCCTAGGGATATTGTATCTAAAGAAATCCACTTTCATTCACAAACCTAAATATATTACGATTCCTAGCACAGAAATGATAACATACCAAAGAACCAATTTAACCCCATCCGTCACGATTTTTTTTGTCAGCAGATAGCTAATAGAATACTTACATAAGATGTAAAAAAAACAAAAACTAGAACAATATAAAAACTACGAGACCACACATCCCTACAAGTCAGTATGGACGTTGTCACACATCTGACAGTCTTTGCCTCAAGTGAAGAATATGCATAGTTTAAAAGGGAAAATGAACGGATGAGAAGAAACATGCTGTATTTTCATATTATAACTTAAATGAAAAAGTATTAGCGATTTGGCCTAACTCTTATTTCTGAGCAAAACACCGCCCGAATATATATATATATATATATATATACGGAGTTGAGCAATTATTTAAGTCCTTGTACCTTTCATTTCATTCAAGATGTAATTTCACGGTATTCTTGAGCACAGAGAGAAAGTAACAATGGATTTAAGAGATTATCACAAAGACGTGAAGCTGCGTCATTCTTACAACTTTTGGGTGAGTTCGAAGTGTGGTCGATCGCGCAAAGTACTCACAGTATGAAAAATTCGAAAACTACTGGAGTGCAAAGAGTGTAAATATATACATACATACATACATACATACGTAAATACACACACACATACATATATATACATATATATATACATATATATATATATATATATATATATACATATATATATATATATATATATATATATATATATATATATATATATTTCTTATTTAATGAAAAAACAAAAAATGATACAGATGATACATATGAAAGTGAAGTTACCAGGGCTGTTATATCAAAGTATTTTAGTAATTTTACAGTGAAGCTTGATTTAATTAGAGTAAAATTAATTTTAATTTACAATTTACTTTTTTCATTTGAAATAGTTGTCCATCATTATTCAGTAAGTAAAAAAAGAGCTTACGTTCTTTATTCTGAGTCTCAGTAAAAATATATTTTTACTGAGTTTTATATTATAACCTTTAAAAAATAAAAGTTTCCCCTACATATTAAAAAATGTCTCGTTCATACTCTTCAAAAACTAATCTGTAACAGGAATCATAAAAAAATATAGTTTCTACAGCTAAAATCCCCACGGGAAAAAATTCCCTATTCAACTGGTTTTTAGATCTGTATTCGAAAGTGGGTCCAGTTGCATGCCTCTGTGATATTAAGGAATTGTTTGGACATGAAAAGAAACCTTTTCTATTCGCTTCAACCTGATCAAAACTCCGTCACCAATACTCCGAGATACATATCAAATTAAATACGAAAAAGTAAATCCGAAATTCCTTTCTTCTCTCAACCTCTTCTCCATCATTCTTTTGAACTCTATTGGATTTCACATCGCTTTTTATTGGGAAGTTCCATCGTAGCTTCGGAAAAATCACGAGAAAGAACTAGAAAGGACAAGCAATCAATGGCGATGATCGATTCATTACGTTTCCTATCTTTTTTATTTCTATTTCTCCTTTCGTCTTCAACTGTCAGTGTATCTCTCCCTTTTCCTTAGATTTGGTAGATAAATACCAATATGGGCGGATACAGGGGAAGTTGATACTTAAACCGGGGTGAAAAAAAATACAGAGGAAAGGAAGCATATCTTGAATATGAAAGTGAAGTTATAACGAAGTGTGATGGGCATGTTAAGGAGAAATGACATTCAGTTTGAATCCAGAGTTATCCCTGGATATAATTCCACGATTAAAATGTATAGGATTCTTTTTTATATTTACAATTAAAATAGGCTAGAAAACATATGTCTAACAAGAATCTCATTTATGGAAGAATAAATGTATTTATCCATGAAAATTTAAAACGAAAATCATATAGGTTTATGCCTCAATAAGACAAAACTTATTTGGCTGAGTGATCTTTCCGTTAATCAATAATTCATCAGATTTTCTGACTAAAGAATACATAGAAAGGACTATGTACATCGATTATAAATATTAAAAAAGATCCAAAGGGTGCGTAGCAGAATGACTACAGGTACATGATCTTTCTCTCTCTCTCTCTCTCTCTCTCTCTCTCACACACACACACACACATATATATAGAATATTATATATGTTACTAACATTACACGTATGTATACTCACATTATGCATACTAACATTAAACTTATAATGGTTGCCCAGTGGCTAAGTGGTTAAGGCACCAGTCTGCCACGTCGAGGGCGCGGGTTCGATTCCCACATAAAACTTGGTTGTATTATGGGGAACCGGTCAGTCTTCCATCTGCAAAAGGTCCCCGTCTAGAAAAGGGAGCTGCAACCCATCGTTCATTGGCGGTGTCATCGTTTGTTAATAAAATTCTTCTGTGATTTGTGTTTTGATTTCCTTGTATTCATATGTACATCGGACTGGGGTGTTAAAAAAAAACTTTGTGTGTCTACATAGGGACATCTCAAATTATCTTAGTATAACATTTTAATATAAACACATATATAACACATTTATACCTACAAAGAAAATACATGTTTATATCTTTGAAGCCTGGTATAAAGTCAAAAACAGTGATTTTAGATATTTGTTAGTATTGATAAAAAAATATAAAAATATTTTGACTGGTATAAAAGGCTTAGGTCTATGATTTTTTATACAAAATTGCATTTCTTTGTACAGAAGACTCAAGTCGAAATTATAGTTCAGCGATTGGTATAAAAGCCACAAGTCATACCTTTTTGATTGCTTGGTGTAAATTTTACACAAAATTTTCTAATTGAGTCTTTTGTAGAAAGAAATGTAATTTTGTATACAAAATTGATAGAACTTTTTTATACCAGTCAAAAGATTTTTTTTTATCAATACTAACCAATACCTAAAAATCACTGTTTTTAACTTAAGGCCTTTATACCGGGCTTCAAAGATTTTATGTATGTATATATATATATATATATATATATATATATATATATATATATATATATATATATATAATTTTCCTTGGTTGAAACCTTTTCTTGCCCGGCATGTATAGCCATCGTGTAATAAAAGATAACATTTGGGCTATAGATGCTACACATATGCAGAACTAACAGACATTGTGATATCATTATCCTTTTTTCAGCGTGTCTAAGCATCTATAAACCACCTTGGAATGGAGAGCCAAAGTCTGATTAGATGATTATAATAAGACACATGAATACATACAATTTCTACGCTTAATGTTTAGACTACACTTAGAGATAATACAGTTTCTCTCCTTCATGTATCAAAGATTCTCTCAGGGAATATAACATATTCTTAATGCTGTTTGATAACGAATCAAAAAGCCTGAAGCCTTCTAATTTCTTTAGTGAGCTAAGAGCGCATGGAAACGCACAGAAAAAATATGCAGTCTTTTCTCGTTATGAAAATGCCCAAATGACGTCATTTGGTTTACATTATCCATTTTTATGAGGAGTAAAAAATGAAGGGACTTGAATTTCCTCATATTTCTCTGAAGAGAATAATAAAACATGGATTTTTTTATACTTTGGATATTAAACTTAGATTGTGATTAGCCGACTGATTTATGATGTACGCATATGCATATCTAAATATAATAATAACACCATGACAACAAACTTTACCACTAGGGACCTTGTATGTGTCTGATTTTTAATTGCGGAATGACGCCTGCTTATAAACTCACATTTATTACTCAATTTATATCATTTAATCAGATGTGTTTTAGAAAATATTTTCTTTTCAAACACGATAAAAGAATACTTTGGCTTAAAAAATGACATTATTTGGGATTATAGAACAGACTTTATTCTGCGTGCGTAAACTTCTACAGTAATTCCTTAACAAAAATAATACCCACATATTTTCATAACACGAAACGAGTGAAATACAACAACGAGACTAACAATTCTTATATTGCCACCCTGTGTTTTTCTGATGCTTAAACTGCTGAAAAATTGGGCAATCGATGACGGTGATCGATTCATCGTCTTTTCTCCTTTTTCCCTAACAAGGCTTCCTTCTATATCCGTGCACCAGATGGAATAACCCCCACAGATGCGTGGCGAACTCGTTCAACGAAAGCCCGGTGGTCGTAAAGACTTATTTCTGGGATTTCGAGGCACCGGTCATTGCGAGTGACCGGGGACATTTTAGTCAGGGAGGTTAAAAGATTTGCACTAATACCTTATAAAGCCGTGTGCAGTTCCTTCGGCATGTAGAGAAAAAATAAGGATTATTTTACCCTGCTGAAAACATAAAAGGTCTTTCTATAAGATAGTGTGTGCTAAGAATAGCCAATGCAGCAGTCATATAAATTATCTTAATCAGGGTGTAAATTAAGGTATAGGAAGAATGCACTGAGCTTATTATCAAGAATGAGAAGAAAGTATATTTTAAATCAAATGTTTTAACGATAAAACTGTTTTGGATACAAGTTTTAAATTTTCTTAAATTACTCGATCTTATTCTAATGCATGGATTTGCCATCCTAGTTCCCGAATCCGTAAAGTGACTTAAAATGAAAAAACAATGGAAAATAACTCAAAAGTGAAGTATTAAAGTTTCATAATTTGCAAAACAAATACGTTAGATGTTTTAGGTAGAAAAAAAATATTTCAGGTAGTTTCTTCTAACGAATCTACCGCGGGTTATTAACGTAGGAATAGTTATCATTGCTTACCCCTTTTTTACGCATTTTGGTACTTTTATGTTTAACTGCTTACTGCTACTGGGTTTGGCCCTCTGCCAAAATTATAACTCGCGACGCAGGACAATTTTTTTTCTCTCCGAAGGATCGTTATTGAGGAACGTAATCCTAAGTTTAAAAAAAATCAGTTAATATATAAGTAGCAAAAAACTGATAACTGGATTATAGAAGTTTTATAATCTAATTTAACATTGGATGCGCATGTATTTTTATTACGAAGAATGGCACCCCACGAAGTGAACTTTCGGTTTCCGAACGAGAATTGAAAAAAAAAAAAATCCTTCCCTTTTTCCACTTACAATATTTAATGTATTTCAGCTATAGTTACTAGAGCAAACTGCGACTGTGTTCGTTACTCTATAAAATAACATGGAAATGAGCAAAAATTCAAAGGCCCAATCCCGTTAGCGGGAAGTTCCCGCTAGTCCTGTGTACGCCATCCATTTTCTCGCCGTGTAACCCTTCCCAGACCCATCACAGCGCGCATCACCAAAGCCAATAAATATTTATGAACTTATTTATTTTTGCCATCGCCTTTGAATTTCATTGTGTACATTCGTAGAGAATGGACTCCCTCCCCGTTCCCCCTCATAATCGGCCCACTCCATCTTTTCGCCCGCTAATTCAATAGAATCTCGTGGTTCCTAGCCCGGAACCGAAAGATAATTCCCGTAATAAATTAACGCCCCGCTAAAAATGAGGCCCCTGCCCCCTCCTGCCCATAAATTACCGTCGTCCCTGAAGTAGGAACTCAATCAGTGGGTCGTTCTGCTGAGACGTGAATGGCTAGATTGACACTTTGAGTAATTGACGACCCCCTCTTGCCCGACTCAAAGCCTTCATTATGCATGCCAGGGATAGGTTTCGGTGTTTTTGTCTTTTTTCGTTTTGTACGAGTCCTTCCGTTTTCCGGGAGTTCTTGTCAGACGCATCGCTGGTTCCCTGTATCCTCTTTTGGGAAAGTTTTGTCACCAGGAAGTTTGGACTCTTACGTCAGCCGGGAGTAATTAGAAAAGGGGCTTATGTCAGTACGATAAACTTGGAACGCCGGTTTCGGTAGATAATTCGCAGCTTGAAGCACAGAGGTCGTAAAGCGACATTTAATAAATCCTAATTCTTCAAAAGCGAAATTTCCTAACTTTTGCCACGCTTAGGGTGTATGATAATTCCTTGCCGTCCCTTTACCTGAGAATGTAATGACAGATCATGAATTAGTGCCATGCATACACTTCTGCAGAGATTTGCAAGGAAAGGGGGTGTGTAAACTTGAAATGTCCTTAATACTTGAGAATGTAAATTGAAGGAACTTAACTTTCCATCAACGTTAAAGAATACTTAGCAATTGATGCATAATTTTTATATTTTAATATTTTCATATATTTTAAATTTTAAAAGGAAAGGTAGACGAATTTTTATACCTCGAATATTTTTGACATTAACTAAGACGAATATAAAAGAGAAAAAAGATCGTAGTGGAGGAGGTCATGCCTTAACTACAAAAAATAAAATAAAGTGATTGAAGATTGTAATAGCTAGGCACATCTACAGAAAAATAATGTTCTGTTTAATTATAAAGAGGGCCGAAACATTCTAAATGTGTTCTGAAAATAATTAAACTAACACATATTTTATGAACTACATTTCGAAAAAGCCACTCCAACTTCTTTAAACGACCAAATGAAATTAATCATGCTGCGGACTAACTGTACCTTTTGACTATGCCGCCTTGATAGACTAGCCAAATTCATCTCATATACTCTAATCACTTTCTAATGTTTATCACTCACACACACATTATATATATATATATATATATATATATATATATATATATATATATATATATATATATATATATATATATATATATGTAACATGGGAGACAGAACACAGGCCCAGAAGATATCTAGTCTCCCATGCTACGGTGAGAAGGTGCTGTTATTAGAGAATAAATTTACTCCATGACCAAATACGACAACCACGGGCTTGTTACGGGAATATTTTTATTGAGATCACCGACCGATCCGTCGGTATGGATGCCGCAATAGAAAATACAGAAATCCGTCCTACTTCCGGACGTCACGAGTTATATAAACTTCCTCTCATCACGTGATTAAAGGGTGTGTCTTAATGGTTGATTGGTTAAATTTATTGTTGATGTGCAGAACTGATTTAAACTTGTACTGACACCGCGCCGAGTCCTTTTAGCTAAAAAAGACAGCCATCTTGAATGATTTTGCCTAAGGCTCTAATAATGGAATTTAACGCGAATGCCCAAAGGGAATTAAATGTTTTAAGGAATTAAAAAAGGGTTTGTAATTTGGAATAGTAAAGTGAGGAATTAATAGTTTTTAAATGTTAAGAGTGTTGAATTAAGAAATTACTAGTTTTTAATATTATATATATATATATATATATATATATATATATATATATATATATATATATATATATATATATATATATATATATATATATATATATATTTCAGGATAACGCGGAAAACGCGCGTCCTGACTCTATCTAAGATTTCCCTAAACTGCGTATTTTTCTTTCTCGCACGTTCACGTTGTACCACAGCATGGGTGAACATCTAGAGCCCCTATCTGCTCCAACATTCGGGGATTGCGTCAGAAAGTGCGTGCGAGCAATTCGGTGACCCTGAACTCTCCGCGAAAACAACAACACCTCGCCAACGGGAGTTCAGTATTCGTTAGTGAATCTTTTCCTTTTTTAATAATAATTTCTAGATCTGGCATATATATATATATATATATATATATATATATATATATATATATATATATATATATCTTCCTATTTTCCCAAACTGTTCTACTTCATAAATTTTCGTTTAAATTCCACTTCAATTTTTCAATATTTTATTGATATAAATAAGATTAGAGTTTATGATGATAATATAAAGGTGATATGTCGCCATTCTTCAACTAGAATCTTATTTAATATCTATAATTTTAATATAAACTGAAACTTTTTTACACTTTCTGCAAAAAATGTTTCAGTACAACCGGTTTGCTTGCGACACTAGCAAAGAATCTCCATTTTGTTGCTAAGTGCACAAAACTTTTAACACAATCTATACAGAACCTCCCCCCCCCCCCTCCCGGAAAAAAAATAAAGGAAATCTCTGCGTGATTAAGATTTCATTAGCAGACTATTACGTCTTTATCGTGCTGTCTAAACGAAGGACAGGGACCCTGAGAAAAGTATGCGACTGAGAATGGAGATACTTTGTCCAATATCTCCGGGGGCTCCTCTCAGCTATTGGCGCGTCAATAAGATGCGGGAGGGGCGGGTGAGCTCTTCCCCAACAGGCATTTGCGGAATGTGGCTTTTTTAGCAATTTGTGCACTATAGTATGGGAGACTTTTGTTTCGGATCATAGTGGGTGGAAAAGTGACATGAAGCAAGAAAATATTTTTATAGACGAGAATAAAATATTTGTTTCATTGGTTTTATTACTCAACCCCCACCCCCCAAAATAATAATTATAATAAAAGTGTTTTCATAATGATTTCCTTTTGAGTAAACCTCACAGATATCACGATTCTCAAGACATATTTGTCAACTAATCCCCCTATTTTACAGGTTTATTTGGATATTTTTTACTCTGTAGAAACCAAATGTGTGGGACTAGGAATTACTTCATCTTTGTTGATTATTAGGGGAAAACTGCACAGAGAGTTATTGCACAGAATTATAATCTTAAAAGAAAGTAATAACTGAAAGTTCTAAGGTTATATGATAAAAATCTCAATATATTTGTAAGATGTATAGAATTTTTTTAACGTTTAAAATAGATGTTACATACAGGCACAGCTAGCTTATTTTGCCCGCATGTGTTAGGATAACTGGTTGACATACCACACCACTGCGTAAAGTAATGTATAAACAGAGTCTTTTTATATCTCTGTAATGATTTTGCTTTGTTCTGCTGTTGTCGTAAAGTGTTATTCTTTTACGCTTGAATCTATATATTTTCCTTTAACGTATACTTTTCTTCCATTAAACCTTATTGTTCTTCCTAAACTCTTGCTTTCATCGCGTTTTTGTCCATTTCCTTCGCCTGTTTACTTTGCATGGCAAGTTTTATCCTCTACTTGCGTTCAACTTCACCTATTACATTCTTTATTTACAAGACTCTTATTAATTGTCCTGTTCTATTACATTTTCTACCGTTGTATACATTTTCTTTTTTTCCCCTCGACTTAACACTGTTCTTACGAAGTATATATTTTCAGATAGCATTGCACTTTGCACTTACCTTACCTAATAGTTTTAAATTTATATGTTTCTATAAGCTTTCTTTGTCATCCTACTTGCTTTCACTACTTGTGTTTCAATGCATTACACACTTCTTCGAGTAATGTTTTCTTGGACACTACAATAGCTCTGTTCATTTACTATTATATATTCTTACATACTGGAGAAGTAAAGGAGTATGTAAACCCTCATTTCTCTATATTGGATTCACAAAGTTATTGCATTAATTTTCAAATATCAGTTATTGTATTTTCTCAGTGCAAAATTAAATGAGAATTAGAGAAATTTATTGCTATATATTTTTTGTCATTTAAATTTGGGAATGTCACCGAAAATGTATCTCGAATTCGACTATAAGTTTTCTTCGCAATATCTATATCATATATTACGTTCTTGATGAGATCTTAAGTACCAACGAATTTTTTATCTCTTTCTTTCTTGAGCTCTGATTACTTTTTCAGGCATATTTTGCCCTCCCCATACTATTTCACATTCGAGATTCATTTTATTTTACAATTAATTTTTTTATTTTCCTATAAAAAAATGAAAATTTTGTTTGGTTCAGTTAAAAAAAATATGAATAAAATAGAAATTCTTCTCCTTATACGAAACAATCAAACTGGAGAAAAAATAATCAAGATGCGAAAAGGAAGTAAGTGGGTGAACTGAAATAAACATCTTAGCTACTAGAAACTGAATGTTACTATAGCCTAGTTACTATCTTCATTGCATTCAGTGCCATTAAACCGCCAATGCACCAAATTCCAACAAGATAAAGTTAGCATTGTCTTTATAGCCATCTTCATTTCTGCTGTCAATGAGAGAGTAATCATCCCAAGAAAACACCATTTCCTTTAACAGGTAAGTGTTCGTTCCTTGTTGCAAATAAGTTACACCACTATACTCTGGAGCCCTTATTTCTGAACCACGATCTCTTTCAATTTCCTTCTTGCACCTTTCGCATTCTTTCCTTCCATAACACAAAGGTAATGGCCTATTCTAGGGGTGACCCGATATATATATATATTTTTTTTTCTTCTCGAACCTTTCCCCCATCCGAGAAATCAGTGTTTTCCTCCCGAGGTGTTATAGCAATAAATTGCGTCTTCAATAGGCTAGATATTGACGTTGATTCATTGCCTTGGCTTCCAATGTTCTTGCCGGCGCGATTTTTTAGGGCCGTCCTTTAAGCATTGGGCGTTTTATAACCGGTGAAACTTTTCTTGGCGGGAATATACTTTGTTTTATCGAGATACGGTGATGTATCCGACGTTATCAAAATGGTTTCTGAGAAAGAGATGGGAGAAAAGGAAGAAATTTTACTTTCGGAATGGTTTGAAATATACCCTTTGCGAGGGGGAAATACCGATTTGTATTATTATTGGATATGCTATCTGCAATTTTTCGCTTTTTTCCCCTTTCCATCGAAAACACAGCGGAAAAATTCTGCAGCTATAGATTTTAGCGGAATATTTCATGGCTTGTGTTGTGGAGTCACCTAAATAATTATCATCGACAATGAAAGAGGGGGGGGGGGGGGTTAGTCTCAATCTTTATTTGTATTTTACTTAATATGACTGAATATAGAAAAATCCAAAACAAAAAATATTGCTTCTTGCATATTTAAGCTTTTCTCGATAACAACGTCAAAATGGTTCAAATTAATATGAGCGGGTGCAGTAGCCCAGTTAACAAGAGCAGAGGGCTAGGGATCTGAAAGTCACGGGTTCGATGCTCGTTGCTTACAAATCCACTGCTGTGTACACTAATGGTGGCTGGTGCACGTAAAATCTGTCGTGGCTGCAATGTCCTCCAAATTCTCAATATTACCTCTGGAGGTGTGGGGTCAAATGTTCTGGTCTCGTCCCTTGTCTCGGTTCAAAATTACGGGACTGGTCTATTGGCCAAGTCGGACTCCGACCGTTGTGGTGCCAGTCAAAACAGGAGCCGAACCTTCCTCGTCCATAGGGTTCGGGACTTGATCTGATGTTGCTGTCGGTCAAGTGGCATAAGCAACAACAATAACAAGTTAGTATTAACTCGACAAATATTAAAAATTGTTCCGGTTGATCAATGGGTTTTAGTCAAATATGGTAGGCTTTTGGTCAAGTTTTATTCTAAGTCAAATTCTATTCATTCTTCCTATTCTATTCATTCAATCCTATTCTATTCTTGGTCAAATTCTATTCAAAGATAAATGTTTCGCTCATGACAACAAAAATACATTACATTTAAAATAAAGCTAAAATATTAATGCAGCTCTAAGCTCAAGGAAAAGGTTAATTGGTTTATTGGTTGAAAACTCTAAGGTCCTCGTTTACTACTCGGAGGTTAAACAAATCACACAGAAAAGTAATTAAAATCTTTAAGTTTTATAAAAGAGGGAATCAGCCATAAGTGTTGCCATCCACAGCATTAGAAAACACAAACGGGTTACTTCGCCAAAAAATGGATAATTTTTTTAGATTCTGGAATTTCCAGAATTTATTTAGATTCTGGAAAGAAAAATATGATGAATAGACTGAAACATTTAATTTTCTAAAACAAATCATCATTGCAGTGCAATATTGAAATTGTCCTCAATTCCTCATAATCTAAGATTAGCGGAAGATCCAACGTATAACACCAAATCTCGTAACGCATGACGCTGGTGCACTGTATCATCAGAATAGCAGAATGTAGTTCCTAAACACTGCGCAAATCTGTACAGCATAATGTGACTTCTAAGAACAATGCGTCTCCTGAACAACAGAACACATCGCCTACAAACGCCGTTTTGCTCAGCAGAATACTGCGTCATTAAATATTGCGCATTCAGCTTGATGGAATACAATGCCTACAACAAACTCCAAAAATACTAATTGGTACATTTGTGCCATATGTTTTAGAAAGTCAATATACTGTAAAAAACCTTTCTCTGAAACGCAGATTTAAATAATCTATATAGTTAAAAGTATGTCTGCGGTATGAGAAACTCATTCAAATAATTTTACTATTACAGATTTGTGTTTAAAAAATTATGTCTGTATATCTAACTGCAGATACAAAGAGATTAATTAAAGAGAGAAAGAAGTAAAATATATTCATGAAACTTAGAGAGATTGAAATACGTAATCATCTCAAACAGAGACATGAGTTTGCATGAAAACAGAAGCATAAAGGGGAAAAATTGGATGATTATATTATTTTCATTGTAACTGAAATATATACATAAGGTTTGCAAACTTCAATATTTCAAGGTTTGCAAACTAAATATTTAATGACGCACGATATATGAAAGATTGGTATACTATCTCCACTTAAGGCATGTGGCATATAAATGCCTGAATACTAGAATCACCGCTAAAATGTAAATTTAAGAATACGGCATTAACAAACAAAAGAAAAGGAACAAAGTATATAAAAAAGAGAAAATGTATAAAATTTTACGAAATTATGTACTCAGTAAAGAATACATAATTTCGAATACATGAATTCAAAATTATGTAATTAAAGTTTTTTGTACTCATGAAAATTTCTTTTGCTGTGTTGTTGCTTGTAATGCCCCCTGGCTGGAAATTCCAGACCAGGTTCATTTAGGCTACAGGCTGAAATGTGCTATTTATATAGCACCGCAAGGGTCGGGTTGCGTCTCAGCTAGTTGCCACCTCAATTTTGACAGATCAACCCTAGGGGCGATATCTGGGGATATCGTACCCTCTCCATCCCTCTCTGACCTCATAGAAGGACTTTTCTTTCTACGGATTTAGCGTGCCCATATCCGTCCAAGACATAGAGGAATTTGATGGCGTGTGTCGGGATTCGAGCACCCTCAGCACCGAAAGCCGGCGCGCTACTACAAGGGTACCTCGGGCCCGAAAATTTATATTAATACGTTATAAGGACCGTTCCATTACAAGAGCCAATGCAATAAGTCTAAAACGGAGTCCCCTTTAATGATGTTATTTTTAAATTTTTGATACAGATGTCACTCGTTATAACGACATTTTTCTCTGGGACGCAGTGGGTCGTTATAACGAGTATTGACCATGCCAACATTTTTTTTCCCAACTTTATCCATTATATAAGAACTCGGGTCTTAAAAAAAAGATTTAAATTTAAAATACAAAAATTTAACTGTAACTTTATAAGTCTGGTTTTCTAATCCTTTTTCCAAAAGTAAATAAATAATTTGTAAATATATTATTATGAAGAGAACTTTTGAGTAATTCTCAAAATAAGATGATGAAGTATAAATCAAAAACATATTCCACGTTTAATTACATGAATGCTGTATATGCAATTTAGAGGGTTTATTTTCTTTAAAACTAATTATTTTGAAAGTAAAGTAAGAAAAAAAAGAAGACAAAATGAATTATATCTCTAGAGAATTTAAATATTCTTGCATTCAAAATTAAAAGAAATGACTGAGTTATTTACAGAAATTCGTATTCTCTAAATAAAGTTTTACTCTAAACAGGACTTTTAAGCATACGAAACTTTGCATTTTTTATTTCTCTTAAGGTTTTAACATTTCATTACTTTAATGAGACCTCAGTGAAAATCACCAAGTGAACAGAAAGAGATATTTTATTTGAAATGAGAGGGAGAAAGAAATTTTAAAAAAAAGTAATAAAAAGTATGATTTCTGAAAATCATAGTTTTATTTTCGTTTACAAAAATAGTTTTTTATTTGTTTTATTCTTATGTTTTATAAAAATGAATCTTTATGAATTGTTTTCAGGGATAATAGATATTCGAGAAAATAGAAATAGACTGTAGTGATTTACTTTAATAAAGAAGAAAAAAAGTCGCATACACTCAAAATTGATGAATTCATAAAACCAAAAGTCACCGCTGATAACATCAGTTTGAGATTTAAAAAAAAGAAAAAGGGATCGTAATATTTTGTTCCAAATTGCTTTTTTCCTCTATCTGTACTGCCCATTTTAATGTTTCCAGAAATATCTTAATCTGCTTTTTCCTCTCTGAAAAACGTAGAAATAAAATCGTGAATTAATCAGTAAATCGGACGGGAGATGCACTGGCTCCCGAACAAATAAAATAACTGCCTGTCGTTTTTATGGTATTGGAGAAAGATTAAAAGCTGTTTAGATGGGGGAAAAAACAAGAGAATATCAGCTGAAAAGCGGTATAAGTTATCGCCCTTTACAAGTAATCAGTTGATGCATTTTTTGTAATGACTATTTTTATCAGGAGTTGAAAGAGTGATTGATTGTAATGCCACGGTTTTCTGACAATGTTCTTATAACTAATGGTAGTAAAGTAATTTTGAACAGACCCCCACATAGGGGAATATGAAACTAACTATTACTAAATAATTTTTTAAAAATCCTTATGAGGCCGATACATGATTCATCAATGCTTTTAATAAATCACTTAACCTATTTATAGAATCATTTACCTAACATAATATCTATACATTAAATATTTTTAAACAGCAGTAGAGAAAAATTTACCTTTAAAGAATGCTATATGAATTATTAAAAGTTAGTGAAGGTAAGAAAAAAAAACAATCCAAATTAATGAAAAAGACCGTAAAATTTAGATTCAAGACAAATTATACTAGACTTTTCCCTTTTTTTTTCCTGGCACCACTTTTTTTTTGTTGTTAAATCTATCTTTTATTAAAATTGGACAAACAAAAAAAAACGAAAGGTATCCCTTTCTCTCTGAAAGTTATTTTTACGCTATTTCGCTTTTACGAAAACCTTGGGAATGGGTTTCGGTTAACCGAAGGAAAAACGAGGAGGATACTTTGGAGTTTCCCTTTAACGAAAGAAGAGGAATGGCGGAAGTAGCGATCAGGGTTTTCTTTGCAAAGAAGAAGGTGAAGAACGTTAAAGACCTAAGTGCCCCTGAGATAAATGATTCTTTCTTCTATCGCAGAACCTTACTCTCCTGCATCTTCATCCAAACCAACATTCGACGGCTGAGCTTGAGGAACCAACGTTACCATCACCTACTCTACGCTTTCATATTGCTTGCTATTTTACCCATTCTGGTGTATGAAATTACACTGTACATACATTACCTTTTCTTTATATGAGTCGTATATTGATCTTATCATTCCTAATTTCATTGCATGTTAGTGTTATTTAACATGATTCTTAAGGGTCCGAAGAAGACTAAGCAATTTTTTTTTCAGATCATTTAATGATAATTTCTTCTTTCCATTATGTAATTTTGGTTTTCAAAAGGTTTCATATAAATACTTCATTTTTGGTTAACAAGAAAAACCCATATACTATATTGGTTACCTTTAATTTTAGGGTCACTGTTAATGGGAGAAACATATTATTTACATTTATCCATCGTTTTACAGCTTAAATCTGATTCCTCATGCTCAGAGATGAAAAATTATTGATTTATATATCATTTCGGTTTACGAAATGTTTCATTGAAATGCTAAAATTTAGAAAACCCTGTATAGTATACTATGCTATACTGACTGCCTTTAATTTTAGACTCAATGTTACAAACAAAAAAAGCAAAAAATTGGAAGACATTCGTATTCGTATTCCTTATTTCAATTCCTCGTGCTCAAAGAACAACACTTACGGAATAATATATCATTTCGATTTACGAAAGGTTTCTTTGAAACACTTCGGTTTCAGTTAACGAGAAAAGCCTGTATATTGTTTTAATTACTTTTAGGCTAAAGGCAAATGTGAGAAACAGAACAACTATAAAATTTTATTTCGAGTAATGTCAAATATATATATCCGGTGGGGTTTTGAGAACATAGAAACGCCAACGCATGTTTTGAATGTCAAAGAATTTGATATGCACAAAAAGAGACACATTAAAGTTTAACAGCTGTGGTCGCAAATAAAACTGTACTGACATATAAGTGCAATTACACAGAGTTTTCAGTAATTTCTAATGTTTTTTTTTCAACTGCTGCCCCCCCCCCCCAGAGCATAGAAATTTAAGTGAAATCACAGGACTAACCAGTAAACTAGCATTAATAGTCAAAAAGACCGAATTAACAGTCACAACGTTAGTATATCAAGCTATATGTCACAAAAACTAATTACTTTCAAATTTGAATGTTATTTGTCAAATCGAGACTCAGAGATGACATTAAAAACTCATCAATTAGAATATAAGTGCAAGATTATAATCATTTTTCATTTCATGTTGGTTTTTCCCAAATTTAAAAACACATTTTTCAGTGAAATGCATAGATCAGTGCCCAAATCCTTTACTTTTCAGCTGCCCCATAAATCATGTAGTTTTCCTTCGCGAGCCTCAACACCAGTATCTAAATGACAAAAGTGGGAAAGGGGGTAGTGAATTCCTTTGGATATAGGGGCCAATTCGTCTTGGGGACTGCGAAGGAAAAAAACAAGTTGCAAGATGTGTGAAAGACTGAAGAGAGAAAAGGCACCCAGCATCGACTTGATGATGTGTCAAGATTATGATAAAAGCTCGTGAATAATGAAGGTTACTTGTGACAAGCCAGCATCAAAGGAAGGGGTTCTTGTGTGGATTTTTTTAAGCCTTGCTAATGACCAAAAGAAATCTAGCGATAAGCAGATGACTTTTGAATGTTAATATTGCCTGTTATACGAAATTTAAAAGTGAAGCTAAAAAGTCAAGCGCAATACATACGTGTGGATATAGCCACTAGACTGCCTACTTAATCATGTCTTGCAATTTTTTTAATATAGTAAGTGTATTATGAATAAGATCTATCTAAAATAAACACCCAAAAAAATCTTGGAAAATACAAATAAAAATTTTTTCTAAAACACATTACCACATTTCAAGTGGAAAAAATTCCCATATAATAGATTACAATAAACATTTTCACTAGGAATTATTTCCTTCTGTCTCTAGTATGGAATTTTACTCATCAAACTATTTTACGAAACTCAAAATAACCCCAACTTATGGTCACACAAACATATAAATACTTATATGCACTGCAAACAACATAGTTTATTTCCGGAAATTTCCATCGTTCTCAAAACCATAATCTCCCTAAAGCGGAAATTGCATTTCTTTAATTCCCAACTCAAATATTTTTTCGCACAGATTGAGGTCAAAACTCTCCACTTCACTGCGTGCAGTAACATTGCTATTTAAGCACGAAACATGCGACTTTTAACGCTAAAATAATAATGCCATGTACGATCAAAGACTATGCTCTCCCATTCCTCTTACTTTTCGTTTCAAAATAAAATCCTAAAATCTAAATCACCATTTATGTTTGAAACGTAC
Source organism: Dolomedes plantarius (assembly GCA_907164885.2). Taxonomy (NCBI): domain Eukaryota; kingdom Metazoa; phylum Arthropoda; class Arachnida; order Araneae; family Dolomedidae; genus Dolomedes; species Dolomedes plantarius. The sequence goes on along the minus strand of OU015492.1, from coordinate 103,182,406 downwards.
AACTTTTAACACTAAAATAATGATTCCGGAATTTGCGGAACGTAACCATTCCATGCAGTGTTCTTACAGTTTTAAATTTCGGCCGTAATAAGAAAAAAATTGTAATCCCTGTCAAAATTTAAATCAGTTCTGCGATGAAAACACAGTCTTTTTTCACCTCCTTATCACACAGTCAGCTGTAAAGTTTGAACTGAAATTACTTTAAAAAAAGTCATTAGCTCATATTTAGTGCATTAATACAGGGTGTGTCACAATTCCCTCCGGGGTTTGGAAGGCTTAAAAAAAACATATTACCAATACAGCAACAAAGTTGACTTTACTGGAGAAAGAAACATTACAAGTTTTGTTTCACAAATGTATCAGTAGATGGTGGCACTAGGTCTGATAGCAGTATGCGTGGTTCATGCGTGGTTTCGAAAATTTCAGGAAAGTGGTTGCTTGTGTGATGGAAGACGAACTGGTCGTCCAGGCCCTTCGGCAGAAAAGGTTACTCGTGTACGAGATGCGTTTGTGCGAAGCCCGAGAAAGTCAATTCGTCAAGCGAGTGCGGAATTACAGATCCCGGGAAAAATCGAGCAAAACAAGAATTTGACTTTAGACTTGATATCTGCCGTATCACGAAAGGTTCACATATTGAACATTTGTGAAACAAAACTTGTAATGTTTCTTTCTTCAGTAAACTCAACTTTCTTGCTGTATTGGTAATATGTTTTTTTATAAGCCTTCCAAACCCCGGATGGAATTGTGACATACCCTTTATATAGATTTTGTTTTATTAAGACGTACTTAAATATTGTATTATGTCGTTTCAGTTTCTAATGTACGTTATTGCTACAAAGAGAAATTACTTTGAACATCTTGACTGTGATAATAAGGTTGATGTAAAATAGTGTTTTTTGTGCATGTTTTTTTGTTTGTTCCTGTTTTAGCTACTCGGATAATTTCTAGTGTTTTAAAATGATACATTCATTAAATAATGAGTTTTAATTTTAAAAACACATCTTTCAAGAATGAGGTGTAATGTTGATTTTATTTGAGTGATTTATTACTCTTTTAAAACCTTCAAATTCGTAATTTTGAATGTTTTTGAAATCGTTCACACAAGCATCATGTATCACATAGTGATCATTCACTCATTTATCAGTGTATGCATTATTCTTAATGGTATATTTTTACGTTGTTAGTCCATACGTTTTCAGCAGAAATAAAATTATTTTTTTCAATGCTACATTCTGCTACCTAAAGTAAAATATTTATCTAGGCTTAATTCCTTTTATTTATTTAAGAAATATTTTCATTGCGAAACTATGTTACAGATAACCCCGAAAACAAGTTATTAAACGTATAACTAAAAAGGCATCTTAAAATGCATTATTTTAGAAAGCAATCTAAATGGCTAGATTATAAAACTACTCCTTATTTTCTAGTTTCCAGTTCATATTTAAACCTCAACAGACTGAACCTATTCTCCTAATCATGTGCCATAAAATGCCTTATACTGCTTTATTCACAATGCTTCATTGAAAGACACGTTTTAATGCCATCACATACACGTTCTCCTCGAAAGTCCATATAAAATAATTTTAGATTCAAGGCCTACGGAACAATGGAGGACTTAACCGATTGCATCATATGAGTGAAAGTTTAAAACTATGGCCATAAAACTCTGTCAGATTCTAAAATATGGTGGCTCATGAAGTTGCAAGGAGTCGTTTGAAAAGAGCTTAAGTATTCTTAGATCGACGAAAACACTTTTCACAGTTAGTTAACCCCCTTTTTTTAACCTTTTCTGTGTTGGTCACGCTATACTTTGTCGACCTAAGTGCGAGACATTAATGCGCGCACAGCAGAGATAATGAGAATTTTTAACATAAAATATTAACCAAAGGCACAGACAGTATCAAAGCTTTACAATATATTTATTTGTTACGCTGTTGGAGTATAAAGGCAGTTTTACCAAGGACTTGACTATGATGTGAAAACTTCACAATTCACTTCCAAGAAAAGGATTTAGTTGTGACAATGACAGTCATAATCTATATATATATATATATATATATATATATATATATAACAGTTCCGTAAATGAATGACTGACTGATTGACTGACTGACATATAACGCACAAACCAAACCGTTGGACCTAAAGGGCTGAAATTTTGCATGGGGATTCTTCTTATAGTGTAGGGGTGCACTAAGAAAGGTTTTTGAAAAATTATTCTTAGATTATTTTAAATTAAATTTTTAAGTGGTTTTGTAACTTTTTTAAGTTTGCATTTAAAGTAATAATTTGAGGGTTATAAAATTTATATCACGCGAAAAATCATAAAAATTTCTTTAAAATGAAATTATTTTCGAATCTTTACCTCCATTTTCTGATTTTTGGTGAATTTTTAAAGATTAATTTTTAGAATTTAATTTATTAAATGCTGATCACGTCGTTTCTTTTCTTTTAATTTTGCATCACGTGCATAAAAACGAAATAGACAAAAAAAAAATTTTTTTCTTGCTAATGTGGCAGACCATTGGACATTATCAAAAAATACATTAAAATACAGTAAAATAAATGTTCCTCAAACTGTACTATAATCTTTAGTATGTTCTATTAGATTTAATTGGGATATTTTCATCTTCATTATTTTGTCTATAAAATATCCCTTACGATTTTTTTATAAATATATTTTTTCGCTTTTTTTCACATCAATTGCATACAACATTCAAAGCTTTGTTAATATCTATAAATTATTAAAAAAATTCTATAGAAGAAATAATTCCGAGTCCACTTGATGATTACAATATATATTGAAACGATTTACAACGAACTTTTTATAGATTTATGAACTACACAAAAAGCTTTCCTTAAATTAACTGTGATTATATCAAGTGCAGAACGTTTTTTTAGTAAATTAAAGCTAATTAAAAACTACCTCCGTTCAAGCGTGGGTGTAGAAATATTAAACGCACCTGCTATGCTAGGTATCGAATAAGAGGTGAAAAACTGGGATTTTTCTAACAGTGATTACATGGTAATTAAAAATTTATATATTTAATATATGCCAATGTTTCTTTTATTATTTTATTTTCTTTATTTCTGTTATTATTATCCTTTTTTTCATAAAATGATGCTATGCTCTTTTGCCATTGAGAAATTGTTTTGGGTTCTAAAATACTTCTTTTATCTAGGCCCCTTTAGATAAAACACTGGCCCTGCCTTCGCAACCATTCTTAACTTGTTACTATTAAAAAATAACTACAATTTTAGAGATTTATTGTTGATAATTTATAATTTTTTTTTTATAATTTATTACTTTCAAATGTCTTTGAAATCTTTCAGGACATAACTTAATATAAAATTGACATTTGAATATTAAGTTATGTCCTGAATATAGTTATTAATATATCTACTAATATATCTACACATGTTCAGTGCTACAAACTGGAGATAGCATGGCTTTCATGGAATATCTTGTTAATTCACAAAGCCTCCTAAAAATCAGCGCCTTCCATACGAGGAATTATTCAAGAAGTCTTACAACACATGCATCATACTTTCAAGTTTATCATTTTGTTCTCAGCCCCTCAAAGTTCACTATGCATTTCATAACGGAAAACAAGAAATGCTTCGTATTTAATGAAGTGAAATTTATGAGCTTACACAATCAATAATTTAGAAGAGAAGAATGTTACATTTTACTCTGATTCTCTTGAAGTTCGAGGAAACAGTATGAATTATTTCTCAGGTTGTAGGATGCTGACAATAACAATATGCTAAAAATATTCCTACTTGAATGATATTGACGAACGAGAGAATTAATTATAAAATAAACAAAATTAATGATAAATTCAAGACGACCTTATGCATAAAACTACATATTAATTAAATGTCATAATACCAATTTTATGCCACTTTTGATATCACGTAAGAGTTTTTTTTTCTGAAAATACAACAATTTAAACAATTTTACACGAACTAAAACTTATGAAGAGGGCATAGACTGCCGAACAAATTAACTGAAAACTCCCCCTAGCGTTGAAAATTTAAACTTTTCCAATAAAAGATTGCGCAGTTGCAACAAATCCTCATATTGAAAACAGACAAACATGACTAAAAATAAATAATTCAACAGAACAAGACAAGTATTTTCAGTAAGAATGCAGACAAACACAACCAGAAATCACGCACTTAGGACTCAAAGCAACATGAGGCAGGATTCTGCAGCAGTAACGGAACTAAACCAAATATCGAGAGAACCAACTGGTCTCGTCATTAATCGTCGACTGACATCGACTGGCCTAACCAAATCAGTTATGTTAGACCTGCATCCTAATCAGAAAGTTCCCTTTGGAGGTAACTGATTTGGTTAGGCCTCCTGATGACGAGACCAGTCCGTTACCTCGATATTTGGTTTAGTTCCGTTACTGCTGCAGAAACTTGCCTTATGGTGCGTTGAGTCCAAAGTGCGTTATTTCTGTGTGTATTTGTCTGCATTCTTACTGATAATAATTGTCTTGTTCTGTTGAATTATTTATTTTTAGTTACTTTTTTCTGAAATCACAGACAATTAACTGATGGATGAGCATTGAAATCAAAGAATATTGCATTGATTTCAGTAGGTACTGAATTTCATTGCTTAATTTAGCCCACTTTTTAGAGTTACAATATATTCAGTACAGATTAACAAACAGCAGAGTGAAATAGGTGTACTTCAATATCTTAGCGTGCAAAACTCCTATTTCCGATATACGGTGATTTAAAAATTTCACGTCGATAGCCAAATTTCATAATAATTATAAATGGTCCAAGATGTAAAAGCTGGTCACAATAAACGGAAATGATTCCCCCCCTCCCCTCACATCCCTCCCTCCACCAAGTTATTCCCAAGTTAAATATGCCATACCCTGAAAACGTTCCTGCCTTTCCTCATAAGTAGGGGGTGGATCCGGAAATTAGACAAATTTCTCCTGTGGGAAAAGCACCATCTTTTCCCATTTACTCACCTGGTGATGAATGTTTTTAGCGGGATCCTGAAAACGGACATCCAAATCTACGACTAGTCTCTCATCGCCACGCCTGCAACAGAAAGCGTATCGAGCGATTAAAGTCCTCCTCAACAAAGAGAGATCCTTGTCGGGAAAAGAGATTTGTCTTTTTGGGTGAAGAAAAATCAATGGCATGACATTTGTTGGGCGTATTAAACTTTTAATTTCCGAAGGGCGTGACGTAAGCCTATCCCAGCTCTATTCTCCACAATGAGTCAACATCTAAAAGGGAAAATTAGGGAGGAGTGGGGTATTAAAGGGCAAAGTTGATTGGGCAAGTTAGGAAAAGTACCGTAAAAGACATTATTAATATCTCTCAGGAGGAACTTCATCGAAGTTTCGAAACACGAGAAAAGTCATAGAAATCGTCACCTGAATCGTTCTATTAAATAAACCGGATAACAGCAAAAAGTAATCTACAGGAATAAGCTAATTATTTTAACAAGTATTTTTTAAAGAACCTTTGAACAACAAAGAAACCAAATTAATATAACTATCCTCTTTTCTTGTAGCATAAATCAGTCCCTATTCCTGGTCCGATGCTCGTCGCTGCATATCCACCGGCGTGTTGACAAATGGTGGCCGAGGCACGTAAAATAGGTCGTGGCTGCAACGTCCTCCAAGTTCTCAAATTTACCTCTGGAGGTGCGGGGTCAAGTGTTCCGGTCTCGTCACTTGACTCGGTTTAAAATTATGGGACCGGTCATTTAGCCAAGTCGGACTCCGTCCCTTGTGGAGCTAATTCAAAACAGGAGCCGCCCCTAGCCCAATAGCCTATTACGACCTGGTGAATGGAACCTCTAACCAGGAGGCATTAGCAGCAGCAAAAACCACAACAACAACAGTCACTTTCAACATCAATATCGCCCAAAATTATTCAACAAAAACATTAGAGTGGCACTTTAAATCCAGAAGTATAATATAGTAAAAGAAAAGTATGTATTAAAACTTCCTTAACTACCTGCAAATATCTTTATTAAGTTTTTAAACATTTTATGTAAAAAATGACCTACTCCCAAGTTCTTAATATATAACACGCTTCACCAATCTGCAAACTGTTGATTTGAGTTTATTAACAATCAAACATCTCGTTTCTTCAAGATTCGGATAACAGAGCAAATTCCTTGAGTTTTTCGGATTGTCAGTCCAGAAGGCTTGAGAATAGGAGGTTTGTTTATAAATTAGTATCTGGGTAAACTCTTAATTCTAGAATCAATGAAAATCAGGCCCTGATTTTTCATTAAGCCCGGTAGGCCTAGGGGCCCCCGAATGTCGGGGGCCCCGAAAAATTTTTATTTTAAAAGAAAAAAAATAAAAAATTCCCAATTCAATTTTTTTTTATTTTACCTTTTTTAATAGCAAATTTTTTTATATATCCTTTCAAATTTGATTGATTGGCTCATCATATGTATAGTTTTATGTATAGTTCATCATATGTATGTTATAGTGTATATAAGGGATAAGTTTTTCTGGTTGTATTGCATTGGTGTTTTAATGAAGTTAATATGTTGTATTGCTTTTTGTTATTTGATAATATTCTAGGCTTCTACGCTTCAAATAGCCTATTCTTGGTAAAGTGGTACTTTCACAATGATTAATGATTATTTTTTTGGATGTCAATTTTTGGAAATTTTTCGCCCACATCAGTGTTAGGGGCCCCCATCCCGAGTTGTGCCTGTAGTCAAAAATTTTCTAAATGGGGTCCTGATGAAAATAGGGAAGTGAACATGCTATGTATACTTAATGTATAAAAATTTCCATTAAATATTTAAGAAACAATTGCATTTAAGAATAGGGGCTGAAATCTGGTTTCTAGTGATTTCCTTTTAAAGCAAAAAGAAAAACAAACAAAAATATTCACTGCTTTGAGTAGGAAATAATCTCGATAGATTCAACATTGAATTAACATATTACAGTAATTTTACGTGGAAATATTTTTAAAAATTACATTATAAAACTAATTACAAAACTGTAAAAATAATTACAGGAAAATATTAATCTCTTAATAGTTAACTAACGTAAAATTTCTAAAACTTATTGCAATAAATTACTATCCACACCCACCACATGTCAAGTACATCATGCAGCAAGAATATTAAGAAACTTCCTGCTTCGCTTGGTTCGGAAGCCAATCTCGTTATAATTCACGGAAACGATCGCAGCAAAAACTCGCCAACACAGTCACCCATGTAAATTCGAATTCATGTACGACAAAGCGGGACTACCTTGGGACACGAATCATATACAGGCACGCACACCACAACACCTTTGCAACGATGCTAGGAATTAAAGCTGGAAAGCTTCACAATTTTGTCCAATTTAACAATTATGGGATAATTTCATAGAATAACTATCAGGATGTAAAAACTGGAAATGTCATTCATAAGAATCTCTAAAGAAACACACCCTTAGAATGTTCCTTCTAGGAACATTCTAAGTCAGTCATGCATTTTAACAAAAGCCCAAATTAAAACAGATAATGGTCTAATTAGCAATAAAAATGCGACTAAACTTCAGTCATAAAATAGGTAAAACATAAATAATTGCAATTTTAATATTTGTAAGTTTAATTGATTACAAGTTGGATATTCTATTGTAGTACTTGTGCACTGTTAACCCTTACTTATAATATCGAACATCTCTTCTAAAATCAATAAAATTCGGAGTCCACTTTTCTGCAATTAGTTTAAATTCATCCCAACCCCAAAATAGCGCGCATCCACACAGGTCAAATATATGTTCTAATCCCACTAACTACGAATTGAAAACTGGAATTAAAAAAGGCTGTATGGGCCAATTTTTAAAAAATTATTTTTAAAAAAAATTAAGTTTCAATGCCAATGCAATGAAGTAGGGCTGAGAGTTCCCTGACAATTGGTTGGATTGTTGTAGCTACCACTAGGTTGTGCTTGCTGTATATCCCAATCGTTCCTACAAGTTTTAAAACGATTTTCATCGAAATTTACATTTTGGCACTTTTTTAATTGCAGTATTCAATTCATTGTAATTTGAGTAAGTATGTGCACACACTAGCATTTGATAAAGTGACAACTAACAAGAGGAAAAAATAATTATTAAAATGCAACAAAACAACTTAAATATCTGTCATTATCAATTTGGAAAAGGCAGCTATATTGAGTGAATAAATGAGGTTAAAAATTTCAGGCTATCTCCTTTCTTAAATTTACTTTCCTATAGTTTAATTATACAGAGTTCATCTCAGAAAACTATAAAACTGATATATATTATCTTTATATCGGTCAGTAGATATATATTTTATTACTTATTTTGAAGACGCTTATATGTGAACCTCGCAATCATCTAAAATGATATAGGAGCTTCTAATCTGAAAAACATCAGAACAACTTAAATTTTTCGCAAAGCAATCTATATAAGTTGAGAATGATTTGAAATAACATTGCTAACTTCAAGAAAAAAATATTTCATCTTTGAATAGAGACCAGGCTAAGACCCCTTTTTTAAACGTTCCACTGTTTCTTATCCAGATATACACTTGCTTTATACTACAATAAATCACAGGAGATTACAACTTCAAAGAACTTTAATATCCACACCTGAGCAAGAAACTAAACAAGCCCTTTCCGAGAAACGAATCTCGCTCTACCTCAACACCATTACGATATAAAAATGCAGAGTTACTTGCTTCAGCTTTACGGCCCTCGAGGGTTATGGAGGAGGTTATAATGGAAGAGCAACCGTGGAAAGGGTGACATTGAAGCATAGATCCTGCTGGATGATCCATTGTAAGAACTTGCGGAAGATCACAGCGCTTACTAATGATTTTTAAAGAAACCGGTCACATGACTCTAGAACTTTACCTCCATATTTTATAATGACACTGATCCCTTAATATTTCATCTGTGAGAACAATGCGTTGTGGAAACTTTTATTTGAGAGAGAGAACTCTTAAATCTTTTTTTTTCTTCTTATGGCTATTCATCAGGTAGAGATCTGATGATGAGCAACGTCGAAAGATTTGGAAAATTAATGGATATAATACCCGGAGTTGAGCTTCGACTTATAAGAACGGGGGAAGTGAAACGGATAGCTGGAAAAATAGAAAGAATACCCTATAAAAAGTTATTACGAGCTATGAGAATGACAGTGGTTCTTAGCTCACTAAATGAAAACTAAATGGAACAGATATATTCGAGTGTAACTTTCCCCAGTGATTTAAATTTACGGCTTTTAATTATGCGCACTTAATAATACGAGTATCACTAGTTAAAACATGGACTTTTTATTCCACAATTTGACATCGATATAAAAATTAAATGTCATCTTTTCAGTACTCTCAGTTATACAACAATCATCATGTGTGTATGTAAACAAGAAATTAAGAGATTTTTCATATTAAAATAATCTGCTCTCCATTTCAACATCAATTTTTTAGTCAAGATACTTACACTTCTTATAAAACCTAATTATTCATCTTATATATATATATATATATATATATATATATATATATATATATATGTTCCATTATTTATAAACAATATAATTGAATAATTTGCAACAGTAAGTTCGATGCCAATTAAATGATAAAGGTTAAGATAGAGCGACTATATTTTGTGTTTAATTTATCGAATACAAATCATCGGTTGAAACCCAAGTAGAAAAATTTCTCGCACTAAATAAGTTTATCATTCTGTTATGTAAAGAGACGTACTAGAGGATTAGCAAAAGGATTATTGAAGTAAAGATATATTAGCTAAACTAAAGGATTAGCTAATTCACAAGAATTTGAAGCTTTTTTGAAAATGTTATGATCCTTAAATACTGAGCATTACATATGTATACATAATCCCAACGAGTGGGGTAAATTCCGTAACCAAACGTATCTTTATGAGATAATGTTTAAGAAAAGTTACAAAAAAGAAAAACTACATTAATTGGCAGAAATAATTACTAAGACAAAAAATACAGTAGTTATAAAGTGAGTTTATATTTTTAATAGAACATATACCTGTTGTAGTTTTCTCTTTAACTCTCCATAACATTTTGTTATGTATATGTATATATATATATATATATATATATATATATATATATATATATATATATATATATATATATATATATATATATATATATTTATATATTTATATATTTATATATATATATATATATATATATATATATATATATATATATATATATATATATATATAACAGTTCCGTAACTGACTGACTGACATACAACGCACAGACCAAACCGCTCGACTTAAAGGGCTGAAATTTTGCATGGCGATTCTTCTTATAGTGTAGGGGTGCATTAAGAAAGATTTTAAAAAAATTCTTCTTAGATTTTTTAAGATTAAATTTTTAAGCTGTTTTTGTTATATTCTTTAAAGTTTTCATTTAAAATAATAATTTGGGGGTTATAAAATTTATATCACAACAAAGATCGTAAAAATTCCTTTAAAATGAGATCTTTTTCGAATCTTGACCTCCATTTTCTGATTTTTGGGGAATGTTTAAAGATTAATTTTTAGAATCTAATTTATTAAATGTTGATCTCGTGACTTCTTTTACTGGTACAATAAATAAATTTATCGTCACGTGCATAACAACTAAATAGACAAAAAAAAATTTGTTTTCATGCTAATGCGGCAGACGACTGGACATTATCCAAAAGAATATTAAAATACAGTAAAAGATATTCTGTTCTTCAAACTGTACTATATTAATTGTACTATATTCTTTAATATTTCCTATTACATTTAATTTGAATATTTTCTTCTACATTATTTTGTCGATAAAAATATCCCTTACGAATTTTTTATGAATATATTTTTTGTTTATTTTTACATCAATTGTATACATATATCGTCGTATTTATTATAAATATATATATATATTATTAAAGTTAATCATATTGTTATTAATAATATGCTTTGAATTAATAGGTTAAAGAGTTCCCCCAACCTAAATTTCCTCTTAACTGCTCTGTATAGAAAGTATATTACATGTATACTAGGTGGCCCGTGCGAAAATTTCGCATGCGAATAAAATACGATTCATTTTATAGCGAGGTTGTTGATTTGTAGTAGGATGAAAAAAGAATCGGTTCATTTGTAGCCATTTATATTTAGGTGCGTAAGGATAATACAAAACAAATTACGAAATGCCTTTGACTACAATATTGGAGGTGAAGTATAACTCAAAACAGGGGAACATGAGATATGTACACGTAAAAACATATTTATAGACAATATTAAAAGTTAAGTATGACACAAACTTGTGGAAAATTTGATATTTACGTAACAGTACCTCTTTGTACACACTATTTGATCGTGCCGTATCGACACATCCAGGGTAAGAACTGCAGGACGAAAAGTCAGTTTTTAACTTCGATTTTTAAGCAAACAATACAATGTGTTATTCTATATTAACCCATTTAAGACCGGCGTTGCGAAAACGCAACATTAATTTCTGTATTTTTTAAAGGCATGTTCTAAGTTTTGTACGTCTGAAGTAACATTTTTGTTTTATTCTATATACTTTAATTGACCATAATAATTTTTTTGTTTCCACATTTGCCCACTTTTAGCACTTGCAAAAAATTGTTTTTTTCTGGTGTTTTGATAGGGAAAAAAATCACTAATTTCAAATAATAACCTTACATAGCAGCACATGTTAAATTTCCGATTTGATGCTTGTTCCGAGTTTACTAGAGACTAAAGAACAAAATGGCTTCAACAGATAAATCATAATTTTTGTTTTTATGTTTCTCAATTGATATTTTTTAAAATGTTGCGAAAACGCAACATCAGTCCAATGTGTATTACTTATTTCCAATGTGTTTTATTAGTCCTGCCTATATGTTTATGCAGTAAATTGGTATTGTTTGCATTTCGGATAAGTTCGTCTCTAGAAAATAGCGATTCTTGACATTAGAAGAGACATTGGAGTATTTTCGTGGTCTAGATGATGATGATATTTCAGAATCGTCCACAACAGAAGCTAATGATGAACCATAATTCGTCATTATCCCTCGAGATCCGGATGATTTGACGGATGAAGAAGCTATTGATGATAATATTTCATGTGAAAATGTAAAGTCCCCTAAAGACATTGTAGGTGAAATCGACATTTTTTTCTAATAAATGTAAAAGTAAGTAATATAGTAAGAAAAAGGAGCATATTGTATGGGAAAAATGGAGATTCATTACATAGATATAATGAATTCTAAAATAAGTTTATTAGAGTTTCAGAGATCTATATCTTTGAGAGAGCCATATCTTTGATAAAAAGGCTTGAAGAAATGCAGGTGAATTCTGTTTTACCTGAAACTTTACATATTGGAAGACCATCTTCAATTAAAAATCTAATTCTCAACGAAACTCGGAAAGACCGCATGGGCCATATTATTACTAAAAATAGTGAAAATAAACAAAAAAAATATGTAAACACTGCAAAAGTCAAACAATTATTGTATGTAATAAGTGTAATGTACCTCTTCATGCGAAATGTTTCAAAGATTTTAAATATTTTTTTAAAAAATTTATTATTTTAAATTTTTAAATTTTTTAAATTTTTATACCACTTTGGACTGATGTTGCGAAAACGCAACATTTTGTAACTCTCGTAAAAATAAATTTAATTTTATGGAAACAACTTATTTATGTATTTAATGTTCTAAAAAGTGTTAAAAAACTGTTTGGTGCATTTCCAATAAAGGAAACATGGAGCGGTCCTAAATGGGTTAACAATTCGTCCGAAGCACAGAGCTTAATATTTAAAATGGTACCTCATTTATCGATTTTGGTGAAGACTGATGGGAGAAAAAGGGATCGTCACCAAAAAGCACCTTCTAAAAATAATATAAATGACGATGATGGTATGTTGTTTAAATTTAAAAGGTTAGTGTTCAAGAGATAAAAGTAAATAAATAAGCGACCGCGTGCTTGCCATTTAACAATAAAGCAAATCTTTACATGTGTAAGGTATACACAAGATTCGATTCACAAGAATCGAACTTTTGAGTGAATGAATTAAAGAAGCGGCTTGAGATATGCTAATTTCGGCATACGCGCTTAGTATAAATACCATGCAGCGTCATTAATAAAAAGGGTTGTTAAAGTTGAAAAGGTGTTATCCTGCGCTAGTGCTTAGCAGGCCCAAAGTTTACGTGGCAGTACTGCTGGTTTGACTCTCTGCTGGGTTGTGAGTATTGAAAATATATTGTTCTTGAAAGCTGTATTTATATATTCCGTACAAGTAGTACGTATGCTTATTACTGTAAAAGCAAATTCTATATGTGCAACGAACTCAATAAACATTGTTTCATGTATAAACTGTGTTTGTTTCAAATTCAAATAGAGTGCCCCTAGTAAATTCTCTATACATGTTTCGCGCAGATTTACCCATAGAGTTTACAATAGAAATTTGCCATTCCGCCATGCACCGACCGTTGTTCCCATCTCATTTTTTTCTTCGACTTACACATCTACATGGTAGGACTTTTATTTTGATTATCCATTAATTATGAAACAAATTAGAAGCTTTCTCTTGATATCTTGGTAGAATTTTGTCATATGCAATTCAACTGTGTATATAGAATTGAATAAATGAAATTAAACTCTAAAACGCCATACCAAAGAAAAATATCAATCATAAAATGTTTTTCAGGGGGGGGGGGAAAGAAAATATATTTCAGTCTAAAAAAAATTGTTTATCCATGCAAAAATAACAATGTACACCTACTCGGATGTTGCTAAGAAAGAAACTTATTTATTCACAGAATGATAACAAAAGCAGACGATTTTAATATTTAAAAGCTCAGTGTGCGCACGATAATGGGAAAAAGACCAGCGCCATCTTTTGGAAGAAAATGTTTATAATGTTTATACTTCGATTTTTAACAAACAATACAATAAGTAGTTCTAAATCAACAATTCGTCATAAGCGGAGAACTAAATCTTTAAAATGGTGCCTCATTTATAGATTTTGGTTAACTATGAAGATAGAAAAAAAGAGATCGTCAGAAAAATCACCTTCTAGAAATAATATATATATATATATATATAGATAATTAAATATTGGTACAAAATATTTAAGGTTCTTGTATTAAACAAACGATAACAAAACTATTAAAACTATAACCAATAAATGCACTGAGAGTAAATCATAAATAATATATTATTTTTCTACTAAACAAACAACAATCCAAATAAAATGGTTTTCTTCGTAATAGTTTTCTTCCTCAAAATTCCTTTTTCACCAAAAAACTTCCTTGTAGTTAACGAGGGCTTAATTTTTTCTTAAACAGGTAGGAATAATTTTCAAGCAAAATTTCTCTTTGCACGTGATGTCCGTACAAGTATGCTCCAGTATATTAAGACATTTTGATGGCTTCTTTTCGCCACAGTTAATTACATCCATAGCTATTAAATGAATATAATTGTATAAAGGCTGTTACTGGACAACACTAGATAAAATGTTGATACAAACGAGGAGTATGGAAAAGCCTACTTTCATAAACTTATAACGTAAGTTACAGTGCACTCTAGTTAAGTATCCTAATTACCATTGTTTTATATATTTGATATTAAAATATTATCCCCTATCCATCAAGTAACATACGTTAGATTTTCATATTCAAAACACAATAATTATTTATGAGAATTATTAAAACGAATTATCACCATGCTGCACTTATCTATGTGTATAAAACAGTTCCGTAACACAGACCAAACCGCTGAACCTAAAGGACTGAAATTTTGCATGGCGATTCTTCGTATAGTGTAAGGGCGCACTAAGAAAGATTTTTGAAAAATTCTTCTTAGATTTTTTTAAATTAAATTTTTAAGCTGTTTTTGTAGCATTCTTTAAAGTTTGCATTTAAAATAATAATTTGAGGGTTATAAAAATTTATATCACGAGAAAGATCATGAAAATTCCTTTGAAATGAAATCTTTTTCGAATCTTTACCTTCATTTTCTGATTTTTGGTGAATTTTTAAAGATTAATTTTTAGAATTCAATTTATTAAATGCTGATCACGTGATTTCTTTTTCTGGTACTTTAAATAAATTTATCGTCACGTGCATAACAACTAAATAAACAAAAAAAAACTTTTCTTACTAATGCAGCAGACGATTGGACATTATCCAAAAAATATTAAAATACAATAAAAGATATTATGTTCCTCAAACTGTACTATATTAACTGTACTATATTCTTTAGTATGTCCTATTACATTTAATTTGAATATTTTATTCTATATTGTTTTGTCTATAAAAATATCCCTTACGGTTTTTTTATAAATATATATATATATTTTTTTACATCAATTGTATACATTGGTCATCGTATTTATTATAAATATGTATATATTTATTTTTTTGGCATTAATTGCATGCACTGACCGTTGTATTTAATTTGAATATACTCCGTAGCGAAGTGCAGGTTTTCAGCTAGTGTATGCATACATCAAAGAAAGAAACTTCGCAGACATACAAGAAATCCCTCAGTAAATTGTAGCATTGGTGGAGGCGTTGTCTGGGCACACGAATGTCACTCTATGTCACGCACATATTGCCACTTCCCGAAAAGACGACACGCGGCACGCATCTCCAAAAAAAAAAAATAATAATATTATTTAGAATGAAATTTCTGGATTTAATTACCGGTTTCCATACGATCAGCAGGTAGTTATTATTCATCACTCTGTAAATAAATAAATAATCATCGGCAAGTGGGGGACTGTAATTAGTGTCCCGTCAGACGGAAGGGTGGGGTGTGTGTAGAAAATATATGTGCGCGTGGTGCATGAATTAACCAGAGGTTGAGAAAACCCAGGGAAAAGATGAGGCTCAGGGTGTTAGTGGAGGATTTTCCGCAAATCCGAAAGTCTTTACTAATGCAAAAAGGAGCGAATGAGTGTTAATGGGCTGCTAAGGATAATGTCCTCCTGAGCACCATGGATATACGCAAGGATTTTGACCAGGAGAAAGACGTGTTTCTGAAAGTCTTAATAAGTAATGCGGAATAGTAGTAAATTGTGATAACATCCTTCGTAGCGAAGGCAATTGGTTGCGATGTTTATCTAATAAATTCTGAAGGACTTCTTTAGCCAAGAAGTCATGAATTAGTAATAATGAGGTTGAGAAATCACTCAGCTTCATTCAAATGTCGATCATCGCGGGTAAAATTGTTTCATGAAAGATCGATGATATTCTGTTAATAGATAAAAACCCTCATAACGTACTGGTCGTACAATTCAGAGATAGCTCTACTTTGGTAGTTCCATTTTCTAATGTAAATATTAGGAAATGGAACGACCATTAGAAAAACTACCATTAGAAATGGAATGAACATTTCCATTAGAAAATGGAAATTATACTTCTTTAGCCAAGAAGTCATGAATTAGTAATAATTAGGTTGAGGAATCACTCAGCTTCATTCAAATGTCGATCATCACGGATAAAATTGTTTCATGATAGATCGATGATATTCTGTTAATAGATAAAAACCCTCATAGCGTACTGGTCGTACAATTCAGAGATCGCTCTACTTTGGTAGTTCCATTTTCTAATGTAAATATTAGGAAATGGAACGACCATTAGAAAAACGACCATTAGAAAATGGAAATTATACTTCTTTAGCCAAGAAGTCATGAATTAGTAATAATTAGGTTGAGGAATCACTCAGCTTCATTCAAATGTCGATCATCACGGATAAAATTGTTTCATGATAGATCGATGATATTCTGTTAATAGATAAAAACCCTCATAGCGTACTGGTCGTACAATTCAGAGATCGCTCTACTTTGGTCGTTCCATTTTCTTATGTAAATATATTTCAACATTAAATAATTTTCAAGTTTCCTTTCCATGAGAATTTCAAACACGATTGATTAGGATAAATTTTCCTAACGTCAATACATGAATTCTGGCCGTTATACACATTTTAGAGATTTTTTAAAGTTAGCATCAAGGACATGAACTTCATTAGCATGGAAAATTTATGAAATAAATTGACTAAGCCGACTTGCATAAAATTATTTCTCCCTTTATAGACTCCAGAAACCAGGATACTGGAAACTTAGTGTTTTTTCCCTTTTAAATGCAAAATCAATGATTTTTTTGGCTTGTAAGATAAATACCTACAGCTCTCTGACCATATACATATTCTCTTTATGTCACTGTTTTGATATTTTATATCGCCGATAATACTCAGCGAAAAATTCCAAGCTATTTTATCCTTAAGTTAACGTTTGAAACATAAAATCACTAAAATAAACTGAGAGGGAAAAATTTTTGAGAAGTCTGCGAGATTTATAACCGGGTCAGAGGAAAAAATTGACCATAAAACTTGAAACCATGTAGCTCGTAAAAAGGTTCCCGGGTTCAGCTATGGCCTTTCTGGACATACCGGTTTTAGCAATAACCCTACTAAACTTTAGTTGCGACAGCTGGACACTTCTAATTGCCATAACAAAGTTTTTTTATTTTTTATTTTTTTCGTATGGAGTTAGTGGGTAATACCTTAAAAAAGGAAATAAGGATGACCGCTGCAAAAATAGAATGCATGCGATAATATCAGAGAAAAAATAGTTATCGTAAGTTATATATGTAAAAAAAAAACTTCATGTAGCTGGTATATTTAAAAGTTAGGATGAATAAATTCTTTATTTTAATATTTCTATGTATTTTAAGAGTACTAAAAGTCAGGGGACGGTTTATTTGAGATACGCAGTTGATAGAAATGTGAGAAATACTTAAAACACAAATATTTGCAGTCGGAATAAATGACTGGAATACCAGAGGGTCTCTAATTTGGCGTACAATACCTCAAAACTAGAAACTAGTTATTGTTATGTAATAATTATATCACTGATGTAGAAATTAGTAACGAGATACGTATTACAGAGTATTTTCGAAAGCATATTTAAAAGTTAAAAAAAAGCAAAATTTATAAGTAAGCATATTTATAAGTTTGGAAAGCATATTTAAAGCGTATTAATTCCTCGTTTTATTGCATTCTAAAAATTTCATGTACACTTTATAAAATATATTTTCAAAATGTATACTAATTATTTTATTAAATTGTGACTTAAATGTATCAATTTAGATTTTATACTGAACCTTTATAATTCGTAAATGAATATTACACATACACAAACATATATATATCCTTTAGAAATAGGACAAAGTTTAATCCTTATCAGAATGTTCTTTTATATTAAACATAAGGTATTCCATTACTAAGGAATACTTTCAAGAGGAATTCAATTCGAGTTACCATAAGTTTCATATTAAGAGAGAAATAGTTTCTATATTTATAGTAGCCTTGAATTTATGCTATATAGAATTCTCTCCGGGCATAATTACAGTTCCTCGTTTGTGGACTAATAAACTTACATTGAAGTATTGCAGCGCAAGAAGATATGCATGCTTAGTTTCAATACTAAAAATATTCAAGTTATTTGTTTGTATCTCCCATTCAATTAAGTCTTGATAGTTTAAATGTCAAATATTTTCAAGTTTGACATTTTGGACTAGTTGTCTTCATGAACTGTTCGACGTTGCACATTTCTAATTAATAACCTCCTAAATTCCCCATTCCTTTCTTTTTCAGTAAAGATTTTAACCGTATAAATTTTAACTAAATAGTCTTTATATCAGCATAGTGTTGAACTTACTCTTTAAATTTGTTTAACTTTGCTACTCTACACAGTTTCTTTAGAAGATAATGCATATCATGTTATCTTCCTAAATGTAAGACAGACTTCTCTAAATGCTTTAGTTTCTCCAGGCTTCAAGAAAGGCGCAAGTTCAAAAATTTCACACAGTCAAGTTTCAAGTGTCAAGCTGATAGAGCACGCAAAGCACATTTTCTCCATTATCACAAAAGAAAATCTGGTTGTTCATGTTCCTTCGTTTTGGACTCGTGTAACAAACTACGTGAGCTCACGGAGGCCCAGAAAAATAAGCCTGAACTCATATCTAATACACAGTGGGTGGGCGCAGGAAACAAAAACACTTTCGAATCCAGGTAGGGCCATTTATCTTAGGTTACCTTTTATTTGACTATTCATAACCAATCCTTCCTCCTCGTGAGTACTCTATCACTACAACAGTATCTCTCCAAAATAGTCCCAACGAGAATTTGGCGCGAAGCAGTCATCTGGAAATAAAGTCATTATGAGCACAATCCCATGCAGATCATTGTAACTGTGCAAAAGCAAGGCATTGGGGTTCTCGAGGGAAATTAATGACGTCATTTGGCTCGCGAAAATCGTAAATCAGGAAAGAGGGCTTTACGGTGATAGACCCTCTCGAATCATTATTCATACGTTATCTTTTAATTTTGCTGTTCAATTATAATTTAAACTCTTTCGGGCTCTGTTCGATAAGGACTGGTCCTAATTACTGGCCGCCAATACAGGCAGGTGCTCGTCCACAAACACTTTGGAAGAAAATTTTGTTTGGTGGGGGGAAGAGATATAGACGTCCTCTATTACTCAACTAGAGATAAGAAAAGATGCGGTCCTTAATAGATGCGTATTTAGACGATTTATCGAGAGGCTTCAGGAGGAAGGTATGAATTAGAGTGGGAAAGTATGAGTTATGGAGCGGGGTTGAAGCAACTCCATTACACAGCGTCTATTGTTAAATGAAGACCTGAAATCATTCCGGACATAATATCTGTCGAAACTTTCTACACCGCCCTTTAAAAGGGAAGGGAATTGCTGGGCTATAAAACAAATTTTACTTTTATCGCCGGCAGTATATCATGAAGTAAAGTGCAATGCTTGCACAAGCGCTTGGACTTGTTTGCATCTGGCGCAGAATAAGCTAGGCGTGAATCAAAGGAGATCGTGTCGATTATTTACGGCAGATAATACGCTAATTCATATCGGAAAACACACAATAGCAGTTTAAAGCTCATACTCTGTGCCGCGTTATCGGGTGAGATGTATAGCTGAGTAAACTTGCGACGTTAATTATGTCCATTTAAAAATCAGGAGTCTTCTTCGCGAGCTACCAGTTTATCAGCAAAGTTGCAAGATTTTAAAGATGTAACTGTGGGGCCCGAACTATGATAAATATAGCGTTCACGTGAAACCTTTGGAAATGCAGATGTATATGTAATCATTATCATGTTTTATTTGTTTTGCATTTCCATAATATATGCTTGTGTTTGGTTATTCTTTTCTTTCAAGAGGAGTCTTACGGGAATTGTTAGTGGTAGAGATAATGTCTCACTAATTTTCCCACGAACGAAAAAATAATGTTAGCTCTTACCGTAAAATCGCGATTTTATAGTGTATTTGGAAAAGCGGATGAAATAATACAATAGTGGCTCCAACTTCTAAGTTGGAGGAGGACATATATATAAAGATTTCAAAACTTTGAGAATACAGTCACAGAGCTTTTACAAAATTGTAATTCAAATGTCGGCATAAATTTATAAAACTTCCCCCCCCCCCACTAAAAAAATTAAAAATCCCAAATAATCTTCATTTGTTATTTCTAACGATACAGTAATCCAATTTTGAACCGATGAATAATTGCATTTTTATTTAAATCTAGTACTAATCAAAAATCTTTTCAGTCCTGCAAAAATTTTGAAAATATTCAGAAAACATTATACTGCAGACACATTTAACTATAAGAGAATAACAGTATCACATATAATTAAATGTACTGGAAATTAATTCATTCTGAACTTTGAACATCTCCTAAAATACTATCAGTGTTAAATATTAAGTTATGTATTATCTTCAGTAAATTTAGTTCTTTTGCCCCCTCTCCTCTATTTGGATGAACCCTGTTAGCGCCATGTTTGTGTGATATTTTAATTTTGATCACTCCGTTCCCAAGAAACTCATTCCGGGTCGAACGTCACAATATCCAGATCGGCAAACCGCACCCATTAAAAATCCTTTCCACTGACAGTCTCGCAAGAATAACAAGAGTATGAGGGGTGGACTCTCCAGATAATGGTCTCGTTTAACACGGTTTGGCGTCATGTCTGAGAGGGCCGTAAATACACAATTTTTATTTCTCGTCTAGGGCTTTTTATGGGCCCCGGGGTTTCTACGGACCGTGGCATGAGGGCAAGGGATAATTAGTTGAGTCCGAAATGGGTCCATAAAACAGACAAGCGGCGTTCCATGGCGGCCCGAGATAAGAAAAGATGCTGGCACGGACTGTTACAGGCAACCTGGATGCAGCTAAAATCGTGACTCCGATGCCAGCTGATGAACAAATCATATTTTGAGCGGTAAAAATAGTTTGGGTTTGATGAAGCTAAAATAAGGGTTTTATGATTCCAGCTGCTATTTTTGAAGATTTGGGAATTTGGTAAGTGTTTATCATAGACTATAAAAATTGGAAAGACTGGGCATGAACTATTTTAAACTTCAATTTCGGAAGTTATATTTTAGAGTTTCCTTTTTTTTTAAAAAATCTTTTGGGAGTTCGAAATCTTTAGATGAGATAGAGTAGAAATATTACTCATGTAATATTTGATACCTTTCTTTTATAGTCTCCGTTAGATCTACGATGGTGCAAATTTAAAGTTTAAGCCATAAAATTCTAACATTATTTGCTTTCGAACATGGCCTCCCTATGCTAGCGAGAAATACATAGATCAACATTTTCTTGTTTTCTTGTTAATTCCGTATGAAGTTACAGTACTTTTTAGTCGTAAACATTTAATTCTATTGTTCTCAATTTTGAATTATTAACCACCAACTCTTTCGAGTTTTCCATGTTTAATAATAATACACAATGTCATACTTTGAAATAAACTCACAAAAATGGTATTTCTGTTTTACATGTACTACAGTGGAATCTATTACAATTTAAGCAGAAAAGGTAAAACAAAAAATGAACTGTATATTGAACTTAGAAGAACTAAGAAAAAACGTAAATAAATTAAAATGAAGGTACTCGGTGTCAACAAACTTTTTTCTGAAGGTAGAAAGAATTTAATAGCAGAAGAAAATACGATAGCAGTCATGTTCATTAAGTCATTGAAAATCTTGCCACACCTAGAAAGCGAAAATAAAAATTTTCAAATAATTAAATTAGATCTAAACTAAAATCTTTAGATCTGAAATTTTAAATACACATCTAACGCTGAACAATTTAAAGAATGATTAGTGTATATCGCATGACAATTAAAGAATACCGCTGGTTTAAAACAGTTTTAAGAAAAGTTCATCTCACCTCTCACTGCACATCATATATGAATATGTTAAATTAATCAATTCATAGCTTATTATTTTCAATAAGTGATTTTCATCTCTATTTTTATTTAATCTACTGCAGTAGTTATAAATTTTAAATTATTTTCTTTAAAATATTACAACATTTTAAGTATGTAGCGATATATCACGAACGATAGAAAGTTAAGAATTTAAAAAAATTGGAAACAAGTTGCAGTATATTATGTCTTACATCTACTAAGAAACGTAGTATTATATATTTTAGAAAGCTACCTTCTTATGTACTTTTATTACAAATTTTTTTACATCCTTTAATTGTTATCGAATGAATATTATAACCACTACCTTTTCCATTATAGCTGTCTTTGTACTTTCTAACTCTGCAAAAAATTGTCAATGCAAAAAAAATTTCAAATCAATCACATGTCGTCATACAGAAAACTATATGAGAAAGCCATTTCATTATGGATCATTACGTAATATTTCCCATAATCCTCGTCTTTTTCTACGAAATTACTGACACAAAGAGATTTATGAAATATTCCCGATGTTCTCTTATGCAACACGGTGAGGGGATTGTTATAAAAAAATCAGATTTTTTTAATATTAAAAATAAATTTTGGGGAATATAAAAACCATAATAAGAGCAGGAGAATTCTTTTTTTTTTCATTTCCTTATAAGCTTTTTTTTTCCCTTTCTCATCATTTTATATGAGAATAATTTTTTAAGTAAATTAGGAAATATACGCCTTGAGCTCAGTAATTCTTAATTACGAAGCTGTCGAACTCGGGAACGGAAGCAAAATCAGCAAAGTATTCATGCACGGAAAGATGAAACGTGAGGGAAAAATAAAAATTAAAAAAAAGCTCTTTTGCAGGGGGTAACTATAAGTAATTATTTCATGGTAATTAGCGATTAAAAACGATAACAGATTGCTTTTTAAAAATCCGCCGACCCATCCTTTGACGTGCTATTTTTCACAAAAGAAGTTTCCCGTTCTAGCTTTAAATCCAGAGCTTTCCGGCATCAATCAAGCATACATCGAGAGCATTTATAATCAGTATGATAAGAGGATAGAAAAGGGAGGAAAAAAATAATTTTCATCATAATAAATCCCCTTTTAACTTAACGCGATAACCCAATTAAAGCAGAGTTATAGATACATTTCATTCAAAAATCCATAAATTATTAATTACTTCGTAATTAATTTAAGACTTTTTTTCGCCCATCCTCGTCCTCAGATAACTTAAGGACCTTTTTATTTGTCCATTTTATCGCTCGCAGCACGTGGGATAAATTAGCGCCAGAAATGGCAGAAATTAAAGAAAAAAATATGGCAACGCTGTTCTCTGATCTTGCTGGAAAGAAATTTTTGAAAGCACTTCAGTTTCCTTACGAAAACAATCGCTTATGAGATAGAAAATGCATCGCGAGTCATTTTTTAAGTGTAAAATTAATCGTCAAGATAAGTGAGAATAATGGAAAGGAATGTGTTGCAATTTTTAGAACCAAAAAATGCATTTTTGAACAGGGAGTATCGGTTGACATTCCCAACTTCTTATGCGCTGAAAATTTTATTTCGAAGGATAATTGTAATTAGCGCCTTGAATAATTGTTCAATTAATTATTCATTTGTTGTTTCTTAAAGTGATATTAATTACATAAATTTTGAAGATTTTTTTCTCCTATTGTTATCCCTTTTAAGTCTTCTTTTATATGTAAAAAACTCAGCCTTCTTTTTTTTAGTTAAATAAATATTTATGCTAAGTTTATAATTTATTCGACTTTATTTTCCAATGCAGTATTTATTTTAATAAACTGGAAAAAATTACGTGAAGGTAAAATAAACCTTGTCTTAAATGGGTTTCATGAATTATATCCACATTAAATATTTTATTATAAATCTAAATTGCATTAAACTATTGTTGTCATTATACTGCGAAATATTTGACCTATAAAAATTTGTTACTACATCAATAATCCTTAACAACAATATTTATTTTTAAAGTCTCCAATGCGTATCTTTAAATATTCAGTCTTATTCTTAGTTGCTTTGTAAGTTGGTCACATTTGAGGAAATATTGAATATTTAATGACAGTTAAAAAATATTATCCATTTTTAGTATGTGTCGAATATAGTATTTGGCGTCATTTTTTTTTAAAAATCGTGAAAAAAATTAAAATTAAAATAGATATGGAATATAATGACATTCTAAACACCTCATCAAGCATTTTTATTCTTGCTTAACTGCTTCTGTTTAAACTTTTAACTTAGTTTACTAAATATCACTAGATTTTTTTAAGCATCACTTTTTTTGTACGATGATGACATGCATGTACCAGCAGCTACGCCTTCACATGCCCAGAAGAATTTATCATACTTTTAACATCAATGAGTGAACTACAGGCAATTGCAAAACAATTTATCCCACATTTATGCCTCATATTTATTGCCATTTTTTATAGATTTATGAGACATAGAAATCCATAAAATGCAATGCAAAAAAATAGTATTTTACGGTCTATAATTCGCTCTTTTTCTTTCACGAAGCCCCATTAATGCACTCGTATCTTTGAAATCATTCCGCAGTTCACTTTTGTATGGAATAGATCGTATTTCGCCCACTTTTGCAAAGGAGATCTGCGATTTCGAATTCCGCTGATTTTTACTTTCCTTCTTACATAAAGATTCCGGGGCTGGATCTTGATTGACTTTTATGGTCTGTAAGAACGACGTCCGACCACAAAAGAGGGAGTAGGATTCAAAAGGAACAAACACGACCGCTGGCATCGGAGAGCGGATCATAGATCACGGCTCCTTAAGACTCGCTGAAAGAGGGTATAAAAAATTCCATATTTATGGCGTGTGGAATACGGTGTCTTACAATAAGGCCATTATATCTGGAGCACAAAAAAGATCAAGGAAAATAGATATACGCGTCTGCTCTCTTTAGTCCTTTCCTTCTCCTACAAATAGATCACATTTGGAGAGCTATCTGCTATTCCTGTAGCAATATGAAAAAGGTTATAATGAAGACACGAAAGTGGAAGGGTATACGTGAATGGTAAATTTCAATAAATCTTCTTATGAATACTCTAACGTCATATAGCATGAAGTACGATCGAAAGACACTTAAGGAGACAAGGCACCTTTAATCTCGAAATTTTTAATTATCAATTTTTAACTGTATATACAAAATGAGAATAATTTGTATTATTTTTTACCACATCGAAGACCCTTAAAATTCAAAATAAGTATTTTTTGACAGAATAGTGCCTGTTTTTCAAATTTTTTCTAAAAATGCTAACATTTTTCAAAATGCTCCGTGAGCATTCCAAATCATTTAAAAACCTTAATTTTTTTTAATACAAGTTTACTGTATGTATATATATATATATATATATATATATATATATATATGTATAAACATAATTGTTCATTGATTTTTTTTGTATGGATCTAAAACCATAAATAATAGTTATTATTTAAGCTGCCTGTTATTTTTTTATGTTTTTCCTTTATTTCATAGTCTATAAATATGAAAAATATTTGTGGTTTCAAAGAATTTTGCACAATTTTATGGTGAACACTTCAATTTACAATTCTGAGAAATTTGGAAGAAATTAGATGAAAATGAATGCTCATGGAGCATTTTGAAAAATTCTAGCATTTTTGGAGATTTTTTTGAAAAACAGGTCTTATTCTTCCACAATATACTTATTTGTGAATTTTAAATGTCTTTAAGTATTCTCATTTTGTATATAGAGTAAATTATTGAAAAACTAAAAATAAAAAAAACAGGTTGAAGGTCCCTTATCCCCTTAAATATGTATTATTGGTTAACTATGAAAAATTCAGTACAGCCTATTAATCTTAAGCTAAATATAAAATTTTCCCACTCTAATATAATAGGCAGATTTTAAGTGCAATCAACCAAATTTAAATATTGTTTTAATGAATATTTAACACTCTGTGGGTTAAAAAGAACATTTCGCTATTCCACTAAAATCACACCGTAGGTGTTTTATATATGGAACATCTTTTGTGAATCGACCGTATATTGAGTCATTCAGTCATTCAATTTATCCCCGGAGGAGTTTATATTTTAATAGGCTGTACAATTTTACCAAAGTTTTGATAGGATATTTTAGATAAAATAATATTCAAAATCTTAAACAGAAACATATGAATATTAATAACAAACATCCTAGAAATATTCTTTTCTGTATTTATGCCTAATTATAATAAATCATTAAAAAGAAAACAGAAAATTAATTGATTTTTTGATGTGATTAAAACTGTAATTCATATTAATTTGGAATGCATTGCAAAATCTGCCTCCTATTATTATTTTGTGCTGTGTCTCCAAACGCCAAAACGCGTAAACCTTTACCTTTCTTGCATCATTACAATGTTCAAGGTGAAAATACTTTTACAGGCAGTTAAAATCTTGGATGAAAAACAAAACAAAACAAAACATTCAATAAATAAATAAATAATTCTTTTTCATTCTTTTTAAAATTTCTATTCAAATTATATATGAACCCAGTTAAAATTCTGAAACTTTTAAATGTAACTGTGGGATGATGATGTCTTTGTAGAATGTTATAAAATATATTTCATAATAAGCTGCAAGTTTCCTTTATACATGGAAAGAATTCCAGTGTTTTTTTTTCAAGAAATACTGAAATGCATACATT
Source organism: Dolomedes plantarius (assembly GCA_907164885.2). Taxonomy (NCBI): domain Eukaryota; kingdom Metazoa; phylum Arthropoda; class Arachnida; order Araneae; family Dolomedidae; genus Dolomedes; species Dolomedes plantarius. The sequence goes on along the minus strand of OU015492.1, from coordinate 103,155,454 downwards.
CTACCAACACTAAACCAATAAAACTTCCAAATCTCGAAACTATGTCAAATATACATGTGTTTTTTATGAGATAAATGTAAATGTAATAGCGAAACTATCAGTTACAACGAAACTAGTTTTCCCTTATTCACTTCCCCCTTTACCTTTACGAGGTTTTCTCCATAGTTCAAAAAGAAAAAAAGAAAAAAAACTCTCCAACTAATACCAACATCTACTGTTCAATGCTATGCGCAACCAGGAGTATCCCATGGGGGACTCTCGAGGTTATCTCAACGTCTAACACCGGCGTGTAGATAATAGACTCGTAAATATGGGATTCGTTCTTGAGACCCGCTGGGACAAACGAGTCCCAGCTCTTGATCCCGCCTGTATTTCCCAGGGCCACGTGGTTTTTTTTACCCTTGTTTGCTTTTTGGGGGAAACTAATAGGGGGTGCTCTGTTTTCGTCGCTTGAGAAATCGGGAATGGAAAGGAGTTCGAGTTTAATGGCGTTTCTTTAGAATGTATTTTCTTGATCTATTTTGAAGGATTTCTCCCGTCAAAGTTTGGACAAAGAATATTTCAGCTTGGAAAAAAAAGCAACAACTTGGAGTTAATAAGGGAAGACTGATAGAGAACGTACTGACAAGACTATCTAAATGTTGCGTATATGTGTTTCCTTATTCAAAATGTTGATTTTATTTGCATGCTAATGGCTGAGAAAAACAGAGACTTGAGAGTATCTTTTGGTATATATTTTCAGAAAAATTTAATTGGATCCTAGGATATCTGTTTTTCAATGTTATACCTTAATTTCCAAATCCAAGGGACGTTTCATTTGAAAATAATTCTAAATGAATTCAGTAGTAGGCATAAGAAACTCAACCTTAATTTTCCTTTTTACTAATTTTTCCTTTCTGCAAAAGGAGTAAAAAGTTAGTTTTATATGGATTTTTCAATTTACTAGAAGGTTGGGACATCTAAAGAGAATGATGATTCCAATACGAAATTCCTGATGTCATTGCAGTTTGTGTAAAAAAAAAGACAAATGTGAACAAAATGAATAGAAGCCTGCAGTGAAGTAGAGGTAATTCTAGTTCAGAAACAATCTGCGTTCATAGATGACCAGAGAAACTTTAACATAGTAAGATCATATTTAACAGACGAAACTTTAAATGAGAACATTAAAAGATGACAACATGGAACGGCAGTTCTTTAATAAAAAAATCATATGAGACCAAGAGGATAAATAGTTTAAAAGGAGATAAATAAGAAAAACTTTGTTTTGAAGGATTACTTTAGTGAAGATATTAAAATATAGTTTGGTATATTTTAAAGAAGATAAACGGTTTTTTAATGATTTTAAATGTAAATAATTTCATATAAATAGCCTACAAAACAAAAAATTATTAAAAAAGGAATTAAAAGGGAATAGTCTTTAATCAGGGGCAATTAGCTCTTATATTTTGTTCATACTTTTGAAATATCATATAGAAATCATTTCAATATGATGTTTGTTGATCCTTCTTAAATTTAATTCTTTCATATTAATGGTTATAAACTTTTTTTCTGATAACAGTATTAAAGGTATGAATAGTATTACCCTACAGGTTTTAGGTTATTTTTCGAATGAAAGTCACACAAACACAACCAACGTCTTTGCGAGGTATCGATGCATTTAATATGACGGGCAGAAAATTGCCCCAAACATCATTGTTGTTTCTAGAAGGGTTACAGAGGTTATAAAGACAATAAAGAGAAAACGATTTATTTATTTATTTATTTTTTATGCATTGTCTTGGTCAAAATTCAAAGTCATTTCATTGTTCCTCTTAAGTTGGATTTACTTAAGACTTATTTCATAAAAAAATCTAGTTTTAAGAGACTTTAGACGTTTAGTTTTCACTTTATTATGATAGACGTAAGTGTAGTTTTTTATGAAGTGTGCTGGAAATGCTAATACAAATCAGAATTTTGATGCATAAAGAAAAACAGATGCTTGATTATTTCAAAGTTGCATATCTGTGCCTCGTTCTAATTTTTAAAGATTTTTTTCAAAACAAAAGTTAGCATTGAAGGAATTTCTATGACATACACAAATGCAACAAAATTACCATTACTTACATCTTCCACGGTATTAACAAAGATTTCCTGACAAGAAAAAATATTTTACCCCAGATTTGAGCCTCAAACATATTTAATCAATGAGCAGTACTCGCATTGTTTTTGGATGAACAAACACATATATCGCCAACGTTATCTTTAAAAATTATTTATTAAAAAGAAATCTCCTAAACCAAAAATCTCCCATTTTTTACCCAGAAATTAATAACTTTAATCTCGAAAAAATTTCAAGTCATTAAGCATGCATGAGATTTAAGTTATGATGATCAATTAATAATACTTTAGATATTATTCTGGAAGAAAGAATAGCGAAACTATCAATTTTTGATATTGTGTGCAACGATAATCCTGGATAATGAATATCTGGGGGTATTAGAAACCGCATTTTAAGTATGGGCGGCTCTAGGCATGGGATAAAGAAAAGCTCGATGATAAATACAACTAATAAGTTGGAAAGATATGCTTAATAAATAACGCTATAAGTATAAAAATAAATTAGACAGATTAACATTATTTATTAAGTAAAATCTTTCGCTGGGATTTCATTAAAGATAATTTTTGACGCAAAGCTTTGAGATTTGTGCAATTTCTATCCCTCGGAGGAATTATTTAGCTCCATAAGGAGATAAATCAGTGTCTTGGGTGACTATACTAATATCACAATCAAAACATCGAAATCATTTGTAGAATGATGCATCTTCATTAAAATGCTTATTTACTCAGAATATATATGCTAATGTTTACAAATCACCTAAAAGTTATTTTGTTTGGAAAACTTTAGAAAAAAATAGTGAAATAAACTTTATTGCATTTTTAAAATATTGCAGATTTTATCTAATGTCACAGAATGACTTAAAGCATAATTAGAAACATAAATTTATTTTACTTTAAAAAATTATAAAAATTTATTAAATATATAAACTTATTCATACATATTAGGATATAACGTAATATAAATACCTTGCGAGATATTGAATTACTATTTTTACACTCTTTTTAACCCACCGTATAATTCCCTATTAAAGAGCTTTGCAAACTGTGTCGCAGTACTTTAATGTAAATAGACAGGGGTATAAGTTAACAATCCCTTAGTGCCATTGTAAGTAATTAGTTGTAAATAGATTTTTAGATGTAAATTCACGCCGAGAAGTGATTAAATCTTTTTGATGCTTTATTAAAGCTTTAGTTTTCTTCTTAGAATTGAATCTTTTTTAAAGCAATCAAGAACTCTGTTAAGTATTAGTTCAAAAACAAAGTTACACATTTTTGAAGTTTGAACTCGATACGATCGGCATTAAAGTAGGTTAATATAGTGTTATTAAATCGGTTATGAAAGTAAGGCCTTTAATTATACCTATTTTCGTCTTCGCTACTCTTGTAGATGGTAAAAGTCAGATATCTTAAATGACCTTATGGATAGTGTATACATAAACAATACAGATAGCACATAGGGACAGTTAGGGTCACAAGACGTCGCGATAATATATTGCGAATATCTAAATTGGTCCATTTCTTAGTACTGATAATATCAGCAATGAATAAGGTTGACCACATTTAACACACACAAATAAGTAAACTAGCCCACTGTTAAGCAGCACCAGGGCCTTTTTATCGCATGGGAAAATCGGGACTTTGCCCAGGCCCCCCTGATGCTAGGGGGCCCTAAAACCCCCTTGGTGCATGCACCTAGTACTTCTAATAGTATGTATAGCCCATGGATAGTTCTTATTTTTATAAATGTTCGTAAGGGGGGCCCCCAAATAGCATCTGACCAGGGGCCCCCAGCATTCATAATCGGGCCCTAAGCAGCACAGGTGTTTAATAAACTTAAAACAACAGTGACAAAAATGTAAAATGATGCAGAATGCACATTATCCAATACAGTACACACATAGTACGCACATAGTATGTGAAGTATACGATGTGGTACAATATATGCACAGTATTGTGCATATATTGTACAATTTATACAGCAATTAAGTTATTAAAATATTATAGAACAAAGATATACTTAGTATACCTTAACACAAAACAGTAATGTGATTTTGAATTTTCAATAATCTTAGAGCAGTTGTCTATTATATTAACTACTAAAAAATCCATTTTTAATTATTAGCTGCAAACTTGCGAATAATTGAATTCAGGAAGTTTGAAATTCGGTAGTACAATAGGCATAAAATACGTAAAAATTAACAAAATCTCTATAGTTCGAAAATTTTCAATATTTTTACAAAAGAGCTCCTCTTTCTCCTCTCATTGAAGTTGAATCTTACATCTCCAAACAATACCGTATGAAAAATAAAATATAAATTGCTTCAATGAGAATCGCATTTTCAATCTCTCCTTATTGTATCCTAAATATAGCCACAAATTATTCCCGAACAATTTATTGTATAACAAAAGGAACGAAATCCGATATTAACAATTCAAAATAAGATTTTAAATTTCTAACAGCTTCCTGCAAACAAACTGCATTAATTCCTATTTACTCAGAAATCTATTACACATAAAAATTCTTTTTTTCTATCTCTCAACAACCTACCCCACACAAAAACTAAATTTTTTTCCTTTTATTATTATTCATTTTCAAGAACTCAACTCTTTGAATAAAAGGGATGGAGGAATAAAAAAAAGAAGAACGGTTCTCTATAATCCACTAAACGAGCATACGATATTTACAATACCAATAAAGCACACTCCCTTTCTATATAAGTATAAAAAAAAAATATTTAAAAATCACTTGAAAGGCGATTGCCTGAACCCGATGCATTCGCGACAATTTCCAGGAAAAAGAAAACTTGAGCAGATTTCATGGGGTTTTATTTTTTATTCTTGCAGGTTTTTTTCCTCTCTCCGAGTACCAACTTTCTTCATTCTCCTTTGCTAGAGAGAAAATTCCGGAGACTTCATTACGAGGATAATGGGGCCCAAACAACGAACTGAATGAGGTATTCCTGTCCTCTCCTCACAGAGATCTCAAAAGAGGAGGAGACTCTATAAAAAGTGGAGATACTGTTGGCGATATTCTGATATTATGTTGGCGACGTTTTTGTAGGTGTATAGATTGTTTTTAATGTGTACATAGCATTTTCCACATTCAGTAATCAATATATATATAACCTATAAATCATGGAGTTAACCATACGTTCAATGTTTAGTGTTTCGTATTATGTGTGTTTTTCCAAACAACGATGTTGCTCGCATAAAATGTCACGTTCTATAATTATTTTTATAAAGAAATGTAGAGTTTAAACTCAAAGAAGAGTTTATACTCAATTAGAACATTCCCCCCCCCCTAATTTTTAAAAAATTACTAGACAGTTAGGCAAAAAATTCCAGTATGTTAATAAAAGATAATTTGGGGCCAAAAGTCTTTGTAAACCGGTCTTTGTTTGCATCGTCATGACCCGATGTATAAGGGACTCGTAGTGTTAATGTAGAAACGGATAAATGGCTCTATTTACATTTAGTTTAATATAAGTTATATGCAGTAATCATAATTTACAGTAAGTTGTTCCGTAGAACTGTCGTAACATCGATGAGAAAGAGCGGGGTTCATAAATACAGTTCAATCGAGACCTCCAGTCTCCTAGATTTCCCGCGCTCTCTTAGTACGTCAATACCTTATCAAAGTCCAGTCTATAATCCTTCCACATCGTGCCGTCTCGTTCATTTTTTTTCTTCTTCGAAAATTCTCGTACGTTCTACCACACCACTTGTAGTATTCTTCACGCCTCCTGAGAGTCACCTCTTTCATCCTTTGTCGGCAGAGCCTTTTCCTGCGGTTAAGTATTCACGAGCGAGTTCACATTTAGATAAATTAATGGTATAATAATAAAATATTTAATAGCATATTTGGTTGTTTGTTTTGTAGAGACATCGTCATTTTTTGAAACACCATAAAAAGGATAAAACCTGCTAGCAGATAAGCAGTTAGGAATTAGGATGATCATGATTACTAAAGTGCACTAAGTCTAAACTAGCGGAACTGATAGGGACCCTACAGATTAAAGCCGATTCCAAAATACTACATATATCCAGGCATAATATAGAATTTGAGCCTGCAGATTCTGGTTAATGGTATATGTGGATGGAAAAAATAACTATATTATAGTTTTCAACCTTTCTTCTCTTGGATTGAAATGGGTTGACAGTTGAGAACATCCTTAACCAGGGCCCGACTCAGGAAATTCTGGACAATAGGCACAACTTGGGATGGGGGCCCCCTAACACTGATGTGGGCGTAAAATTTCCAAAATTGACACACACAAAAAATAATCATGAATCGTTGTGAAAGTACCATTTTACCAAGAATTGGCTATTTGAAGTGTAGAAGCCTAGAACATTATCAAATAACAAAAAGCAATACAACATATTAACTCCATCATTAAAACACTAATACAATGCAACCAGAAAAACATATTAATCCCTTATATACACTATAATATACATATGATGAACTATACATATAACTATACATATGCTGAGCCAATCCATCAAATTTGAAAGGATATATAAAAAAATTGCTATTAGAAAAGGTAAAATTAAAAAAAATTGAGTTAGGAATTTTTTTTCTTTTAAAATAAAAGTTTTTTTGGGCCCCAAACATTCGGGGGCCGTTAGGTCCGAGCCTAATGGAAAATCAGGGCCTGTCCGTAACAAAACTTCAGAAATTTATATATATATATATATTTTTCAAATAACGCGATAAATTTATTTTCCTCAGCAAATAACTGACGATTCAGAAATATTTAGGTCAAAATATAAATTTTCAGAAAAATAACTTCTATAACAAAGCACAGCTACTCGAATTTAGAACAAAATTCTTTGACAATTCCAGGTTTTCTAGAAAACTTACTCCATTTTAACCAGACAATTATGGATTTTGAAGGTTCTCCAGAAGGGTTTGACCCTGGGGAATGAAATTACCATCTTAAACACTGTAGCTAATGTTTATCTGCAAAAAAGTATCAATATTTAAATCTTTAGTTTAATATACACGTTACCATATACATAAATATATATATATATATATATATTCCAAATAACGCGATAAATTTATTTTCCTCAGCAAATAACTGACGATTCAGAAATATTTAGGTCAAAATATAAATTTTCAGGAAAATAACTTCTATAATAAAGCACAGCTACTCGAATTTAGAACAAAATTCTTTGACAATTCCAGGTTTTCTAGAAAACTTACTCCATTTTAACCAGACAATTATGGATTTTGAAGGTTCTCCAGAAGGGTTTGACCCTGGGGAATGAAATTATCATCTTAAACAATGTAGCTAATGTTTATCTGCAAAAAAGTATCAATATTTAAATCTTTAGTTTAATATACACGTTACCATATACATAAATATATATATATATATATATATATATATATATATATATATATATATATATAGATATATATATATATATATATATTTCAAATAACGCGATAAATTTATTTTCCTCAGCAAATAACTGACGATTCAGAAATATTTAGGTCAAAATATAAATTTTCAGAAAAATAACTTCTATAACAAAGCACAGCTACTCGAATTTAGAACAAAATTCTTTGACAATTCCAGGTTTTCTAGAAAACTTACTCCATTTTAACCAGACAATTATGGATTTTGAAGGTTCTCCAGAAGGGTTTGACCCTGGGGAATAAAATTATCATCTTAAACAATGTAGCTAATGTTTATCTGCAAAAAAGTATCAATATTTAAATCTTTAGTTTAATATACACGTTACCATATACATAAATATATATATATATATATAATAATTTCATCTATAATGTATACGGAACGCAAAAATTCTCTCTCTCTCTCTTGCACACGCAGACACGTGTGTGTGTGAGAGAGTACAAACTTCCTAATAAGTGGAGACGGATTAAAATTGGCATAAAATATATCCCCCGCTCAGATAATTTTTTTATTGGTACCAGAAAAATGTTATAACTATATACGTTTAAGGAGTCGCATATGTTTGCATAATGGAAGTTACTTACAAGGATGTGTTAACTGCATTTTTACCATTTATTTAAAATGAAAAAAAATCACCCCACAAAATCGTTGTGGGCACTCGGCTCTTTCAAATTGTGGACTCAATTGACTGCAATTGTGACAGCCACCTGAAAATGTTTAGAATAATTCCGTGTTAGAATTTTGTACCCACAAAGATACTTGTTAACTGAGGGATTAATAGTACTGACGAAACGTCAAACGCACTTCAATCATATTGGAACCCTGAATCAATTAATAATTATCCTGCTTTTCAATACGTCTGACGTCCTATCAACACTATCATTGACTATATTTTTGGAATCAGAGAGATAATATTTACAGATATTTTGTGAACCTCTGTAACTGTACAAATTTACGCTTAGTTAACCTTTTGATCCCAATCTTGCATGGCTGAACTTCAATTTATAGAAGTTCAAAATACGTTGAAGACTAACAAGAATCAACACTGGTGTTAATTTACTTATCTCTGCAGCTCTAACATTTGTTTCGTTTAATTCAATTCATAATATTTATGCACATTTTATGAGAAACATTATCAAAATGTGTTCTTGTAATGTCCGACTGCTCAACGTGTACTTGATAAAAAGTATTGAAAAAGGGAAGGCTGTTGATTGAACTTTATCCTAAATGTTCTGTAATTCCGTTGATGTGTCCAATACGAACGCGCATCTTAAATTGTTATTTCACAGTGCTGTGATAATCATTATTGGAGTTTCACGAAGATTGGCTAATTTAACTTTTTTTAAAGTATCTAAAAAACCTTTTTAAATAGCTCTGCATTCTCAAAATTTTCTAAGTGAGAGTGACATATGTATATATACCATTTATAACTTTTATCGAGTCCGATTACCTACTTTCTAAAATAGATTACATTGCTATTTGTATTCTATACATATGATAATCTGGATGTTAATATTCTGGATCTCATGTTAAAGATTGCTGCTCTGACACCCCGTATAGTCATACTTAAAACCAGACTACCAGTTCCCACTGACCAACTTTCATAATTTAAGTTGAAATAACGTCGCGAATCGGCTGCTTTCTCTAACACTTCCAGCTAAGACTAACCTATTAAAAAAGATAACACCAGGGGGAAAAAATCAAAAAGTAGCTGAATATTTCGATAAAAGGGAAATAAAGAAATAAGGGATAAGAATAAAAGATAAAAACCATCGACCGAAACAGATGCAAGTAGGAAGTGGTCCAGCAATAACAAAGAGTTCCCATTTCAAGAAAAAGCAGCGATAAATCCGTGTGACAAGTGTTTTGATCGCCTAAGACAATCTTCTTTCTTTTCCTTGCCTTTTTTCTATCTAGAGGATTTTTTAGGGAAAAATAGCGGGGAGAGGGAGCGACCAAAATCCTTTGGACAAGGATAAATTGTCTCCTGTATAAGAGAAAGAGGGGTGTTATGGGGTGTGCCAATCGTTTGTTCCATTGTTTTCGCAAGGATTGATAAAAATACATGGAGCTGAGTTAAGAAAAGGAGTTGTATGATTGATAAGTGAGTTATGGTTTTTTTCGCCTTCCAGACATTTGGTGTAAGTGGTTCCATAGAGTATTTCTACATGTCAGGAGTGAGGGATTGATCGGGATGTAAACAATGCTCTATTAATAACAGCAGAGTCATTTAAAGGGGTTCTGTGAGAAAACAGTAAGACATAAAGTGTAATTATGCTCACACAAGTAATAATTGTATTCCCACAAATGGGTTTCAAATTAATCTACTACAGGTAGAACTGTTGAATGAATGAGCGCTTCCCACGCCCAAATTTTGCTACAACATTGATCGATCATCGTAAAGCTTCACATCCCGTAGCATTAGGATTCTAATGGAAAATCGTAAATTCATAAGCAAGTGAACAGTTTTATTAACCTCTTCATTTTCTTACAGGCTTAAGTTCTCAGTCTTCCCACTAAAGTGATAGTTTCAAAATATTAAATCTAACACGAGATTCATCTTACACCAATACTTGTTTTTACGGTCGTTTTATATTTACAGAATATGCTGAAAAGATGATAACATTTCTTATACATGCAGCCCGAAGCCATCTCTTTTTGCTAAATATGACACATTTTCAGCCCATAGTAAAATAAATAATTTTAGTCAATATTAGGGATGCAAAACTAATTAAAATGTTCTACTATGATTCTTATCTACTTCTGCTAAGGCTTGCAGAATGAAAAAGACAAAAAATGAGGCATGGGATTCACGGGTAGCCAACCAATAAAGAAAAATTAAGAATTCCTTGAAAATTTATGTCGCTTCTAATATCTAATAAACATACACCAATGCACCAATTATCCGTTTTAGTCACAAATTTGGAGACAAAATCAACTCCCATCTCGAAGGTTAAATATAAAATTCAACTCCATGCAAAATTACTCATATTTAAAAGTCTGACAGACACATTAATTCTCAGCATTTCGGCTATACTTACGTGCTTTCATTAGGCATTTTAGATAATAATATAAACATTAGGTACAGAGATAAACTAATCTGGCCAGGAAACGAAGATAAATATAAAAGTCGTCTGAAGATAACGAAATATGTTGTAGACATAAACGCTTAAAAACTTATCTCGTAATTATCCTGAACATACCAATTAATAGATGAAAAAAATCAATGCAAAAATAGTCTGGTTTTTCAATGCAGATGTTTGCATGACGGGAAAATGAAGTCCAGATCTTCACAGCCAATAGATACAGTCAAATATTTTATATCTTAACGCTACGGTGATAAATCACAATTTATCGTGACTAGGTTTGCTCCTAAATCGTAATAAGTACTAAGAATAGTTCATTGGATTTGGCTCCATAATGCCTGGTTAATCACTTACTTGGCGGATTTGAAAGTGGGTAGGAAAAAGTATTATGATTTGGACATGCAAATAGGTATTTCTTAATCGTTTCCGGACAAGAATCCAAGAATGTTTGTAAAAAGATTTGGATGATAATAGGGAATAAGTAGGTATTTTTTAATTTTAAGAAATAACAGGGATTCACTGAAGCATAATGAAACATATAGAGCTATAATTCTGATAAAGACTTAAAAAAATGTAAAAAACAAAGAAATTAAAAATAAAAGAGCTACAGATAAATGGCCAAACGCACGTTTCAATGCATTTTGATGTATTGTAAAATTAAAAAATTAGATGCATCTAAAGGAATTAAATTACAATTTTTTTTATCATTCCTACATCGCATTTGAACAATATTTAGTATGAATATTTTATCTCGTAATCATATTCGAAGCACCAGATTAAAAAAAAGCAGAAAAATATAAATTGCTCGTTGCATAGCCCGTGATGAGGGCCGTGATGCATCTAAAGGAATTAAATCACAATTTTTTTTTTTATGATTCCTACATCGCAGTTGAACAATATTTAATATAAATATTTTATCTCGTAATCATATTTGTAGCACCAGCTAAAAAATACAGAAAAATATAAATTGCTCGTTCCATAGCCCCTGAAGAAATAAAAAATTCGAATTTTCATTTTGGCAAATTTACAACTTCAGACGCGTTAGATGAATGATTCCGCTTCATGCATTTGTTACTCAGCTAAGCAGTCGGTACCAGTGATTTCATGTTTGTAAAACTATTGCGAGAAAAGAAATGAAATTTTAATTACGAAGATATAGTGATATTGTTTTTAATTTTCTATAGCGCTGGCAAATAAATATAAATGTACTGTTAAATTTTTTTGTGGTAATGGAAAATTATCCATTAACACAGTTTTTATTGTGAATAAAATAGCACTCAACCAAGATTTTCAGAAGTTAGGGTATTTTGTAATGGAAAATTCACGATTGTTGAAAGGTCTCCGAAGTTTCGCATAGTTAGAATTAAGCATGCTTGACCTAAGCTTGCAGTCCTAACTACAATAAAGTCTAACTACAATAAAGTCCTAACTACAATAAAGTCTTAAACAGTAGAAAAATAAGTATACTTTTATTACTATTTATCTGCTCATTCGAGGGTAGAAATATTTTGCAAACAATTGCAGCAGGATAAGACTATAGTAAAAATGGTTTATTTATGAGAATTTTGAACTGTTCCGTCTAACAGTTTGGTAAAACAAGATGGCGGAAAAATTAAAGGTGTTAGTTATATTTTCTGGGACACAATTGTAGCATGTTTTAACTTTAATATCTTAATTTTTTTTATATTTACTTACAGTTGGATGCAGTTTCTTGATTAAAATTTAAAAATAATTACACGGGAAGTGGCAAAACATAAAAAATAATTTTACACAAAAATATACGATGTACATTTTAAAGGAAATATTTAGGTTCTTAAAAATAACTGTTCTAACGAAACATAGCATTGAGTCCACTAAACATAAAGATAATGCCATAATCTTTCTATATAGAAGAACTGAGTAGGCTAGTCATAGATTTTGATAACAGGGTTTTTTTGGTTTCCTCTTGGAGGGAGCTTCAATTTAAATCTGGTGAACTCACCAGGGTGTTTTGCCTCTCACAGTGCTAAACATTGATACGACATGAACTAAAAGTAAGAAAATTATAACTAATTGCCACTTGGAAACTAATTAGTGATCCCAATTTTTCCCTAACATTTTTTACAAGCGTTTGAACATCGATAAATTCTTGTAAAGACAGAAAACGAACCATTGAAGGAAAGACAAAATTTTCATTCGACGCACATGATCTTACCACTTCGGATTCCTTTTGAAACTTCCGAGGAATTTTACTTTCTGCCCCCTCCGAGAAGAATTTTTGCAACAAATATTTCTGCAGACAGTATTAAAGCAATTCGTTTCGACAAAAAAAAAAGAAAAAAAAGAGCATAGGTACATTTATACCAAATAGAACTTACGATTTGTTTGGAATAAGAAAAAAAAATTAAAACTAAAATTGTAATATAAATTTCTAAATACTGAAAGGAATAAATCGTATTGAAGAGAATTGCAAAAGCTAATGGACAAAATATCAATCTGTCTTGGTGAAAGTATTTCATTTCAAGATACACCTGAGCTTTACAGTCTTAAATATTATAATTTAACACGGTCATTAGATTTAGGCTGAATTCAGTTTAATATATTTAAAAATCGTTGCTATTCTTAAAATTTGAATTCTGCCTTTAGTGAGAAAAAGTAATGAAAATCATGTACGGCAAACAACAGAAATGTTGTACGCACTACGTTTACAACTGAGCTATTTGTAGCTGGTACTTGGAAGTAAACAGATCATAGTTTGCACACAAAACCTGCGCAGACTCAAGATAAAAATAGCTTTTTTTTTAGCCTTAAAGGCAATAAGCTATAGCATTTATCAACTAACTAGCTGAAAACCCGTACTTCGCTGCAGAGTATATTCAAATTAAATACAACGGTCAATGTATGCAATTAATGCCAAAAATATGTATAAATATATTTATAATAAACACAACGATCAATGTATGCAATTGATGTAAAAAAAGCGAAAAAATATGTTTATAAAAAATCGTAACGGATATTTTTATAGACAAAATAATGTAGAAGAAAATATTCAAATTAAATCTAATAGAACATGCTAGATAATATAGTACAGTTTGAGGAACATTTCTTTTACTGTATGTTAATATTATTTTGGATAATGTCCAATCGTCTGCCGCATTAGTAAGAATTTTTTTGTCTATTTCGTTGTTATGCACGTGACGCAAAATTAAAAGAAAAGAAACCACGTGATCAGCATTTAATAAATTAAATTCTAAAAATTAATCTTTAAAAATTCACCAAAAATCAGAAAATTGAGGTAAAGATTCGAAAAAGGTTTCATTTTAAAGGAATTTTTAAGATCTTTCTCGCGATATAAATTTTATAACCCCCGGATTATTATTTTAAATGAAAACTTTAAAGAATATTACAAAAACAGCTTAAAATTTAATTTTAAAAAATCGAAGAAGAATATTACAAAAATCTCTCTTAGTGCAACCCTACACTATAAGAAAAATCGCCATGTTATCTCAGACAAAATAATTATCTGCAAATTAAAAATTTAGCAACACCCACGTAGAATAGATCCTTAAAAGTCCATAATATACAATATGGATCAGCTAGAATACCATCAATTGATACGAAAGAAAATAAAATTAAAATATAGTCAGAAAATGTTTTATTTTTCCTGTGCAACAAACATAACTGAAATTAGACTCCTTTTCAGGAACGAAATATAAATCCGATCTACTACGTGAATTGAATAAAACAGGTCGTATCGTCCTTATGGCTACAAAAATATTTAGTTTCGGTTTATATTCTAGAATACATTCCCTTATTAAGGAACATGAGACCCTTGTGTCAACAGATACTGCAAACACAATAAAAATATTCTCGAAATTCCTCGAACATGAAAGGTTTTCAAACCTTTAACTGCCAACAATTTATGGTTAAAAAAATCCATATAAAAAAATATAAACGGTTTAGAAATACCTTCGAGAGTTTTATATTTAAATTTTCAAGTGAGAAAAGAAGTTCTATATAACTTGAATAATTATTATTTATGAATGTTCTCTTTAAATGATATCAAATATAGCTTTACAAAAGCAGATAAATAGTTTATATATATATATATATATATATATATATATATATATATATATATATATATATATATATATATATATATATATATATATATATATATATATATATATATATATATATAATAACCCCCTTTTAAGACTTATGATTGAATATGTAAAAAAAAAATTCTTCCAGTTCATGCTAATTGTTAATTTTAAAAATATCAGTAAAAAATTAATTTAGTTAAATTACAAACTTTTATTAAAGTTTCTCTTTAACAAAAATATGTCTTTTAAAACTTTAAGTCACCTATTCTGTGAAATGTATCAAATTGTGAACTACAGTAATCTAAAGAGCCATAAACTAAAATCTTGATATTACTCATACAGAGCATTCCTAAGGTTTAACAGCATTTCGAGTTATGACTTTGCATCATGCGTACATAAATAAAAAAAGAAACTACCGCTTTCTTGAGATGCAAGCCCGGTTAATAATTTTAGTTCATTGAATACTTAGATAAATGTCAAAGATGACAAATTAAAATATCTTCAAAATTAAAATATCTTTAAAAGGTATTTTAGCCAGTTACCACTAAAAAGTCTAGATCCAAGTAAACGTAATAAAATAAATTTTAACCTTTAGTCTAGTAGTACAATGAAACATTACACTTTTAACCATTTTGCATCTAACCAGTTATGTATTATTATTTTCCACTAATTACTTTCGGAAAAAATCATAATAAAGAAACGAACTACCCTCAAACGGGTCCAGTTGTCAGCAGTTTTTTTCCCCGCTCATGGTAATGGATAGATTCGACTAAAAGAAGATGCTGACCTGCAACTAGGAGAATAATTAACTGTTATCCAATTCGTGCATTTAGAGAAGAAGCAAAATGAAATTAAAATGGTTTATCGTCCCTTGTCTAGAACTAGGCATCGACAGATCACGTACTGAGTGAAAGTTGAATAACATTCAGATCTCAGGTGAGGAAACTTGAATACAGTCAACCCTCTTAAAACGCGATTAATTCGTACCGCGTTATATGGAAACCGCGTTATAGGACGTCAGTCACAGTTTTTGCCCCGAGTAATATGGAAACCACAGTCTGGGAGTACCGCATTATTTAACTGAAATTTTGTCTTATCGCTACTCAGTAGAATGGTGATTAATTTTCTGTATTCTCTTTTTAGAGAACCCTTGGATGTCACCAAGCGAATTTATTAGGGACAAAAATTAGGTTTCTTTACAGCATTAAAATTGTTTGCTGTTTGGGGCAAAAGGATAGATTTGACTCAAAGAAGAAGCTGACTTGTAACAAGAAGAAAAATTAACTGTTATCCAATTTGTGCTTTCAGAGAAGAAACAAGATTGAATAAAATGGTTTATCGTCACTTGTCAATGGTTTATCGAACTAGGCATCGACAGTCGGTCACAACCATGAAAATAATTGCGCATATTGCATGTGGTTTAAAACTTCAGGAATGAAATCTCCATTATTTCTGCAAACGATAACTATAATTTGATTATTCCTTAGGCTAGTTTTGCGTTTCGTAAAGTCGTCGACTTCCGCGATGTGAAAAGATTAACTACATTGTCCGTCAAATACTTTGAAGAAAGAGGACGATTACAATTTCTTCAAAAGATATACCGATTCCAAAATTTACCGACTCCGGTCAAGGAAATTAAAGTATTTTTTCTTCTTATTTTCCCTCTTTAATGCTTTGCAAAATCTCAACCACGATGTGTACTGAATAAAACATTCACCTTCCCCCTACTTCCCTCTGTCTCCGTAGAAAGTGACGGTCAGATTTTCATTTTCTAGGATTTTGCCGCCACCTTCCTAGGAGCGGTTTTGCCGAGGGAGGGAAAGGTGGAGGGGGAACACCAGGTGTCTCCCGTGAGCCCCCTCTCCCCGCACTTCCGTCCTTCCTCATGGAATGCCGGACACGATTTCTAGGGTCACTTCAAAAGCATGCCGCCTTGACCACCAATCGATAGGGGGGAGGGGATCTCGGAAGATGTGGGTAAGGTATATATTTATATATAGAAAAAAAGGTAAAATTTTCGGATCAGGAATATATACGCGGAATAGATTTTCCTGAATGCGGAAATGTCAGGAAAGATGGAATTGAGGCTTGAAAAGACTCTTCTGCAACGTTAAATTTCTGTGACGATCGAAATATTTTTGGAATTATTGCTTTCCATTATCAGTATTTCTCGGGTGACGCCATCTTCTTGGTGTTTCATATATACAGACGGGGTCGGGGTTATACCAGCTTTATTGTATACAAGTCGAGAAAGACGGTCTTCCTCTAGAAATGTCTAATATACTTATGATGTGATTTATAAAATTTTTACTATCAGAAATTCCTCAATGTGTGTATACTATAAAATTGGGTTAGTTTGGTTTGGTTTGGAGCGCTACGGACAATTTTTTGCTACACGAGAGCTAATTAGACTGGGACCTACTGCTTAAAGCCGATTCCGAACGGCTACAAACGTCTATGCCAATAGTGGAACTCGAACCCACAGATTCCAGCACTCTAGCCAAACTGAGCACACAAGCAAAACAGGTGTAGATCAATTTAGTAGTCAATTATTGCTTTATATTACCAATCATTTGGTGATCAGTACATATATTTTAATTTTCTTACAGCAAAGATTTTACCCACATCGGTTGAATGTACATATGTATAAAATAAGCGGTATCACGTGCATAGATTAATACTAAGATACATATACTCGGGGGTGGTGGGTGTAAAGTGACAGGCATCCTCGTGGTGCAACCTGGGTAACGCAAAATCTGTCACGACGCTGCCATTTACAGGCTCCCTGTCAGGACACGATTGTTTCAATGCCCATCTTTTTTTTTAAATTGGACAAAAGGACTCCCCGGCCTGCTGTTTGTGTAATTCTGGACGCTCGATGGACAGTTGCAACATTGACACGTGCCTTGCACTTAATAGTTTTAAATGTACTGTTCCGAAATTTTTGGAAACCAGAATGTTAATGACTTAATTGTTAAAGTCTGACATTTGTGATAAATAAATAAACATATACCCTTTAATTCCAATTGGTCTTATTTGTATCAACAGAATGTGTGTCAGCTGTCTTAAAGCATGCTTTTTGCCTTGTATCATTCAGTAGCTTCGCATTAAGGTTTGTATCACGGAAGGACAATAGTAGTCGATGCTTGTACGGTATCAGTGATTCAAATTGTGATACTTTGGTGTGACTTATCCACATGAAGTGAAACTTTTGCTGAAACATCATAAAAACGGTGAGATACAGATATTGAAGAGGGGGGGGGGGTCGTTTCTTGAAGCATGCCCTTTCACTGCATGAAACTAATGATACAGCTAGACTGTGGTGGAAAGCAAAACCACTGGAGAAATGAATATGTAGATGATATATTTTAAACAAGGTTTCGTATCACCATTTTGTAGCATGATCATATACGATACTGTTTAATGACTGAAGTACGGACGTATTATAGGGGGTTTTCGATTAGAAAATAAATAAGACGTAGCACAAGACCTAGATATTTTAAGTTTTGCAATATGAAAGTCACTTCAGGTTTTATAGTTTGCATAAAAAGAATTTGGGCTTGTTTTGTGATGCGCTTAAACCTCGTGTATAGAACATACGCAACGTTAGCTTTCAAAAGAAAACCTAAATTTTAGGGTGATATGATTTGGTTCGATAACTTTTAAGATAGCATTGTTCTGGCAGTAGCATTCAAATATCATTGTCGTTCCTTATCCCGACATAATATCAGAAATTGCATTGATTATTAAGAAGATATTTAATGTGTTTTAAGTTATTCCCGACTGAGGTATAGAAACGTAAAAGAATTTTGCAGGAAATTCAACGAAGCACCTCATATTATGCTAGATATAGCCAATTACTAAGAACACTATATCCCCTTGGACTTAAAATCGACAGTTTTTACTTCAGATTGCACGAAAATTTGCTATATTAAAAAAAAATTTCCCTTTCATTTTATTATACATTAATATTCGAACACAAACTCTATATAACTTAATTTTTTTTCATTAGTTAAATCTAATTTTTCTAAGATTTACACAAATAAGGTATATAAAAATATGCAGTAAGAAATTTTAGAATAACCACGTACAATTAAACACAATTTTACGTTACTGCAAAATTACGAAGATAAGAAAACTTAAAGCATAAGTGCTCCAATTTGAAATATGCAATTATTGTTTGGTATGCGAAACTGGGATAATTCAATTAGTGTGTTTAAATCTTTAATTTATGAAAGCTGTTGAGAGCGGTATTTCTCTTCTATATGCTGTGACGTTAATTACAAATATCTTTTGAAAGCATGCCTGAAAAGAGTCACAACGGATTATATATTTCTTTAAAAATATGTCAGAAATGAAATAACAAACAGAGAGGTGATATATATATATATATATATATATATATATATATGAAAAGATTTCGAGAAGAAAAACAAACAGTGTTTGGGGACTACTACTCAATGATTTGGCGTGAAACCATTAAATTTATGTAGTCAAGAGTAAAGCAAATGCACGAAATTTAAAAGAAAATTTTCTTTGTTATCGTTAGTTGAAAAAAAAGCCCTATTCTCATCGTTTTTATGAGTTCCCTAGGGCTGGTTAAAAGTTTTTGAGTGTTAAGTTACGTTATGAAGAATTTTATTTCTAACTAAACCAACAATTCCAATTTTGGCGGTAGAAAATACAGCAATGAAAAGGAACAAATTTTATATATAAATTCCTTATAGAAGATACACTATAGAACTTAATAGATATTTTGTGTAGTCATTAAGGCTAGAACATAATATGTAAGAGAGCACCCCTGCTTTATCTGCATCATGATTAAAAGGATTTAAAGGACAATACAGAAAGAATAGCAGATTAATTCTGCTGAGAAGTTTCAAAGTCGTATGACTCCTCTCGTACATGTAAATAATACTCAACTTTGACTGGTTACTGTTCAACTAATTTATAGCTACCTGGTGCGTTTGTATCGAATATATGCAACCAAACGCGAAAATCATAATTTATCGTTTGAAACAACACTAAATATCCATTCCATTCTTAATGGATTATTGTGACTATCTATCCTACAGATACTTGTGCAAGGAATCCGAAGCGAACGGAGAGATTCAAAGCTAAAAAGCACTAAACATATATTACAGAAAAGAATTGTACGTATTATATTGGTAACATTAATTTTTTTTAAGTTGTCCTTTCTTTGTTTAGTACATTTCCTTTTAGGCTTGGTATAAAAAGGAAACTTCTGTCCGTAGATTTGACGGATTTTCCCTCTAGACCTTTAGGTTTCTGACCTAATCTTCATTTTTTTCCCACACCAAACCTTTTTTTTCTTTTGGAAGTTCGTGCCTTACTCTAACATACCGATGACTAACTGGGAGAATCATATACGGAGAGGCGAAACCAAGCTTCATGAATTTTAGATGCCAAGCAACATTAGAAAATGTAAATCCATAGATAAAAGTTTAAAAATTTGCTCGAATACGGAAATACCCTAATACCAGAAAATGGAAAGTTTAAAAAGGCTTTGGCTTTTTAAAAAGGTATGCATCTTATAATAAGACTGAATGTTTCCCATATTCGCAACATAAAGCATGATATATTAACACAGAGAATCATTATTCTCTTATAAAAAAAGTCTTAATAACATCTGATATGTAACCACCGTGTCTCCGTAAATTAAAAATATATTTAAGTTTTGTCATGGAAAGTATATTTAAAATAACATTATACTGATAATATTGAAAGATAATATGTCATCATGTATCATGTAGATATCTGAAGACAATTGATGGCTTACAGATATCTATGCTTATATATGTACAGTTTATGCCAATCTTCTGAACAACATCCTCCACTGAACTTAAAAGGGTATATAAAAATTTCACTAGAACTGCCATGAAGAAACTATGTGTTCACCTCATTTCTAGAATCACAAACATGGAATTCGTTTCTACAAAAAGGTCTAAAGCCTTGGTCTGTACCTAAGCCTCTAACGATGAATAAAATTTTTGAAATTTGATTTAGAATTTTTCAGACAGTTATAAATTGTCGCATGATTTTGAAACCCAAAGCAGGAACATCTGTTCATCTAATCAAATATGATGCGTAACCTTGAAATATAGAATCATTTCAATGCTGTGGAATAGAAATTTCTATTCAACCAGAGCCCGATAATTTTTATAATCTATTTTAACCCTCCCCCAAACCCCCATCTGCTCAAAACACACAGACGTACGTGACAGCAGAACATCCAGGACCCAACATGCCGTTTCAGGAGACACTAGTAAAAAACATGTCCAAGCTTTGGGATTGTTTAGACTTCAGGAACAGAGCTAGTCAAGCGTCTCTTCTGCGACTCCCGTTTTATTCAGCAAGTAATCTCGTTAGCAGACGAGAGCTGAAATAATGAAATTATGGCGGGAGGAGACTTATGAATTTTAAAACGTGACGGTCCCCTGTTTGACATTGTCGACATGCAAATGAGACCCAAGGGGGACCTTGTCAGAACTGATGAGGTTGGGGGGAAAAGAAAGTTGGTACATCCCATTTGTTGGATGGGGCGGGATTAAAATACGGGATATTTAAATAGTGATTTTATATGCAAATATGCTTTTTTGTGTGTGGGGACAAGTGGTGATGCAAGGTACTCAAGATGGCAGGCTGGGGCGTCATATAAATCGCTGCTGTAAGGGCTAATGTATTGCCTGGTAATTAAGTACTTTTTGATGAGATCGCACTCAAATATTTTAAGCTTCTGCGAATTAGTGTAAGTTTGCTGGTAATGTCTATGTTTTACACAGTGAAACAAGAAAATCATCTCTTAAAAAAATTGGATAAAGCTTGAAACATTAACACGTAGAAAAAACAGATTAAACACACGGGTGGTAGAAAAAATTCAGAAATTCTAAAGGAAATTTTTAGGATTCTAATAGAAGCTTTATTTAATACTAGCTGAAAACCGTACTTCGCTACGGAGTACATTCAAATTAAATACAACGATCAATGTATGCAATTGATGTAAAATATACATATATATTTATAAAAAAATCGTACTGGACATTTTTATAGACAAAATAATGTAGCAGAAAATATTCAAATTAAATCTAATAGAATATACTAAAGAATATAGTACAGTTAATATAGTATAGTTTAAGGAACATATATTTTACTGTATTTTAATATTTTTTTGAATAATGTCCAATCGTCTTCCGCAATTTTTTTTTTGTCTATTTCGTTGCTATGCACGTGACGATAAATTAATTTAAAGTACCAGAAAAAATATCACGTGATCAGCATTTAATAAATTAAATTCTAAAAATTAATCTTTAAAAATTCACCAAAAATCAGAAAATGGAGGTAAAGATTCGAAAATAATTTCATTTTAAAGAAATGTTTATGATCTTTATGCAAGCTTAAAAAAGTTACAAAACCGCTTAAAAATTTAACTTAAAATAATCTAAGATGAATTTTTCAAAAATATTTCTTAGTGCACTCCTACACTATAATAAGAATCGCCATACAAAATTTCAACCCTTTAGGTCCAGCGGTTTGTTCTGTGC
Source organism: Dolomedes plantarius (assembly GCA_907164885.2). Lineage (NCBI taxonomy): Eukaryota > Metazoa > Arthropoda > Arachnida > Araneae > Dolomedidae > Dolomedes > Dolomedes plantarius. The sequence continues at coordinate 103,133,192 of OU015492.1, read as the reverse complement.
GTTGTCTGTCTGTCAATCAGTCAGTCAGTTACGGAACTGTTTATATACACTCATGGACAAAAAAATTAGCGCACCAAGAAGGAGTCGTCAAAATGAAACGAAATTTTACATACGTAATGACTACTTTGATATAAGTAAATGATAAGATAATCAAAGAAAAAGGATAATGTATTTCAGAGAAAAAGGCAAAAGAACGGAGGAGTTAATACTCCGTTGGACCCCCTCTAGCGCGAATGCACGATGCGATACGATCGGGCATTGAGTCATACAAGTTCTGTATGATGTCTTGAGACATTTCGTTCCATATTTGCTGTAACCTTGCCTCTAGTTCGTTCAAACTTGTGGGATGCCCAACTCGTCGTCCCAAGTGATCCCAGATATGCTCGATTGGAGACAAATCTGGGGATCGGGCAGGCCAAGGAAGGGTAGTAACAGTGCGGAGACAGTCTTGTGACACCCTTGCCGTATGAGGCCGAGCATTGTCTTGTAGAAAAATGGCTCCTGGGAGCCGTTGCATGAGTGGCAACACATGTGGTTGCAGGATTTCATGAACATACCGCTGGGCTGTCATGGTGCCACGGAACAATACTAGGGGTGACCGTGTATTGTAGGCAATGGCACCCCATACCATCACACCAGCTGTGGGAGTGATGTGTCGCTGTACAGCAAAGGCAGGATTGAAGCGTTCACCACGGGCTCTCCACACACGAACACGATTGTCATCACTGCCGAGTTTGAAACTGCATTCGTCGCTAAAGACGACCTGGTTCCATTCCGCTGCAGTCCAGTTTCCTCGTGCGCGGCAAAACTCCCAACGGAGACGTCGATGGGTGGGCGTCAAGGGCAGCACACGTAATGGGCGCCGCGATACCAACTGTCCTTCAGCCAGGCGCCTTCGTATGGTTCGAGAAGACACAGTGAAGGTGCTACCTGTGCCTGGATGGCGGCCGATGAAGCAGTTGGCTGTACGCGTGCATTTCTTACGATGTGGCGGTCTTCCGGACGACTGGTCTGTCGAGGGCGTCCTGAGCCTGGTCTTCGTGTACATGACATCTCTCGGGTCCACTGGTCCCAACACCTCCTCACAACACAATCAGAGCGGCCTAATTGACGAGCTACTCGCCTAGCTGACCACCCAGCTTCCATCATCCCGACGATTCTCCCCCTCTCAAACTGCGACAACTGCTTATATTGTCTTCGAACACGGCGTAATGGCATGTCTATCTCAGCTCTTCCTTTGAAAATGATTCAGCACACTCAAACAAGCTTTGGTTACCTGTTTTATACTCCACAGAGTACGATGTTCAACGCCCTCTACCGGCTATACGTAATGCGCAATCACGCTGCATTTCTAATGATTTGCATATCTCCCCGACATGTACCTTCATTGCAAGTTTCGTTACGATCCCGCAATTATTTCTTGGTGCGCTAATTTTTTTTGTCCATGAGTGTATATAAAGAGAGATCTGTCAATGTTTCACTTTCACACATGTTTAAACTTATCGAAAAGCCAAATATTTAAGCTAAAAATCGAACAAATATGGCTACAGGTTGGAATAATTAGTATCTTTTATGTCTAGGTTAATCATGCTCAATGGTATAAAAGCTCACTGCCAACAAGAATTTAAAAGATTATTATTTAGTGGAAGAACTAAAGCGGCTAACAATGGATTAAACATAATTTTTTTTAAATAAACATCAGATCTAGAAATTCCTAGAGGAAACAATGTAAATTGTTCTACTATAATCCCCAGCCCACCTTCTTTCGACTTGAATACTCACAACCGATACCACCACAAAATCAACCAAATTAATGAAAAAATCGATAGATATTTTAATTAAAATGGCACATTTTCACATTTCATCTCTTACATTGCGCGGCTACCGTACCGGCCAAAAAAGAAAAAAAAACACCTTTCTTCGAATATATTTGCATGCATTAACGTACGCATATAACAAGGCCCTATTCCTGAAACGCAGTGGACCAAAATCCCGACGTTTTAAAATGAAAAAAGCTACGCGCGAATTTAATTGAATGTCTTAGAACATTGACTAAAATGTAGCAGTCATTCAAACAGGCCCCTTGTCTTTGGGCGAGCAAATAAGTAAGTTTAAGTTTAAACATTTACAAATTCACGGAGGGAAAGAGCCTGGTGAAGAGATAAACTAGAATTAACAGAAGGACCAGAACTAAATATACACTGCTCCTGCTAATATTTTTCTAACGCATTTGTATTTCTGGAATCTTGCTCTACATAGGTGAAATGAAAAACCTTAGGAGAGAAATCTTAAACGTTACTCCAAATTACCGCACTTCTGTATCACAGTTTACTTTTAGGTCTTGCATTATTACTCGAAAAATTTCGCGTCGCAGCGTAAACTGAAAAGTTAGTTTTTAGAAGACTAATTAACCTTTTGGTTTATAGGAATGAAATGGTAAAAAAGGGAAACCCAGAAAAGAAAAATTTTCTCCTCTAGCTTTCCAGGTTTCACATTATTTTTAACGTCAGGAACATATTTTTTATTTCTCTCTTTTGATGCAGATTCAAACTCGTAAAATAATGAAAGCATTTAGAATTTTTTAAATTATATTGTTTTTGCTAAATAATTTTTGATATAATTTCAAGAAATACTTTGTTTCCAACTGTAATACGGAATCGCATTTATAATTTAATAATTAAAAGATAGAAGAAATTCTAAAAAACTCTCTATTTATGTTTACCTCATATTTCTATTAAAAAAATTGAAGAATTGAGGATTTTTTTCTCTTTTTATTTCTTCAGTAACTTTTTCTAATTCTGAAAGATATTTCATGAAACTATTTTAACATTCTGTATCTATATACATGCGTAAGTGTTTAACACACAAAAAGTAGTCATAGATTAGAAAGGATTAACAGCGACTAAATAAATGTATTTATTTACCATGCATCTTTAAAACTATAATCCTAAAATTGGGATACTTAAGGCATTCTAAAGCTATTTTATGCAGTTGTTTTATCTGAAAAATTTACAATGTATTAAGCTCACTGCTTTACTTTCAAATTTCATCTATAAATATTAAATACTTTCACATAGTTGGAAGTAACACACAACTTGAAGTAGCTTAATGCTTCAGCACAATAAGTATTTAATTAACTAATATGACTTCCATTAGTTAACCTACATTATTCAGGTATTTGCAAAAATCAAAATTTTGAAATATGAATAATTATGACTGAGTGACAAAGACTAATTAAACAACGACTAGACAAATTTGAACAATGTCCCAGATATTCAATTCTCAGTAGCCGCCGGGACAAAAATTAGCACATTTCTAATAGAAAAAAGTAATTTTACACTTTGAATGAATGCAAACACTGCACATATATTGGACATAGGGTATTAAATATCGACTAAACCGTGCAGTGAGGGAAAAGAGTACTGATGTCGTCATCAAACTTCTAATTGACATTAAAGGGTATATTATAAGAGGTATATATTATAAGTGGAGCTGAAAAGGCGAGGCACAAGGAGTCATCTACTTAGGCCATAAACTTCATCTGCACAAGTTTAACATTAATTAATGATTTGAAACAAATCTTGGATATTTTAGAAATATATTATGATTTTTAAGTCCTCATACATGCATGTTTGTATGTTTGAGTGTGTAATTTATCAAAAGACAGTTAAAGAACATTCAAAAGCATACCAAACCAAAATATCCTTTTAACAAAAACAACTTATATTTATATATATATATATATATATATATATATATATATATATATATATATATATATATATATATATATATATATATATATATATATATATATATATATATATATATATATATATATATATATATAATTTGTATTTAATAAGGAAAAGAATAGTATACAATTTCTAAAAATTTTCGGAAGACTGAAATACACAGCTTTAGAAATCAAACATTATTTATGAAAAACGTACGGAATTAAATATAATAATGAAACATTTAAGAAAATGAACTAAAATTCCTACCTTTTTTTCTTGGAGAGTAGACAAACTAATGTTGTAAACAATATTCCTGTAAGAAAAGAAAACATATGATTAATTTCAATCTAATTAAGATAAAAAAGAAAGTTTTTATTATGAATTAAATCCCTCGAGGGTTCCATGAAAATGTTACTTAATATTACTCGAGGTCGTATGCTTTTTTTTCCCGACGAACCCCCGAAGAGATGCTAGTCAAAAATCTTGGAGAGCAAAATAAAGCATCCTAATTTCGCAAGAAAAACTAATATATCATCCATTTCAAAACTCATAAATCATACTTCACTTTTAAAATGAACATTAAATTAACTCTTCTAAATACATAACACTTAAAGTGGTAAGAAACAGAGAGGCATAAATAGAAATGCGTAATATTTTTGAATTAATCCGTAAATGAAAAATAAAACTCTAATGTAGTTTTTTCCTGATTTAACCCAGATAATAGGATAATTCGAGAACAATTAAATACAGAGCAAGGTTTGTTACATTTGAGAAAGTATAGGAAAATGAGCGAAAAGTGTGTTTGAAAATTTATTAGTAACATTATAAATATGTTTAGCTGAGTCGGTTTATTCTTGCATTTGCTTAGCAGCATGAAATAGCTTCATTTCCTTGAGACCATGCAAAAACACATGTCGCACTGACAGAATAACTGAATTGTTTTATTTTACTCAGAATGAGTTGATAGCAGAACTTGAGTATTCTACGTGACATAGCGTGACGACGAGATTTGCCTCTATATATCTCGTCGACAGAGGAGCCAATTTGGCGAAAATGATAGCTTGGCGAATTTGGGAAAATTATTTTAGTTACTGTCATGCAAAGGAAGTATGGCCTACATATTTATCGGAGAAATATTAAGTATGTACTTGGCCAGCATAGGTTATTTGCATAAAAGGCAAGTATTTGTATCACGTAGCTGAAAACCTGGTTTACTTTTAAATTTCAAGACTACTCTTATTCAAAGTAATTGCTCATTATTTTATGGGTATTTGTTTAAGCGCACTCTAATAGAAAAATAAAGGACTACGGTGCATCTCCCGCTGAATTATGTGATTGGCAATAATAAATAGAAACTCGTCAAGTTTTCGTAACTATTTTGTCGACAATATAAACATATACTAACATCGACTACACTATGCTCATAATCCTATTATCAATTGAAAACCTGGATACATGACTGCAATCAAATATGCTAAAAATTTCTACTATTAAAAGTTTTTTGCATTATATATGAACACTATGATGTCTTTTAACAGATGAAACCTAAATATATATTTTGGGACCACATTCTGATATATTTTAAAATTTTTTCCTTTTAAGACTGAAAAATTAAATAAATTTAAAGTAAAATTTTCACAAAAACATAGATTTTATTACATAAATACTATTTAAAACTCCTACGATCATCAAAGTTTTTAAAGTATAAAGCTTTAAACTTTAATGTTTTTCAATTAAAAAAAAGTCCATCTACTCTATGATAATGAAATAGCAATAAAAATGTACTTTAAATCTACGAAAATACGAAAAGATCATTAACTTTTTAATAAATCTCAATTCTCAACGGAATCTAATAAACTGTCATGAACAATAATACATGTATTTATATTAAGTCAAATTATATAATCAAGTGCTTACATATAAATAGTTCTTTTAGAAAAAAAATAAAATAATTTTATTTCTTACGCTTTTAAATAGATTTTTCTCTCTCTACATACAGTATTTTTTGAACCATAAGACGCACATTTTTACATAAAAAAGTATTTAAAATTGGAGTGCGTCATATGGTCCGAAGGTAATATTAAAATGAATATTTTATTATATATGTTATGTATATTTAATATATATATATATATATATATTCATATAATAAAAAAATTAAATAAGGAAGAATTAATTAAGCAAGAATTAAGTAAGAAATTGAAAATATCTTTATATACCTAACAAAAAAAGTAATATTTTCTAAAAATCCTCCCATAAATTTCAGGTGCTTCTTATAGTCCGAAAAATACGGTATATGCATAGATATGTTAATATTTCACCGTTTATTGTCGCATCTTTTATGATTTTCATCCGATATAAATCATATAAATAATTACTATACGGATGCTATAAAAGAATAAATCTAAAAAGTAGGCGTAAAATAAAACTATATGTCATAAGTTTACCCATGTACTCAGACTCATTTATTCCGTATTTCTCTCTCGCAGAATACATAGCCGCAGGGATGTGACTTTTGTATCACCTTTTCAAACTCATTGTGTTTCAGATACATTCCCTCACATAGTGCCTAGTGGCGATAGGAGCAAATAAATATCTCTTTTATCTTTATTTAGAGATAGACAGTGGAAAAAATTCTATATATATATAATATCTATAAATATATACAGTGCCGTAACTAGGTAGGTGCAACAGGAGCACCCGCCTAGGACCCACTTGGAAGGGGGGCACAAAATGCTGTATTTGTTTTATTATTTTCCCAAACCTAATTAATTAAGGGGCCCAAATGCAAATTCTTGCCCAGGGTACAGGAATAGCTAGTTACGGCAATCAATTAATCGATATATGTATCTATCTATATATCTATCTATATATATATACAGTGCCGTAACTAGGCAGGCGCAACAGGGGCACCCGCCTAGGATCCACTTGGAAGGGGGGGGGGGGGCAAAATGCTGCATTTGTTTTATTATCTTCACAAACCTAATTAATTAAGGGGCCCAAATGCAAATTCTTGCCCAGGGTACAGGAATAGCTAGTTACGGCAATCAATTAATCGATATATGTATCTATCTATATATCTATCTATATATATATATACAGTGCCGTAACTAGGCAGGCGCAACAGGGGCACCCGCCTAGGATCCACTTGGAAGGGGGGGGGGCAAAATGCTGCATTTGTTTTATTATCTTCACAAACCTAATTAATTAAGGGGCCCAAATGCAAATTCTTGCCCAGGGCATAAGAATGCCTAGTTACGGCAATATACACACACACACACACACACACACATATATATATATATATATATATATATATATATATATACAAGAATTAATTCAAGGGTGAATAATTTTAGCTTTTTAGTGCGTAAAACTAATGCTCCTTGATTACCCATTTATATGTTCAGAAACCAACGGCTGCTAACTCGTGAAATCAACATGAATAATGGGCCATAAGCACAAGAACAACTTAATATATTTACATTAGAACTATATAATTTAACTAGAATCATAATTATTTAATCAATATATCATTTTCTCTGGCCTGCGACTGAGAACCTAAATTTAGCGTAAAATGAGGAGTTAGAGAGAGCGCGTTTCCATATTCAGAGACTTTATTCAAATCAAACCTAAATTATAATTCCTTACAATTTTCGCTCGACCACATTTCTATAATTACACAGTGTGGCGCCTTTACGGCGGACATTTGTCATATCCAAAATACATTTCCTGCCTGCAATCATTTGCAAAACTGATAAACTCCATTTATTCACTTCGTTTCGAACTTTGTCCACCAGATGTCGCACCCTCCGGCGAAAATGGCCGCTCGAGAGAGAGAAAAGAGCAGGAAATTCCGATGTGAATCAATCAGCTGATGATCGCCGTTTATTTTCAGGTGTGCTTATCAGCGCTACGCAACAATGCGTGCGTGAACATTAGAATTAGGTCCCCCTCAATCAATTGGGGGCTCATTAGCGACGACGGGACCTAGAACATTACACAGTGGTTATTTCAGAGATGAGGTTCTGAGCAGTTTCACTCTAAATTTAAACATTGGGGAATTAAGCAGCATTAATATCGCTAGAGAAAATGTATCCAGAGATAGCAGCATTGAATGGAAGAAGGCCAGGAAAATCCATTAAAAAATAACTTATTCATTGTTTTGGGAGGAATTTTTGTTTATAAAACAGCCTGTATTATGTATATATATATATATATATATATATATATATATATATATATATATATATATATATATATATATATATATTGTCACTTTTTTTATTTGACTACAACCGCAATTTTTAAAATTTAACAGTAACCGTAGCGAAGAGTTTTTTTTTGAGCTGTTGTTGATGTCAACCGAATCAGGCATTCGTGTGGGTATTGGGTTCCTTTTTGATTGAGGTACCTGAAATGTATGACCTGTTGTGTTATAATTAAATATTTAAAATAAACAAATAGTGTTGTGATCATATATATATGTGTGTGTGTAGTAAGCATTTACAAAAATACCCCTCAGCGTACAATACCACATATGTAAATCTGTAAGAAGTAGATTTTTAGACAACTACTAAAACTAGGCTAGTACATCCATTACTTCCTTAGTAAGTTGCTGCACATTCTTATGAAAAAAATGTACAGTAGTTGAAACGTGAACTGAAAAAGAACACTTTACAAAAAATTAAACTGAAACCTAACAATTGAAGGAAAACAAATATCCCAATGATGATGAAATAATGTTTATTGTATCGTTCAATACCAGTTCAATCGCATTATGAATTTCGTTTTCCAACATTTTGTTCAGTTACTTTTGTTATATACCTACATGCGTGCACACGTTTGGTTTGGAGTACTACGGGTAACTTTTTGTTACACGAAGGCTAATTAGACCGGGACCTACAGTTTAAAGCCGATTCCGAACGGCTACAAACATCCATGCTAACGTGGGGCTCAAACCCGCAGGATCTGAACCGAATGTCAGCGTCCAGGAATAGCCATTCTTCCATCCCCTGGAAAACGTACACACTATATGCATCGACACCAACAAATGGAACTAGTGTATATTTTTGAATTTGACAGTTGTACATTTGTGAATGCAAATACATATGTAGATATGAATAGAATACATTAAGTAAATGGGGAAGAATGATAAAACAATTTACGCAAGTGTGAAAATACAACTCTTCCATATTCAGAAAACAGTCATTGATCTTGGTTCAGCCCTCTTTAATGGGATTCTCATCATGACTAACACCCACTGAGTAAATGACATGCAACTTGAATCTATGTATTTTACAGATGTTTATTGCTTATTTTTTGGCTGTATTGAGATGAAGAACTCATTAATGAGAGTGTGACCTACGCACATATATGCTTTCAAAATTTGCCAGCTATTCAAGTTTAATGGCATTCATTTACTTCTTATTATTCCCTCAAATGTAATGGTCCCAATGTTTAGATTTTTGGTTTAATTATGATGTATTCAGTTTAATATAGATAGACAAAAATAATTCACAAATTGTAAAAACATTTAAATTTTAGTAAAATATAGAAATTTTTTTCGAAAAATTTTATGAACAGCTATATTCCCAGAAGTGCATTCCTCAATAAACTTTTAAAGGCAAAGAAATATTATAGCGTTACATTTTAAATATAATCCTCATGAAAATTATATCATAGAGACAGAGCAGATGTTCATAAAACTGAAAAGCCTTTTTTAAAAAATCATATAATGGGATAAAAGCAGCTAATTTTCCCAACGCCTCAGAAGTATAATTCTGCTACATTAATGTATGAAAAGAATATTTGTAAATGACTTTATCAGCATTATTTCACAGAATGAAAAGAACTGGGCTCCAAATCTCTCAGAGTTTCATTAGTGACAAAGAGTTATTTAAATTAGACTAACATGCTTATCACAGGAAAGAGTTCTGGGGAGGTATTCACTTACAAATGCGCATTAACATACTAATGAATTGAATCAGCAATTAAAAATGGAATCTCAAAGTGTGAGTAAGGGTTTTGATGGATTAAATGCGAACTTAAATTGTTAACGAGTGGATGGACGTTAGACATTTTAACTCTTTGTTACAATATAGCGCAGGCTTAGCTGAATTCCATTTATATTCAGGTTAAATTTATGTGTAAACGCAGTTCGACGCATTGCAATGTGCTGCAAAAGGCGAGATGTGGTGAACACGGTTAGATCAACAAAACTGTATAATTATACAAAATCATGTCATTGTAACGAATGTTCTATTTAAGATTTAGATATGCGTAATAACAGAATTGCTACACGACGATATTTTAGAAATTTTACTTTCTATTTTGATAACGTTAACATAAATACAGATTTTATTTGACGCACTTATATACTGATCGTATTTCTTTGTACAATCATTAAAATATCATAATAAATACAGCGACGAAGTTGAAGTGCTTGCAGCTGCTGTTGCACTTGAAACAGAATGTTTAACTCAGTTTAATCATTAGACTGTGGTGATCACTAGCTCTTCAAAACGCAGACTGAGTTTCTTTTTATTTTAACTAAGGCATTGAAGCCTGGAGCCAATTGGCCTTTCATGGCCTTCTTTGTTGTATAAGCGTATCTCACATAGAGTCCTAACATAGAAGTAGAATAATGTACTTAAGCGCAGTAAAATCCTTCTTTTAAAATAAATATACTTGAAAAGATAAAATTATGATAAAAAAAATAAGTACACATGACCAGTATTCCACTATGCGAAGCCTGTAGAATATTCAAGCTTATTTCTATATTGCTCCGAAAGGAAAGAATATTCGAATTTGCCCATAACGTCTAACTGTCACCATTAACTTTAGAAAAACGACATCGTACTAAGATGAGTATATAATATCATCATGGGTGTAAATGCGCTGCCACAGTAGGTTTTTTACTGTTCTAAAAATCTACTACGGCTGTAAGTACTCAACCAATGCACAGTAAATGGTTTATTCAGAGTACCAGACATCGTGATAGGCCAACCCTAGCAACCACCATAACAACGAAGTGTGTGCATACGACTTATAATGATACTTATTATACATAACGGAAACACGGTACAAAGAGACAATTAACACAGTAAGAAGAGCAAAAAAGATAATTATAACAAATCGCCTCAGTTCGAACACATTCATTGATAATTGGAGACTAGTTGACTAAATATTACCGAATCATTAGCCATTAGGCTTAACACTGTAATAAATGAGTTACAAGGAAAAGATTGTTTCTTTATCGCATATATCATCTGCAACAGCTGCTATATTTTAGCTCCACTTACTCATGTAGGGGCTACTGATGATGATATATTAGAGAATGTATCATTTTTCTTGTTTGCTTACCTATAGTGTTTTAATGGCTAATGATCAATCGTCTATATGTGTGTGTATGCATATATATATATATATATATATATATATATATATGGAAGAGGAAGCTCAACCACAGTCGCAGAAAGCATATAAATGACCATTCATTAACCAGTACTGGACGACTGAAATCCTTGTCAAGCAGCATTTCTGGCAAATTTATCTAAATACAACATAGCTTGTAAAATTTTATGAAATGCCCTGTAAATTTTGGTAAAACTTTCACTAGATTTTATTTAGGGGTGGGGGGGGGGGAAGATGATTCCTAAACAAATCGATAAATTTGCCGCATAAAAGTTAAATATCACAAAGACACTGATTAACTTCAGGTGTCCATTTTCAATATCTCCTTTTCACAGCACCGAAATTAAACTTATACAAAAGACGCAGATCTCAATTATTTCCCGCTACTTTCCCTCATTTCAGAACTGAATCTAGACAGTGAAATTTTGCGCATTATTACTTAATATTTCATTTTTAAATTTCCATAACCGCAGAAAATTAACCGAACATTACATATCCCGTTATCTACATCCGTCGCCTTTTCGAAATAAAAGGATTTCGAACGTTCTCACATAATATTCCCATCAATACTACGACGCCGGGGCGATTCTGCAACTGTCTCAAGCACGCCGAATATAATTATATTTAAAATTAACAGTCGTGTTCCCCGAAGTATTCGGCCCAAAACTCCTTCGAAGAGTCATTGGAAAGTTTCAAAACCACTGACTCTTGACGCATCACGGCTCTCCCAGTGAGCTGACGCCAGCTCCCTTTGTCACGTGGTGCCTCTCCATTCCTCAAAACCTTATCTCCCTTATTATCCAAGCACCGTCATTACGTTTTAAATTTCTCGGTTTACGCGCCGATAATCAATCAATAAAACTCGGCGCATTGATTGAGCCCCCTCAGATCCCTTTGGGAGAATGCATTATTCTGAATTAACAAAGACTGTTATGGTGAAGAGTCAAAATTGAAGAAAGGCCCTGACGTTGCATTCCTGGGTAATATTTTTGAGCAGGGGAACCCGTTTGAGTGCACTTGTAAAGCAAAGGCTTTGCTCCTTTCACAGTCACTGGACCAAAGGACCGAAACTAGTTCTCAAACAAATTGAAAAGGAGGTGATCTGATCAGCTAGCAGTGTTGACTGTTTACGATTCATAAATATACGCATAAGAATGTAAATAAGTTGAAACTGTTATTAAAAAGTCACATAAAGGAGGGAGAGAAGAAAACACACATGTATGTGCGTTTGTAACAAATTAATAACAACGATGTTGTAATCAAATATGTCAGTAACAGTTCAAATTAATTCAAAACGAGGTTTCAAATATTTGAAAAATTCCCAGTGCTTACGGACTGTTATAAAAATTTTTTAAAGGGATTTTGCAATCTCATTGGCGTTTAAATATGTTATTTCAGAATCGGTTTTCCTTTGTTGGGTTCTAGGGGCTTTTAAATCATTATTATTGTCAAAAGAATTTCATAATTGTTGAAATACAGTTTCTATTTGTCGAACTTTTTTCATAAACTCAATTTAATTTATCAACAGTATCATTCAGTTTTATTTAAAAGAATTTAATTAACTTCAAGTGTTTGTGATTCCCTTCAAAAAGAAGAATATCAAATGAATACCTTAATTGTTTTACAAATGCATAATCAATAAATTTTAACTGAAAAATATTATAATGGTTTTCATAGATCACAAATGAGTTTATTAAAACAAGTGGATATTTCTTAGGTACATTAATGAATATATTTCATTATGCTCAATAAATTTTTCTAAATACAAAATAAAAGTAAAATCAAATAAATGTAAATTCTATGAAAGTAATTTCTAGTAAATTGACAAATTATAGTGTAACTGAAATTGATAAAACCATGCAAAGCATTTGTTTTCGATTAAACTGTAAACAAATAAATTTGCATTAAATCATGAATTAATAACATCATAAAAGAATGATTTTTGTAAATGTGCAAATGTAATTACATTATTCGCAAATAAGTTTCCGCATCAGTGAGTTTAAAACATTGAATATATATACTCATTTATATAACTACAAACGTTTAAATTGTTTTTAGGTTCAAAACTATGCATACAAATTTAAATCAATAAAAGAAATATTTAAAATTTAAATCCATTAATAACCTAGTGTGAGAAATGATTTATAATGCCTTAAGAGTTTTCAGGTATATATTTATTTAAAACAAAAAATTTTTTTGCAAATAAAGATATCAAATCTGACAAATTAATAAGTTTTGGAATCATACAAGTAACTTTATAATTTAACTAATAATTAATTATTTACACTGAAAATTTAAAATGTATTCCCCTTCTTATATCCTATCGGCTCGGCTTTTCTCAAAAAAAATTATTGCAAATTTTTTTGCTGTGAGGCCTGACAACAATTTCAAATTCCACCGCACACGCACCCATAAAACTTGGTAGCCACACATCAAATAATCTGCATTGCTAAGTTGTAGAGTGTTTACAAGTTCCCAAACACAGATCAATACTTCTTTCAATCCATTTCCCCTTCTTTCATAGTCTAACAACCCATAGTCAAAAAAACCCTAATGTATCGCATATTATTTCCCTGAAACAAAATTAAAGGCGGCTCACTGCATATTAATTCAATTGTGACCCCCGTCATAAAAATCGTATCAGAAAAAAAATTAAACTACCGAGTCTTGTCTACTTCTTCATAAGCATACATTAATAATTAAAAGTGCCTTTCTCTCCTAGGATGTATTATCCGATATAAATTGACGCATTTTTCAAATAACAAAACTCTTGCGTTCCTTCCATAATTGCGAATTGATATTTTTTGTTCTGAAGGGTTAGAGAAAGAATTTCGAAAAAGGAGTCTGGAGGGGGTACAGAAAGGGTATACGCAATCAATTACCGAACGTTTCTTGGTGAAATATTCTTAGGGGGAGGGGGGAGAGAAATGCAATAATAAAAATAACGGGCGTGCAAAAATGTCCCTTGTTAGCAGAGACGTGGACTTTTAATTTACGACTCCAAGCGGGTGATGTGATTTATTAAGTTCTTGCCCGGGGGAGGGAGTGGGCACACATAACGCTTCCCAGCAAAGTTATATCAATTATTCTTTGTGCCAATATCTGTGACACGTATTGAAATATCGGAGAATGAAAAGTGATATTTTTGGAAGCTTTTAGATTGCACGCCAGTCATATTTCACTTATCAAGTTCGGACACACAGTTAATAAATAAAGCATCTAATTTATCACGTTCTGGATGAGAGCTATGAATTATTGATGATATTAATAGATCATGCTCCGATTTTTAAATCCATATCTGGTGCATCAATGTCAGAAAGTTTTATTGTTGGATGTAGCTATTTTTTTTAAATGAAGTTTTCGACATATTGAACTGGCAGCAGCCATAGAAATGAAAGCCAGGAAACGCTGAACTCGGATAATATTGATTAGTAACGTCCCAACCACACACAGCGCAATTCATATCGAGCTATCGTTTTTTTTTTCTTTTTACAAAGCACATTCAACAAGGAAAGCATCAAGCTTTGTTATTTCTCAGTTAATTAAAAACAACAGCGATGCTCCCTAATAGAAAAATTTATTTCGATTTTCGAAGATATTTTTGGAAATGAGACAGACTTTTTGGCATGAGTTGCCTACAAGATGAAGATAGTTAAACATGGAGCAAAGTAAAAAAGCACGAGAAAATTTTATTTGAATATAAATATGCATTTATTGAAACAATCAGCGGAAACGAAAATATACATTATACAGTATTAAATAATACTCAAACAGTGACTAAGTTTTCTGAAATTCAGTATGTCCTGTACTGTGTATATATTTGCCAGAATATGGTATCCTGCAATGAATAGCAATAGAGAAAACGGATTATATAAACATTTAGATGTTCATTATGAAACATAAATATGTTGTTCCTTCCAATGCGGCAGACGATTTCGTAGACAATATCCTTACCGCCATAGTACACCGCAGTTTTGCCATTTTATTATGGGGGACACCATATCGGCGGACTAGCATTACCCCCTATGATTGGACAACACAAACGGAGGCTTTTTGTGGCGCAACTCCGGAATTCAATCCGAGCACCCTAAGCACCGAAAACCAGCGTGCTGTACCACAGGGCCACTACAAGCTCACATAAATATGTGTATAGTGTATCACAGGAGTGGAGTTAGAGAACACCTACACAGTTTTCCAAGGCAGGAAAAATGGCAACTCAGGGAGTGTTGCTATTCCACAACAGAAGGAATCCAAGGACTAGGGAGTGCCAGTCCAAGTTTTGTAGGAAGGAATGGTTAATATGAGAAGCAGAAAAGAGTAGACATTCCAACAGTTAATTTTCAGTTATTTATATTTTCATTTGTTTATATCGAACATTTCATAATTTTTCTAATCATTGACTCGTTTAGTGCTATTTTGTTGTTAATGTTCCTAATACTCCCTGGCCGGAAGTTCCAGATCAGCTCCATATAGGCTTCGTGCTAAGTAGTACGGCTCTGGTTTATAATAGTACCACAAAGGTCGGGAGTGCTATTTTACTTATTAGAATAAACCGTGTATATTTTGAGTAGAGGGTTAGCGAATTACAGAATTTTTTTAAAGATGTAGTTGTATTAATGCAACTGTTCGCAACTTTTGAGGTCTGCACTAATTTTTGGCAAATGCCCGATGATAAAACACTTCCTGCAGATCATACTTGAAACAAAAATAAAAATTTACAGGTTTGGCAAGTAATCATCCAAAAAAGGCGATTAAAATATGAAAGTTAGCTAGACGAACAGCTATGTTCATTCAGATATATGTTTAGAGGAAAAATGGATCATTTCAACTTTCGTAGCTATCATAAATACGCTAAAACAGGAATCTTCTATTGACGTTACAAAGTATTTTATTGATAGAAAATAGCACTAGATCCCTGATTTGGCTCTAAGACATGGTGAAAAAAATGATCATGCATTTCTAAATAATGGCAATTAACCCAAAATACCATCTAAAATACTCTTTGTCTTGTTCACATAAGTCACTTCTCTAAACCATAAACAATAGTTAATTCTGATTCTTGAATCATAAATAATAGGGATAAATTGAAATGTTTTATTAACTTTATTCAAAATAGGCCTCCCATTTGGTAAAAAAAAAAATCGAAGTTAGCTAAAATTATTCATATCCTATGAATAGTCAAAGTACCCATCGGATTTTACGGGTAGTCGAGTAACAAATACAAACGACAGTACAACATTTTAAGTTTAGATATAATTTCATCGGTAAAATATATCGCTTCTGATAAAACTGTGACATTTAACCAAGAATAAAATATACTACACACAAGAAAGACGTATATGTTACCTCATTATTACAAAATAACTACCTCAAGATATCTATAAAATTTTTAGCCTATAATTTTTCAGATAATCAAATGAAGTGAAATATCATTTTACTTCATATTTTTAGCTGCGTATGAAATTTGCAATGGACAGTTTTAAAAAAAATGAAAACTGAATAAAAAAATCGATTGCAAAAGAGCCGTAGATTGAAAAAAAAAATAAAAGTACGAAAAGAGAAAAAAAATTAGTAAAGATTACTTCAAAGATAACAAAGGACTACGCCATCTGGAATTTGTAAATTCCTTATAAAACTACGCATATTCGGTTTAGTAATTTGATTTCCGGCAAAAAGGGTAACAATCAGAGGCCTTTACATCCTTTAATTTGATTCCTCGGAATATAAACTTCAAACCCTCCAAGATTTATTAATTTATTTTCATTGCTACTAATGCTTCGATAGCCCGCGGTTGATATAAATATCTCGGAATTGTTACGAAAATTCTCTCTATTAAAGGTCTCTCCGTAGATGATTCTCGAACAACAATTCGATTCATTAGAGCCGTTCTTTCAAGATAAATCGAACTCTTAGAGAGAAGTACTTGAGTGATGCGTATTTAATCCCCCTCTCTTCCGTTTCTAAAACAGGCAAATTAGGAGAATAACTTGGAAAATTTTGCTCTTAAAAAATATTCATATTTGATTCGACGGAATTAAAGAAGAGAATGTTATTTGCAAAAGAACACTTGGTAAAATTTCTGAACAACCAGAAGTGCCTCGAGGCGTATCAGCAATCATGCTAGAATTACCGAAGTTTTTAAAAACAAGACATTGTTCACCGAAGTAAAAGAAGTAATAACAACGTGTAAGTAGGGTTAATTTTTACTGCATTTCGCAAAAGATCGAAAAGCGGTGAATATTCTGAATCTACAATTTCGGTAGTTAAAACTATCATAATAATGAGTCAGTATTTGTTTAGGTTAGTTTTCTGCCATGATTTCTATTGGGAAAAGAAATATTGTGTTTGTATAGGGGTTATAACTTTGAATTCGATCAACTGAAGACGGTAATAAAGCATTTAATAGGAAGGCTAGACTTTTACTAAAACTTCCTATCAGTTTTTCAAAATGATGAAAAAACAACATTTCATAATGAAACAAAAAAAAAAATGTTGCGGTAAGAGAAGTTTCATTCTTAATTTACTCAATCATACTGAGTTTTGGTATTTTGGATTTTTTAATAATCGCAATATATGGGGCTTAAAACTCAAGTAAAAAATTAGCTCAGTGTATTTCAATTCTCTAACAAATTACGTTTCTTTTAATAATTAAAATAAAAATTCAATGTCCATAACAAATTGATGTGCCTGTTAATCACTCAGCTGTGTAAAATTCTTGAAAGACATTTCCTTCACGATCAGTCAAACGTCCTCTTTCTTTTCATCTTCAACAGTTTTGAATGACGTTCAATCAACAAAAATGAGGGAAACTTTCCTTTCTAGGCAATATGCTTAATTTTTGCGAAGGTTTTCTTTAGACTACTTTACTAAGCATCCAGTAGATGGAAGTTAGTTTTTGCCTATGAGACGATAATGCAGAAACATTCATGGTTTGATTACTGGGATTCGAACACAGGCCAACGCTGTGGAAGCCTCCTGCACTAATCGCAATGCAGGTAGCAATTTCATATTTGCTGCACGCTGAAACACATGGATAGCCAAATCAACGCAATCTCTGAAACCGAGATAAGCTGATAAATATCGTATGAAAGTTCTATAGATTCCTATTTTTTAAAAACAAAACCACTAAAGATATAAAGGCGAAACAAATATTCATTCATAAATGCTACACATTTTACGACCGGTTTTGAAAATCCTGGGAATGGCTAAAATGCTTCAAGGAGAGATAGGAAAACAAATATGTCTCTCGTCTCTTAGATTTCTGATAAAGATTGATGTTACTGGTTGCTTCACAATCCTTTTGTCAGAGTTATCAGAAAATATGTCGCAGGATTTGAAGTTTCTTTTTGTCCGAAGTAATCTTCCCCAATAAAGTTCAGCCTTCGCGCAATAGGCTCTTAACGCTTGGGCGAAAACTTACTCCCGCTCTGTAAGAAAATAGAGAACAGGCGCATGCCCAGGAGATCTTATCCGAGTTTAATATACAGACAATCCAAGAATGCTTCTAAAATAATCACAGCATTTAGAATTGAAAAATTGGAAACTTGAGTATAAAAATAAATTAACAGTGAAGCTGAAGGTTTTTCATTTTGAAGACATCTGCTTATGTAAGATGCAGAAATAAAAAGACAGTTCATAGTAGAAAATTGCACTAATCGACGTTTGAAATTTGACACATTTGAAGATATTGCTACATTTAATACTTACATGCACATCTGTGCTATCTATCTATCTATTATCTATCTATCTATCTATATATATATATATATATATATATATATATATATATATATATATATATATATATATATATATATACCCCATTCCATTGCCTGATTCAATAGCTCATGGGAAATACTAAAGAATATTAAATTTTTGACATGAGGTATTAACACAAATATGTGATTAAAAGACTATACTTTAGCCTAATAAATATATTATACCCTAAAAGATATATTATAAGCATATGTATTATAGCCTAAATATGTTAATTAGCCGCACAAAAGAAATGTGCGTCTTTCACTTGTGCATCATCACTACCAGTCACAATATGAGTGTAGTAGAGATAAATCAATACATGAAACACTTTCCTCTTATATTAGTCAACAGTTTTAGGCTTAATGGCCAATAATTCATGCGCATTTATCGGGTACCAATTTTTAGTGAAAGTGCTCGAAACTGCGACAAATGGTTTTGTTTTGTTTCCTTATTTGCTTTCACTTAAAATGGGGAGCTCTCTTCCCCTGGATCTCTATATACACACACCGAGTGTATATATATATGTATGAATGTGCTAACGTACGTGCTTCCATCCGTGTATCTATTTAATCATACTTATACATACATACATACGTACACATATAGAGAAAGACAAAGTGTAAGAGAAATACACGTATTAACATACTGAAATCAATTAGGAAATAATGAGGAATAATGAATAATTAAAAGTTTCTAGATGTAAGTAATATTATATTTCTTAAGTCTTTCGTCATTTGACATGTTATTCGGGATTTACAAAGGTATCAGATAATTAGCCCATCGATTTTAAAAGATGATTTTTTTTAACACAAAAACAAAGATGTTTAATACTAGTATTGACGTAAATTTAAAGTCTTTTCTTTGTATGAAATAAGCGATGTTGATAGAAATATTTTTCCCTTTAAATATGAAAAGGGGAGATGAACTGATTAAAACTTTTTTTTAGTGATGGCTGTGTCATTAATATTACATTCCTGTAGTATACTTATTTATCGAAATGATTTACTCAACAAATTACTCTTTTATTCGAATCCGATATATAAGAGAAAATTTATCCATTGTCATCTGTACAGCCCTAAATCAACTGAAGCGTGATACACACATAAAATGTGCAACTTGACTTTTCTGTACATTCCGCGGAAGGACAAATATATCTCTATCTGAAAATCAAATCAATTTCTCGCACTGCTTAATTCGTGCAGCATCCTTGTCCTTCAGAAACTTTAAAATTTCTCAGAAAATAAAGACCGGGGAAACAGCGAGAAAACACCGAACTGAAAGCCTTCAAGAAGGAAAAGAGAGAGAGAGAAAAAATTGCTCTCAAATAGCGAGTTAGATTGTATCGAATATGCTTCAGACAGCGCTTCTTTACTCGAAGTTCGACTACAGGCAAGCAAAGAGCAGCCTGCCTGTGACTCAAGAGGATATTAATGGGATATATATATCCGCGACATTTTTTTTTCTTCTTCCCTTTTCGAGTTCCATTCGAGTATTTTCAGCAGAAATCGATAGTTGAGGGTCGAAATTCTGAGATAGGGGCATAATTTAAAGACGGCATTAGGAGTTGCTTGATAAGGGCTGGAGGAAGATTCGAAAGGATCCCTCTTGGTGGCGGTCCAAGAATTCTGGGGGATTGTGATCGATTTTTCCCCCGGCCAAGAGATATGAATTTGACATCTATGGGGGTAGGATGGTGGCATTTCTGGTAGAGATTAATGTCAATGTTAGCCGCAATTTTATGTCTTTTCCTTGGGTTTTATCTCGGAGTTTGAGAGAGAGGGTTCAAATGTCCTTTTTTTCCAAGGGAGCAATCATGTAGAATGAAAAGCTTGACAGTTTCAGACATTTTGCTCTAATGAAGGATTAGGATTATTCTTCAGTATCCTTGATGAGGAAATACAAGGCGGGATGAGATAAGTAGCCAACACAGATCGGCTGTTACAATATACGGAGATTTAGGCACTGGGTTAACTGATAAAATTAGTCTTTACTGACTTTAATCTTCAACTTAATACCAAATAATTGGAAATTTTGAGTGTTTCACTCATTTTTTGTCTCAACGTGCTGAGCCTAATTAAAAAATTCTCAAAACTATTAGGATTTGCAGATAATTTGTATTTTTCTTTCCTTCGTATTCTTCACGAGATAATCCTGTTTCTAATGAACGATTTATAATCCATGTCCAAGGAGATGACAGTATATATTTATAAAACAGCATGTATGACGGCTACACCTCGATTATCTTATGATCTAAAATTAATCAGACACACTTCTGATAAGAAACGAAACTTCAATTTTATATAAAATATGATAAAATAATCGCTAATAGAATATTATATATTCGTTTATTGATCAAAACTGATTTATACTGATCAGCAATTCATATAAAATTTCGTTTCTATTGTTGTTATTTGTTGATCTAATCAGAAGGAAAAAATGTCTTTTCTTAACAATTCCCGATTAGTGTAATGATCTTACCAGTTACATGTCTTAGTAATTTCGTGACCTCTCAAATATGACCCTATTTCGTGACTTTCGTGAATTCTCGAAAGTTCAGAGTACAAGCATAAAAATATTTTCTAAAAATTAACTATTCAATCATAGCAGAAAGTAACACATAAATCTCTTCAAAATGTATTTCTTAGCAATATAAATTCAAAATTAAGGGCAGGAGTTAAAAATTGGATCGCAAGGAGCATTTTAAAAATAATAATAATAATTTCAATTATTATTATTATTTTTTATAATAATAATAATAATAATTTTTAAAAAAATAATAATTTCAATTATTATTATTATCATTTATATATAAAAAATAATAACAAAAATATTTATAAAATTTTATAAGGTGTTTGATATAGTTATCTTGCATAATGCAGGGGGCGATTATGAGCGGTTATAAACACTCATGCCAAACGTGGGGTTCGAACCCGCTGATTCTGGTGCCAATGACTAGAGCCCAAAAGATTCAGTCCCATCGTCAGAACAATTTATAGGAATGGGCAGTAACTATATTGGATCTTACCGCATCCCCAACTTCAATAACCTTCGATTGAAAAAGATGCCTGCACAAAGAGGTCATAACGTTCACGCCAACATACAAGTAAGATATAAAAAGAGTTGGTTTTATACGATAGCGCGTGGGATGGGAGATTTCAATATCAACGTTAGGTGGTGTGAACTCCGGCTAAGAGTATTGCGTAGTTTATAGGGTGTTACTTGATGCTTTTTCTTCATACAAACTCTTGTAGAATGCAAGTCGAGAAACAGATGCTGGTTAGTTATTTGTGTCATTAGTTTAATTTGTTACAACAGGACGTCTTTATAACAATATGTCATTTACTTAATTTTAAAGTACGAGATTATTTACAAGGGCAGGGACATTTCGCAATTCAAGTAGGTCAAAGATGAATTCAATTATCAGAAACTAATGTACACATACCAAATACCAAGCACATGTGAAACACATAGCACCGTCTGTACTTCAAACATAATAATTCTCAATGAACTGTAATAACGCATATGAAAAAAAATGCTTTTCATTGGAACTTTTTGCTGTATTATCTCGCAAAATAAAGGTTTTTTAAGTTCACCGGCTGGGGATCAGCACACTATTGCGTTATTAATATGTATTCTTAAGAACCGTCACATTTGAATGCCTTATTCACTACAAGCTTTGCGGAAAAGGTATTTTTACATTTGATCTGATATACAAAATTGTTAATTACACAGCAAGAGTACTCTAAGAAAAAAAAATCTGCTATATGTATAGCTTTTGCCATACAGTTTACAGATAAAGAAACTAATTTTTTAAATAGGGCAGTAAAGGCAGACTGCATTCGATCAGTGGTGAACCAGAAACTATCAGAAGGGGATAATTTAATAATAAACAACACAATTTCTAATGGCAATTAAAATTCAACACTTGATTTACTTTAATAGATAGATTTCAATGCTTAACGCTGAGGCTGATGGTTACAACGCCAACTACCTTCTCTCTTGCCTCTGTATATCGCCTAGGCCCATATTTTTTTGTCATACTCCATGTCGCATACGTTTAGTTATCTTCAGAACTAGTGATTACAGTATTTTGACCAATATTTATGAATCTACGTTGAAATCTGAAGATTACAGGGGTTGTAAGCTCCATTACCTTTCACTGTTTTACCGAAATAAAATGGTAAAATGCTGGCCCCTAATATTAAAACACCTTATCCGCTAATCTGTTCTCTTTCAATGTACCATACCCACCAACCAATTTACAACTAACATCCATCAATAAGAACATCAAAATTACAGCTGTACATTAATTCTATACTCTTTATTAAGGAGATTGTGTACTTTCAAATTACCAAAAATCGAACAAAAATTGGAATTTTTTGGGGGTTTATTAATATTTAAAAAATATGTAAATATTGGAATGAAATGCATTTAAAATATATAGTGAAAAGTAAAAAGAAAACTTTCTGGGTTTAAAAAAGTAAATATTAAAGGTAGATGAAAAAAAATCTTTTAATTGGTTTTTTTCTCAAATTGAGTAATTTTCAGATTTGCAAGTCTTCGAAATGCTCCTTGCGTCATAATATTTGCCGGAATTTTACAAAATTTATAATAAAGACTCCTTTAATACATTAAAATAAAGTTAAGTATCCCTTTCACGTTTCGACATCATTCAGATTATCAAAGTTTAACTTAAGTGTAGAAAAGTACAAATAATTCTCGAAAGTTCAGAGTACAAGCATAAAAATATTTTCTAAAAATTAACTATTCAACCATTTCAGAAAGTAATACATAGATCTCTTCAAAATGTATTTTTTAGCAATATAAATTCAAAACTAAGGGCGGGAGTTAAAAATTGGATCACAAGGAGCATTTTAAAATTAATAATAATAATTTCAATTATTATTATTATTTTTTATAATAATAATAATAATAATAATAATAATAATAAAATTATTTTATAATAATGATAAAAATAATAATAATTACAATTATTACTATTATTATTTTTTATATATAAAAATAATATAAAAATATTTTTTAAAAATTATATAAAACATTTTAATATAAAAAATTTAAATATTTATAAAATTTTATAAGGTGTTTGATATAGTTATACTTTAATGAATATAAATGAAAACTTTCATATCTCTGAGGTAAAAATTTCAAAATTCGCTTTGTAATGTCCATCATCCCCTTATGGGAGGTATGTCAAGACACTGATCTCAGGAACGAATACTTCGAAAGTGCCACGTGCAATGAATAAACGGACCCCCTTAAACTCGGTGAATCTCGGGGAGTACAAAAAAAAAAAAAAGGGTCGAAAGTTAGGCGCACGGCCCAGTGAAGCGGCGCCCCTTAAAGCCGGGGCGACAGCGCGTAACAGTGGGCGCCTATCCGGAAAAGAGCCCCGCTGGGAATGAGTTGCCTTCAGACCTTTCCCTACTTCAACAAAAAGGGAGAGAAGGGAAAAAAGAAGCCTAGATCTTAAAGTTTTCTGCGATAAAGTTTGGCAGATTTATGTATGTATGTATGCAGGAATGCATGCGGGTACGGGGACGGAGAAGTATCTGTATGTGAGCTTCCTGAAGAAGATGAAGAAAAAAAATATTCATTAAATATAAAAAGGCTGAGTTTGTAGTTTTAGCCCTCATTTTTTTATTTTATCAAAATAGAATTAACTTTTTTTTTTATTTATTAGATGTATAATTTAAGTGGAGGTTTATTTTCTTACTTCTCGCCGTTTAGTTTAATTTTTAAGAGGCCTTTAAATGCTTTGTGAAAGGGATTGCTTTTGTGTTTAAATGGGAGTATGTATCTAGGACTAAAACCAAAAGAGTACAGCGTTTTGCATATTCGTGCAACTGTGATATTTAATAAAATTGGATAAGGTGCAGAGAGAGAACGGTGGATAAAGATGACGTAATCTGGTTAGATTATCTTATCCTGACAATCTCTTTGGATTCAATATATCTTTCCATATTTTTTTTTCCTTGTAACATATTTATATCCTACTTTCGTGGTGCATTCACACCCCGAAAGACTGCTATGCGATTTTTTTTTAATCAAAAATGTCTTTGAATATACATATGTAAACTTTCGATTATACTGTAAAATTAGTTTCCGTGCTTAAATGGTGGAATTAATGACAAATTTTTCATACACTTAGATTTGAACAAAACATTTTAGTTATACATACACACACATAATACATAATATATATATAAACTCCCCTATAGCGGCCAGTTTAGGTGTTCAGCAAAAAAGTCTCTCCTCTCTCTCTCTCTCTCTCTCTCTCTCTATATATATATATATATATATATATATATATATATATATATATATATATATATATACAGTGGAATCTCGATCGATCGCTTTCAGATCCATCGTTTTTCCCGTATGTGTCGTTCATTTTATCCAGTCCCAACGATCATATTGCTTTGTTATATTTCCGCATCTATCGTTTTCCCGCATTTATCGTTCATTTCAATCGGTCCCTTGAAAAACGATAGATCGAGATTTCACTGTGTATATATATATATATATATATATATATATATATATATATATATATATATATATAAACAAACTTGCAAATGTTTAGTTGAGAAAATGGAAACATTATTTTAAATCTTTAACTGCTGTGTGCGTGAGAGAGACACAATCGTATATTCGCACGTTCATTCCCATACGCTCAGGTGCATAAAAATACTTTATTCCTCGCTAAATTGAAACCCATACATACACATAGAAACGTGCTCATTGCCGTTTGTTCTCGTTTCAGTATATCCCCACAAACACCACTTTTCGAAACAAAACGCATTTCTTCCCACTATTCATATCCATGACTATCAATGAAAGGGAAAAAGCGAGAGAGGGAAAAAAATATAAAGAATGTAATCTAATGTTACGGATGATTTTTATACCTGCATATCTCCTCGCTGACAAAGTACTTGCTCTACGAAAATTCATAAAAGCCAATATCATGAATATGTAAGTAATTCTTTTGGCGGATCACCTGGGGATCAAGCGGGGCCCATAAATACTCGACCCTTCATAAGAAAGGGCAATATATGATGAAGAAAAAGGGAGATATTGGGGAATTTTGAAGCGAATTTTCGTTTGACAGGGATTTTACGGATGCAATAAAGGTAGAGGTTTTTACATAAGGTCGTACTGGATTCATGTTAAAATAAGCCAAGTGAAAGTCACAAATCACTTTTGATACATCATCGGAGATAAAAAAAAACGTTTTAACGCATTCTTCTAATAACATGGGATTATTTTTTTTCTAGAGTTAAGTATTAAAAAAAAAATATTTTTGGATGCAGCATCTAAATCAAAATTAATGCATTCATAGTCTGCTTTTACTTTTTTCTACTTCCTACAGTTTGTTAAGTCGTCATTTCCCCGTGATAGAAATCGTCCGAATAAAGTTCACCAGGGAACAAATTAATGTATAAAATTAAAGAAAGACTTGAAAGGCATTTTAGACCCCATAGCATATTTCTCTTGGGTTAGCAAAATTGTCTTTCAAGCCATATCAAATTCTAACACTTCCTTGGATTTGCCATCCCGGGCTCCAGCTGAACTGGGACCATGAAGGCAAGTAATGCACATCTTATTTTAAATATGTTAATTCTACTACTTCTGAAGAGGAGTTGGTGGTTTTGCTGTTGAACCTTGGCTAACATGAATGCAGTTACTTTGAACTGAATATTTTTTTGTTGTTCTAGTGATTTTTCCCTGTTGTTGTCTTGCTGTTGTTGTTTTTCAGTGTTTGGGGTTAATTTTTTCAATGGTACGAGTTTAAACTTTCAGGATTTTAATATGAACAAAGAGAACAATCCGTTATGGCCACGTTTTTCAAGACTGGGATTATCAACTCCTAAATTTTGTACTTGGTCACAAGAATGAAAAAATGCTATCTTTTGGGATGTAATGGAATAACAAAACACCCCTGCCTTTCGAAAAATAAATAAAATGTCATTGCTTTGTTTCAACTGTTTTTCTTTTTTTTTTTGGGGGGGGGGGGAATTCAAACGGCCTAAATACTTTCCAAAAAGATTTTTAAAGTACAAAATCTCATTTCAATGAAAAGCTTCAGATGGATTTGCTAGGGGAAAAAAGTTTATCAGAATTTCTACATGAATGAAAGAGAATTTTTTTTCTGATTGGATATTTTTGAATTTTTACGTAACATTGTTACTGAGAAGTGCTCTGGAAATGCATGAATCAGTAGGGGAAAAATTCAATTTTCAAATTATGATAGTAGAACAACAATTAAAAAGCAAAAATATATCTCCAACCGACTGCAAAGGAGTTAACATGTCCTCTTAAATATCTACTTCACGCCTCTAGCGAAAAAAATAAACTACTAAATATTTATTTAATTTATTTTAAATAATATATTCCTATTTCTGTCAACTAGAGATTTATTACATATTTTCTGACACCCCTATTTAAACAGGGCCTGAAACATAACTGTATAACTATCAGTAAATGTCCTTTTCTGTTCTACTTGTTCAGAGGATTCAATTTAACTAAATTAAGAAAACAAATTTTTTATAATTACATAGAAATACAGAAAATATAAATTATTATGATTTATTGAGACAAACAGTACGAGATTGTAGAATTAAAAACAATACTTTAATGACTCAAAAATATTGTATTGTTCATATTCAGTGTATAAACACTGAATGTCAGATGGCACATTCAATATTTTTAGAAACTATTCTTAAACAGAAGTATCGTACTTCCTCATTACAATTGACTATTTTGAGAATCAAAATACGCGCGGGAAATATTTACTCAGCATATTTACAATTAGCATTATACTATGCACCATATAGCTCTCGATGAATCATTGTGTATTCACCATCCGTTAATCTGCTAATTTTCCCACCGTTCTAATTTGACAGTTTTTAACGGTCACGAGGAAATCTGAATCAAAATAATTCCGATTAATTAGGGCAATAATTAAACTCCCAGTAGGTGACAGATTAACTCGATTTTGTTGCATTATTAAATTCGGCAGTCAGTTAAGGTATCCCAAAACGCTTTAAAGCGTGAAAGCAATTGAGTTTCAACTTAGATAATTAATTCGAAAATTGAAGTCTATTTTCGTTGCATCTTCATGAAATCCTCCTTTGTTCACACGTAAAATTATCTACACGATCAAGAGTTTACAAGTTGGCTTATTTTACTCTCAACATTCTCTTAGAAATGTTAAATTACGCCAAATAGGCTTTAATAAAGATGATGGAGTCATGGTACACATATGTAGCGCTCATACAGTGGTATAAAAATTAGCACTGGTGGACACTTCAATACGGAAACAATTGGTTTGTTTCACTCTAAAAAGTGTTAATTCAAGCTGAGACTTTTATTCTAATGTGTTTCTTAAATTACTGACCAAATAATTTTAAATATGATGTCCCATTTAGAGGAAAAGTGATAAAAAGCAGAAAGTAAAATTTATATATGCAAGATACACGTGCCTTACCGAATTATAATTATATGTTTTTCCTGAATTAGTATTTAAAATGTGAGGTTTTGATTTCCTGTTGTGGGTTTCATCACTTGAAATTCCAGTTATACATTCAACAGTTATTGAAAATTACCTAAGTACTTAATTATTCTTCTAGTTTTATTTGAAAAAAAATAAGTTTTTGATTATGAAATGAAGATTAGAAATAAATATATATTCGCTGTAGATCTCGTTATAATTAAGATTATTGATACCCAACATTATGAAGAAAAGAATACAATAACAATGGTCTGAATAGTAAATGCTTTAATATTCTTTAAAGAATGAGGGGAAATATCTTGTAAGGTCCTACGGAGAACAAAATCAGAAGGCTGGTATCTGGCCGAGCGCCATGGTCTGGCCTTGCTCTTTAGAGGTCCGAGACCATTACAGTCTACCTTGGCTCGTCTTCGGAGTGGCCCTACAAAAAGTATGCACTTCGAGAACTCTACAAAGGTCTTTACCCCTTTGTTCCTGTTCTGCTACCCCTGAAAATCCATCCCAGATTGTGGACTGTTTAGGTATTCCCGTCAGCATGTTTGTCGAAGATGAGGATGTTGCTGCCTCCCTTTTGCTCACACGACAGAGCCTCGTGAACCTGGTCTAGCATTTTCTAGTCCAGGGGGCTTAGCAACAACAACATAATGCAAATGTGCACTATTGGTTAGAATAGAACCTTAATAAATTGATGCGTGCGTGTGTTGGACAAGCAAGGAAACATGGTGAATTGGCCGTTATCATACATTTATTCGACAATACTAAAAATTCTTTAAAAGTAAAATTAATAATAAAATAAGGTTCACATTCATATTACCACTTAATACATGAGGAATCCAGAAGCAGAGGCAAAATATTCAGTCAAAGCAAATATTTCTAAGTTCTTTTGGGAGACACGACTGTTGAAGAATACAACGATAAAGGCTTTCGTTGACAGGTGCCCACATCAGGTCAGACTCGGTATCATCATGTCAGACTACAGGAACTTCCGCAAATCTCCGCGACAGCGAGAGCAATCAGCTCTCTAGGGTCAGAACTCGGGGATCAGTAAACGAAATCTGTCGACCTCTTATTTTTTCTTTTGGAGGGACTGGTGTCCGTTTACCAGGGCCATTTTGGCCCGCCCCTTTTTCTCTCATTGGACAGTGGGCTGTCTTTATCTTAACAGTTCCTGCCCCAGTTAGTTCCTTATTTCACTGCTCATGTTCACAGTATACCAAGTACCTCCACACTATAATTTTCGTTTGGGATACCACTTTGACAATTATTTGAAAGTTTTATTGTGGGCCATAAAATAACGTCACCATCTATCTTACAACATTTATAGTCTTCTTATCGCTATCAATGCCCACACAGTTTTTCTTTAACGCCACCCTCTTGGCTTATAATTCAATGTCTTTAGTGTTCCTCAAGTCTTTATTTATTTTTTGTCTCTGGAGTGGTTATAAGAATTTTATTATTGACAGTCTCTTGCCCACACACCAGGGTGAATTATAACATCCAACGCTTCTACAAGCACAATTATTCATTAAGCTTATTTGCTTTTTATGTGGTACTAATTATTTTTACTTTCTGCCCTGGTAAATAAAATTTTATGTTCTTGTTTAAATGGTATAAAAACAATGGCGAAATGAAAACTTTATCATGTTCATTTGTTATTTTTAATTGATTTAATTTTTTTAAATGGATAATTTATCATAAGAAACGCATTTAAAAAAATTATATTTATACCTTGAATACATCGGAAATTCATAATAATAAATATTTTTATAAGTATACTTAATCTTCATTGAAAAAATGTAATCCATTTATAGATTATCTTTTATAATGAAGATTGTGTAGGCGAAAAACAGAAAAAGTGCTATCTATTTTTGCACCTGTGGACGGGGGAGGGCGGCGGATTATGTGGGTATACGTGCGTAAAATATATTGTAGTAATTAGCCACTCTGGCTGAGCAGAACATTTTAAAATTAATTCCAATAGTTAGGCCGAGAGAGAAGTTGTCAAAAGGTTGAAATAATAGTTCATTCAAATTCTGTAGAAAAATATTTATGCTTACAATTATCGAAAAAACATAATTTTTTCTCAACAGCTTAAATAAATAAATAAATTACGCTCATGTAATTACTCTAAATACCTTCTGTTCCTTTCTAATGGTGCACTCAAATAAGAGAGACTCAATAATTATTTTTCTGAAGTGTTCATGTACTGCATTTTTCTCTAAATGAACAAAAATTAATTTTGCTGACTAGCACGCTTCCTCCTAATCTGATTGAATCAATACCTATGAAACTCTTTGTTATCGATCACACACTGTCGTGCACTGCTCAGCTGCGAAGCAAATTTCCTTTAAATTTTTTTTTTAATCCAACTTTTTGAAAGGAGCTTTTCAGTCGGAGATTTTAAGATCATATTACGTCTAATTTGACTGATTAAATGTAAGCTTATTAAAGCACGCGAAAGACATTTAGTTTTGCTTTTCTTTTAAATGGAGGTATAAAAAGAATGTTTTCGAGAGAGCTAGATTTCTGATTTCGAGGGCTAAATGGATTACGTATCTAAGTGTCATTACCAATGACACCTCTACAGAGATGCAGGTACATGAAAATTTGAGGAAGAAATTGTAAAAAGAAAAAGTAAACGCTTTTTGTTCTGTTGTGGTTTAATCATATCAATTCGTTTTCACTTCAGATTGTTATAATCCATCTCTCAGTCACTAGAATTTTAAAGAATGCATAGTTGGCAATCGCTGGAGAATTAAGATTTCCAAAGAGGTCTTGTTGTTGTTGTTGTTGTTGTATCTTATGCCCGCTGGCTGAAAGTATTCCAGACCAGGTCTATATAGGCTAGCTGGCTGAAGGATGAGGCTCCATTTTACAATGGCACCACAAGGTTCGGGGTCCGATCTAACCAGATGCCACTTGAATTCTGACCGAACACCCCAAGGGGCGACATATGGGGGGAATTGTACCCTCTCTGACCTCATAGAGGGACTTTCCGGCCTGCGGATTTAACGTGTCCATATCCGGCCTAGACACGGAGGTATTTAATGGCGCGTGTCGGGATTCGATCCGAGCACCCTCAGCACCGAAAACCAACGAGGTATCGCTAGTCTACCTCGGGTCCACAAAGACGTCTTTTAGATGGCCAGGGTACAATTTTTGGTAATCGCTGTTTCATATCAAGTTCAAATTTTCACCTCAATTTAGTCTATGCAAGTCAAGTATGGTTTATTTAATATCGGCAATGTATAGCGAAGGCGACACCCAGGTAGTAGATAGCAGCTCTGGTCGACTACTGAAGACGTGATACGGCGAAAAGCTATCGTATTATTTGGTCGAATGTACGCTGATTAGGTTACCGCATATGTATGCTGATAATTAAGGTCTGACCCAAATTATTTCAGCAGGTCTGATTTCAGCACGCTGAAATCGGGCCGGATGAGCGGACTCATCCGGCCCGATGTCGTTCAATACTCAGTCAACGAGTGCGAATAATATATTAATAACTTGCGAAAAGTATACTACAATTCGTGAGTATTATAACAAAATATATTTATATCCATCATAATTTTCTTTTTGAAATATTAATATTGTTATCGATGCATTTTTTTTCAATGCGGCGGGCACTGATCCGGAGAAAATTTGCTCCCTGTTGACACCGCAAGTTTTGTAGGGTATTTCATTACAGAAGGCACAGGAACGTCCATACCTTAGTCAGGATTCAAAACCAGGCCCAGACAGTGGTAGCATCTAGCTCACTATTCAATGTGGAAGCAAAAATTAAGAAGACTTAAATGCTATGATTTTTAAATCAGAATAAGTTCGTTGTGCCGTAAGCCAAAAAATCTTTAAAAAATTTGTTTCATTTATTCAAAATAAATAAATCGTATGAAAATTAAAGTATTTAATACTGATGTTACACATAGGTGCTGCTTCCAGGGAAAAATAAATCTTTTCAAATCACTTCAGTTATCATCATTATTATTGCTAGTTGGTACCCGTCAAACCATGACGGCTAGATAGTAAATAAATTTACTAATTCACAAATTATACTCAACACATCATTACCAAAATCATAATAATGCGCAGAAACAAATTAATGTGTTTAAACGGCCTCGTGCTTAGTGAGTATCTAAAGCCAGATTTTAAAATGTCACTGAGCATGCGCAGAAAGCAAATTTTCAATTGCAAATTATCGCTAATTAAACAGCACGAAATAAAAAATTTCCAGCAGGTTTAATCTTATATTTCACAAACATAATTATCATAAAAATAAAAATGGCAGAGAGAGAGATCTAGAGAAACTCCTCGGCATTGACACATGTCACTGAGCATGCGCAGAAACAGTGAGTTTCTAAAGCCAGATTGAAACATGCCACTGAGCACAAACAGAAATCAAATTTTAATTGTAAATTATCGCTCATTAATAAAAATTGCAGTTATAGAAACAAAATTCGACAAATCTACAGATTACAATCTTTCGTTTAAGACCAAAATGAAGTAAATTGATGCAGTAGTTTTCTCTCACGGACTGCCCAAAAAGTCAGCTTAGCAACTTAAATATATAGATTTTAAACATGGGATTATCTTCTTTTCTGTCTCTAAATTCTCAAATCCTTGATATTTTAAGTGTTTTTATCACAGTGTTATAAACTATCAGAGGAGACATCTTTCATAAATATCACTGACGAACGACTGCACGACTAAGCCCAATGTTGTTCGGACCAACACTAGTTGAATTCGAGATGAAGTTGGTCTCTGTCGGAGTCCCGCCGGGACGTGTCCGTGGCCACAAATGCTTTGCCCCGACTCAAACCCGTCTAGATCTCTACTAGCCAGCATAAATTTAACGTTTTTTGGAGGGAGGAAAACCTCGTCCAAGAATCCGGTCGAATTGGAGAAAAATAAGATTTAAATTGACTGGTCACTTAAGGCTGCTGTGTGCTAACCCTATTGGATTCACTCAACCAATGGAAAAAATTGTCTACAATTTACAGCTACTTAAATGCTGATAGTCCAATAAAAATGGTATTTTTGGATAGCCTGAACTGTTCTGAACCTTGCTACAGGTTTCATTTTATAAATTTCGTCCACCAAAGGAATGTGTATTTAAAACACACTATACTAGATTATCCCCCCCCCAAATAATTTAAATTTTAAAATATTATTTGCATTTTTAAAAACGAAAATTGTACCAAGGTGTAAAACTTTTTTTCTCTATTACGGAGTACAATTTAAAAAGAAAATATTTTATTCCAAGTCGGTAATCCTTGGACAAATTTTCTTCATAGGTTAACATTGAGGTCAGCGAATCCAGTAGGGTTAGTACACAAGAGCCTTAAAAGCTTAAATCTATAATGGTTCATCAGTGATATTTATGAAAGAAGTCTATAATAACAGTTTGTAACGTTTAAAAAATAAATCGATATTTTAAAGCATAATGAACTTAATCTAAAAACGTTGAATCTGTTTTAAAGTGGAAATATTTCCGTTTTTAATGGAGGTAAGAGATAAGGCGTTGTTGAAAAGAAACACAAATTGAAATTGATTACCCTTTTTCAATTAATTTTTTTTAATTACCTTAGAGGAAATGACCCTAAACCTCCCGCTCAGAATGGACTAGTGACTGAGCCACTAATCTCTGCAATCTTCGCTTAACATCCGTAGCCCATAGTAATGGCTTCAAACGTTCAAACTGCCAAACTTAACTTGACAGTATACCGCGACCAAACGTCCATTTCTCGGTAGTCCGTGCCTTGAGGGAAATCAAACTAGGGATTTTGCAGACAGGGCCCCACCCATGTAGGGAAATCAAGTGCTATGACTACATACGCATCTTTGGTTTTCGTCTATGAAGGCTGCAATTTGCATGCATCTCTCGCAGCTATACACATTAGTAGCAGACCATTTTTTTTCAACCTCTTCTTATTGTCCTTTTAGCCTTGCAGCATTTGAGTCGAACATCTAATAGTTGCTATTCGCTATCAAAAATGAATATGACTGGTTAATGAGATGATTCATTTGGCCTCGGGATCGAAAACTCAGTATTAAGCAACGTGATTTTTTTTCTTTCATGTTACACCGTCAGGAACGCATAGTCGTGAGAAGATTTTACGTTATCTTAATTTAGAATTTTGCATACGGGACGAGAGTTAATTTCTTTAAATTGATATATTTTTTATATACTTAATCCGGAAAATTTCTGAAAAGGAGAGATTAACTGTTTGAAAAGATATTTAGTTAAAATTTTTAAAAAGTCTTGGAAAATACTCGCTATTTTTTACGTAATTGTTCTCAGCAGTTTATTTTTAGATATTCTTGCATTTATGCGCAAATAAAAAATGAATAGTGTAATTTATTGTACATCATTCTTTACCTTAAAACTCATCAGATCTTAATAATAATTATCTTAATAATAATTATAATAATTTTAGAAAAAAAAACTTTCATTGTAAGGCGAGTGTTAAATTTCGCAAAAGATCTTTTTGAGGAATATACAAATTTTATCCAAAAGAATTTAAAAATAGTAAAATGTAAACTTATGTAACTGCATTTCACAGTATGGAAAATAAAAAAATATATATTTAATTCTACCTTACATAGTCATTCGGTTTACACTTTTAATAAAATAAATTACACTAATCTAAACCTTTCGCGATTCAAAAGAAACTCTGTATCTAATGTGTTCAGTAAAAATAGTCAACGGTGAAAACCATGCTTAGTTTCCATTTGCATGTAATCAGAAGTTAATTAAAATGCACTTTAATTAGCAAAAAGTTATTGTGAAAGCAAATTTGTTCACTTTGTTTATTTGTAATTTATGCATTGAAACATAATCATTTACCTGAGTAATTTAATAGCATATTTTAGTGTTTGTGATAATGAACATTAGATATTTATTTAATTTCGTCTTTGAATAGTTCTCACATTCCCAGAAAGACATTTCTGTAATTATTCTATCAATCAATAGAAGGAAGGGATTTCTAAGCAGAAGTAACACAATAAAACTATTTTTCGGAATCCAATGGGCTGTAAATTTTCTCAAAATGAAAATAATTTTCATTTGAATTATTAAATATTGATGTAAAGGTAGTAGGTATGTATCAAAACATTTGAAAATGAAATGTGAGACATACGTCAAAGAGTGGAAATTTGTAACACGATTTCTAATTGTTTGAATTTGGATTTTATTCATGAAAAGTGACATGAACACGCAAGAAACATAAGTAGCATATTTGCAATGCCTGGTTAAAATACTTGGTTTCATATTCTATTGAAAATACAAGCACTCTCCATCTTTGAAAACTATAGAAGTTATATTAATACTGCAATTTTCGTAATTATAATTATTAAAAAATATCATTAGAAATATAATTTATTATAATTGTAATAATATTCGTGATTAAGTAATTCGTTATAATTATTATATTTGTTGATATTGTTTTATATTCGTGTACTCTTGATACCAAATTTAGTACATTCTTGCTAAATGGTTAACAAAACGTCTAAAAAAACTAACAATATCCATTTTTCGTTCATTTTAGAATGTATAGATGGCAGCACTTAGAGTCTTTCAAAAATGATAGTTAACACAAGACGTGTGGATTCGAAACGGAGTCACATATTCTTTTAATGTCCCGCAAAGATCACGTATGTATTTGTTATAACGTTATACTTCACAAAGTAGATGTCACTGAATGCTACTGTAAAACTGGAGTGGTATAAAACAGATAAAAACATTTTTCACTAAAGTAAAAATATTGAAGTATATGAAGTAAAAAATCGTAATATTTATCTCCACAATAAAGGCCTCCCATGAAACAATACAATATTATATTATATTCATTTTTAAATGGCGGTTTTCAGTTGTAATCAGTTCTGAGCTGTTTGATTTCACTGAAAGAAGATAGTCATTTTAGCTCTTGGTGATAATTTTAATTTTTTTGCAACGTTATGTCACGGCCTTTGAACTATAAG
Organism: Dolomedes plantarius; assembly: GCA_907164885.2. Taxonomy (NCBI): domain Eukaryota; kingdom Metazoa; phylum Arthropoda; class Arachnida; order Araneae; family Dolomedidae; genus Dolomedes; species Dolomedes plantarius. The sequence continues at coordinate 103,096,769 of OU015492.1, read as the reverse complement.
GCATGGACAAGTTCAAGCTGTTAAAGTCAGCCATTCGACGAAATTACTTGCTCTCTAATTGGACAATGGATATTACCATTGGGGGCGATGTTCACGACTCCTTTTTTTTTTCATTTTTTGGATATCTTGGGCTGAAATTTTATCACGGAAAAAACAATAAACTTATATCTTTTTTTAAATGAATCAACACCAAATGATTTTTATGTTTTGAATTAGGAAAACTGGGGAAAGAAAATATTTTTTTCACTGACATCATTTTGAAATCAGGGTGTTTTACGCAAATTCTAAAGACACATCTCATACCTTCAGCTATACACAAGACAACATTCATAGTTTGTTTGTTAAAAGCTCTCTCTGTTCAAGCCTTGTTTCGCCAAGTAAAGTTCTGCCTAGTGAACATGTGTGCTAAGTTTAACAAACTTTGTTAAGCAGCTAACCGCATGCAGTTGCACACTTGGAACTCACGTTTATTGATTGATCTTGAACGAGCAATTCGTAAACTGACTCAATTCCTTAACATCACGCGGAGTGATTACTTAGAAAGAAAAACTTTTTAGATACGACGTCCTAGATTACAGATGTGGAAGTCATCAGATTATTCCACAATAGCAACTGGCGCGCTGTTTTTCTAAATACAGATATGTTTAAGCAACTTGTCTGTGCAGCTTTTTCGACTAGGCTGAATTTTATTAATAAAAATTTCTGAATTTTACAAGTATGTACGCACGTCTGCATGTACGCATATCTGTGAGAATATACTGTTTGATAAAAGTTCTATAACGGAAAAGAATTGCAAAAGCTAAAGGTTCGCAGTGAAAATTCTCATGGCAGAAAAGGCGAACGCCTTTCTGTAAAGAAGCTAAATCTACGAGCCATTATTCTACACACCCGAAGCTAAGTACAAAGAAAAAAAAAAGTTACATTTATCAGCGCTACTTCCCCGCTATCTAAGTGTCGCTGTATCACACCGGACATTCATGTACCATTTTTGCTGTGAATATGCAAGCTCGAGTTGTTTGCTGAGCGATAGCCGGGCGTGTTGTTCACATTTTTAGCGATAGAGGCTGGAGTCCCCGGGGATTAGACGAAACGGGAAAAGTGTCTAATATTTTTTCTTCTTTTTTTTCGAAAGTGGGCTCCATGGCTGAAAGGACTCAGTTTTAACATTATGTAACAGTCCCAAACGTTAATATCTGTTCGGGGAAATAAATTTACATAAATATAATTACACAATAATAGAAATAATAGTTATATATATAATAAATGAATAATAAAACTTCATTGTTTCTAACATTAAATAATTTTACATATGCGAATATTGAGAAGCCTTTGATTATGTTCATACTGCAGTCTTCTTTAGCACTATTAATATAATACTGAAAAATAACCTCACGATACATAATTAAAAAAATCATTAGAAGTAAAGTAATTTTTGTGTTGTTTACGATAACGCCTCCGCACAGTGACAAAAATCCCTCGTTTAGAAGCTGCATTGTTATTGCTTTATGTGAAGCTGGCATGCTCGGTAACTTTGGGAGAAATCGTTCAATTTTCATATATATATTTACATTTTTTGTTTAAATATTGAAATTACAACTAAGGTAATTTTTTCTGTTTAGCTTCGAAGATTTCCATAATAATTGACTCTGAAAGTTTCCAAATTTATGAACTATGCATTATGTATGTGTTGTATTGTATGTTCCATCTGAAGTGCTCTTAGATAGTGTCGACGGGCATATAGGGAATTATAATGGACCTGTTTAAAATAATCCCTAGTCTTAATTTCCATTAAATTCACTGTAGAGTCAAAGTACTTCAACATTAAAATATCAAACACAAGAATAACCACTTTAAATACATTCTAAATCGAAATCAGATTTTTTGATTCTTTATACACCCGCTCATTAGTAAACTTCCTCTAAAGAAGACTAAAATCTTCCAGTTTTTCAAAAGTGCACTCCAAAGATTTCTCAAACCATTGCTTTAGCATCAGCTATGAAAGGGCGATAAAAAGTTCATAAATTTGGAAACTTTCAGAGTGAATTATTATGGAAATCTTCCCAGCTAAACAAAAAAAAACCTTAGTTGTAATTTCAGTATTTAAACAAAAAAAAAATGTAAAAAAAATATATATATATATATATGTATGAAATTTGAACGGTTACCCCCAAAGTTACCGAGCATGCCAGTTTCACATAAGGCAATAACAATGCAGCTTCTAAACGAGGGATTTTTGTCGCTGTGCGGAGGCGTTATCGGAATCAACACAAGAATTACTTTACTTCTAATGATTTTTTAATTATCTATCGTGTGACCTTAACAGCCTCCTTTATACGGTTGGTCCGTTGTGCTAACCTCATCAACTTTAATCAGATCTCCGAGATGCCTTAGCGGGTACGCACAACCTTCTTTAACCTCTATGAGTAGTTTTAACCGGTATTTTCTATATAATTGCATATAAACTCAACCCACACAAGGAAATTTTCCAGCAGCAACTGCAAACTACATATAATGTACAAAACTCACACTTCATAGAAGTAACTTGTCGCAATATTTTACTATTTTGACACTACAGAGTAGTGTACATTGTCAGTTACATACAAAGTAGTGTGAAGAGAGAGCCTTCGTGGGTACACACAACCTTCTTTCACCTCTATGAGTAGTTTTAACTGGTATTGTCTGTACAATTGCATATAAACTCAACTCTAACAAGGAAATTTTTCAGCAGTAACTGCAAACTACATATGAAGGCCTTATTTGAATAGTGGGCCAACTCCATTTTTGTTCATTTTGAGATATACTGCTTTAAAGTCTAATGAGTGCTGAAAATTCAGTGGTTGATATACTTGAAATATTTCAGTTGATCACTTTGAAATCCGTCATCGTTTCAAAGAATCAAGCTACGTCAAAACACACAGGACCACGTAGAGTTACCATTAAATAATTTCCTGCTTTTTTTTTTTTAAATTGTCTGATTTGTGGTGTCCTCTGTTGGCAGCAGAAATAAGCTGGAGGTGTACCAGTTTTAAAATAAGATAGAAACCACTTGTATGAACATGAAAGTGAGGCTAACTCCTTTTTTTAAAAAAAGAAGTGGAGTTGGCCCACTATTCAAATAAGTCCTTCATATGATGTACAAAACCCACAATTCATATAAGTAACTTGCTGCAATATTTTACTGGCTTAACATTATTTTACATACAAAGTATATACAGGGGGCTATAAACTAGTAATAAGAAATTTTAACATTTGTCCTAGATCTAAGATTCCTTTAAAAACAACCTCCATAACGCTGAACTTTTATTTCCCCAGAAAAAGACAATAAGGATTTGAATTACTAAACTCCTCAGCTCCCCCAAATAAAACAATACGCCCAACGGCCAGGAAAATAAGGGGACCATTTCGAACGCCAAGTACGCTGATAAAATAAGATTAAGAGTTAAAACAAAGTCGCAAAGCTCGAAATAAAGTACACAGAAATACCGTTCGATATCTTCTTAGGAGCGATAACACGCCGGCGTGTGTATATATAGCGAAGCTTGGAAGAATAACCGGGTTAAAGGGCTAAATGAAGCGAGGTGAAAACATTAAGGAAAAGATTTCAGCTTTTTTATCGTCTATTCTCTTTGACTCAATGGTGCATAAAAATCCATGCAAAATCACAATTTTCCCGGCAGTTTCTTTTTCTGCACCGTGCCCGTTTCCTGCCTTGTAAGTCAAGTCGGAGATAACATCGCGAGCTTGTTGTAAATAGTAATTTCGACAGCTTTGCTCCTAGATGAACAAAGGCGGGGGGACATATTTCAGGGATTTTAAATCATGCAGCTGAAATGTTCGGTAGTAAAAGCGACTGTCGCGGAGGTGGGCTTTAGCTTTTAGTAAATTGCCTGGATTTTAGAAAGTGTTTGTACAGGTTACAGACTACTAGTCTCTTAGATATTTGTAGGGAGGAATTTAACGAACATTTCGCTAAGAATATATAAAGATGGCGTAAAGTTCGAGATGTACGTACATTTCCACTCCGTTTGTATACATTCGACCGAATTACAGGAAGTGATTTTCTATCAGGGAGTTATTTTCCTTCAGTGGAGGGGAGGTGGCGTTATAACACGAGCTATATGAGTATGAAACAGCTATTCAAGAGTAGAGATTACTTGCGCGTAACATGATCATTCAACAGTTTCATTCGTCTTTCGTGTTATGTTTTCTAAATTTGTATGTATGTATGCCTGCATGTATATACACACATTACATATATTTATATATATATACAGGCACGCGCGCACACTCACATTTATGTATGTGTTTGTACGCACAATGAACGCTCAATTGTATATGAAGACTACTTAATGTGGTTCCGTGTTCCGGAACCCCTCCCCCCCCCCCAAAAAAAAAAAAAATCCGGATAATTCATATATATATCCCTATAAACCGTAAAAAATGAGCAATTTAGAGGTAGTTAATGAAAAACAATAATTCTGTAAACAGATTTTATTAAGATAGTGAAGAAATAATACCGAATTTTAATTTTTTTGTCTAAGAATATCAGATTTCTTATTCCTTTCTTTACCTGTCCCTTTAACAACTCCTTAGGACATTTAGTAAATTTGGCTGTAACGTTATGTAGATAATCCGAAAAATGAACAGGGCGCCCAGGAAAAATCGGAAATTTAGTTTGACAACAAAACTGACGTAGACTTTCAGTTCTTCCAAAATGTCTGTTATATTATCCATCTGTATGGGACTAATGTTGACCTTCTTTCGGCCTATTTGTATTTTATTTAAGATTTTTTTGTAATTTTTTTCCTACCATTTTCTCCAAGACGAACAATTAAGGGTTTGGTATTTTATATAAAATTATTATGCGATCTACACAATGTCAACACAACAGATGCAGTAATGCTTACTCCACACCAACGGCGACAGCAACGAAAGACAGACACATTTTGCCACCTGTCTCTGTGGCTGTCATAAATGCCTTCACACCGCTATGAGACGGGGAGAAGAGACAGTTTATTTGCGCATGCGCATAATTTTCTCTTTCTATTCTGAGTGGCTGTCGCGCATGGTGGCAGAGACAAAAGTTGAACTTTTTCCAACTTGAAACCGCAGAGACCAGAGACGGAGATGAACCGGGGAAGTGAAAATTTGTTTGTAATACGCATGCGCAGCAACGAAGATACAGGATTTTCGTCTCCGTCGCCGTTGGTGTGGAGTAAGCATAAGTAAAAAATTATACATATATATACATATATATATTATATATTGTATATATCAAAACTTTAGTGATTATTACAATGTATACAATTCGAACAAACAAGATAACATTTTTCCTCTTTAATTTTCATGTCCACGGTACTCCTGACCTAGTTCTTTTTTCTTCTTTTTTTTTTTGTGTGTACATTACGTAATTTGATGATAATATGCAAAATGATGCTTTAGCTTAAGATAATCATTAAAAAATATTTATCCCCTTCGAGAACACGTTTTAGGTAGTCGTTTTAGGTAGTGATTTTCACTTAGTCTTTGGCTACAATTTATTTGAATTGAACCACTCCCATAAACAGTAGAATCCTGCATAATTTTCAATCACAAGCAAATAATCTATGGTTCCAGTGGGTAGTTTTAGTTTTCGTCGGACGACGGAAGCTAAGTGCGTCTCGCCATCTTAAAAAGGCAATTGTTTGCCAAGATGCAGAGTGAAAACAGTGTTTGTTCTTGATTAACAAGTGATTGTTGTTAGATTTCCATGTATTTCTCGTGCTACAGAAGAATCCGGAACTTTGAACAATGAAAAGTATAAACAGTATTATTAATAAATGTGGCCGTTATGTAGTACAAAATTGTGTCAAGATGAAATTAATCATTACTGTTATTCAAAAGAAGCAGTACTTCGGACTACATTAATAAAGAAAAATTTTATAAATATTTGCTGAAAATGGTCATGTGTATAATGAAATATTGACTGTAGTCATGCCATTTTCGCTCTTAATCGCCTCTAGAGCCACACCCTTAGTTTAACAAAAGCGCATGGCCCACTGTGTATTCACTAATTCAAATTACCAGACATTGTGTGGGGGTAAAATAAAGGTCTAAAACATGGTTTCTATCCTGTTGGAGGGCTACGTTAACAGTGATTGAATGTAATCTGAAAAGCATTATATCTCACTGGAATATTGAGGGAATATATTTTGGCTTATGCTCTAATGCAGTGCTTTACATACAACAGCGTTTGGTTATTCAAATACCGAATAATAGGCAATGAACTGTCAATATTTAGATATTGATTTTAGCTCCTTTATTGTTAAAATTTTATGAACGTATTTTATATATATATATATATATATATATATATATATATATATAATGTCTAGAAGCCTAAACTATATTTAACTATATAAATTTAGGTTCAAATTAGGCAAATTAGCGTTAAACGGTAATTTACTATTAGAGATTTTAGTGTTTTTCCAATTCAGGAAGAAGCATTGTTTTATAATGTATCGGAGAATTCACAACACTATGAGGTCATCAATGATTAATTGCCTAGCGCGCGCTCGGTCTAACGCAATCATCGAATGTTCAAATCACGAGAGTCTGAGTCACGCATGTCACACGATGCTTCCCCCGCGCCTTTGCATAAGCGCGAAAAAGAACAAAGCATACGTCAGAGTTGTCCGCTGTTGGACAAGGACGCGTGTTGTGAACTGAGATGATGTTGGGAAATAGCAACTTAGCGGATTATATTGGGGTTTAACTAATGTTAATTAATAAAGATCTTGGTTGTGATTTAAATAATCTTTCTTACACAGGCCTTAATGATGACTGCTTTTAGATTAATTAATTAGATAAAGTTTAGGCGGTGTAAGCATCGTGTCATAATATATATATATATATATATATATATATATATATATATATGACGTGGGTTAGACATGGCCGACCGAAGAGTAACTATCAACCATCGTAAACATAATTAACATTTATTTAGAACTGAAACAAAACAGGATCCAGTCTTCAACAGAAACTACAACAGTATCTTCAAACGGAACTTTCATTAAACTTCTCGCCTTATTTAAATTACACTCAACTTCCGCTATCACTAAACCATCTGTTCATTACAGTGTCCTATACTTAACTCCTCTCTTCTCTCACGCCGTTGGTCTGCAGGTGGTGCTGCTCAACCCTACGACCCGATGCACGTTTCTGATCCTACACACACACACACACACACACACACACACACACACACACACACACACACACATATATATATATATATATATATATATATATATAAAGAGGGTTCTTGGTTCGAATCCCGACGAACACCATTACGGACCTTAATGTCTATGTCGTGGGTTAAATCCTTAGCACTGGAATGTTCTTATATCAGGTCAGAGAGGGTGGGAGAAGGTAGGATCATATAATGGAATATGAAATATTTAAGTACAGCATAAGAATTACAATAACGTTTTAAATTATATTTTTACATTTTATTCTAAATTTTGGTTATCTTCCATTTCATTTATGAATACTTAAACTCTTTCAGTTTATGATTCGACGTATAATGAACTTGCTTGACGATACTTACAGGCGATATTTTCCCAATGATGGCCAGCGGTTTACTTTACCAAGGAATTTGCAGTGACTTGACAAACTTTATTAACTCCCTGTTAAACTGTTTGTGTAAATCAGATGCAATAGAAAAATTTTACATGACGAGAACGACTTTTTTAAAAATCAGAATGGATGATATAAGTTAGATCGGCTGTATGAAAAAGTCCCTTCTTAGAAGAACTATTTTATTATAACATAGTTTTTATAATTATATATTTCTAAAATATGAACTAAACCTAAAAGCCTAAATTTCTTTACCTAGGTATAATTTTAGGAATATGAATAAGCGTTATCGATTTTAGTGAAAATCTGTAAATGGTTCGTCTGCATACGTCAATGAACAATAAATTTTAACTTAACGCTACAGGAAAATTTTTCCCATCAACATTACGAAGCAACACAAACGTTTTTGAAAAAGAACAAAATTTAAAAACCAGGATTTGGTGTATCGGATATTGACGTTTTGAGTCTAAGTTTGAACAGAAGCGTTTGACCCTGGTATCTGCTACACGTACTATATAACTGAGGGTGAAAATCGCGAGGAATTCAAAACGTAGGACTAGCCGCTGCGGGACCAGCATGGTCGCTTTTAGTTTTATATTTTCTTTTGCAAAACAACGCAACTGAAAGTAACATATGTAAGGAATGTTACCATTACCTGTCATCACAAATATATGTTGTAAGGGGTATTCTCTATAAGGCTGATTCTAGAACATCGTGATCAAAAAATGAATTTCCATTACCTCAGAAAAGAGTTAAAGATAAGACTGAGAAACCCAACATCAATGATTTAAAAAATCACATCCCTCTTTGTATGTACTATTTTTCAAAATTAAGATATCTACACTTTATCATTGCAACAAATAAGAAATTGTTGGGGAAAATTTTAAAATATAGTGTTGATTACATCACTCTCTGTATGTATTACAGTTCACATTTCAGATATCTACACTTAATCATATCAAATAATAAATTGTTGAGAAAATTTCTTCACTCATAAAATGGAGTAAAAATTCAGCCAGTACTGAAAAAAGTGTAGAAAATTAAATATTACTGCTTGTTTATTGCTATGACGGCGACGGTTAAGCCTAACATTGTGATTATTTATGCTCTCTCTTTCACACCTCTCTCTTAATGAATTATTTCTTCGCTTTCATTCTTGAGACTGTTCCCAATTTTCACTTGATCGTGCAGCTCGCTTTCGAACATTCCTGATTTCAGTGCGTAAATCCATGTTGACACGCGGTTGCAAATTGCGGACGGCCGCTAATGTTTACATCTGGTAGTGACAGCCGTTGCCATTCGGCGTGTAGAAATATCGTCGATTTTTGTGCCGAATACCTACGCGTTTTAAATATATAGATAACATAATGAATTTTATTTTAGATATCTGTCGCTGAAAAAATAAAATTTTTAAATATTAATTTTAAGGCATTTCTTTTAACTAGGCCTATATATTGATCAGAAAAATTGATTTAAAATTTTATATGCAGCATCTTTCCATGCAATGGTAAAATATGTATAAATTTCGTAGGCAGTTTGAAAGAGAGGAAAGAGATATTTTAAACCCTAGGTAATATAAATGGGCTGGTTTGGCGTAGTAGTTTATCTGTCAGGAGGGAAATTTTCAAACCAAGCGTAAAGAAATTCTTTCGAATATACATTGTTTCATTCAGAATGCGCAGTTTTACCAATTTTTTTTTTTAGTTCCTTCCTTTTTATTCTAGTTTAAAAAATGTTTATTTGCAGGGAATTTATTTAACTATTAATAAGAAGTTTTTATCATATTTTATATTTACGTAACCTTAATATAATTGTTATTTAAGTAATTCATTAAGAAAAATAATCTTGTAAAATTAATTTTTTAAATAAATGATCGCACATTCTGTTCTTTTAATCTTAATCTAATTGTTATGCCAAACAGAAATTAAATTTATAAATATGAGAAATAGTAGTATTATTTCTAGTATGTATTTAAATTATTAGTTGGGGAAATTGTTATAGTGCTTCGCATACATGCAGTATACATGTTACAGTTATAACAGGAAGAAATTTAAAGATTTTTTAATGATAAAAAAAAGTTTTCTTTTGATTAATGGGAAGCTTTTGTCGTTACTTTTGTGCGCGCAACTTAATCACTATTAGAAGAGCATTTGTAAAAAGTTAAAATAATAAGACTAATTTTATTATTAAAAAGGATATTTTATCGTCCTTTAAGAAAGCCTGATATTTCATATAAAGACATGTGTTTGAAAATATACTGAGCTTAAAATTAAGGCTTGTTATGGTATCGTGATCTTTTGTCAGTAAAGATCAATTATGGTCAACTTGTTAAAGGATAAAGAGTTTCTTTTTTTTGGGGGGGGGAGGAGGCAACTAATAAATTTTCGAGTGTAAAAGGAAATATCAGAAAATACGGCCCAGTATTTTTCTTCTTAACAATATAAAAAATGTAGAAACATTTTGAAATTCGCTTTATTTTTTTTTAACTATAGCAGAGCGTGAACTACAATTTCGGCTCTGCATAAAGTTCTTGATATTGCCTTAAGAAAGAGAAATGGTTTTATTTTTTAAGAGTATTATTTTTACACTACCTTTGACTACATTGAAATGACCGTAAACATGATCAAATTCGAGCTACTGAAACTCCAATAATATTAATATATATATAATTTTTTTGTTTTATATAAAAATTACAATTCTTCAGTTATATTTTATACAAAAATAGAACTTGTAAATCCATAAATAATTTTTAGATTTTATTTTTAAATGTACACATTACTAAAAAGGAAAGAAAATCATTGTTTCGCGCATCATAAAATTAAGAAATATGCCTACCGAAACTATTTTTTGGTCAAATTAAATTAATAATATACTCAAGTTTAATGTAAAACCAAAAAAATATACAAAAGATATAGTTTAAATTGAAAAGATTACATAAAATTTGAAAAAAATTAAAATTTAGCAATATTTTAAAAACATTTTCAAGTGTAAATTTTTTTTTACAAATTTATTTTTATTTCTTTGATTTTAGTATGTAAAGAAGCTTAAAATACAAATCTGATAAAAATTTTGTGTGTCTAGTCTAGTACACATAGTTTGGGAGTAACTGCGCGTAATCCAAAAATTTACATATTTGAGAAAACTGAAGTTAAAGTTGGAATATACATGGCCATGACAACAGACTGAGCTTTACATAAACTCTCATAACTCGAGAAATAATGCAAATTTTTCATACGGTTTTTTGCATACTGGTCACAAATGTCCCAAAAATCAGAATATAGCAAAAACCCCAAAATCGATTTTTTGAAGTTTTAAAGGTGGTGTGCCCCCTTAATAGGGAGATTTATTATACTATGATTCAACGAAACTCATACCAATGAAATTTATAAAAAAATCTAATACGTTTCATGTTATTTTCTGTATTTTGCACGAGGAATCTAATAATCAACTGTCGCATTTTTTACCCACGCAGACAAAAATTCAAATTCACTGAAATTCATCTGACACTGAGTGATTAATAATACCCTTGCACGAGTTATGTGATATGCTGAAATCAAATATTATTAACACTAAATTTTTTTAAGTACACGGCTGTTATATAACCGCCATAAAACGAACACAGTAGGATGAAAAAAAAGTTATCATTTTTGGATCTCAATTTTTTTTAAGACCATTTATTTTTTTTTTTTACTTTAAATTTAGATCGCTCAAACTTCCGCCATACTTTCCCAATTAATCCACCCAATTCTTTTATCGGCCAACCAAACTTTGGCTCATCACACAAAATTAAACTCGATAAATCGATTTTAATCCTGCCCGGTAAAAATTCCGAACACACACACACACACACACACAATTTTTGCTTTAAAACCCTGCCACCGCGTTCTTCGTTCCTCTTTTTCGGGATGAAAAAAAAAAGTTCCATCCTTCGAGAAAGTTTCATTCAGAGTCGGAAGATTAGAAAGTGGGCAAAGGAAGCCGAAAATTTACCCGGGTATTTTTCGACCGCTTTAATTGAAACCCTGAAAAAAAAAAGAAAAAAAAGAGAGATAGATAGAGAGAGAAAGGCCTTAGAAAAAAAAAATACCCTAGGGAATGAAAGAAAAGTACGAAATCCTCTTTGCGATTCCTAGGAGAACGATTTTTTAATTAAGCTGCGCGCGGCCCAGCCTCGATACAGCCGTCTGCATCTATTTCGCAAATGAAACTGCCCGCATCTTAACCGCGCATCAATCACGGTTTATCGCGTAGGCACTCACGCAGTTGTGCCGAGGGGTGAGGGGGATTTACGAAAATAGAGGCTATCCAGGAGTGTTTGCACCCTCCGTTGGTTTCTGTACCTGTTCTTCTCATTGTAAATTCAATTGGTGAACAAACAATGCTTATTTCTCATTTTTGTAATTCTTATATGTTACACCGGCTTAGCGCCAGAAAAAAAATCATCTACCTTTAAAGTCTATAATTACCTTAATAAATGACTAGTTAAATTAGAGTAGTAAATGATAAGCCGACTATATATCAGGTTATAGAAAAACACATATAAATTTTTCCTATATATACATTTATATTTCCCTATAAATAACAGTAAAAGGATCTATTTGAAATTGCCACTTTTGGCTGACTGTAAAGGCATTCTCTTCGTCTGCTCCTGCAGAAGATTCCCGAATAAATTTTACTGCTTGGGATAAACATTTCCTTAAAATTATATACTATTATTATTAAATATTTAGGGCATATTTTCATACGATAAACAATTTTTCATTGAATCTCATAAAATTCGAAAATACAATTTTTAGAAGTCATACTTTCTAAGCCAATTAAAATTTCAGAAATTTTAATTCTTACGAGAAAATATAATTTTAAATATTATTAATTTTAATATAAAATACAATTTTAGAATTTTTTTAAATAAAGGGCAATTTTCAAGCATTTTTATTCTAGCAATAAAATGAAATTTTTCACAAATTTCAGTTCTTATTACAAATAGCAATTTTTAGAATTTTTTTGGTGTCTCTACAAATTTTAAGCATTTCAATTTATATTACTAGTTGCAATTTTTAGGAATTTTTTTTCTAATTTTTGACCTTTAGATTTTCCTGTTGTACTACAAATAACAACGATATACTACGAATAACTACAAATAACGAATTTTGGTTCATTTTACAAGATACTTTTAAACTTTCATTCATTTCATGTCGATCATAATCACATAATTTATATATATATTACACATTCTTTGTGTCCTATGGCCAATGTACACTGCGACTATATATGCACTTTGTATATGAATATAACAAACATAGCATAAAAATATAACAAACCTAGCTCCAACTAAGAGTGATTCGCCATCTTGTTCCAGTAATTTGAAGTAATCACTGTGAGACTGATTACCAAGGAAGCGCTGAAGATCCGATTCATCTGAAACGAGAAAAAAAAACATTAAATTTTCATTCTGGTATGAATATAAAAAGATGAACAAATATGTCCTTAAAATACAATGATATTAAATAGAGAAAATTATAACAAAAAATGAAAATGTGGAAATATTTAATTATCAAAAGGATTTTTACTCACACTTTAGTGTGCAAAAATAAACATTTATTTAAAGTGTGAGATTTAATTAAAAACTCATCTAACAGGATTATTTCATGAGGAATATGCAATTAAAAATTTTCGCATGAAAAGTATAGTAAAATCAAAGACATAACGTAAACAAAAATTTTAAAATATATATATTTCTTCAATTAAACCACTTTTCGTAGTCGGGGGTTAAGAGTATTTTTTAAAATACATGCATATGAACTATACGTATACAATATATAATTTTAATTTATTCTTTTAATTTCTTTGTTTTAATCAATTTCCCTTTTCTTTGGAATTTTGCAACAACCCCTTTCCTCTTTTTACCTTATATGTGTCACTATATCTTCTCAACTTAAATAAAGATACTCAGATTAACATTGTACCGTTCACACTGAAAACTTCTTGAGTACGCTATATCTTTGGGATTCAAGTCAAGTCTGGAGTCAATACCAACAAGTGACGAAATTATAAGCTAAAGGAGCTAGGATTGAAAGGCTTCTCCGACGTATCCAGTGAACCAATGGACCAAGGTCTCGCCTTCGATATGGTCTCATCAGCAAGGAATACTCGACAAGTGCGGTGGTAGGGACAAAATTCCTCAAAGGGAATGTCTGTTCGGTATAACTCGTCATTGACAAATTTCAGCCAAACAATCTCGAATGAAGAGCACTATGTTATGCTGTAGAGTCTAGATTGAGAGGCAACCATGGCTTTCTGGGTGCTTCGGAGATGTCTGTAAAACCGCCTTTTACAGAAGTGAGTTTCATGTAATTTTAACTCCATGATTAGATTTCGTCACCATAAGATAAACACTATTTATCACTTGATAAATGAACAGATTCAATGGTACAGAGAATAGAAATAAACTAAAAAAAATATTATAAAAAGTCTTTCCAATATACGACTTAAATACTGGAACACACCTAGCATCTATTATTTAAACTGATGAATTCATTCTCTTGCAGGGAGATGCAGCCTCAAGGTTATCTGGATAGCTACATTAGAACTCAAGAGGAAAAAAAATGAGGAAAAAAATCAACTGATAAAAGGCGGTAAAATTAAAAAACTCCCGAAAAAAAAAGAAAATTTATCGAAAAGTCATCAAAGACTTTGAAAGAAAGTTAAAGCGATGATATCCCTATTTGTCTCTGCCTTTCGTTTGTCTCATAGCTGTCATAAGAGTATGACCATAACACGCTTTAAAAATTGATTTTATTTTTCGGGTTGCTTAAACGTGACCTCCTGATGGAGGAGACCTGAACAACGAGAATGAGTATATCCTTCCATTCACAATTTTCCCTGTATTTTCCCCCTTTCTAGAAGCTCCAGCTTAGACGATTATCATAAATGGGCAGTGATCACAAAATTGGCAAAAGATCACTATTTAATTACAAAGGGAAATTCATAGGGGAAAAAATATTTGATACTTCAGTTCGGTAATCTTGAGGAGATGAACGAGGGAAATTTTCTTTTATTATTACAGTGATTTTTTTTCATCAAATGCTCATTTTATAGAGATCACTAAACATAGGAAATATATTTGAGCAATTTAAAATTTCATTTACAAAAAATTAAAATTCAGACTGTAAAGAAAGTTTAGGTTTTAATATATCTGCTATAAACGAAAGCTCTTTTTTCCTATTTTTTTTCCACTTGTGTGTACAAAAAATGCTTTAATGTTTTGTCATCAGGATTTATAAGAATTTTATTTATAACATGTTTAATCGCTTTGATACTCAAAAAAATAATTATTTCTCGGTAGTTTTTGCCTCAGGGCTGATATTTTTTATTTAGAATTTTCACTCTAGATCAAAAAGTCTGAAGACAGTTAATTAAAATGAAACATAAGAACACTAAAAAAAAATCGTGGAGATATCTCGAGAAAAAAAATTATAAATATATCCTCTTGAAAACGGCAGTTTATGAAAAATTCTTTTTTGAGATAAATAGACTTTAAAAGTACACATGTACAGCAGGTTCTAAAGGTCAGAACATCATAAAAGTTTTGTATCCGCCTTTGTAAACGTCGTATAAGCATGCGGTTTGTGTTATTCTTTAAGTTCTGTAGTATATATCACCAACAAAATAAAAGAGTGTTTTTTAAGAGAGCTATGCCCATCACGGACTCTTAAAAGATAATGCTACTTAAGGGAGGGAGGAGGACTAATACATTTACTTAGAATGAGGTTTACTGACATGCATGGAATACAAAGATATAAGCATTCGTAATGTACTGAGAGAGGGAAAATATTTCTACATTAGAGAGAGGGGAAGTGAGAAAAAAAATCAACAGAGAGAGGAAGATAAGCTAATGATTTACAAATATAAAATTTGTTATTTCTACAGAATGATAGATGGATACTTAAAAGTGAAATTAATGAAAATAGTTATAAAAACTGTAAGTATTTCATATTTTATAAACTAAGCTATAATTCATTTTGTTTTTCATATTTTGCAAAACACGACATTCTACAAATGTAATTAAACACAAAATAAAAAGTCAATTAGACACGCATAGCTGTTGTAATACAAATTTTGTGGTGACATCAGAAATGTAATCATTTCTCCATTTCTAACATAAGCACATTAACATAAAAAAAGAGTACGGCGTACAGCTTAGAATGACAACTGTAACATTTCCATAGAAAAACTGAAAAGCACTTGTATCGTAAAATGTTTTCCATAAAGATCACTTGAAAAATTTGCTCACTTGCCTTTCATATTGAACTAAATTATTCTGTAGAATATAGCAAAATAATATTTATGTTTCTTTGCTGCTTGAGTGCACTGATGCAACCATTTGCCCTGTGGGGAAAATTGAGATCGGATCCCGTGGTTTAAAGCCGATTCCAAAAAGCTACAAACATCCATACCTACAGCGAACCCACAGACTTTGGTATCGAAAACAAGATTTACTACCCAAACACATAGATACCTCATTGTATAATTAAATAGTACAGAAAATTGTAATGTGTGGATAATTTTAGATAGTGGTGTCAAGGCTTTTAAGTAGATTTTAAAACGTTAAGACATGTGTATATTCCTCAGACAAAAATCAGATGAATAATGATGGAGTTCTGTTTATTATTCTCAAAATATGAGGCATCCAGAATTTATTATATATGTAAATTTGACATACATGAAAAAGGGTAAGTAGGGGAAAATTAGACATCAAAAAGACAATGAACTAAAAGCCAAAATTTGTATGCAGTCCATCATTTATAAAATTACCACAGCGATTATTCTCTACACGACCATTAGGAGATCATGAGGCAAATCCACATGTCTTGAAGGATGATAGTTGCTACGTCTTAGTTTACAATACAATAAAAAAAATGTTTTAGCGTTCAGACAAGTGACAGTACTTCTCTCCGGAATCATTCTTCTTCATGAATAACAGCTTTAAAATGATCTCACACAGAACGAATGCTTTTAAAAGACATGCATCACTTAAGAGAATGAACATGACAGCCCCGCAACCGATAACAGCATATTTTGTAGCGAAAAGTAACTTCAAAAGTTACAACTCGACGAGATTTTCATCTATTTTGAGTGCACCCACATCTGTAAAAAAAAAAGGGCGCACCTTCCTGCAGGTGCGCAAGTTGTTCAAGAACTCAAGTTTTAGAGCTTTATCCCCACTCCTGTTGTGGTTTGTGACAGCGTACGACCTTTTAGAAGAAGGAGAGAAAGATTCGAAGTCAAATCGGAGAAACTTTCTTTGCGCAACTTGAGACGAGCGAGATGTCGTCATTATGCTAACACTTTTATTTGATGGAACTTCTGATGGGTTCGAAAAGTAAATCTTATGGGGATTAGGCGCAAGAAAAGTTTTGTTACCGCAAGAATGGGTGATGGAAAAGGCCGCGCAAAGGGCACGTATTTGAATTTCGAATCTGAAGGAAGATTTTGTAGTATGAAAAATCTATTGTGAAAATTTTGGTTTGAAAAGATTCCAGTTCTAAGCAGCATTTTGATAAGAAAATCTGACAATGGCTAAAAGAATAGCGTAAGATAATAAACAATAATATTTAACTTATTTAATATGAATATTTTAATGTGTTTTCGTGTTTTGTTCTTCTGGCTGGGCTATGAGAATATTCATTCGTTTGCAGGTGGATGTTTCAGCATAGGCGTAGCATCGGGGGAGCACGGGGGGGGGAGTGCACGTGCCCCCCCCAACTAAACTTGAAATAAATTCAAACGTTAATAGAAATTCAGTTAAAATCGGAAAATTGTAGAATATTTTTAAGAAAGTTGGTTTTTTCCCGCTTTTTCAAACTGTGAAACTGAAGATTCCAATTATATGTTTAGCCGTAACATAGTTTTTAACAAAGATATGTTCCATAACAAAAATTCGATGCTATTTTTTTTCTCACTTTTTTTATACTATATTTTTCTCATTGTATAACTTTTGAATGCTACTCAAACATCAATTCTACTGTTATTCAATTTAAAAAATCATAATATTTCATATTTTAAGGACCGTCCGGTAGTCAATGCGCTGAGGATGTATCTAACTGAATTCACTTCGTGCCCCCCCCCCCCCCCCAAAAAAAAAAAAAAAAAAAATTAGAAGCACGCTACGCCCATGTATGTGTTTAAAGCAGAATTGCTTGTTTTGGTTTGGAGACTTAACCAATTGGTTTTCGGTCAACTTTTGCTACACGAGGGCTAATTAGACTAGGACCTACTGCTTAAAGCCGATTCCAAACGGCTACAAAAATCTCTGCCAAGAATGGGACTAAAACCGACAGACTCTGGTACCGAATTCCAGCGCCGTAGCCATTTGGCCATTGTCCGGCTCAAAACAGAATTGCAACATATGAAAAAAATACATATATATGAGAAAATATTTACATATAAAAAATGTAAATATGATATACCCATGCATATATATATATATATATATATATATATATATATATATATATATATATATATATATATATATATAAACATAAACTTGAGAGCATTTATAAGGTAACATTTATAAGTTATGAAGTAAAAAAATAACCATTATTATAAAATTCTTTGCGTCAAGGGAAATATTTAAAACAGTGGAAACATATGGAGTAATTATTAATCATCTATGTTTAGTACAGCGCTACTACCATTATAATTGACATTACAGACCAACTTTATAAGCTACTTGATATAACGTCGCTTAAATTGTAATGTTGCAATTTATGCAACATTACAATTTAAGCGACGTTACAGTTGACATGACATTACAACGAAACTTTATAATCTACACGGAGCACAAAGTAAACACTACAATCTTAATGACATTTCGATGCAAATACTATCTTCTAAATGATATTACGATGCAAATATAAATTAACAGTTTGATGACTCCCATTACTCATTTAATGACAAATAACACAAAGAATCTAAAAAATATCCCTAAAATGAGCCAAAATTCGCTTAAAAAGCGACCTGGTAGTTGGAAATTTACTTCTTCGAATCAAAAATTAAAAAATAAAAAGTATATATTGAAATTAATGTTTAAATCAAATTATTGCATCTTTCAATATAAAATGGTCTATTACTTTTCTCGTGACATGATCAATTTTTCGCAAATAAAAAGCTTTAACACCCACATTGTATGTTAACTTCTTTTACTAATCTGTGACTTTATTCTTTATAAAACCCCCATATAAAATTTGAAAAGGGTATTCGTTACAACTTTTTTGCAGTTTTTTTCTCTCTATACATACTTCATAAAAAGAAGGTACAAATATATATATATATATATATAGTTAGTTAGTTAGTTAGTTAGTTAGTTTTCATACTTCTACGTTCTTGAAGTACGTGACTTAATACCAAATAGGATTACTCTTTCGACGTATGAGAAAGCTCGTTATAACTATTATCTCTCATATATAAAAAAAAATAAACAGTGATATCGTAAAGGACTGTAAACACTTCTGGCTAACTTATTATATTCTAACAAAATTCGACTCTTTGATATTTTCTTATTTATTGTCTACAATGCCATCATCATCATCAATATCATTAACTCCCGAGCGAAATATCTGTATAAGCCCTGCTAACCTTCGCATAAGAATTAGTGTTAATTCGCTTCTTCTATTGGGGATAAGAATGAATTTGTGTGCGATTCCAATTTTATTCCATCATTCTCTCTGTCACGGTCTCTGCGTACATCTGATTAGATTTATGTTTTGTTCGGGTCTTTCCAAAAATTCTCACCTTTCCGCTTTCATATATTTGTAGTTAAATTTCGCTGCCTACTTACTCCATTCGGCCCGGCAGCTACGAAAAAATATGTGCTTTTAACTAAAGCGAATCTGTGATATGATCACAAAAGTAACGGAAATGCATTGTTTTCGGGAGAGCTCCGCAGTTTTCTTGACTTTTCTGTCCCCCCCCCCCCCCCCCCCCATCAACTTTTTTTCTGATTTCTTTCCTGGGCGTTAAGTTACAGAAAACTCATTTCTTTGTTTCATTTAAGTAATGCATCGCTTATTTATCTTTAGAACTGAGTCAACCGTTTTATTTGCTTAGGGGGTGTTGAATTTCGATGAAAGTGTGAAATATATATTTCTTAAATAACACGCTATTAATTTAAAGATTTGTTTATACGTATGAGTGGACTCTTATATTTATTGCAACCTAAAAATGTAGGAAGTATTAACTTCGAAATTTATTTACTACAAATCCTGCTAGACTCAGATGCGTGTGGTTTCCTTAGACGAAATACTAAGAGAAGAATAGGGATCTATTTAAAATTGAATTTCTCGAGGGTACTTAATGTAATTCTACAAAAATCCCGTTTCGACTGTTAAAAAGAAAAAAATCCTATCATCCAGATTCTAAATATGTTTCCACATAAATAACATTCTTACATACCAATGAGGTAAATAGCGGATATTTTACCACTCTCTGTGTCCAAGAATGCTTTTTAGTAAACATACAAATATGGCTGTATTTTATCTTAAAAATATTTTTAGCAGAGAAACGTTTCAATTCCGAAGATGACTGGCATTGAGTTGCATTAAAAAAATTACATTGGAAGTGTATATACCAAAAAAATAAATAAATAAATAAGCAGTGTAAGGGGGGGGCAGTGGGAAAAAATTCTGTTAGAAATTTAAAATACATTACTAAAAAAGAAACTTTAAGATCTCCCATACTAATAATAAATTTTTTTATTACAGTCGAACCCCGTTATAACGAACTTCAAGGTTTATTCGCTTTATTCGATGGTTCGCTATATCCGAATCGTTAAGAAAAATGCTACAGTTCACAAAATGTATAACTCGTTAGTTACAATGTGTATTGAATAATGATGTATTAAAAAATGATAAAATCTATTAAAAAGGATCATTAATGAATTAAATCGACAAACATCGATTACATTAAACTGACACAATACTAATTAAATTACGTATAATAGGAAAACGGCGGGGTAAAAATTTTCGCTCGTTATATCCGTGAGTTCGTTATATACCGGGTTCGCTTATAACGGGATTCGACTGTAGTATCTTTTAAAGTTACAGAACCCTCCCCCCACCAAAAAGATAGAGGTAAAATACTTGCAATTTGGATTTCATTACATTCATCTTACGGTAAATTCGTAAAAGTTAAAAATCATGCAAATTCTGTAATTATGAGATCTCATCGTTCATAATTCATGGTTGAGATATTATATAACTTGGTCTAAATATAGTTACAAAGGTGGAAGTCAGACAAAATGCTATGGCATTTGGAGGAATACAGTTGCGCAGTCATGGAAGCGGGTAGCTAGCGGTATAAACCCCCCCCCCCCCCCCAACGCACACACACACACTCCTTAAGATCTAAAAATAAAATAAAATAAATTTTTAAACAAATGAAAAAGTAAATAAACTGTTGGAATGTTTAAAATGTAATTAGAAATTCGGTTGTTTTTATTTAAATAATATTTCCCATAAATTGGTTCTTGTAGTCTACAGTTTAATTAACGCATCATCTAGGATAAAAATTCCCTTATTTTTTTTAAAAGGTTTTAAAAAAACCTTTAGATTTTGTAGTAAAAAAAAATAGAAATGACGAATTTTTCTAACAGTATATAAAGTTACATTGAATAAGACATCTGGGCAATATGTAAATTCAATCAGATCCCAAGCAGAACTTTTAGGGGTAAAAAAAAAAGCCCCAGCACTCTCACAAAGTTTGAAAACCCATCGATTTCGTTACACAATACTTAAATTTATGATATGCCTCTATGTTAAAATATTAAAACAATATCGCACACCCGCTAGTACCATGTAAACGAGAGGTAAAAAAATCCAATTACTTTACTCTCACAATCTAATTTCGGGCATATTAAGCACAGGGTCATTATATTCTTGCTCCCCCCTCACCCCCCCCCCGGATCTCTACCTGCATGCTAATTAAGGTGGGTCGTGAGGAAATAGGGGGGTGTACCAGGGCGCGGCCCCTCAGGTGGCTGTCGGCGAGCGTGCTCGAGAACATACACAGATGAGCTTTAATGAAACGTCCCCACACGTGGCACTGCATGGGAATTATTGTCCACAAGTTTTGGTCTCATTCAATATTCATTGTGTGGAGTGGGAAAAATTTTTTTTTTTGTGGTTCTTTTTACTTTACATCTGTCCGAATAACACGCCTAATGAAGTGACAAGCAGTTATCATATAGAGTAAAAATAGGAGAAAAGAGTCTACTTTTGCCGTGATTTGTGCCGGGCTCGCGGACTTGATCTATTAGGCGACGCTGATTGCAGTCCTGCCTTGGATGGACAGTAATTATGAAAGAAATAATAGCGGCTGAGATATTCAAATTATGATTGTGAAGATTAATTAATAGGGACAGAAAAATGTTAGGAAAGGGGTTCAAAAAGTTAAAATTATAAATAATTCATTCGTTAAATTTTTTTTAGCGTAGTTACATAAATCGTAAAATTTCTACTTTACTATAAGTGTTACCCCAATTTTTCCATAATAAATTAGAACTATACCATTAGGTCTTAAGTATAGATATTTCGTCAAAAGCATATTAATTTCTGAATTCACATACATTTAGGAATGTTTTACGCTACACATGAAAATAAATTCAGAATAAAACAAATATTTACACAAATTATTCAATCAGTAACACTGTTGTGGTTAACTCGTGTAGATCTAAATTAGAAAATGAATACAAATCACAAGATTTAATATGTAACGACGCATGAGTAAAATGTTCAAAGCGTAAACATACTGTATTCCTTTTCTGAAAAGCGAACTCTGTATTTGCTGCCTTTTTATAGTTGTTTTTCCCTCTTTTTTTAAGGTTAAAAGAACCAACATTTCTACATATAGAGGATTTCCTGTTCATTCATTTCGTGCAATAGAGAATCCGCGTCTAAATTTTATCTCATTTAAAAAAGACAGAAGAAATCGTAACTGTTGAATCGTAACTTTAGGTAACTTTCTTTTTACGAAAATATTCTTGTAATTATCTTTATAGGAGCAGATGCAGTTGAAGTTAAAAGGCTTTAAGTTGTTGCACTTTAAAAAAATTGCGCAGATATAATAAATTCAAAGGTTAAATTCACCTTTAATAAAACAAAAATTGTGTTTCTTTAAGCAAAAATAAAATTTCCATTTTTTTTTGGAACAAAATCCTCCATCAGTTTAATTTTTTTTAAATGCACGGATTGCGACCTTATTGGAGGGTTCACATATACATCGTTTTGTGACATCAGTATATCTTTGCCCACGGAAGTTATTTTGAACGGAAAGGTACTAAGTATAAGCATATTCCTCTATGTTTAAGGTATGACTTACCCGAGTTGATACCACCTCAATTTTGCTTCCTTATTAATAAACCGCCATCGATTCATTTATCAATCATCTTATCATTATGCAAGTCATCAGCTTCTAACTAAGGCAACAGAACATTTCCATTGCAGCTAAGTGACTTTCGCACTAATAGCTCATTACGCTGCCTATTCTGTCTTACTCTAAACCCTCAAACATACTCCCTGTGTGCGGAATAAATTCATCCTTACTAGATGTTGATGAGCTATCAAAACGCTCCTCCCACGCGTTTCAACCTGACAGTGGTTGGATTCGCACCATTTCGGTCGGTAATAGCATAAGAATGTCAGATCGGGCTTTCAGGGTAATTATCGATTATGAAATTATGATATAGAGCAGTAGTTCTTAACCGGGGGGTGCGAAAGGGTATTTCTAGGGATGCGAGAGAAGGTTCTAAATTTTTAACGAAAATTGCCAATTGAGTGAATCATTTGATGGATACTTTTCCTCGGGAAATATAAATATAATTAATAGACGGATACTCAAACCATTTTTGTTTGACCTAAATTCAATGGACGACACCGTTTTATTAAAAGGCAATCTTATCGCAATACGAGCTAATGCAAGTATTGAAATGGAATTTGAAAAACTGGTCTTAGAACAGTTCTGGTGTACGCAGTTAGAACTTTATCCATAATCGGCAAAAGCAACATTAGAAACACTTTTACCCTTTGCCACCACTTACCTTTGTGAAATGAGTTTTTCATCACTTTTGCACATCAAAACAAAAGCCAGATATCGCTTAAAGGCATCTGATGACTTACACGTGGCTCTTTCAGAAACAGAACCTCGTTTTAAAAGGATAATTATAAACAACCACAACAACGTACCCATTAAAAAAGTAGATATTGTTTTATATGCAATAATATGGCATGTATTGAAAATGTATTAATTTTTCTGTGCAATAAATAAATTATCTTGCAATAAATGTCTTTTCCTAAATAAAAAATAGAAACACATTTTTCAAGGGGGTGCGAGAGCTTATTTTCAGATTCAAGGGGGTGTTGACTATTAAAAAAAGGTTAAGAACCACTGTCATAGAGGAACCGTATTAAATGCAAATCTACTATTTATGTAAAACAGTGCAATGACAACAAGTTGAATTACAAAGACGTCGAATAATATAAAAAGTCGATAAATTTAAATAACAAAACGATATTGGGGACAAAAATTTATAAAAACCTATTTGAAAATTTCTTTGTGAGGGGAATGAGCAAAAACAATTAGTCTTCAGGATATAGATTATAATCATTATGCACGCCTATAAAACAAAGCAATTTAAAGGATATCTAACAGAAAAGTCGTTTTAAATTAGCATTTTATTGAAATATATCACTGTAACTCCAATTAATTGAACAATTCAGGTTATTCTCGATACACGAATGGCATTGATTCTAATTCTTTAGTAGCTATTATATTTTGCTATTTTTTATGGCCGATTGAAAGCTGATAACTGAAGAAAAGAGTATTAACGTGCTATAGGTTTCATATGTATACAGAAAATTATTTTAGTAGCCAAACTTTGTAACTGGTTAAAGGCAAACCAAAAAATCAAAAATATCTCATTTAGTATGACTATAGTGAGCTAAAATAATAACATTTATCATAATCATTTAAAAAACAGAATCCATGTTATATGAAGAGAACGCTAAAGACTATTTATTTTAATTTCCCTAAGACCTTAAATTAGGTTCGGTCTAGCAGGGTCTCCCGAAGATAAAATGGATTGCTACATCGCATGTCTACTCCAAGTGACAAAGTAATATACCATCAAGCTTTTTCACGCGGGGCATATTGGAAAAAAAAAAAAAAAAAAAAAAAAAAAACGTGCCTGCAAGGGTTAATAACATTACTGATAAAAATGGTTGAATTATTTATAGTAAAAGTTCTATCTCACGCTTTTTGGAATGTTTAAGAGATACAAGATTTTAGTTTAATAATGCACTTAAAAATATATATTATATATTTTCGAAAAAGCCCTTCTTTGTCTGCAAGAACTGACGTTGACCAGGCTATAGATTTTGAAAATTAACCCTCGGAAAGAATTTAGTTGAGCAAAAATAAGGCAAAAGATGAGTGTAAATTAATATATGAGTAATGGAAAAAGATGTGTGATTAAATAGGAAGAGAGGTGCTAGTTAAAATGAAAACCTAAATAGGTAATTATCAGTAACAGCAGTAATAATAATATACATGACTATAGTGTAATTATCTTGCATAATTTTATTAAATTCATCCCTTGAATTACTGTCTGGTGGAGTCAACAAGGAATTATCCCCAAGGAATTAATGAGGCTCAAGGGAGTTTAAGAACGTTTAAACACTTAATAATTTTAGTAATATGTTAAGTAATAAGTAATGATTAACATATTTAAAGCACTTTAATAAGATTTAAGATCATATAAGACTTCCATAACTTAAAATTTGTAATACTTTTTTTACAGACTCAGATAATTACGTTAATAATAACGTAAGTACAAGTTCATCCAGTGTCGTGCCAGAAAATCTCTTAATTTTAAGCTTTGTTTCTTTATTTAGAATTAGAGAAGCTGTTACTGAGAGCCTCGGTGTTCTGTAGAACTGCCCTGTCCATTAATATATCCAAATCTAAAGGAAATTTTATCTCACTCAAATACTGCAAATAACAATATTTCAAACATTTATTGCTTCATTTTAGTTTTCACAGCAAATTAACGGTCACAATAACTCCTTTAGAATACCCAACATGCTTTAACGATATATGTATATTAGTTCAAACTATGCTTCTCCATCGAAGAAACAAACGCAACTCTAGACGAATGATTCCACCTAAAACAAATCCTCTTTAAACACAGAAACAGCCCCTACTGTAAAATCTGTCATCCTCTAGGAAAGAAGCAATTCTTAGAAGCACTTTTCTTAACCCGTATAACTACCATAATCCTGCGGCTCTTGTAGGCCATAAATTAAAACCAGAGAAATTAAAAAACATCGAGAAGAGGACAAGTCTCGATAACGTACGACTTAGATGGCGATAAGATCACGTGACCTCGCTTTTGTTTCCCGGGGCATCGGAACACCTGCATCCACTCATCCCGGTTGACGTGTGTCTCTAGATTATCTGACGGGACCTAAGATACGTACGTACCTTGCGCGTCGAGTTCACTTCCTCTCGTATCGTTCGTTCTTTATTTTTTTTTTTTTTACCGTACATAATTTTGAGTTCTTTTGTGATCTTGTTTTTCGCCATCGACGGCTGATTCTTAGACAATTTACTTTGAAATAGCGGGAATGCTCTTAATTGGGAAGATGTACCTTTTCGATATATACACACAGACTAGTAAAACTGTACGTCAGTCCTTACAATACTATGTTCAGCTTAGAGAATATTTCTTAAATAGTGATTTCAGTATATGTTAGTACAACATTAAGCCCCTGTGACGTCATAAGACATTACACAGCCCCACGCGGTTCGTTCAAAGCAAAACATTACCTCCTACTGGCTTTAACAAGAATCAAATGAAGGCAATCAAAATCAATCAATATTGCTTACATCGATCGGGTCCCTCTTTCATCAAATATAAAGTCTTTCGCTAAATTTCCTGGGCAAATTAGAAACTCGAAGAACATCAAAATAAAGCCAAACAGGGTTTAAAATACGACTTGTTGGTACCCATCAAAACATGACGGCTAGATAGTAAATAAATGTATCAATACACAAATTATACTCAACACATCATTGCCAAATGTCGAAAATCATAATAATGCGCAGAAACAAATTAATGTGTTTAAGCGGCCTCGTGCTTAATGAGTATCTAAAGACAGATATAAAAACGTCACTAAGCATGCACAGAAAGGAATTTTTTTTATTGTAAATTATCGCTAATTAAACAACGCGAAATAAACATTTTCCATCAGGCTTAATCTTATATTTTCACTAACATAATTATCATAAAAATAAAAATGGCAGAGAGAGATCTAGAGAGACTCCTCGGAATACACGTGTTTTTCATTAAAACATGTCACTGAGCATGCGCAGAAACAGTGAGTTTCTAAAGCCACATTGAAACATGCCCCTGAGCATGCGCAGAAATCAATTTTTAATTCCAAATTATCGCACATTAATAGAAATTGCGGTTACAAAAACCAAATTTGACAAATCTACAGATTACAATCTTTCGTTTAAGACCAAAATGAAGTAAATTGATGCAGTAGTTTTCTCTCACGGACTGCCCAAAAAGTCGGCTTAGCAACTTAAATATACAGATATGCGCTTAGCCACTGCTTATATGGCCACACTTCCGTAAGCATGATCTATTTTCTCCCAGTCTCTAAAAGTTTATAATATCACAGAGAACTCCAAACTGTAAACATCGCCGCTATTCTGTCTGTAAACAGAAAAATCCGCTTTTTCGATTTCCTCGAAAACTATTTAAAATAATGAAAAGGGACAATTCTAAAATAAATCAGCATGGACTGTAAACTGAAAATCTTGCATCAACACAAAATTTCCTAGGACAAAATCTATCAATGAAAAAAAAAAATTTTTTTAAACAGTAGTATGATACTATTTAAAGAACAATATATTTTTTTAAACTTCTGTGTAGGGATTTGGTGCCAAATCAAATTCTAATTTTTAAAAAAAAATTTTCTGCGCGCGTGCCCGAAATGTCAAGAGATTTTGCCGCATTTTTGAGTTTGGCGATCTTATTTTACGCATTCTTCAAAAACAGCTTTCAAATATGTATTTGGTAAACTGACGACATATCTGTTAATGCCTCTGATTTCAGCAATTTAAATACATTTATGTACGCCTCGAATGGAGATTTCAGAGTGTTATTTAAAATTATGAGCAATTATTCCTACATCTATATTTTCATCTGCGTCATTTAAAAATATTAGTCCAATTGCATACCAAAAAGTTAGTATCGATATTATTTTGCACAGACACAGAACAATATCATGGAAAATATATATCTATATATTTTTTGCTAAAGAATAACGTCAATATACATTTCAATATTTGACAGAAATGCCATAGTAACTGAAATTTGCAGGATAGAACTGTTACTTATAGCTTAGATTTTCTGGAGCTGAAAATACGTCCGCATCAGATTTAGTAAATAGTCCTTTGGCAACTACTTGCATTTTCATTTGCGTTTTCCGACGGGCAGTAAGTTATCGTAATATTATACAGCGCATATCACTTTGCTTACTAATGCAAGTATGTCTGCATATGAATGTCTAAAAGCTAATTAAACTTCCTTTGGAAAGAAATTAACTGATATCTCATTCAAGGAGAGAGATTAGTACGCTGCGCAACCGTAAACATAACGAAAATTAATTGCGATAACTAGCTTCATGCCTGTTTACTCATCGTTATTACGAATTTTAATAATATCATGTACACCTCAGAAGGGCAATAAGATTATCGGAAGCAGGCAGCGTTCGTAGTGCTTTTTAAGTGCCATTTCTTTTTCTTTTTTTTTCCTGGGTAACCATGGCCCTTTCACATTGCGCATTGTGACGCAAAAATTAATCAAAACCTCGACTCGGTCACATATGTTTGAAGTAACGTAGAATCCCCAAATTACAAAAACTAATTCTCATATATGTATGAATAATATATCACAAAAGAAAGCAATATTAGATTTAACTGTGCGGGTACCTCTAATGAAAATTTAAATCTTCATGAATTGAAATAGTCCTAATTTTAACGTTACTTTTAAAACACATACACGGATATACAGTGAAAATTCTTTAGCCGACAACCCCTCTAAACGGCCATATTTTGTTTAGAACCGATTAAATACACTCCGTAGAGCAATGCTATTTTACCCCCTTATCCGCGGCCACTCTTCAAAAAGGTTACTCTTTGCAGAAACATGACACGCCACCATAGAGGAGTTTCATTGTATTTAATATACTATCATATTACACAAGCGTATACACAACATATTATATATATATATATATATATATATATATATATATATTGACTTAAACGTGGAAACGTATAAAATTGGTTCTTTAACGTGGCAAAAGCTGATAGTGGAACTAGAAATATTACGAAGTTATTCGTATTGGCAAATGCTGTTATACTTGGCAGAGGTAATACTTGGTCCCTAATTGAACACTTTAGTCCCTAATTGAAAATGTTTATTGAAGTCCAGCCATATGCTTGAGGTTGAATATGAGTATTAACTAAAGAATATTTGGATTGAAAAACTTAATTGAGCGATTTTATATTTCACAACAAAAGTTACTTTTTAATTTTGCCGAAAACATGAAAAAATGACATACCAACATCTGCCATAATGCCACAGATATATATATATATATATATATATATATATATATATATATATATATATATATACTAATGTTTTCAATACAATTTAATATATTTTAAATATACCAAGATTTATTAATCTTTCTACTCTCGAAAGATAGCCCCTGGAGTCCAGTTTAGTCAGCTCAGCATCTAATATATTATCCTCCTCATTTTTAACGTATAGATAACTACAGCGCATCGTCTAGACATTGACTCTATCAAAAAAAAAATCTACCTGTAATTTTTTTTCTCAACTTCTTTAAAAGAAAAAGATTTACTTCAATCAGGATCTTCTCTTTGATAGTTATTCTCATATAACGTAACACTTTAAGTCTGGAATCTTCCAAACTCCATTTTTTCTCCCAGTCTCCGCTGTTGGTATTGAATAAATGCCTATGTTTCATCATTTCGAAACACATTAATTTCTGGACTAGTTAACTTACTAGAAACTCTGGACCGTTCCACTTAGATAGTAGTATACACTTACCGTACGTTTAGGAGAATATAATAAGGATAAGGAAACTAGCCAAATACCAAACTAATTCTAAAGTACATAAGTGTAATCTGCCAAATAACGTCAGCCACGTTGGCGTGATCTGCCAGTCACGTTGGCGTTATTCAATTTCTTATTACTATCAAATATTTTCACATGTATTTCAACGCACTGAACTAAATAATGGATAGGCGTTACTTAATCTTCATGCTTTCTATATCTTCAACGCGTGCTAAATGCTTCAAAACTCAAAGTTTATAATTTCGGTGAATTATACAAACTACGTACAGCGAGAAACTATAAAAAAGATCAATGCTGCAACTCAGTTTGACTATTCATCAGAAAAAAAAATAAATATAACAAACCGTAATATTCAGCACAAGTATTAAAAAACAAATAAACGAAATAAAAGAGTAAATATATATGGGGGGAAAAGAAGAAAAAAAGAGCATCTCTAAACCATAAAACAGGGTATTTCATTTTCAGCCAAAATCTCAGCGCAACGAAGGAATTCAATAAAAAACTTTTCGGCGAGAACTTAAGAAATTGAAAAGCTTTCCAACAACAATGTATTCCTTCAACTTGGCGATCATATCACAGAATCGCTTAAGTTAAAAGCACGCTCTTCACCCGGGCTTCTACGAACACAAAAGGTAGCCGGCGAAAATTTAATTACAAATGTAAAAGCGGGAAGGTGAGAAATTCGCAGAGATACAGAGCCAAAGTCTGCAGACAAATTTAATCAGAACTCGAAAAGGGGTAGCAGTGGAAAGAATCTGAAAGCATAAAAATCATTTGATGCGGCTCGGATTTTTGTGTGCTCCATAATAAAGTACTTGGGTTAAATTATGTGATAACAATATCGGAATAAAAGGGAAAAACTTTGCTTTCCACGCAGCGCAATTATTTAGATTATATCTGAAATTCTGTTGGATACGTGCCTAGTTTGCAGAGTTAAATATGTATTTTAAAAGTCAGTAAAGATGATCGTTTTACACGAAATGATTTTTTTTTCTCTCTGAAATCAATAGCTCTCAGATATAGAAAAAAATGGTTTTCTCTTTATGTGTCTTTCTTCATCAATTTTAACTTAACAGAAAAGTAAAAGGTACTTAAGTTAAATTTGGTTGTGCAGTATTAAACATGCATTAAATATCAGTGGAAAACAACTTTCCTGCAGGACATGCATATCAATAATATTTAGCTACAATGAGCTAAAAAGTGTCAATGACAATATGAAACACCAAAGGGAGTTAACACCACATTTATCAATATCCCTGACACAGTGATTTCTCATAAATATAATTTATTTGAAATCTAAGTTAACTTAGGATTGAATGCTGTCCTTGAATAACTGATTTAAATGAATAACAAATCCCATTCAACGAGGTCCAGGGTTGGAATGACTTAAAACTATGGCATCCATGAAAAAATAAGCATGCGTGTAACGATGACAACTCTCTTATAAAAAGTGTAGGTTTGGGGTTCGAAATAATTTGGAGACAATATTTTTCGCGACATTGTTAAATTCAAATTTGGGAAGCTATAAAGGCCTATTGCTTCATGTTCATTCCTTCCACTTGAATATTTTAACCATTTCTTTTGCATATTATAAGCCTAATGGCTACTTTAACACAATTTTGTGTTAAAGATCATATGTTATAGGAAATGAGGAAACTGCTATTTAGAACTATTAAATCGTAAATAGGATTCACTTTATTATGTTCTAATTTGAATGTTTATTATTCTTCCTAAAAGATTATTATGGGAGCACCATATAGGTGACCCAGGTCTGCTCCCTATGAGAGGTCAGCACAGCAACATCCATGCCTTCTCTGGATACGAACCCGAGTCCACTTTGTGGAAGCACGAGACAGTAACCACTATACGATGCGGACGACTCAATACAATCTATTATGGATTCCAAAACACAGTGATTATAATTCGAAGATCAAGAATAAGGATGATTTTTACTAAGTTCTTAATTTTTAAAATGTTATGAATATAGAGACCTCCCTTTGAAAAAAAAAAATTCCGAAGCAGTACAAAATACACGACTTATACAGACAGTATGAAGCAAGTTACATTATAAAAGCAGTTATAATGGTACTAAGTTACTTTACCTACGGAAATATACGACTTAACTATAAAAAGAAGTACATAACGAGTTTTTTTCTTTTCCGGCACAAGAACGTACTAGCGGGAAGAACAAAGATCTGTCACTCATGTTGGAAAATAATCTTACGCGAAATAGAGTGCACGAGGAAGAGGGGAACTCCAGCCCTCCGATAACCAATTGCGTGACATAACAAATTCTGACAGTTTTTTTTCCTGTATTTTCCAAACATTGTCACAACGAGGGAAAAAAAATCTGTCTTCCATAAGACAGACGAAGATGTAGCACCACTTTATTCTCAGGACACAAATTTCCGATTACTGGTTTAAGCAACAAGCCTAATTACAACTCTTAGAGGCTTTTTTTTTTTGTACGACGGTTTTTACACCTAGGAAGCTGTACGACACGAGGTTTGAACTAAAATGTAAAATGAACGGGTGTGGAGAACACTGTAAAATTACCATCGTTTAAAGCCTGCTTGAACAGTTTAATGGCAACTATGTCAAACAATTTAAAAGTTACAGGATTTAAATTGATTTAAATTTAAACTTATTTAAAACTCAAGAAAGTTTCTTTTTCACTTTTATATTTAACTTAAATACTTCTCCCCCCCCCCTTCACCTGTTTTTCCATCTTTTTGCATAAATCTTTCCGTGTGTTTAAAAATACATTAAAAACTCAAAAATTACAGGATATTGGATTTTAAGACTTTACAAGAAGAAATAAATTTTAATTCATATAAAATAGCAAGTTTTGAGGAGTTCATTAAGCACTTAAGGGTATACATTAAAATATTTCAGATAGTCTTAGATGGGTTTCACAAACAAGCCAATGCTTCTTTCTCAGTCACTGTTTTCTTCCAAGTTATAAACCGAATAAAATGAAATAGGTGAGCGATATATCTCAAATTTCTTAAAATGAATGCATTTTCAACGTGAAAACTGCATTAAAAAGCTTAAAATTTCATAACTTTTGACAAACAAGATTTTCTCAATCCCTAATTGTAAAAAATATCAGTCAGAAATATTTATATAATTTGATCTTCCCCAGATCGCAAACAATGAATAAAAAACTGAAAAGATATATCAAAGATGTGTTGTAAACCAAACACACTCTCTCAAAATACTGAAACGACCGCGCAACAGCTAAGGTATTTTTACTGATGAGAAATTTATAATATTCTCTTTTTATAGATATTCCTGACTTGAACATTTTAGTATTTACCGAGTGACAACTTAGTGCATCATTGACTAGGTATAAACTTAAAATATTTTCTGTAAGTTTAGGATGTGCTTGTCTCCAAACGAGAAAAGAGTTTCGATGGGAGTTTGATAAGGAAGATGTCATCTAAAAATCAACAGTAGGTTTGAAACTACGTGACCTTAGGGTTTACATGCAAGATTTCTCAGTTATGCTTATAAAAATACAGCCGACTCCTGGCAAACAAACAATAAGAAATCTCTGTATCAACGGTTCAGTTGAGCCCCCAACCATTTGGGTACAACATTTGTGTTTTCTATGTTACTACAAGGCAATACGGCGTGTTCCTTGTTTAGTTGGCATACCTCCAAGCTAACATACGGAAAAAACACCTTCTCTTGATTTTTGGCTTGCTTTCATATTTTTTTCTGGGAGAATTTCGTTAAATTTGTACCGAAAAAATGAAACAGAAGACGCTTTACATTTATTTGCAATTTATGGTAGTAAAAATTTCGTTTTAAATTTTCTTTGAATATTTTCTATAATAGGAATTTGAAACCCCATTTTCAAATTTATAAGGATAAACGAAAATTTTGCCAAGAATAACAAATATATATTTTTATTAACAAACTTCTTTGGAAAACAATACTAATCGTACAACTTTGCTAAACACATACGGTCTCAAATATCAAAATGCGTTTTATCTGATGCATTTTATTGATGTATAATTCAACTACTGAAGTCTGTAAGCTCCATTTTGAAAACAAAATCCGTATTTAAGTAATTTCACTATATCGATCACGTATTATCTAGCTGATAGTGGACACATAAGTCGATATATTCCTATGTAACTTTTGAAGCAAAAGATGTGGATGCATTTAGGTATTTCTTTTATATTATCTCTAATATACTTTAACTACTCCAAAAAACGGACACTCGTAAAAATATTTCTAACTTTATTTTAAAGTTATTGGTTATGATTAATCTAGGTTATATCTCACCACATATTAATAAAATGGCGAATAACGAAATTTGTATGAAAATTATCTAAAAGAAATAGCGTATATAATATAATACATTACAAATCTTGATCATGGTTCATACCTAACCCCTCTGTTTACGACAATTGTGTTACCATTTGTGTGATATTACAAAGTTTAAAGAGGGAACTCACATAGAAAATAATCTAACGTAGAATATCAGCATTAAGACACGATTAAGATGAATTTCCTGAATTTGTTATAGTCTCCCTATCAAAGTTTTAAAAGGATTAACCGACTTCAATTCTAAATAAAAATGCCACTTTACTCCTATCGTTAACTGACATAAAAGCAACGTCAGCGAATGTAATCGTTTCCAGGCAGATGATAAATTTTCTAGAGCAAGGAAAGTAATGAGAAACATTAGCTGCATTAAACCCATATTAATCACGACCTCAAAAATACGATAGTTTTCCAGCATAAACATAGACAGAATGAGAATGCGTATATATCGAGTGTAGAAATAAGTACCAACTGGAAGAGTTTAATGGGAAATATTAGCTATTAAATCCATATTAATTACTCTAAAATTCCATTACGCCGTTAATGTACAACTCCGATCAATTCGGAAGCCCCGCTGTTCCGATGTCAGGTGAAACTCGCGCTTATTAATTTACCCAAGACGTCCCTCAACTAATAACAGAAGAGTGAGGTAACTACTACGTTAAAAGCCTTTTCAGGTCCAACGCATTAGATAAATTTTTATGAATGGCTGAACAGCCAATAAAAACAATTCTTCCCGTGATCAGGCTTTAAAGTTCTTTCAGTTACAATGCGAAGGTTTCGGGAAGCGAGTTAAAATGTTTTAATGTAGACCTTAACTCGAACGAGGCTTGGGAAGTTTGAGTTTTATTTAATCAAGACGTTGTCGTTGATCATCGCGTTGAAAAACAGCGCTTGAGTTTGTTATTTTTATACGATAAAAGTGAAATTATGTTTAAAATCTAGCTGGGATTAAGTGAAGACGCTGCAGTGCATGTTATCAGCATCAATGGTATTAAACGTAAAATATATTTTAGCTCCCGCTCGCATGCTTTCAATTTATTGACTCTTTGTCTCAATCTAATGAAAATAGAGTACGTTTTAACGTATTAGGGAAACTTGTTTCACTTCCTTAATAGTTTTCTTATAATAGAAATTAATACACATAAAAGAAAAATTACTAATCGGATGGAAATGGGAAATTATCAGCTTTAAATACTTGTTACATGAGACACTGAAATCTCCATAATGATTTTCCTTTAAACGAATCAGCTTATTCAAAGAAAAATGAAAAAAAAAATTCCCTATTTTATTGAAAACGGTAAAAAATAATAATGATCATTTAAATAACTTCCTACATTATCACTATTAGACTCAAGAATTCATCTGACTGTTAAATTTTTCATTGGCCTTGAGGAACGATTTTACTGTTTCAGTAAGTCACGCACATAACGCATTTACACCTCTGGAAACTGAACTACTTTAGCATCCAAGTTTTCACAGAAAAGTAGAGGTGTTAAGATTATATTTCTTGGAGAATATAGAACATAATATAATTGTAGAGCTTTAAAATTTTTTTTCAACCGTGTTACACATGCATGAACCTGACACAAAATTTCACTTTACTTTCCTTCTATAATTGAAGGCCTTATTTCAATAGTGGTCCAACTCCATTCTTGTTCATTTTGAGATACAGAGCCTTAAAGTCTACTGAGTGTTGAGAAATGACTTCTGAAGTCTGATTTGTAATGCCCTCTGATCGCATCAGAAATAAGCTGGAGGTGTACCAGTTTCAAAATAAGATAGAAATGACTTGTATGAACATGAAAGTGAGGCTAACTCCATTTTTTTTTAAAGTGGAGTTGGACCACTATTGAAACAAAGCCTTCAATTATTCTCATATAAGAGTTTAATTTTTAGATTTCGTTCTCACATTTTTATAGCAATCACAATCACATATTTTGCGATGATATATCTCGAGATAAACCGTTTAATCATTATAAATCTCGTTGAATCTATCAAAGGACTTGATAACAAGAAAAAGAATTACACGAGATATATCAATCAATATTAATTATATACATGTTCACTCATGTACTCAAAAGCAGAATTCTGTTACCTCGTCAAGCTTTATATGAAATTATTTTTGTTTAATCCAACTAAACAATATATTTCATGCTACCTACAACAGTCGTTCTTTGGTTTAATTAGGAAAATACCCATAATCGCGAGATGAATATTTTAAAAAACTAGGGGCTTCGCCCCTAGGCTCGCTACGCTCGCTTTTCGTACGGGGCCTTCGGCCCCTAATAAAGCTTACTCGTAAAAA
Source organism: Dolomedes plantarius (assembly GCA_907164885.2). Classification (NCBI taxonomy): domain Eukaryota; kingdom Metazoa; phylum Arthropoda; class Arachnida; order Araneae; family Dolomedidae; genus Dolomedes; species Dolomedes plantarius. Next base: position 103,060,266 of record OU015492.1, on the reverse strand, counting down.
GGCTTAATAAGGCTTAAAAGGGAATATTTTACTCGTAAAAGGCCCCTAATAAGGCTTACTCGTAAAAAAATATCTGTTATTGCAATGTGATATTAACGTGACCGACTACGTTGAAAACATCGATTTTCGACAATTGGTCGAGTTTTATTTATTTGTGTTTCTTATACTTTGGATCTTCCTCTTTCCAAAACTGTTTTTCTTTTTTCTCTACGTGATTTAGAAGAAACTTTATAGCCATTATAAAACATAGCGTTTGATCGAAAATCAAACCGGAAGTAGAACTTCGTAACCGGAAGTTGTCCTAAAATTGCACTAATTTTTCTCATTTTCAGCACTTAAATTTAGTTTTTTTTTCTAATTTTAAGTTTCAATAATGCTTTTGCTACATCCTTAATACTTTTTGGCAGTTATATTATTAGTTTATGTTTTAAAAACTGGCAACAATTCAATTCTCGTGATTTCTTGTTTACATCGTCCCGCTGATATTTCACTGAAAACAAGAAATATTAATATAAAAGATTAAGATTTAGGAAAAAAAATCAATGCTGTACTAAACAAGAAATATAATATAGAAGATAAGCTGTAATAAAGTAATCTGCAATAAATTAATTAATTAGTAATATATAAATCAATAAATTAAATAAACTAAATAATATAAAGATATGTACTATAAATATAATATAAATTTCAAACGTTTCTTGAAGTCAGTTAACTTTCAAGAACAGCAAAACAATGTTTGAGAGTTTAACCTTTGTTGCCACTCTCTGCTTGTCTTTAGAGTAAAAAAAATTTCAAGAACTAAGTATAAAAATATCGTTCGCGCATGAAGTATTTATTTTGATAAAGATACATTTCCCTTTTGAAAAAAAATAATAAACTGAACAAATGAACTTCTAAAATGAAAATGGCAACAAAGATCGTTTGTTTACAATCGTGAATTTGAGTTTTGGTATGATTAATTTATTAATTATTGACCCATTTTAATTATTTTAGGCTTTTTGGGACCACCTGAGGGTGGGTAAGGAGAATTTTGAATTTGATTTTAGTTTCTTTTAAATTATTTTTACATCTTTCCTCTGTTAGGGCTAATAGCGAAACACATAGGGGTGATTCTCGGGCAATGTAACAGCTTCCATCCATTTACTTTTGTCACTCTTATGCGAAGCGATTTTCATCACTGTTGAATTACTAGCTTTAAAATTCAATTAAAATACGAAATTTTAAGATAGAGACTTGAAATGAGGTTTATATGAATACGAAAGTTTTCAGCTTTCAGATGATGTAAATATTTTCTTTGTAAGATAATAACTCGAGGAGCATGGATACTACATCCACATATGGGACGATATTTCTTGAAAAACTGTGTTTCATTTTTTGATGAAAATATTAGTCTGTTTTAAAATATTTTTAAATAAATGAGGTCTAGTTTGAAAGAAAAATGTCTGTAGTCTTAGATTGTAAAAAGATCAAAATTCTTCGATCATTTTTTGCCGAGTTATCGTAATCTGAAGATGAAAAAGTCAATATCTTCCCACAAAACATAAAATTTAAAAAAAAACTTAAAGTCCGACAAAGATGAGACATGTCTTACTTTGTTTCCCCTATTTTTCTGCATCCATTGGTATCGCTCTCGACCCCATACCCCCAGCGGTTTCAGAGGAGATAGCGTTGCAAGATTTTGACAGAGGTGGCGGCAGCGGGATTTACTTTTTTTTAGAATAGAGAGATTAAACAATTAAGATCTGTAATCATAACTCTGATCTTTCTCATTGTTTATTTTACCATGTTTTTTATTAACTCGCTTGATTGTGTGTTTGTCCAGTACAAATCTTGCAATCGATTTTTAACTAACTTTCCGAATAGCTAGACATTTGAAACTTTTAGAATAGCTCAGAACACGATGACAATGCATTCTTTTAATACTTTTAGCCATCTTTAAGCAGATTTGAATTCATTTTCAGTTAATTTTGTTGTTTGAAAATCTCTTATAATTGCTTTCTTTATTACGCATTTGATCATTTTCTTTCAAGTTGAGGGGATAATTCACCAAAAAAATTTAATACATAGAATTGTCAAGTTTATATGATTCAACAGAAAATTTTAAAACGTGGTATATAAAAAGTCCTTTTTATCTTGTACTTATTTTATATTTTCTATGACAAGTCTTTTCTGCCATGAGATAATTCCACTTTTACTACAAATCACGAATTTAAACTCCATTATCCGTAACGGTTCTCCCAAAGTATTGATTCATTAGAGAGAACAATTAAAATTAAATAATCAAAATCTTCTGCATATCGGGATAACATAAATTCTAATTATTTGTGTACATGTAAATGTTCTCCATTTTAATTTCTTCTCAGTTTTGTGCGAAATAATTTCGCCGTTTCATCTAAACCGATAGTCTAAACCAGGCTTTCCCAGACTAAGTTCCGCTGAAAACTGGTGTTCTTCGGAAAGTTAATAGGTGCACCGTAAAAACATGGAATTGTTTTATATTCTGCAACGGCTACAAGGAATTCAAACATGTTTGACCGATTAAAGCTATAAAATGCCTAAAAAAGTAAACACTAAATATATAATTAATGCTTTGTTTCTCATTTTTTAAAAAAAATTATTGATTATTTATTATTGCATACCCTACAAAATAAACAAGGTATTTCGTTAAAATTTCAAGATTTACAAAGTGTTCTATCGCAGGAAATGTTTGGGAAACCCTGGTCTAATCTATTCTGTGTAACCTAGGGTCTGCTCTGTATAAGACACATTGTGGAATACAACCCTCTTAACCCTAACACATTCCAAAAGGAGGAGAATGTATTTTCTGGAAACGAGATTCAGACTTCGGTAATGCCTCTATAGTATATAAATATGAAATTTTATCGCAAATCATTTTCTAGTCCTTTAGCACTCACAAATTCTTCGGTAATATGGCTTTGTAGGAGGTTTGAGCACCATCCGTGCGATTTTTTTTGTCTTTGTCGTTTAAAAGCAAAGCAATGACAAAAAATCACCCCGCACCGACTAACTGATCTATTCCCGAAGCTTTCCTCTTGTTAAAATTACGGAACACGTTCTTCTATGTCATTCAACTTCGATAGTAGAAATGTTTTGTTATGGAAGCACTTGACAGTTTCAAACATGAAATATTTACTCAACAGCAAAATTTTAACATTTTTCTGAAGTTACCGCGAAAACCCTGAACAAGATGTGTAAAAAAAAAAAAAAAAAAATTCTGTTGTCACCACGGGAACGCTTCGGTTATGTGTTCCTCCGAAAAGAATAGAATAAAAGTGACAGAAGGCCAAAAAGTAAGAAAGTGTTACGTTTGGGAAACGAATTCAAATCTTCCTTGATGTATAAACAGGACATTACGAGGCAATTCAGAATGTACGCCAAAGAATAAAATTTGTCGCCGAAATTGCTAAAGAATAGTCCTGCAACCATCCAGTCAAAACCTGGCAGAAAGCCCGCGGGGACGAAAGTAAAAAAAAAGAAAGAAAATAGAAAAAAAAAGAAAAATGAAAGAAGGGAAAGAAAGGAAGAAAACAGAAAATTTTATGGGGCGAGAAATTCAACGATCCCAAAAATATCTTCTAGAATTTTTCTGTTTCTTTTTCCCATCCATTCGCTACATTCGTGTGAGGTTTTGTTTGAAGTTTTCTTTTATTATTATTTTTCTCTCCTTTGCTTATTTCCTTCACTCCCCCCCTCCCCCCTAAAGTCTTTGGTCCAGACAAAGGGCCAGTTTGGTCTGTATAATTTCTTTCTTTTTTCAGGGAATCAAAATGACTACTAGAAATAGAGAAGGACTGATGGTGAGAGAGGGGAAGGCTAGAACGTTCGAATCCTCGTTTTCGTTCCCAAAGCCTTAACAGATTAAAAATCGTCTATTTCAGCGAAACGTTCTTTTGTCATCAGCACTTTTCCGATCTCGACATGAGATCTTGTAAAGTGTACTCCTTTTTAAGCTCTTTGTTGCCGTTTTTCAAAGTAAACGATTCCTTTATAACTGTAAACAATAGACACTCCATTATCAAGGAAAAATTTGCAACACATTGAACATCGGTTTCGGGGATTATTTATAGAATCAGTAAGCGGAAGACATTCGGTTTTGAGAAAAAAAAAAAAGATAGTTATAAATACACACGTACGTCTGTCTGTTTCTAATACAAGTTAAATCTGATAAGCTGTCGGATTAAAAAGTATAACGTGAAAATTTTTTAACAAATTCCTCTGGAGAACTATTTTTTTCCTCAATCTTTTAAACTTCAGAGATGATAAAACATAGGTATTAAAAATGCATTTAAAAGTTTAGTGATTCACCATAACTTGTTACTGGTAAATATACCTATATTTAAACAAAACACGTAGGCGTATTTATTAGCAGTTTAATCGCTTTTTTTCCTTAGCTTAACTACATAGCTTTTAATGGCATTAAGAAATTAGTTTTTTCTGTCACAAAGGACTGATAAAATTATATAGTTATTTCTTGATTTTTTATATCAAAGGTATTTCTAAACATTCGGGTTTTGGTTCATTTATACACAAAATAGTAGCTAGGGAGGATGACTTTTTGAGTGAATGAAACTTGCTTCTCTTGTTCAAAGAGTTAAGGCTAATGACTGTTCATTCTACATATCTATTCTACTGGGCTTCAGATTTCGATGCATATGCTCGAAATGAGACCATTAGTTTCCTACTCCACGTACTAATCCCCCACCCCACCCCTCTGAAGATGTTGCCCCTGGGGTTGCTCGGTTAAAATTGAGGTGCCTCTAAGGGTTGGTGTTGGTCTACCTATACGGTGCCCTCACTGAAAGTAACCAACTATTCTCGTGGTTAAAGTGCGAATATCTTCATTCACAGGTGTCCCGCATTGGCAAGCAACAACAACAGTTTCCTTCCCTATTCCTTTTAATCATTTCTTCATTTATTTGTTTTAATGTCTTTCCATTCCTTATCATATTATATAGCGACTTGAATAGAAGTAACATCTCTTTTCTGATCAGTTTCCGACCTAGTAACTCTAGTAACTGAATTGGATTTCTTTGTGAAAGAATGAGCTAAAAACTTTTTTTTTTCGATTTTAATCAAAAGACGAGGGCGTATATGAGGTTTTAAAAATAAACTCACACGTCTTTTTTTTCCATGGTCATTATCACGTAAGCGAATTTTCCTGAAAGGACTGAAAAACGCACTCAATCTGAGAGTAAAGGAAAAATTACGGTCGCAGTAAAGCGCGATAGGAGGTCCATTATAAAGGCGCATTATGAGGTGTTAAAAACACGAACCTGAAAAGCTGTGTACCGCAACCGTGATAACAAGAGAGAGGGTGTTTCAGAGACCCCGAAACACTTCGCCATTACAAAAGGGCTGATAAAAAACAGCGTTACGGTCGCTGAAACACATGGTTGTGCGCGTGCCGTGCCTATCCAAAAGCGGGAATTTTACCTCTCATGAACGCTGTTTTGTGCCGACCATAAAATCGGCGATAACGGACAGCGAAAATAAGTTTTTCCTTCTTGCAGCGAGGATGCTAAGTGATGCGGAAGAGCGGAAGGATTCTCAGAGGCAGAGGGGATCATCGTTTAGTGCCAGAGATATGAAGGAGCTGGCTTCTCAGAAGGTATCTGAAGCGGATAAGAGTTGCTGCTGGAGAGGGGTGGGGTGCTGAACACTGGACTGAAGACGATTTGTCAGCTACGGTAGTAACAGCGCTTGATTACATTAACGCGTTTTAACACGCTTAAACAACTGATTGTATTTTAACACTGTACAAAATAATGCAATAATAAATATTTCAGATCTTTCGGATTTTCAGATTTTTATATCTTTCGTGTTAAAACTTAATACAAATAGCGAAACCATTTTTTGCTCTCAAAAACAGTTCTATTTTTTTTAAATGGAAACATTTTCAATTCAATTTATCTGTTCATATAGATATTAGAAGTTGGCAAAACATCATAACTGCTTTTTTTTTTTAAGTAGATGTTATTTAAAGACAAACAACGGCGTACAATTTTTACTAGAAAGGTGAAAATCTCAAATTTTCCGATAACAATAGGGAAGAAAACCTTTTTACGGATAATAAAGTGAAATCTATTAATGCCAAGCTAAAGAAGCATTCGAAATATTACGAAACAAGCTTGAAAACAATAAAAGTAACTTAAGAGCATACAGATACTCTATAAATATTGAAAACATTGACTTTTCCCATCGAAAAATTTCAAACATATACCTAAGGTATGGGGCACTTGACGTTTGCTTGGAAATGTTTCGAACAAAATTCCGATATTAGCTTTCAGTATTGGTCTTCCTCCTCTAGTGCGGAAATAAAGCTGAAATTTTCTCCTTAATGTTTACGCCTGAACAAGAACATTTTTTTCCAGCTTATGTGCGGGAAGTATGATTAAATGACATTGAAATGCCAACATTTTTGTTTTGGCGCAATGCTGTATCCCATATTTTGCCCACCATTTTGTTCAGATACAGGAATATCTTTTTAGTATTGCTTCGCTTTAAAATTATCTTACTTTTAAGGCATAATCAGCTAAAAATATAATCAAAAGCATTACGAGTACGCAAATGTTTTTTTCTTCGTATGTAAGGTTGCATATTTCTAGTCACTTTATGATGTACAGAATGCAGAGAGGGGATCTTAACCTCAGTGTAGAGCTATAAGAAACGAAGCCGTTCGCTTTGTATGCTCCAGTATGGCAGCTTTCAAAGCATAAGGCTGGTAACGATCATAATCTTCATATATTTAAAAGGAATAAATATATTTTGAAAGCAATAAACAAGCCTTAATTTTTTTCTCAGTTTACATACAGTTTTATAGGTTTCAATTTTTGGCAATTATGGCCCCTCCTCTTGGATTTCTGTTTTACGAGCGATCTCCATTTTTTTTACTTTTTATAGCAAGAATCACGTGAAAGTCGGTTACATTGGGTAAATGATGGGAGGTATTTAGTGGTTTATTTTATTAAAGCCTGATTACTTTCATTCAAACTAAGTTCTAAATTCAAAAGGAAATGCTAAAAATATCACCAACAGAACTTACATCCTGTCTGTAGAATTATACATTAAACTTAAGGCCGCTGTGTACTAACCCTATTGTATTCGCTCACCCCAATGTTAACTTTTGGAGAAAATGTGCCAAGGATTGCCGACTTGGATTGAAAGATTTAAAAAAATAAAATTTTACTCCGTAATAGAGAAAGAAATTTTACACCTTGGGGCATTTTTCGTTTAAAATAAATGGAAATAATATTTTAAAACTTAAATTATTCGGGGAAAAATCTGGTGTAGTGTGTTTTAAATGCTCCTAAATTCCTTTGGTGGTCGAAATATATCAAATGAATCCTGTTGCAAGGTGCAGAAAAGTTCAGGCTATCTGAAAATACCATTGTTATTAGATTATAAGCATTTATGCTGCTGTAAATAGTAGACAAATTTTCTCTATAGGTTAACACTGAGGTGAGCTAATCCAATAGGGTTAGTACACAGCAATGTTAAGTAATACTAAATTATGATTTGCATATTTCTAGTTAATAACTTATTTGCATGATGGATATAAACCCCCCCCCCCTTTTAATGTTTATATGTATATTGCAGAAATAGGGCTTGTGGCGGCCCTGCGGTACAGCGCGCTGGTTTACGGTGCTGAGGGTGCTCAGATCGAATCCTGGCGTCGCGCCACGAAAAATGCCTCCGTTTGTGTCGTCCCTTCACAGGGGGTAATGCTGTCCGCCTATATGGTGCTCCCATAGTAAAATGGACAGAAAAATGCGTGGCATAGGTGAATGTTTGACGACAAGTGCCTCCACTTAGAGAAAAATAATACTGTACAAATAAAAGTAAATGTTACATTGTTCTGAAAATGATTCTGTAATACAATCCCCCGATAACACCTTTCGTGAGTCCTTGCCGAACACACATCCTCGCCGAAATTGATCGTACTCATAAACAGGGTTACACAATATTCTCATAATTCAGACATTTTGTGTAATTTTACTTCAGCTCTACATACAAATAACTCCGTTGCTACAACATGTATGTACAGAAGAATATAAGTGGATTTTTCTCTTATAAATTATGGATTTCAACCCAAAGCAAAATCGAAACAAATTGCTTTCGAAGGGATTCTAGAGGATTTTAGAGTTTGTAAGAAGGAATCACTTTGCAGCAGCCTCCTACTGTGTAATACTTTTTTATTTTTGAAAAAAAAAAATAAGAAGGGGGAAAAGTAAAATGAGGATCAGAAAATAATGACGTCATCTGATCTGCTTAGTGAAAGGGAAATACGGATTCCCCATGATTGAGAATTTTTATATTTTCTACGTAAATGAATTTCTTTCTTTTTTCTTCTCACAAATTTTGATCGTACAGGTCTTATAACGTAACAATAAAAACTGGGATATTTTCTGAATTGCAGTATACAGTATACAGAGACGGAAAGTTTTGATTTTTTTTCTCCCGAAACTATGATAAATTACTGCAAAGTTTCCTAGGTGATAAAATACAAAGATTCTTTATGGTTAAGATATTTTTTAACTGCTTCATGAAAGAATAATTTAATTTTACTGAAACTAATTTCATTAATGCTTTAGTTTGTTTCTTCAAATATTTATTATTATTAATTTCAATTATTAATGTAAATTAATATGATCGTATCTATTCTATTCGCTATTGGATTTTTAGTGCTCTGTGGTAATCTTTTTGGCCCATGCACGAGTTCTGTACGCAATACTTCTGAAATTCTGTAATAAACGTATCAAAAGACAATAATGTAGTAATAAAAGAAAAATTTTGCATTTAATGCAAAACATAAAATTTTTATGTCGTCTTACATTAAAAAAATTACATAAAAGACATGAAATTTAAATCAAAATTTAACCCTGATTGCTTCACCTGATTGATCAACTAGAAAACTAGTATCGAAAAGTGGGTTAAATCAGGGAATTAATTTTTCTATACAATTCTGAAAATTCCCGATTATTCAAACAAAATAGCATACAAAAACCCATGAAAACTTGAGTAATCCTTGGATTACCCAAGAAAGATCCTCTAAACATCGCATATGTTAAACTATTCAGAGGTTTTTACAGGAATCATAGATCGTAATTCAATTAAGGTTTAATTAGATTAGTTGTAAGTATACACGGATTTTCAGATTATCATAGGAAAATTTCTCACAAAATCTTTGGCACATGAACTATGTTGACATGTTTCGGACAGTCTGCATTTGGTTTTTACCTTTTTTCTGATATACGATCATTGGATAAATGTATCTACTCCGGCTATTTGTGTAGCCGGATTACTCTGATTCACACGAAAGAAAAATTCGGAGTCAAATTCGATATGAGACAAAGGTTTTCAGCATGGCCTGTCAGTAAGGGGATACAAGGTTGGTTGACAGCGTTACGGTCATTTTTTGATACACAAGGGCTAATTAGACCGGGACCTACTGCTTAAAGCCGATTCCGAACGGCTACAAACATCCATGCCAATAATGGGCCTCGAACCCACAGACTATGGTACCGAATGCCAACGCCCTAACCATTCGGACATCGTTCGGTTTAAGGGGATATTAGGATCTTTATTTCAGAAGAAAACTTTTATTTTAATTGAATCCAATCGAAACTACTATACTATATATAGTTCATTTAAAACTTCTGAATGATGCATTTTTAAGGCATAAGGGACCATTTTCGCGTTAACCGGGCTTTGACCAGACAACATTGCATTATTTAAAACAGATAATCGATAGTTAAGCTACTTCATTAACAACCCAAAATCCCGGCAAAGAAAACACCATACCATTTCAAACTTCATTATCGTTCCGAAAGAAGAGAGCGCAAAATATTCGAATCCCCCCAAAACAAATTAACTGCGGAAAAGGTCATGTGTCACCGTCTTCCACCCACAGCACCGGAGAGAAAAGAGTCTTCTCTTATTACAACACACACTCGGAGACGTGTTCTTTTCCGCAATAAAGTGCAGCGAGATTTCTTATCACAACCGGTCGGCACTCGGATGTTATTAAAAACGGATTTTCAGAGCGGAGGAGGGGTCGAAAATCACTCGAAAACGTTGACTTTTCAGCTGACTCACCCCCGTGTGTACCTGGGCGGGGCAAAGAAAGGATTTTCGGAGTTTGCACAAGGGGGGACACCGCCACCTTCCTTCCTTTCCAAATGGAATTCTCGTATTATATGGCACCTCATATACACATATTTCCTGACTTTTTTGATAACCGGTGGGGCGTGTGAGTGTGCTGAAAAATAAAATGATAAAAATAAAAATAATAAATAAAAAAAGATTGCGGACCGGCGTTTTCTATTTTTCCCGCAAAATACACGTTTTTGCGACTATTTGGGGGGGGGGGGGGGGAGGAGGGAAAATTTTCCGAGTAAAACTGCAAATGGAAAAGTTTTTCCCGGTATGTATTGCAAGGTGGAGATAAGGGGCACAACCTCTCCCAGAAGGATCGATAGAATTGCGGATCTCCGAGAGAGGTTATGATCATATGTTTTCCGCGTGTGTAGTAATCCCTACATGTGTTGCGATGTTAAACATTGAAGGGGGAAGAAGGTAAAGCCCTCTAATCCAAAACTCAGAAATGTGAAGCACAGCATCAGTCGGTATTTGAAATTATTCATCCGTTTCATATTAAAATGAGGCGGTGCTCTTGCACAACTGGGAAGTAATTTTAGAAGATTTACTTTTGTGTAAACGCGATTTTATAAACGCTACCGGGGAAAAATCTGTATGCCTTCTCTCCTATGAAGGGAATTTATCCTCCATATCCTTACTTAGAGAATTTTCATATTCAAAAATAAGGGTAAGGCATGTAGAATTTTCAGCCTATAATGTATGTGTGTTAATGGGTCCGGTACTTTAAACTTTCAATATAGGCACATTTTTATTTTTTTGGTTTCAAACACACCAGAGATTTTAGATTAAAATGACTCAAACAATATATTTCTACGATGGTAACATTGGCAAATGCAACTTTTTTATTCTGTGTACTGTCTAAATGTACTTATCGTGTACAAATGTACCCTGCTGTACAACATGAGTATACCTATAAGTTTTTGCAGGGTGATCTTTTATCAGTCTTCAATGGAATGTATTAAGAGTTTTGGATTCGGAGAAAAAAAATCACATAAAATTTTCCGGGATGCAAAAATTACTTTCTAAAAGAGAGATTTTTCTTTCTGCTTTTGAAAAAGATTAAAAATTTTTTAAGTACAATTTTCACAAATCTTGAAGACAAAATCATTTTGAGCCCTTCCTTACCTACGAAAGGAAAAGAAATTGTCCAAGAGGGTAATTGGTCAATATATTTATTAAAATTGTACACACATAAAATTTTGAATAAATTTTTTTAAGTAAAGTTTTAGCTATTCCAGGTTTATAAGCAGAATAACCTTCGTATAAAAACAAATTTTAGATAAAAAAATCGTTACCAGCGTAACCAAAAACAATCAAAATTAACATTTTCTGAAATTTGAAAGAAACACTGATCTTATTGCATTATGGTTTTTGTTTGTATTGTATTCGATATCTGTTCCAGTTCAGGAACTGAAAGCTACAGAAATATGTAGCCAATACGAATTTGGCGAACATTAAAACCCTCTCTTTTTAATGGCGCCCAGAACAAAAAATTACACTAAATCACCTCGCTAGCGGAGCTTTCACCCAATTTAATTTTTTTTTCATAGAGTTATAAACAAGAAACAAAACAAGAAATCCGTTTTCTTACGCATTCATTCACTTTCGAAGAACAATGATATTTCCTCCCTTGGCAAATAATAGGAATGAATTGTTTTGACAAGTTGAAATTCCTCTCTGAAGTCAGCCTAGGAAGAATATGCGTGATGCTCTGTGGCACTTCGAACACGCACACCAGTAAAATCAAGAGCTATTTTAAGCATTACAAAAGTAATGGTGTTCAAGCAATTCATTCTTTTTAAATAACCACGGAAATCCGCCTGGAATAGAGGAAATTTCTAAAAATAACAGTAAAGAAAATTACGTTGTTTGAAATTATGTTTATAACAGCCAAGCACGAAAAAAGTGTTTGTTATAAGGCTGAAACAAGCAGCTTTATTTCAAATAAGTAAAAACTTATATGTGTGCTGCATGTGCGCGGACTACCCCCAAAAGTAAAGAAAACATTATCGATGGGCTAATAAGAATTGCAGCTGTTTTAATACCATATTTTATGGGGAAATTTGTCAAAAGATCTGGATGAAAAATGAGTTAATATCAAATTTTATTGTTTCCACGTCACGGCCGAGTGAGGAATCTAGTATTCCGGGAAAACGTTTTAATGTCAGAAAAAATGGCTTTAGCGTGGTAAAGTGGTTATAATATGAGAAAAATGGAATGAATGTGCTGCAGTATAATTGAAAGATGGCGAATTAATCTAAAATGTCATGAAGTCACTTTTTTTGGGGGGGGGGGGGGGGAGGGGGGAACTTGTACAAGTTAATTCTCAAGATAACAAGGAATGATAAATCTAAAATCTGAAGTATAATTTTACAGATATTAAAAAAAATGAAATATTTAATTATATTGTTATTTGAAAATAAACTTTCACTCCAGCCTAATTTCAAAACAAAATTGAATTCGTCATAGCCTGTGAATAACATGAGACCAAATGGATTACAGGAAGTCTCATAAAATGCAAAGTAAATGTAGTTCCTTATTAATATTATTCAGAGGATGTGGAAAATTTTTACTTCAGACCTGGGTGAAACTTTAAATGCTGTATATTAGGCTCTATGCTGTCCAATGGGTTGCTGAGCTCTTTTAGAGCTTGCAAATCATAATTAATTTTTCTAAAACATATGGGGTAAGTAAACACCGGTCAAGCGGCTTTAACATTTAAATTCTAAGCAACCGCTTCATATTACATCTTATGTTAAATCAATTCGAATACAGAGAAAGTGAATGTTTCAAAACTAGCTTCCAAAAATTACTGAAAAAAAATTTCTCGACAAATCATTACCAACAATTAATTTTTCGTAGTAAGTTCATAAACTAAAACGGGTTTGAAAAGCTTCGCTGACCAACACGGAATCATTTTCATAATATAATTTGATACAAGACACTTGAATCATTATAAATGCACACAAACATATTTTTTCTCTTTTCTTTTTTTCATCACCTGGCAAGTGAACAATCACTCACCGTCCCCCCCCCCCCCCCCACTCCCCAACAACCTACACCTGACGAAACAGCTTCATTTTCATGTAAATTATGACTGCGTTTCTTCCTTCAATTCTAGCAGAAAATTGAAAAATTAGATTAAAACGAACTCCCAAAAAAATCTTATTTAAAAAGGCACATTCATCCTGACCGCAATTTTACCCTTCAATGCTTGCAATGGAAACTCTATTGAAAACATTTTTTTTCACTTTTTTCCCCACTGACCCGCAGAGACCTCTGGTGATGCTTTTGCAAACTGTTTTTCAATACCATTGGAGTAAAAAAATTACGGGAAGTATGCCTTGTTGTAGTTTCTTTTTAGTTTTTTCTCTCCATTCTTGCCTTGAGGCGATGGATGTCTCATCTAACTGGTTGTAAGAACCACTACTCGTAGTAGCCGTATGTTTTATGTTGTTCATTTCTCGTTTCCATTTATTTTTGCCTTACCTACCTGCTTTGTTTTTATTCCCTTTTCTATGAATCTTCCTTTTTTTTCCACGATCGCTGAACTCGTTCTCGGATTGAGTGCACGTGGATACATGATTGGCAAAAACGATTTTTTTTTTACCTTCATTTTCTCCTCTTGGGATTTTTTTTTCGTACCGTATCTATCATGAATTAATGCAGGCTTCGTAAACTTGAAGTTACGATAGATTATGAAGTAAGAAACTCGGTCAGCCGTAAAAATATACGAGGAGAAAGTTTTTCGTTACTGTTTATCGTTATTAACATGCTCGGATTTCTTTCCTAGCATTTGACGAATGTATATTTTTTGCAATATATTCGTTTCGTATATGTTTTTTTTTCGGGGGAGGGGGTCGACAGAGAATCATTCTAAAATATTCTTCCTTAACTAGGGTATTCCTATAACGAGGTACACGACAATTGTACCTGACAAATAGCTATTAGTATAAAAGTATCCAAAAGTACCCCTTGCCCTAAAGCGAAGATTGTAAAAGTAAGCAAATGCATACAGATATATGCTTATGCCTACACCAATCAGCCCAGAGTTCAATAATGATTTTAAAAGGTATATGTATTCACATCGGTTTGGATCTCAAAACCTGATATTTTGATTAGCTTTTCGATATTTTATCTGAAATCTAGAAATTTTTTTTATAAGGGAGGGAGGGTGATATGGGAGGTAAGAAGTTTGATTAACATTTATAAAAAGAAATGCACGGTTTGGCTACATTGTTGGTTATCATTCCTTAAAAATATTCCTTATTTTTAAGAGCAAAATTCAACATTCAAAACCAAACACCCAAACACCCAATTATAGAAATCAAAACCAAACACCGAAACAACCATTACACCAAACAAATTTAAACAATGTGAGCTGTCCAATGATCCCTCGAATTTTGTTGTTGTTGCTTATGCCCCTTGACCGACAGTAACATCAGAACAAGTCTCGACTTCGAATTGTTGCAGACATGTCTTCCCCTTTTTCATAAAAGCTGGAAGGTTTCTTTGTGAGAATAATACGGTTTGTTCGCATTGCTTCAGGAATGCAGCGTAATGTCAGCGTTACTAGCATAAAAATATTCTAATAAAACCAATCTCAGACCTTAATAATGTCGTGATTAATCGTTTGGAGGTCTGTGATTGGTTAAAAATATTTCGAAGCGAGTAACGCTGAAGCTTCTCCGGATACAATGTGAATAAAATCCTGTTCACATTGCATCCAGACCTTTGTTTCGTTGCGTTACTACGTGAGTTCCGAGATTGTTGCCACGACCTGTGATTGGTTTGACATATCACATGGTCAATGAATTGGGGTGTGTAATTGGTTAAAAGCTGTAACACTGACGGTACGTAACGCTCTGAATTCAGTGTGAAGAGGCCGTTAGGCCTTATTTTACAGCACTCGTCTCTAGCAGACAGGAGATTTCCTATTTATTCCCAAACGCTCTAAGCTTTTTCTGGAGGCAGAAGGATAAGGAAACTGTGTAAGTGTGTAAACATATTTTTGGCGTTAGAGAGGGTGGAGATTTTATTTTTCTGTTCCGTTGAATCAACAGCGTGTGACTGACGTTCGAGAGGAATCAATAGATCGCAAAAAGGCAAAAAACAGTGACATAACCCGATATATTTAAGTCTTTAAATTCGTTTCCTAAATTAGAAAAAAGGTAGAGGACTGAAAATAATGAAAAAAGATAACATTCCCTTGTAAACAAGTTTTGGCAAAGCACATTTTATGATCATGTGTCCGTTAGCACATCCCGTTGGAAAATAACCCGTAACTCACTCCTTAAAAGTGTGTTGCCATCTTCAAAAACATGCAAATGTATAAAAATCCCAAAATAGAATTTCCTCGCGCCCCCATAAAACTTTTCTAAGGCTTGGCGCAGGAAAAAGGAGATGCGGTGAATGAAAGATGTTCCTGTTTTTCTTTTTCGAGGATGACTGAATATATGGATCCAAATATGAAATATTTGCACGATTTTTCACGGTCTTCTCGAAAATCACAGACTATATGGCCACCTGGAGGAAGGGCTATACGTTAGGGGTGAAATCTTGATTTTTGGAAACAAATTTAGCCCTCGGATTCGGATGGTTTCTTAATATTTCGTGGGGGTTTCCAATTTTTTCAACACATTGTACCTTCATATATATATAAAAATATTTAATAGAAATTGTGGATTTTGCAGTAAGAAACACTAAAAGAGAGTAAAACTTTAAGACAATTGTTATTCAATATTTTGTTCGATTCTAATACTAAAATCAGATTTGAATAGAAAAATAAATAAGGTTTTAACAATCATCCCCCAAGGGCCTGGATATGAGCTGGGCTTTTTTATCCTAGAAGCCGGTGTTTTATATCATGAGCCATACCGGTTCTATGAGGAACTCTAATCTTTTGCATTTTATTCTTAGGATAATCTCTCTTCTATTTCAACGATATGGTAAATTAGCTTGTACATATTTTTTCTCTTTCATTAATTTTTATTTTTCAGAAGCTGATTTTTTTTTCGACCATGATTTTTTTCTTAAGAGTACTTAGCATTCCATTACCATTATTTCCAGCAACCAAGCGTCGTTATAACCGTCTGCTATGCCCGGGCCCGAATCCCGTAAATTATACCACGAGACCAACAGAATCCTCCTGGTAATAGAAATATGATAAACCTATTATTTTTTTCAAATTGCGTTTATTTAAATGTCGTAAATTAGTCATGAATTTGACCACCGGAATTATAAAACCCCTGGCAAAAAGAGAGTAAATGTGTAATATCGAAATTTGAATGTTTTCCAACCTTATAAAGGATAAAGATGATTCTAATTACGTGCTTTTTTATTGGTTTAAAGTAGTGGTTTTACGCAAAATTTGCCAAGCATTTTACGACAATAAGATATTGATTTTTTCCCCTACATTTGTAAACTTTCTTCAGAAAATTGCCGGCCAAAATTTCAATCGATTTGTTGTTGTTCCTAACGCTCCCTGGCTGGAAGTTTCAGACCAAGCCCATATAGGCTTCGTAATGCGGTTCTGGGTTGCAATAGTACCCCAAGGGTCGGAGTTTGACTTGGTTAGGTGCCACCAAAATTTTGACCTAACAGCCCCAGGGGCAACCGTTCTGGGGCCGACCGTTCCCCAGTGTGAGGGGATCGTACCTCCCCCCCCCCCCCACTGTCCTAATAGAAGGACTTTTCGGTCTACGAAATTAACGTGCTCATGTTCGGCCTAGTTACGAAGGTATTTAAAGGCGCTTGTCGGGATTCGATGCGAGCACCCTTAGTATATCGAAAGCTGGCGCGCTACCGACAGGCTACCTTCGGCGTTCAACCAGTTTAAATAATTTAAATGTCAAAGTCGATAGCCTCTTAGATTATGTTTAGGCAGGCAACTAGGTCCATACCACCTACGTTGAATTAGGGTTCCTAAGCTTTGGCTTTTAATTTTAAAATTACGCGTTTGGAAGCCTTAAATAAAGCGACTTATATAAATAGCAATTATAGCTTTGCAATGGGTTACGTTAAGTTATGACGATTTTATTTAAACCCAAATAGCAAAAGAAAGATAATTACAATAGAAGGTTTACATTTTTTTTCTTTCTGTTCAAGATTTTCTCCTCGTTTGAGTCTGTATGAGTTACAGTAAAAAATTAATCTTTCTGCATATCCTTCCCCCTACTTCACAATCAAGAAACAATTAACGGGAACCTCTCTTTTCCCTGACACAAAATCGGTGAAAAAAAGGGAACAGTTTTTCTTATTGTTCGATTTCTTTCTTATTCATGTCTTGAGGGGACGGTACATAGAGCCCCTTCATTAAAAGCCATATCTTCCTCTTGGGGAAATTCTCCAAGCTCACCTCCCATGTATTGTGGTTGAAACTTTTGACAGCGTTGGAGTAGGTATTTTTTGTTAGTGTTCTGAAAAATGCTTATTTTTGAAAGAAATGTCAGAAAAATTTATTTTTAAATGGAAATAATATTTGAGTTTTTCTGAATAGTCAACAAATTATTCGGAGAAATGGGGAATAGTCAAATTTTTCTGGTACATATGCACAGTGAAACTTCTCTAAAGCTGCCAGTCCAATAAAAAGTGGCCGTTTTGAGGAGTGACCGTCGAATAGAGGTCGATTTCTCTATGGCGGCCAGTAATGGTTTCAAAAAGAAGTGACCGTTTCGAGGGGTGGCTGGCTAGAGAAGTTTCACTGTATTATTTATTTATTTTATTTTTATTTATTATTATTATTATTTTTGACTGAGGGTTTTTACACTAAATTATTCTACTACGCAACCTTCCTCAAGTGGGAAGAAGAGAAAATCAAAATTCATCTTTTATACACTTTAAGTTGTTACGTATAGACAACTTTTCTTCACTAGCTATGATGAAGATGTATTTAAGCAGTGAGTACAACTTAAACTTTATTTCTTATTTAGGTTTCAGAGTCGTTATGGTTATCAGAAAACTTCCTGCCCAACGATTACTGATTTTGGAAAAGGTTATGAAACAATTAAGGGGCA
This sequence comes from Dolomedes plantarius, assembly GCA_907164885.2. Taxonomy (NCBI): domain Eukaryota; kingdom Metazoa; phylum Arthropoda; class Arachnida; order Araneae; family Dolomedidae; genus Dolomedes; species Dolomedes plantarius. Next base: position 103,042,072 of record OU015492.1, on the reverse strand, counting down.
GTGTGACTAGATCCAATTATCCATAACAATTATCTACAAAAATTTTCTATATAGTACCCACTAGCCATGACTAACAGACAAATGTCCTCCCACTTAAAATTTTCTCCGAGATTACTAGTTAAAAATATTTTTTTAAAGCTTGCTATGTATGAATCAGTTTTTAATCAATTTAAGGGCGAGAGAGCAATGTATTTTATGAATATATTTCAGATGATAGATAAATTTCTCAGATTAAAGGAAGAAGCAAAGATATTCCCAATAGCATATCATGTTAATCAAAATTTTTAATTTTAATTCTGAAATCGACAGATGAAGCGTTTCTTCAAAGTTCATTTTTAATTAAGGGTGTGGGCCTGCATGGCTTAATAAAGTAGTTGCCAGTAACATAAGAAGTTTTTTTTAAGGTGACCACTATTTTTATTGAAACCATAATTATAGACAAATTTAAGTCAATATATTGTTAAAATAAAGGAAAAGTTTTAATTTCGCAACATCAAGTGAAAATGCGGTATAGTGTTCGTGTAAAATGCTGAGATTTTGCTAAAATCTTTTAATACTTCTCTGTGAAAACCCTATATTATTTTCAGGATATAAATATAGCTATGAGCCATTATTGGAAGTTACGAACAGGTACATGGAGGGGAAAAAGGCTACTAATTGACTTCTCTACGGCTTCGAACACGAAATGCTTTAAAATATTTCTGGAAAACCCCGCATGACATAGAATTAAAGTTGAAAGCCTGAATCAACATGTCACAACAGTGGTAACGGTCTATTATGCCTGTATGTCTTTAAACTCATTTATGTTATCCTCCAAGTACCGTAGATACATGCCATCGATAAAAACACATGTTCAAAAACATTGTTTATGACAACCGGAACTGATTCCCGACCATTTTATGAAAAACAAGAGGATGAGTTCAAAAGAATACGGGAAAAAATACTATGGTTCTACAATAGAAAATGACTTTTCAATCGAGCCGGCTACAAAGGTATTGCGTGACAGCGAACACAGAACCGAGCTAAACACTAGTTTCACTGCGACTATAATATGCACTGATTATAGTTATCAAGAATATAGTCGTGTTAACACACACTGCTTTAAACAGTGAACGGTTCCCGTAACTCGACATAACCTCAGTTCCGACTTTAAGAGAGTCACGAGTTTAATGAAAAGCGGGCAGAAGTACTTCTAGTTTATAATGAGAAGGCTTTCGAATAAATATAATTATTAATTGTGTGGAAGAATTAGTATTTTAACAGCAGAAATTAGCCTAATGTTTCTGCTGGCAATTAAGTGATTTATACAGTGAAACGGATGCGAAGAAAATATTTCTATTAAGATCGATTGAGTGGATTTTTTTCTTATTCATCATTAAAAACATGAAAAATAAGGTACAATTAAGCTAAACCTATGATTTGAAATGCCGTACGCGCAATACAAAGTGCTACGGAATGACGACGAAGTAATTACTACCATAATAACACTATTATTAAAGGCATATTCTAGGTATAATGGTTTCGGGCTATTTAGGTAAACAAGGGCTACAGCGATGGAGAAGAATTTTGTAGTGAAAATCGAAGAAGCATAAAATAGAATTTAAGGTGCAATATTTACTTCATTCTATACTCATTTTTTTTCTAACCACAAAGACAGGCATAAGTCTAGCTGATAGATGTTGCACAAAACTTGGTTTTCTGTAAATCAACCTACTTTATTTCTTTATAGAAAGGAAAAAAAAAAGTAAAGCATTCATCTTTTTTTTTTTTTTTAATTTTGAGGAAATTCCAACGCAAAATTACTAATTATTAGAAAAAGTTTCCCTAACTATTGATAATTTTTTTTATTTTTAACTTTCTTTTTTCTATCTGAAGGAGAGATTATCATTTTAGGCTTTTTGTTTTGTTATATCACACAATTACATACCTAACTGCATCAAAATAACATGAAAAAATTTCAGGTAGTCTCTTCTAACGAAACTACCGCGGATTATTACCGTAGTATTATTTATCGTTGCTTACCTCTATTGTATGTATACAGTCAAACCCCGTTATAGCGAACCCGGTATATAACGAACTCACGGATATAACGAACGAAAATTTTTGGTCCGCCGTTTTCCTATTGTACGCAATTTAATTAGTATTGTGTCAGTTTAATGCAATCGATTTTAGTCGATTAAATTCCTTAATGAAAATTTTAATAGATTTTATCTTTTTTTAATACATTATTATTGAATACACATTGCAACTGATGAGTTATACAATTTGTGAACTCTAAAATTTTTTCAACGGTTCGGATATAGCGAACCACCGGATAAAGCGAATAAAACCTTTGGTCCCTTGAAGTTCGTTATAACGGGGTTCGACTGTATCTATCTATCTATCTTTCTAAATATATATATATATATATATATATATATATATATATACACTGAAGTGCCACTGAATTAGGGATACCTACCTAGTAACGAGTTGGGCCTCCTCTGGCCTTGATAACGGCTGCCACACGACGAGGCATAGATTCAACAAGTTTCTGGAAACGTTCCACGGGAATGGCTTGCCAAATATTGGCTAAAGCTGTCCATAATTCAGTAAGGTTCTTTGGTGCTGTGTGATGGCCTTTCACGCCTTGTTCCAAAACATCCCAAAGATGCTCAATAGGATTTAAGTCTGGGCTTCTAGGTGGCCAATTCATGACAGAGAAGTCAGAGGAATGTTCATACAACCAGCCAGTAGCCAACCGAGACTTGTGAGAGGTACAGTTGTCTTGCTGGAAAACTCCATTACCGTGCGGATAACAGAACAGCATAAACGGATGGAGGTGATCACCCAGCAACTCTACGTACCGAATTGCATTGAGGGAGGTTGGTACACGCACCAACGATCCCAAACTGTGCCACGAAAAAACACCCCAGACCATGATTGAGCCACCATGCCCTTGTACAGTTCCAGCCAGGCATGCAGTATCCATGGCTTCATGAGCCTGACGCCATACTCTCAGCCTCCCGTCGGCGTTAAGTAGTCGGAATCGAGACTCATCACTCCATGCTACTCGTTTCCAGTCCTCTACACTCCAGTCTCTGTGCTCTCTTGACCAGGCAAGACGTGCAGCCCGATGGCGAGTATAGAGCAATGGTACTCTCGTAGGTCGACGGCTCCCGAAACCCATACGGTGAAGTGAGCGTTGCACAGTCCGTTTATTGACTGTACGACTGGAACCGTCATTAAACTGGGTAGTTATTTGAGCTAATGTTTGGCTTCGCTGGCTACGTACAATATGCCTGAGCCGTCTCTCACCACGCACTGTCAAGGCTAATTGTCCTTTGCAGTTTGCCCGATCGCTAGTTTTTTTCTACCATCCATGTATTCTTGGTATACTTTTGACACTGTCGACCTTAAAAATCCTAGCTGTCTGACGATTTCGGAAATTGAATGGCCCATGCGTCTCACACCTACGATTTGTCCGCGATCGAAGGCGTCTAAATCAGGCAGTTTACCCATACTAGCAAATCCAACAACTAATTCAGAACAACCATAGTACGCGCTATATATGCAGTTACCACAGCGCCCTCACTTGCGCATACATGATGCGCAGCGCTACACAATTTGCATAGGCTTTGCTATCCCTAATTCAGCGGCACTTCAGTGTATATATATATATATACACAGTGGTACCCGGTTTACGAACTTAATTCGTTCCGAAACTTCGCTCGTAAACCGAAACATTCGCAAACCGAATCAGTTTTTCCCATATAAATTAACGGATGAAGAATTAATCCATTCATCCCCCCCCACTAGAACATAGTTATTTTTATCTTGATTTTATGCGTTTATTTATAAAGAAATGGTGAAAATAAATTAAAACAGACTTTATTATGAAGAAATAAGACATGATGATTGATCAGGAAAGCAGTTTAGCTTTGAAGAGGATAATTGCTGGTTCAGATGGTTGATTGTTGAAAAGGGAGGGAAGACTACAGATATTACTGCTTGGAAGGTAAGTCCTCTTTCGTAATATCAGTAGGCAATTCTGATTTTAGCGTTTTTTAGCTTCGCCTACTTTCTACAAGCTGATTTTGGCAGAAGAAACCGATACAAAGGAATTTGTCTTTTGCCTTTCTGAGGAATTTCACAGTAGTTGGACATCACATTGTCATTTTGAATATTAACTGCTTTGTTGGTCACAGATTTATTAGGGTGAATTCACAGATTTATTAGGGTGATGATTTTTAATAAACGCCTGCACTTTCTCTCTATCATTATCTTTATTTGATAAATGCTTTAAATGCCTCAAAGCCCATAATTTTGACCTTGGACACTATCTCATCCCCAACTTTGACTTCCGCCTCTTCATTATCAATGCTCTCGAAGTCTCTCTCTGGCACACAAGTTGGCCTAAGTTTCTTCCAAACAGACTGGAAGGTATGAAAAAAGACCTCCCTCCAGGCCTTAACAATAATGGAATTGATGATATCGAAGTGCTCCATCTAAAATCTCTCAGGGTCAAATAGGTGTCATCCGTGACTTAAACCCCTTGAGAAAAGTGACGTGATATATAATTTTTTAAAATTAGAAATATCCTAATGGTCCATGGGCTGCATCAAAGAAGTTCTATTGGGTGGTAGAAATTTGACCCTAATGAAGTTATATTTGATGTGTCCAGGTCTTTTTCGAAATTTGGAGGAGAAGCGTTGTCCATGACGACAAGACACTTTCTCCTCAGGACGAAAAGGTCAAACCTTTCTCCTCAGGACGAAAAGGTCAAACCTTTCTCCTCAGGATATCTCTTGACAGCAGGCATGAATACCTCAATAATCCACTCCATGAAAATGACACTCGTTACCCAGACTTTAGCATTTCCACTACCCATTACAGGCAGTTTAACCTTCAGGACATTATTTTTCTTGGATGCACGAGGATTTTAAGAGTTGCATACTAAAAGTGGCTTGATTTTACAATCACCACTTGCACAAACAAAGGATAGGCGTACACAATAAAAGTGTAAGCCTATCCTTTGTAGGCTTGTGCTCAGGAAGTGCCTTCTCCTGAGATTAGGTTTTCTGCTAACAATATAACTAGCTCTAACTATTTTCTTGGGAGCCATATTGACGACTAATTTAAACAATAATATTTACAAAACAAATCTGTGAAATACGTGATCAATCGACGTTTAAGGTGTGCTAGAGAAAGCCCAAGTGAGCTTGACATGTGGACAGTTCGTGAACCGAAGAAAGTGTGGCGAATGCTTTCATCGCAGACCACCAAATGGCAGTGCATCTCCGCCGCTTCTTCGTGAACGGAATCGTTCGTAAACCGAGGTGTGTGTGTGTGTGTGTGTGTGTGTGTGTGTGTGTGTGTGTGTGTGCGTGCGTGTGCGTGTGTGCGCGTGCGTGTGCGTGTCTTACTGAACGTATGCATTCTACCACTTTTACTATTACTCGTACAATGCACACGAAATCTTCTGCATTTGTACATTTAACGTTGAGGATTTAACTCTTTACCTAACTAGGATGGTAATGAGGTATTTCAGCATTGCGGAAAATTTTAGTAAAAGGATAGCATAAACAAAAACTGCAAAAAAATAAGGCACCTTCCAATAATCCGGTTATAAAATAAAATACACATAACAGTTATATATATTTATTAGTAAGAAATGTAAAATTCATGTTCATATATCTTTGTTTAAGATTATTTATCTATTAGATGGTATACTATTTTATAAAAATAAATATTCACCATTAACAGCTTCCTTTTATCTGAATTTTAAATTTTTCTAGCACTTTCTAAATACATTTAGAGCGTTTTCTCATTCTAATATTGCTTAGTTTCTCAACTGGGTTCTCTAAAGTTTCCTTTCATTTAAGTCTATATTTTAGAGTGTAAGATCCGCCGTGTGTTTATAAATATGAATAGAAATTTCACACTAAAGAGGTGGTTCTTTACTCCATTAACAATTATTATTTGCTTTAAGAGCTAAAGGAAATTTTAAATGGTAGTCTCTCATAAAACATTTTACAGCGTGAAAGACTGTGTTACTAGTTGCGTATAAAATAGTTTAGCATTCCAACAAAGTATACTTTACGATCTATTACTAAAACCATTATATCACAAGGATATTTAAGTACGCCACTCTCCAAAAGGCAGATTTAGCCATAAAACATAAATTTTCAGGGAGGAATTTCAGCATAGCTCATAAATAAAGGAATATGACATACGTTTCGTAAAAGAAAAGCTGAACCACTAAGTAGGTTTTTTTAAATAAATGTATATATAAATAAATTCCGTAACTGACTGACTAACAGACAACGCACAGACCAAACCGCTGGAACTAAACGGCTGAAATTTTGCATGACGATTCTTCTTATAATGTGCACAGAGACAGATTTTTGAAAAATTATTCGTAGATTTTTTAATATTAAAGTAAGCTGTCTTTGAAACATTCTTTAAAGTTTGCATTTAATATAATAATTGGAGGGTTATAAATTTTATATCGCAAGGAATATAATAAAAAGTTCTTTAAAATGAAGTCTTTTTCGAAGCTTTACCTCCATTTTCTGATTTTTGGGGAATTTTTAAGGATAAATTTTTAGAATTTAATTTATTAAATGCTGATCACGGGGTTTCTGTTCTTTTTGTGATACTTTAAACTAATTCTGTGTCACGTGCATAAGAACGAAATAAACTGACAAAAAATATTTTTTCTTCCGACTGACGATTGGACATTATCCGAAAAAATATTAAAATACAGTAAAAGAAATGTTACTCAAACTCTACTAAATTAACTGTACTATATTCTTTAGTGCGTTCTATTAAATTTAATTTGAATGTTTTCTTCTACATTATTTTGTCTACAAAAATAGACGTTACGATTTTATATATATATATATATATATATATATATATATATATATATATATATATATATATATATATATATATATATATATATATATATATATATATATATATATATATATATATATAGGCATGAATTGCATACATTAACCGTTGTATTTTATTTGAATGTACTCCGTGGCGAAGCACGGGTATTCAGCTAGTTTGAAATAAACCCTTTTTAATTCTCTATATCTAATCCATTTAAAGCTTTGAATACCTTATAAGAACATTTTTTCTTTTTTTTTAATTGCATGCAGGGATATCTTTGGATTATCCTTTTTTTGTTCTCCAATTTTTCCCATGCAGTAATTAACACAGGTAGTTCATTTCGTGAGCGCGTGCAAAAGTTATATTCAATTCTAAGCGAAAATAAGCGTTTTTAGTTCCGAATACTGCAACCCGAACGACACATTCGCAGAATCAGTGGTTTCGTAAAGCTTTGGCACCATCTCCCGTTTCCTTATCGACTTCCATTCAGCCTCTCATTCACAAAGAATTGTTTCTTTTTAAGTAATTTAATGAATTTCCGCAATATAAGCTTTTTTTTCTCTTCCTAACCCAAGCAGCGGTTGCCTAAAAAGATGCATTTGCGTTTTAAGTAGATAATTAGAACCCTGCGCGTCGCGTCCAAATGATTTCGAACGTAATTACTTACCCGCAAGACGAGTGGAATTAAATTTTTTTTTCAATCCTATTTTTTGGTTTAATTACTCGAGGAGGCATTATATTTGTTTCTGAGGTTTTTTTTCCCCCTCGATTTTATGTTCCTCCCCGTTCAGTTCCTTTTTGCACCTGTAGAAAATCTTGAAAGTCTGTTATTTTTTACCGCACCGTCTTCTAAAAACTGTCACGCTCGAAAGACCACGTACAGCTGATTTGTTTAAGGAGCTTGATTTCTCCCTTGCCCCCCCCCATTCCCTCCCCCTACCACTTCAACCGAACTTAGTCTAATTTCAACATGCTTAAAGATTTAATGGTATTCTTCATTAAGCTTCGAGAAGTGGGAGCTCATTTTAGATTTCTCATTATACACGATTCGCACACGCATTTTCTCTTTTTCTCTCTCTTTTACAAGGTGGGAGGGGCAAAAACGAAAAATAAAAATAAAAATAAAATAAAGATCAGTTTTTCATCACCTCAAATAGATGAATGGCCTGCGATCACTTGAAAAAATAAATACCAATTTATTTTAAAAGATTGCGCTGTAAAAGAAACTTTTTATCAACATACGGGATGTGAAGACTCCGAGGAACATCGTCAACTGAGTGGACATTCTTAGGGGAAGAGCGGCGTGTTTATATTGAATACAATACAAATTTTTGTGACTTTCTGGTGGCAACTTATACTAACTTGCTTTAGGGAGTTTGGGGAACAAAAGGTTAGACTGGGGGAAAGGAAAAGAAAAAGTGACCGGAAAATAAAAAAAAAATAAAAAAGGAAAACTCATACAATAAAATTCCTTTTATTTTCACTCCATTACGAATTATAATTAGATTGGAGAAAGAAGGTAAACTATTGACCAAATTGCTGACCAAAATTCTCCCACAAAACGTTTGGAAGTATGATTACGCTATTATTTAGCTTTTAAACCGTTGAAAAACAAGGCGGGACTTGGAAATATGATTTTACACTGAATAAATATTTCAGTTGAATAAATGCAAAATACTCGCATTTTCACAGATTCTTTAACTAGAGGGATTCTCTAGTTTGAGAGAGTAAATTTATAGATGTATATATAACTGTCTGATGTATTCAATCTGAATGGCACATAAAGGATCATATTTCGAGCTATACACTTTCGTATTTAATATGTTTAGGTTTGATTTTGAAATTTTGAGAATTTACAAGTTACTTCTTACTAAAGTGTGCCTTTTCAAATTCAGCTGTCTTTAGTTCTTAGAAAGCTGCACTAGTTTCAGTCCTGTTATGACTTCGGCATTCCTCACGAGGAAATTCCGAGGTAGTGGACACCCTTTGTAAACTAAAATGTTTCATCAGTGCCGAAAGGTGACCTTACCGTTTAGTGCCACAATAAACTAGGCAAAGAGACTCTTCTGATTACTTCTGGGAAGAAATATCCTTTTGAAAAGTCCCGATGACAAAGCCTAGTGCAGACTGGCCGGAGCCTACGAGACACGTGGAAGTGGCAAGAGGTAACCTACAGACCCCCCAGAAGGAAATAAGAAGATATACTCTACACCTGGGCGGGAGTCGTCAGTTGTCCGTTATTTTCCGAGGGGATAAGTGATCTGGTTACAAGGTTCCTGGAACGGACGCGTGCCTCACCAGAGCAAAGAATCCTGCCTACTCATCATGACATCCCGAACCCTAATGTTTTTGCAAAGTTAATATTATTTTGTACAGTGTACATTTGCCTTATTTAGCCAAGAAAACTAATAAATGTGCTGGTCAATTTTAAAAGGCTGTCAGTCTCATTTTAGGTAAAGTCCTTACAGTCCCTTTGTCTTCCTCCTGTAACTTTCGCTAATTTGATGGATTTGTTTTTAAGAATTTATAGAAATTGGAGGGGGAGAAGGTAACGACATAAGTGGTACTTCTTCATCCAGATTAAAAAAAGGGGGTAAAATAACCTTGATTACGTAAGTATTCCAATGGATTGTCTTGCCGTAAAGAAATACTATTATAAACAACGAGATTGAAAAAAGTAATAAAATGCAAATATCTATTCAAATAGCGAAAACATAACAAACTCTCTTTCCAGCATTATATGTATATACTGTCCGCCAAAGGTAGTGTTTCACCCCCACCGACGCAGGTATATCTGAAGTGCTTGACCGATCTCCCTGTGCCAAATAGGGAGTCCCAACTGACCAAGCTAGCGACAAAAGAATGCGAACAACGATAATGAGTGACCCTCTATTCATTGCCGTCGGAACCATTCTTCCATTTAGAGGCGAATTCCTCCCTTCATTCTCTCTGCGTCCCATTCTTTCACTTACTCTCTTTTCCCGCTCAGTCGCTCACTCCCTATTTTATTTAGGAACCATAGGGAGGCACGAATTTATTGATCAGTATTGATTGCAGATCACCGCTTTCTTGCTTCTCCTGGATTTTGGATAGATTTTTTTCTCTCTCTCTCTCTCTCTTCCCCTCCCTCTTTAGTTCCCGGGTTTGCCGGGGATGAAGTCTTGATCATCAAGGAGATTGGCTTAAGGTGTGTAGGTACGTCGTTTTCCCAGTCCAGCAGGGACTGTCTTGCAGTTGTAGGATGGATGTATATGTTTCAGAGCTAATGAATATACAATTTATTCTAGAAAGGACGTTCAATTTTATTATTCCTTAAAAATAATTCACTTCAAGCTGTACATATAACGATGAATATTTATATTAAAAGGTGAAATTCCTATTCGCAATACAAACAAATTGTGTATGTAGTATATTAATTTGTCTTTATATCTCAGTTAATCATGTTGTGTTAAAACTCCATAAACAGGCTCTTATCTCCGCTTAAACCGTCGATTCGGTTAGAAGGTCAGGCCAATAATGCCCCTGAAGTTTCGTCCTAGCAGTGCATATGAGTAATACAAACATATTCGTAAACCGATATACCCATTTTTAATAATAAATTGTTATATCACAGAACATTAAATTTTTTACCAAAAAAACAAAACACGTTAATCAGTTTTTGTATTAGATTAAATGCTACTATATATTTACACATATTGTGTGCGTGTGTAATTTATTTCGATTGAACGTCTTGATGAATTTAACTGATTTTTAAATGATAAAAACTGATTTTTTCATAACTTAAACTGATTTTTTCATAGATTTGCGAATCACCGAGTAAGTGGAACATCGCTGGGAGTGGATTCGAACTCAGATATCCTAGCCTCGAGGTCAGTGTCTTGCCAAACCTATCGCAGCATTATGAAGAGCTATCATTTAAAGAATTCCATTACTCAATAAACAGACGCAAAAACACATACATGCATATATATACACACATTATATATATATATATATATATATATATATATATATATATATATATATATATATATATATATATATATATAGTACGTGCATAACTGTTACATTACTAACTACTTGTAATTATATTCCTTTTAAGTAAGAGACTTTTCAATTTTGAGTTTTAAAGTCATTTTCAGCACCCCACTAGCATCATTCGTTATTCGAGACCTCATACAAGTTTCAAAGATTGAAACATCGCAGAAAACTTTGAAAAAAAAAAAACTTGTCTGAGGTTTCTCTTTTACACCAGCCTCCAATACAACAGAATTATATTTCAATCACACACTTGAGGGAACAAACTATTTCCAGCGACAATACAGTGTCGTAACCGAGCAAAGGCAAGCCGAACAATAAACTCGCCAACTCAGCAAAGCGTATCACTTTAACCAGCAAATAACAGTTTTACCCGGTATACATAAAAATAATACCAGTCAGCTCCTTTCACGTGAAAGAGAATACCGGTGAAAAAAATAACAGCTTTATTTTTTGACTGTAATCCGGCAGACCACAAAATAGGCTCCCGTGTTGGGTCAGGGCTTACTTAGAAGATCGTTGCTGTAACACGAAGCCAGTCTAGATACTGGATGCTGCGTTTATTGAATAGGAAGATCTTCGTTTCTTTTTTTTTTTTTTTTACTCTTTTATTTTACTTTTTCCCCCTCTTTGATCTTTCGGAGTGAGAAGTGTCTAAGAATATCAGATGGCTTCCGCTCACCCAAGAAGATGATTGTCGGTTTCTGTTTCCCCATGGTGCCGGAGGATTTAGGGAAGAATTCTGGATGAGTGCGGGGACCATATAAGCTGCTCTGAGAAAACAGCTGAGTTTTCGATTCCTATATTGCTTGCGACAGAGGGTGTTTTCAATATTACAGAATGACAAACGAAAGAGACGGTATCTTTTTCCCAAGTAAAATATTCATTGCCTGGAGGCAATCCAAGTTCCGCTTTTTGATTGCTGAATGTGTACTGTTCGAGTAAATTTTCGCAAATAAGAGATAAGACATGCTTTTTTTACAAGTGCTTCATTTCTACGTAATATATGAGTTTGTTTGGTGAATTTCATCTTATTATGATTCATATAATGATTGTGGACTGTATAATGAATTCAAAACAAAGTTCACGCGTTTCACTTTCATAACTAATTATGTGATTTGCATGAGGATTGTGTATATTGTAATACAGTTATAACAAAAAAATACCCATATTAATTAATTACATACAAGCATTTTCAAATATAATTTCACGGGGATTATAATGTCTAAATATAAGGATCGGCAATCAAACCTGGGCCTTGATCTCTAAATGGGTGTTGCCCTAACAACTAAAGCTATCCACTTGATGCTTCCATAATATTCCTGAAAAGTTTCTTCTGCGAATGGCTCCAAGATGCAATCCTTATCATAATTTTCTGCTAAATAAGAGATATTTAATTCTCAAGCTTTCCTGTTTATTTTAAATTCGAAAGAAAGAATGGGAGTGGTATGCGGTTTAGATACGCTCATTTTGTAACCAACAAAACGTTTAACTGCAAAAACCTATATTAAACTAGAATGAAATTATGTCAAAATATCAAAAAAATCCCTATAAATAGATACTCGTTAACTTGACAGGCATTAAAAAATAAAGCTTATACATATGTGGTACTTGACTGTTCTTAACAAAATAATTCAAAAAAATTAAGTATAAAGGTAAAATTACCTCTTGTCTTTCCATAGGATGCCATTAAAGTACTAACTATTTTAAAAAGTTATGTTTCTCAGTACACAGGAATAAAATATGTTTACAAATGAATTTTTCTATTTTCGACAGTTTGTACTCCCTCTTTACAGTTTCTAAATAAAGCAAGACCTCAATTACACACACGCATCCTTAATTATAAACCCATTCCCGACACGAATATCCTTTTATCACTGCATATAGATTAAAGTCAAAAATTGGATAGAAAAGTAGAAAAATATCCTGGTTCAAAAAATTAAAATCGATTGAAGAATTTGGAATTAGCATTAGTCGCCTTTAGAAAATTTGTCCAACATTTTATTTCATCCAGAGATAAGTAAAAATATACATAAGAAGAAATTTTAAAATGCTTAAACTAATGTGTCAGTATATAACTCAATAATTATTTTTCTTGTACTGTACAAGGATTTTCTCTGCAGCCAAAGTACAACTTGTAGTGCTTCTTATAATCTAAGAAAAACAAATGAGTAGAAAATTGTTGAAATTATTCCCATCATAGACTGATGTATAAAATTTAATTATGGATTTTAGAGTACGGTAATATATGCATCACAATTAAGGCTTACGGCCTCGTGATCATTTTCTTATGTAGTGTTATTTAAACGTTTGGTAAAAATGGTGCCCTGTATGTTGTAAAATGACAAAAGTAAAATGTAACTTATAATAGCGTATAAAATAAAATGCCTGAACAAAACTGTATCAGAAGCTGGGAAATTTTCATAAACGAAGCAAAACCATGATTGATTTTCTAACAATGATTGATTTCTAACATGATTGATTTTCTAACATTTATTAAAAGATACTTATTTAGAAACTTCTACTTTATTCGATGATAAAATGCTGAAGTATTTATTGATGACAAAATACCAGTTAAACGTTGGAGGTCTAAATAAAAAAAATGTAAGACTATTAGTGTGACTATCTAGATAATAAAAAAGAGACTATACACCTTATATGGCGAAAAAAGAAATTCAGAAATAAATCAGAGACGGCTCTAGAGCACCAGAAGAAAAAAAAAATCCCAATCCTCCTGAAAATTAAATAATGAAGATCAAAAATAGAAATTCCGCCCCTGCCCCAATCGAGTTTGACTGCCATCAGGGGACGGACGGACAGGCACTCGCGGGTGTGGGGGAGGAAAAGGCAACTCGACATTTATTTGACTGATCAGGGCAAATTGGCAGCAGTGGGGGAGAGGTGTCAAAAATCCAAACAAACTCACTTATGAGAGGCGCTCAATCAGGCGGGGTACGACGTGTCACTGCAAAGTCAGCACCCGTTAGGCAAACGAAGGCGTCTGCAGTAACAAGATTCTGGAGGGGCGCTAGGAGCCTGGAGACTGCCTGTCCCCGAAGATTGCACCGTTCAGTAGGCACGTTTCCTGGTCTCTTTCTCCATCCCTAGGGGATGAGGGGTTGCTTAGCGCTGGTGACGACGGTTGCCCACCACTTGAGCCCTTCTTCGTGGGTCCCAGTAGGGAGGAAGGAGATTGGCTCTTTTCGGTGGTTTAGGGAAAGGGTGACCCCAAGAATTAATTAAACAGTCAAGTGAGGTCTAGACAAAGACAGCCTTGTGGGTGCCTTTGCTTGTTTAGAGCACTGGAATGACGTTTAGATATAGCAGATTTAGCCCCTCGGCACTAACACTGATGGATAATCAAAATTCTGACTGTCCTAAGTTTTTAACAGTAGAAACACAGAGAAGCTGATTTCTTTTCGGGGGAAAATTCATGGACAAAACCATATTTCAACAATTATGACACATATCATAAGTAAAATTATACCTTTCTCTTTACTTTCTATTTATCTCCAAATAAGCAAACAATTCCTATGGTCTACCACGTGCGACTCTGCATCAGAAGGTATTTTTCTTTGAAACTCGTCATATATATTCCCACATTCGCAGTGGAAAAGAATATAGGAAATCAAAATACTTCTCCGTCTACAGACCATTTATTATGCATTCCTATTTATTTGTAAATATACTGGAATAATAGCTTCAAACAAGGATTTTACAAGAAAAAGTCAGTGTAAGAATCATGTTCAGAAATCCGTTGATGTTACTGAGAAAAACACATTGTCACCCTACTCTTTTTGAGGTTAAGTTAGAAAAGCATTTATTTTTTAAACCAGGCGAAGATAAACACGTTCTTAATGGTTTTCGCTACATGACAAAGGAAGCAGAAGTAAGAAATGGTTTCCTTAGTAGTTCTTCATTAGATTTTTTGGGAGAAATTCGACATGAGTTTCTGTGTATTGATCTTTTATAAACTATAAATACCACATGAAATTCGCTTTGTTTAAATATTTGGGTATGAAACACATTATTTAATTACGTATATTTTACTAGAGAACAGAAAACTCATGCCATCATGAATATCCAAGTTAATATACATCTGAGTGGATAAATAAATTTTATACAAACTGATCACTAAGCATTCATACATTTAAAATTCTAGCCGCGATTTTCTACAAATTGAATTCATCACGCGAAATCGGAAATTTAAGCCAGCAAAAACGCCCCGCGAATGCTCATTTAGGTGTTGATGCCATTCCGTTCATCGTTATTTGCATTCAATTCAAGCGATGAATTCCAAACCAAGTTTTAACTTATTTACTGCCGAAACGCTAACAACAGTGATACGCTCGATAAATTTCACTTAATTACACAGAAGCGGACACACATACACACTTCTGAAATGAATGCGTCCCAAGCCGGACTCTGTTTCAGCCCCAATCCCATTTTGAATGCCATGAAAGGCTCTTAATAACGGAATCCCCAGGAATGTAAATATTTACCCTTTTATGTCGAGAAGAGACAAACACATTTGTCTGCCCGCCGCATTCGCCGAGCTGGACGCTCGCACTGTCAATACACACAGCTGCAACACTTTCACGAATGAGTCGGGAATGCGATTGCCATGTGCATTTGCGTTGCGACCGTAACTGAACTTGGTTCCAGTTGGATTTGGCTATCTCAGATGCTTTGTGTTGTGTGTATAAAATGTGGCATTCTGAAGTCAGGCTGAAGAATTCAGCAACACCAATATTAATAGTCTCGGGCAAAATTTCACTTTATACTAACAGTCCCTTGAGACATGTTGTATAACTCCCCAAAAGTGTCTATTGCTCCCCTCCCTCTACTTATATATATGTAAAATAGTTCCGTTTCTCACTGACTCACTGACATACAACGCACAGACTAAACCACTGACATAAAGGGCTTAAATTTTGCACGATGATTCTTCTTATAGTGTAGGGGTGCACTAAGAAAGATTTTTGAAAAATTCTTCTTAGATTTTTTTAAATAAAATTTTTAAGCTGTTTTTCTAACTTTTTTTAAGTTTGCAATTAAAATAATTACTTGAGGGTTATAAAATTTATATCACGAGAAAGGTCATAAAAATTCCTTTAAAATGAAATCTTTTTCGAATCTTTACCTTCATTTTCTGATTTTTGGTGAATTTTTAAAGATTAATTTTTAGAATTTAATTTATTAAATGCTGATCACGTGATTTATTTTTCTGGTACTTTAAGTTAATTTATCGTCACGTTCATAGCAACGAAACAGACAAAAAAATATTTTTTTCTTGCTAATGCGGCAGACGATTGGAAATTATCCAAAGAAATATTAAAATACAGTAAAAGATATGTTCCTCAAACTGAACTACACTGCTGGCCACCCAAATTGCAACACCAAGAAAGACAAGAGATATCACAACAAAATTTATTTTGTAGATAAGATGTTGACCAAGTATCAAATGATTAAATTTATAGACTTCTGTGAAGTGTGGTTCCTGCCAAAATCAGTAGCCAGAGTAGCCGCCATTGTTGGAGATCACCGCTGCCACAGGCCTCGGCATTGATTCAAAGAGACTTTGGATGAGTTCTTGGGGTACAGCAGACCAAGCAGCTTTCACACGTTGCCAAAGTTGATCTGCTGTGGCAGCTGGGGATGGAATCTGGATCAATCGTAGAGCAACCATGGACCACATGTTTTCTATCGGCGAAAGATCCGGAGAGCGAGTCGGCCAGGGAAGCAATTCAATCTGGCGATTGACGAAGAACCGTTGGACAATGCGTGCCACGTGTGGTCGCGCATTATCCTGTTGAAATATGGCTGTGGGCAAGCCCTGAAGGTAAGGAAGGACAACTGGCTCCAACACCTCGGAGATGTAGCGCTGGCTGTTTAAAGTACCGGTAATGCGTACTAGAGGTATGCGAGAGTGATATCCAATACCGCCCCATACCATAATACCCGGTGCAGGACCAGTGTGGCGGTGCATAACGCAGCTGTTAAGCATCCTCTCTTCACGGTGTCTCAAGACTCGAATGCGACCATCGTGGTGTTGCAGACAGAAGCGTGACTCGTCAGTAAAGACAATTTCATTCCATTCTGCCGTCCAGATCCTTCTGTCATCGCACCATTGGCGGCGGAGACGTCTGTGGTTCTGCGTCAAGGGTAGACAAAGCAATGGACGTCTTGCAGACAGACCACTCTGCTGTAAACGGCGTCGAATGGTACGCGCAGACACTGGATGATGCGTTACAGACTGCATGTGCTGTGCTATGGTTCGTGATGTGACTGAGAGATCCGTCACTGCCATGCGCACAATTTGCCTGTCATCACGTGAAGTGGTGCGCTGAGGTGGATGCGATCGAACACGCCGGTCCGTCGTACCCTCCTGCATCCAACGATCACATATCCGCATTACAGTTGTTTGATTTCGTACAACACGACTACCGATTTCCCTGAAAGATAATCCACAATCTCGGTAGGCCACTATCCTTCCTCTATCGAACTCGGATACTTGATCAAAAGATGATCGCTGTTTTCGACGAGGCATAATTGATCGTTTTTTTGAAAAAACCACAAGAAAAACACAATTGCCGAACTTGAAATCGTCGAAATCTCCAAGCCTTAAATAGCGCTTTGAAGTGGCACCACAGGCGCGCGTGATGTGCGTCTGCACTGAAATTCTAATCATTTGCATATCTCACCTCCGCTAATGCATGTTGTAAATTACATGTTATTTGCATGTTTCCTTCAGGGTGTTGCATTTACAGTGGCCAGCAGTGTATATTAACTGTGCTATATTCTTTAGTATGTTATATTAGATTTAATTTAAATACTTTCTTCTACATTATTTTGTCTATAAAAATATCCCTTCCGATTTTTTTATAAATATATTTTTTCGTATTTTTTTACATCAATTGCATACATTGACCGTTGTATTTAATTTGAATGTACTCCGTAGCGAAGTACGGGTTTTCAGCTAGTGTATATATATATATATATATATATATATATATATATATATATATATATATATATATATATATATATATATAGTGATATGCAGGAACTAATCTTAAGTAGATGGCTACCACATTGCTGACCATTTGTGGTCACCCATTTTTCTCCCTTCTCTATTACACTTACAAGATTCACCAAATAGAAATTATTTATAACTTGTACAAAGGTAGTTTATGACAATCGTGCAAGCGCAATATTAGATGGAATGTTTACTCGATTCAGGTGTCCTAGTTTAGCAATATGCAATGTAGATTACGAACGGTATGAAATTTATAAAACATAGGAATAATACTTTTTCTTCATGTTCATAACATTACACAAACAAGATTCTTCTGCATGTAAATAATGAGTAACATTAAAAGTGTAATAAAGTTAAGAAATCAGTTTGAAATCTCCTTTAACAGAATATCTAATAAAAGTTGAAAAAAGTTTTAATATTGTTTTTTCCATAGACGGGAAAAGATTTCACAATAGGGCAGCACAAAAATCTGATTAGTCGAGGAATTATTTCATCAACGTAAACTATTGGAAAAATATACGTATTGTTGATTAAAAATGTTTTATAAATGAAAAAATGCTTTAGAAGCACCGTTGATAAATGACATTTATGTTAAAGAAAAATTGAATTTTTTCTATCCGAAAACATATTAAAACTGCAATCCTTGACAGGTAACTTTAACTCTCCGAGGAGTAATGAAAACCTGTAAAATTCTTTTCCCTGCTTTGTTCTACAAGCGATGCAGCGAAGCGATGTAAACTTACAGTTCGAGAAAAAGGAGAGGAATTTTATCTACGTCGCATTTTATCGACACAGACAGAGATTTTTGCAATCACATTTAAATCATCAGGAAAGTAATATGAAAGAAATGCATTTTGATATCTTATTTTGATTTTAATTGAAGAGAGAACCACGGGCAAAGAAAAATCTTCTTCGTGTCCCATCTGGACCGTGCCACAAATGATAGTGCAAAATTTGTTTAGCTTCTTGTACATTCTGAAAATTTTCCGAGTCATTGATAGCCTACAGTTTTTATACTCCTTATAAATGACCTATTTTTATAATCATAACTGAAAATTCATTTCATAAGTCGACCGAATAAAGCATCGCTTATTCTTTAACTCTAATATCGCTTCATAGCTTAAACTTAATGTATACGATGCTTCCTCAGAAATCCTTGGAGTTATGCCATTTTTTATCTCCAAAATGAGAGATGCAATCATCGGGGGCAAAGCAAGAGTTCAGTGGATCATAGTGAATTCCCGATGTGCAGCGAAATGTCCAAAACACACAACGGAGGGGAGAAATTATAGCTCCATTCAAAAGATCCAGTACATAAAAGAGCAACTGGTCCATCTCTAGTATATCTAAAATATCAGTTTTTTAAACCCTGCATCTGTTAGACCACGCAATTCCATAATGTGGTAGTCAAAGAATTAAGTAGTTAATAGCAGTGACAAAAATTTTTTTCTATGGGAATATTTTAGGTTTAAAATTTTTTTTAAATTTTTCAAGACAATGGCATTTCAACATGTCCTTCCACCAGATAATTGCAAGCAAAATTTAACAAACAAAACAATTTTTTTTTGCTGAGAAACGAGACGTTTTGTCATTTAAACATAAATTTTATCAGAAAATTTATCACATTTATATATTTTTATTTTTTAGTGTTTTAACATTTAAACAGTTACGAGGACATTATCACCACTCGGTAGTTTTTTTCCTGTAAAAAGTGAAAAATACAGAAATTCAAATCTGTAAGTTAACTCTTTACTAAATTTAATTGGTGAAAATATTCGTATTTAGCCCAAGAAACTTATTGAGTTGCTAAAATGAATGCTCACGCATGTTAAACAGATATTTTAAACGGGTAATTCTAAATATAATATATACATGAATCTTCTTGAAAAAGACTCGCAAGTTTTATCATTTACCTATATGTTTCAATAGTAAATACCTTTCAAACGTGATATTTGGACAGCAGATAATACCATTTTGTTAATTAAGTCAAAAATAGATTTGATTTTAATTTCATAAATGTCCAGTAACACATACACTTATGCGTTCATATGCAGCAACGATACGCACTATCGAAATATTCAAAGAAAAGGGGGTTAATTCCATATTTTTCTAAACAATACCTAATACTTAACAGAAGCACTAAATGATCTCTTTAAGCCTGTTATATAATATAAATAAGACGCAATTAATAGACGCAAATTAATATTATATTTTCATTTAATATATAGTATTTTACTTTTCACACATTAATATATACATGGTGCTAAATATATATGTGTGTGTTTATGTATAGGAGTATGTCTTGTATATAAGACAAAGAGAGACATTCTTCAAAATATATCTAATTTTGTTATTTACTTTATCCACTTCTCCATTTTCTCATTTACTCTTATTAAGAGTGTACAAAATTAGACGTAATATTTCTTTAAATATATATTGAAATCATATCCAAAAGAGAAGCATCATGATATTTTGAACAGTGCGACTGTCATGATATATGGCGAGTTCCAAAGAAAAATACCTTCTGATGCAAAGAGTAACACGTGAAATAATGGATACTGAAGTTATTATTTCTGATACAGCACTCTAAAGATAGCTTACCTTCCATTATGGATCAGGCTATTTTAAACAAAGTAAATATGATCATACATTCTTTACAAATTTTAACTAAGAATTACGAGTGTTGACTTAGCCTTAAAAATCCCGAGCTATATTTAAATATTGCAATTTGATGTTATTAAATTTCGAACCCAACAGAAAAAAAGGAATAAATCTTAATAAATATCCTCCATCTATGCTTATGTGTAAAATCTCATCATAAGATTTCATAACCCCCGCATTCGAAATTTATCCTTACTAAGCCGTTCACTGTTTAACTGAATTAAGCAGTCTGTTATTTAAAGTCACCAAGAATATATTACTATCTGCGCCGTTATTAATTTCAGTTAGCAATGCTCGCCTAATCTCATTTATAAAATTGCTGGTGGTTACAATTAGGGAAAATTATGCAGAAAAGATAATTAGGAAGCTAATTCGTTTGTCTTAGTCAGTGAAATTTTTGTACAAAATTTTAAAACTGTACCCGCGATACCGACTAAACTTTTATACGCGACACAATTTCACACAATTATATTAAATTAGTGTGCAGAGTACACACGCTTGCATTAAAATCATATTTGAAGTCAGGATGGAAGGTGACGTTTTGTGTTATACCCTGCGGGTGGTATTTTAATGTTGTGGCTAAATGACTCTGAATATTAACTTCTAGTGTTTCCTTCTACCTTTGTTAATGAAGTTATCTATTTTTGAACTTACTTTGAAATGAGCTCTAATTGCATTTTCATAGATACATAAAAGCCTCATTCCACAAGTGCGTACCAAGCAGTGATAAGTAATATATATTTTAGAGTGATACTTATTTGTATGAGTTATGTATCACCTTATGATGCTGCCATTAAAAATTTAGGGGTTGTAAAATAATTTTTATTGCATAATTTTCTGAAACCTACTCAGTAATACTGAATTCACAACTTAATTGCGAAAAGGATGTTTTTTTCCTTGTTAAGAAAACAATTTTATTAAATCTCGTATGTGTATATAAGATCGGTAAAGTTGTCAGATATCCCGTAGATATCATGCGATAGAATATAAGAGGACTGTAGGGTGTTGTCTGTTTAGCTGCTAACACAAATAAAAAAATGTGAGAGAGAACAGTAAAGATATAACGACCATAAGAAAGCCTAATCTGAAGACTTACATTGACCCCAAAGAAAATAATCAGAATTTTTCCAGTATGTTATTTTCTATGTTAACAATACGTACAGTAATATGCCCCGCAAACACACCAAAGAATGATAATTAGCATATTAATATAGCATATTAATTAGATATTAATATAGCTTTAGTTTATTACGCTAAGATTCAGTTTTTGCTAATATTAATCAGCTATAAAAGTATTTTTTAACCTCGTTTTTCGACTTATAAAAGATTCTGTGGATATTTATCCAATGTTATCAGGGTAAATTAGCATAAAGAAATAAAAAGGACGAATAAATGCTTGTTTGAGGCGCTGTAAAGGGGCACAGTTAACTGTAATTATTTCCTAATAGTCTCCATTTATTACCCCTAAAATATTTGTAAAAGTGTTGGAAACACCCCTCTCTCTCTCTCTCTATATATATATATATATATATATATATATATTATGTAACGGCATTAGGAAATATAGAAAAGGGATTGGTGTGTATGGGGGGGGGGGGCACGCCACATGCAACCGACTTGTCATCACCCAATGTTGGAAGCTATTTTTTATATCTGGCTTTCAATTTTTCACATCACTTAATTTTTGCCCCTCCACCGACATGTCCCTAGCGCTTTAAGTGGTCGGAAATGAAGAAAAAAGTCGAATCCAGTTGGTTTAGTTATTTGCAGCCACTTCTGTTCGCTGTATTTTTTTCCTTCCTTATTTCTCTCTCTCTCTCTCTCTCTCTCTCTCTCTCTCTAGATTGCTGAGAGTTCTAAGTACTGGTGGTACCCCGGGGATAAGATCTCGAAATTGGTGGCCGAGAGTTTGACGGAGAAGTTCCTCATTCGCCGTCAACGGTTGTGGGAATTCATCTGACTGCGATGTTTGTTTCGGTTGATTAAGGGCAAAGCCAATTCCAGTTTTCACTTTCTTTATCCAATCACTTGAAACGTGAACTATTTGATATTCTTATAGGTTCCTTTTTATTTTTTTTATAAGAGTGTTCATCCCAAAAATGAAAGACATTAATAATACAACAGAAATTTGTATTATTAATATATATTGTTTGAATTCATTTGTCAGAGAACACATGTATAATATTAATCCATACCGTCCAGTTAGTTCAATAATTATCTTTGTCAGCAGACATGGATCATTAGGGTATTGATAAACAGATACTATATACATATACGTATATATATATATATATATATATATATATATATATATATATATATAAACACCACATATGTGGTGTGTGTTCTGAATAAAACATATGCACAATAAAATACAGAAATATTTGTCCATAGATAAAAATATATTATGCCCATTATATCTTGTAATCTCTATATCACATTTGAATGTCACACTTCAAAACATAGGTAGGTATATCTTAGAATCTAGTTTTTCCTCCAAAGAGCTATCCCTTGGTCATTCTATGTAAATATTGTGTTTCTTCTAAGTATACTTAATGTAAATTTATTGTTTACTCGCACAATTAAGAGTATACAGATATTTTGATTTCTAATATTATTGCTTTATGTAAATATATCTTCAGTTAGAAAGATTCCTATTTACGCTAAAAGTTCTTTTATGTATTTTTATGTACAAACAATTAGTTTGTTTTATACAAAACGAATTCAATAGACTAAGATAATTACCTTGAAATAACACATACCTTAAGATTTTATCAAATTGTCCAACCTTTTTTTAGTATATCCTTCCGTTGACTTTTAAATGGCTATACTAGATACGATACTGGTAACGTAAAAGGGAGTAGACTGCTGATTTTAACGGAAGAGACATTACTGAGTCAATAAAGCCAGGGTTTATTTTATAAAATAAGATTCAGTCAAAGATTACGGATTAAAATATTTCATTATAAACGTCTGAAATTCATTAGAGAGGATCCCGAATAGCATAGTCCCATAATGGTCAATAGTTTGTCTGGAATAAAGAAGGTCCGATTCCCGAGGAAGTTATATTTTATGTGAAGAAAAAAATCGAGAGATTTAGGAGAATGTGCTTTAGAGAATGCTAAAAATAAATAAATAAATAAAATAATAATAAAATTAAGTGATGGAAATATATACCTTTTACAAATCCGAGTGAAGAATGTAAAACACTAGTATACAAATAGATTGTCTTGTAAAACAAAATCAGAACATAAAAATGAAATAAGCTTCTGAAAAAAAAACAAATAAAAATATATTTATGTCATCGATTGAAACTATACGAGAAAAAGAAACGGTAGTGTTTCATTCATTGAAACAGCTATACATGTTAATTTTAAATGAATAGTTTCAGTAACACCTATAAAGTTCCAAATTTTCCTCCGGTGCATTCTGAATGAAACGTCTAGTGAAACCCATTGTGCTGCGAGTTTTCTGCAGCAGCTCATAGGTGCCCGATATAATCATGTTACAAGGGCAGGTAGGAGGCATGTATTTACTAATATGTAGGTTTCGATTCCTTCTCTGTCTTTCTGGGATCTAAGTAAAAAGTGATAATGCAAAGCGTAAAAGATGAAGTTTCCTACTGGACAGAAAATTGATATCTGCAGCATGTTTTTCCCCTTAAAGAATACAGAAGTGAGGGTAGATGAGCATAGGAACCCTTAGTACGTAACAACCCTTAACTCCCTATAGATTAAATCTTTTCCAATAAACTAAACTTTCCCCTTAGGAAGGAAACCAGAGATCGAGAATTACTGTATCTTGTAAAGCATGAGGCATTACACACAGCATTACTGAAGAACTCAAGGGCCGAGCAGTAGTTCTAAGCATGATAAACTAAGAACGCTTATTACCGAAAAAACATTCAATTTCGAATTTTACCAAGGCCGTAAAATTTCCCACATGACTAGCAGAATATTAGAAAGAAAGTAATAATATTGCTCTAAAATTTTCCGTCCAAGAAATTCCCTCGGCCTAATCCTACTAAATGAAATGAAACGGAAAAAGTAATACGAATAATAACAAGAAAGGAGAAAAAAATATCTCTACCTTTTTAGCTGACTAAGCCTCTCCGACTGAACCGCGTTTCAAGCATTTCTCCCCACAAATCCTTGAATATAGAATCTACTCGTAAGCTAGGATTCAAAGCCCCACGGAGAAGAAAACAGAGTCAAATCCAAAAACTCCAAAATGCTCGCCTCCCCGACCCTACTCCCGCAGCCCCATTTCGAACAAAACTCTAATCTGCAGTGTGCCCATAGTCACGAATCCGAAGAAAGAAGAGATCGCCAAGTTTTGCATAAATTCTCCTGTGTCTGCGTTATTATATATTTGATATTGGAGAGAGTGAGTCACGCCCGGTTTTAATCCGACGCCAAAGGCATCCGAGGAATATGGCAGGAAAGCTTTAAGATTATAAGCAAACAACGAGAGAGGGGTTATGGTAACTTTCACATTTGGCACTACCTCGCTCTGAAGATATAAAATTGAGAAATGGTCCACAGATTTTGAATTTATATAAAGCACATACAACATTTAATAAAGTGCATTTTCATATACTCTACCGAAAAGAAAATGTGAAGAAAATCACTGCCAGAAAGTAAACTATTTTTAGTATTAATAACCATAAAAAAATAAACAAACAGAAACAAACAGTTAGCAGATTTAATATAAACTATTTATAATGCAGCCTTAACCACGTAAGAGGGTTTCCGACATTTAGGGCTAATTAATATATATATATATATATATCACCCGTGTGGTGACCGGGTGTGAAAGAATATTCCCAATGTAGCTTATGCATGTCGTAAGAGGCGACTAAAATGAGTACCCAGCGTCCGGGGGTATAGCCGGGCACCCTGCCCCTGGGGATTATATCAGGGGACTGGCCCTCCAGGTTGGAGGTTAAGCGTGAGGCCGACTACCTCACTTTGTAAAACCCGCCCAGTTTAGAAAGCTACACAAATAAATTCTGGAAGGACTCTAAGGAAACGACACGGAAAGAATAGGAATAATGATAATTTTGACTATCGGATCGGAACTTGGAATATGATGTGTTGAATGACCTAAAATGTCTGAAGATAACCAACTGGAAGGGGAAGACTGGAGACAGAGTCGTCTGGAAAGGGATTGTGCGGCAGGCTATATATATATATATATATATATATATATATATATATATATATGACAGTGAGAAGTAATTTTAAATCGTAATTGAACTTGTTCCATTTTAATGAACTGCCAGCGTATATAAAACGTGATAAAAACTCCAGTTCGTAACATCTAACTGGGCCGTGTTTAATTTCCGTAGTTAACAAAACTACGGATTTGTACTGAGAATAACGCGTTCCTTCCACGTAACTCAAATTTTGTAATCTAAGTTTAGGCGTACAAGTGTTCGCATGTTTTTCCGATTTTAACCCTATTTATGAAAAATAAATTGTCATTACTTGCCAACTAAGGTTGTGAATTGAAATTCAATATTTCGAATTCCCTTAGGCTTGAGTCTTAAAATGTAAATTTTCATCTGTAAATAGCCTTTAACTAGACGAGTATTGCATGGGATATACAAATGCCCAAAACTTTATTATTTTTAGAAAATTAATTTAGAATATTGTACCTCCTCCAAACCCTAAACACCGTACGGGGGAGGGGGGTTTCTGACATACAGCTTTAACGGGCCACTACCCGGCATAGATCCCAGAGCATTCAGTGCTGCTTTACGGGGCTCCAAACGAGCATACTCAGTATCGAACCTCAACACACTAACAAATAGGATACTCGGGGCCAGTCAGTTTGACTCTGTTAGTTTTAAAATGATTTATTTCATACACCAATATTTTACTGTAGAAACAGTAGTGTAGTATAAATAGTAGTGTAGTTTTGCTTAGTTTCTCGACCTTTTCTATTTTCTTAGACTACAATTTTACAGCTTAAGTTAATCTTGGAATTTTCCTTATTACGAATTTTTTATGTAGAGTAGTGTGATTCGTTAAATTTTGTTTTAACTCTATCTAGAAATTGCGTTCTCAAAAACAATCTTTCCCTCAGTTCAGCCAAATTACTGCTGATTTGCAATGATGATAGGTTGTTGCTAATTACAGCACAAAGCAGCTAATTTTAATGAAGTTTCCATTTTTAATTTTACCGTTAAAATTGAACAAGCCGGCCGTATAAGTGAATATACCAAAGCAAAATGAGAAATTAAATTTGGAAAATGATGAGATAAAAAAAAGAAAAGCCATGCCAATTAATTTACAAATGCAAGGAAAATAACGTATTTCTCATTAGCAGCACAGTAACTCTCTTAGTTATTTATCAATTTGAAAAAAGTCATTAATACGCGGTGATCAGATTATTATTCAATTTTTCTTTTCAATTCGACCTCGTTTTACTTCGTTTGAAATTTGAATCAACCCATAATTATCTATGTAAAGTTGAAAAGTCATTTTATATATAGGAGGAACTCTCAAAATCAACAGCAGGACTCTGTGGGAGGGAAATATAGCACAGAAAAATCACATAACCCAGTACGATTTCAAAGAGAATAGAGGTTTTTTGTATGCATAAAAAAAACTTTCTCGAGTAGAAGAGATTTAAAATACTAAGATAAAGAGATTAAACAATATATAGTCATAAACATTTATTGAAGAAAGATTGAATAACAAACACACCTAAAACGTTGTTTGAGGAGTGTTTATTATTCCTACATTTGTTCAATACATACTTTTTTTGTTTTAGTTTTTGCATGGTGTTCTTGTTCAAACAAACTAATATCATCAACTGTGGCACTCTTTTCTAAACATGATCTGTCTTTCAAATGAATACATAGAAAATTAAGAAAAAAAAAATTTTGAAAAATCTAATGTAACCCATAAAGTGTGTCCCTATTTCTCGCTCAGAATAGACAGGCTGGGATCGATTTCCAGTTAGCATTATTAATGTCCTGTTGTTGTGCTCAAGAGCTGAAAGGAAACAAGCTGGAGCATATATCTTCTGCATTTCGCAAAGCGTGCGCAATTCCCTGTTCTTGAAAGCACTCCCGTTCAGAACCATTTCCGCAAAATTCGAGAAGACAGCGATTTAGTCAGCGCGAAATCCCCTCGAAATTATTAAGTCAGCAATTTTCCAAATCATGTCCTGCATCCGATGTTGTAATCGTTTTGCGAAGATTAAAGGCAAAGGAGTCGCCCCTCCTGCAAAATTGTTGACGCTCGGCCAATGACGTATGGTCAGGCTTTTCGTGGCGATTGATGGAACAGGACGTCACAAATTATACCATTCGTTTCCAGTGTTCGGGAATTATCGGGAATTTCCCGGGGTAAATAGCGCTAATAGAAGCTACTTAATGGGGAGCAATCTTCGAAAGTAAAAAAGGTGTGTAAAGCGGGGAATAAAAGGAGATTACCCTAAAGTATAACTTACATTCAAGATTATTAAAAGAAAGACCCTCCTTTGGTTTAAGTAAAATACTGATTTATTGTGGAATTCATTTTCCTTCCTAACTTAGTTTAAACTATTATAAGACTTACAAGAGCACCTAAAAACTCTTGTATTTGAATTTTTCTTCTGGTGTATATGCAGCTATAGATGAAAACATTGTTAACTTTTTTTCCCAAGTGGCAAGGCTTTTCTCAGACACGAAGATTATTTGTCTCGTTAATATTATCAAAAATTATTGTATAATCAAACGAAAGGAACCACAGATAAAATATTGCACATAAGAATATCTGACACAGTTTCAACTATTTTTTCTGTGATCCAAAGAACTGATGAACAAAAACGAGAAAAAAATTGGTCTGTATGCTGTTAAATCACAATATTAAACACGTAATACTTAAGGAGAGTCCATTTTAGAATACTGGGAATGTTCATTTTATATAAATAACTTATTTTCTTAATACGTCGTGATTTCATTTCAGTTGTTGTTGTTGTTGTTTCCAATCCCCTTGGTGTAGGAAATCCTACACCAAGTCCAAAGGACCCAGGTTCTCAAATCCTAAGTCCTTGGCGAAGGGTAGTAAGCAGCTGCACTTTAGGCGAGGTGCCACTAGGGCTGAAGACTGACTTGACCTCGAAGAACATCGGTCCCGTAATTTTGAACCGAGTGAAGTGACGAGACCGGAACACTAGTTTCATTTCAGTGATTCAGATACAGGGCTTCACACAGAGGAATTTTCCTTTCTAACTAAAATTGCTTTCTTTTAATTTATAAGGAACTGTTTTAAGACTTTTAACTGTACAATTATGGGGAAAACTTTTAAACTTCTGTATATTTAATGCAAAAGTTCAATTCCTTCACTGAATAATTAGTTTCATCTGCGAGGATATAAAGCAACCATTTTTAACGTCTCACATATTATACAATATACCAAGTGCAATCCCATTTCATCTCTTCATCGTCATCAACAAGTCCTTAGCAAACCTATTTTCTCTCCTGGAAATCCACATTTGCCGATGAGTTCTTCGGGAAATCCGACTAACGAGCGGAGGAGGCATCGGCAAGCCGGAATGAGGGAGCTGTTTATTATGCGATCAGCTCTAAAACCGGAACAACAGTTTTTCTGTTCGAATCGTGAATCGCGAAACCCTTCAGAGGATGCCATCTACAAAACTAAACGACCAGACAGGATGCGATAGCCTGGGAAAAAAAGAAATGGCTCTTTGGACGCCGTTGCCCCATTATTTATGCATTCGGAAGGTCATAAAAGGGAGTGGGGTCGCCGACAAAAAGGGCATCTTCTGGAAAATCCGGGACACTTCCGGCCTGGACGCCGTTCGGCCCGTTCATTGTTACGGTTTTTATTTAGCGACGGACCCTCGTAATGGCTATCCGGGCGCAAGGCTTTTGTCTCGTTGCCCAGTCGGAAATACATTTGGGGTTGTTTTTCTGCAACTGAAGTCAGTGGAGTGAACCTCCCGCCTCATCCCACCACCCGTCCCCACCTCCTACCATCTCTTTTGCCGCATATACATCAAGGCAGACATTTGTCAGCTCTGTGTATTCTGTCGTGAATATAATAACTGAAATGAAAATGTAACTAAATGTCTAGAAATATCCAGCTTTTACAAGAGATATTGCACCGGAGCGTGAAGAATCGGATGTGATCACTGTGTATCAAAGCTACAAGCGTTTGTTGAGAAAGATAAAAAAGGAAAGACCTAATATTTTACGAGTAACTGCATGAAAAGCTTTTCTCAGACACGAAGATTATTTATCTCGTTAATATTATAAAAAATTATCGTATTATCAAACGAAAGGAACCACAGATAAAATATTGCACATAAGAATCGGTACAGTGGTTGATATCATGAAGTGGGCTAAGGTTTGAATCCCGAGTAAATTACGGACGTTCTTGCGCTGAAAACAAGTGCTTGCCACGTTAGGAAAAAAAATATTTCACAGAAATTGAATGCAGCCGGAATTTTAAAAAAATTCACTATTTTTGTTTATATATATATATATATATATATATATATATATATATATATATATATATATATATATAAAATGAAAAAAGTGACTGCTCCCAAATTTTAATTAATACTTATCCCCGAAATTTCACTTTTCTAACATAGATGAGCCCTCTTCCTAATGCCTCTATGGACAGCCTAATTGAAAACTATACTAGCCCTCTAGCCAAGTGTGGAGATTTTCCCCAGGTACTGGACGTTCCTCAACCCTGCGTATTTCACTTAGACACCATATAAGGAAATGGAAACTGTTGTAACCCACTAAAAACCCCATGTGGACTCCCCTTTACCTAAAATATAAATAAACAAGCCCTATTTATAGCCGATTATAAACTATCGAACCACTAAAATCCCCTTTAGCTCCCTAGTCTGTTTAATATCAGACGGACAATTATAAACAGAGTCAAGTAGGTTTAGAAGGATGTAACTCTAACCCCACATTCCTAATCAAATAAAATACCCAGAGACACCTACTATGAGGAAATCTAAGCAAATAAAAAACTTCTAACCGTGGTGGTCAAAGAGAGAAACATCCATTTCTTATGTATGCCTAAAAAGATGTACCTTTGCTCTTCGCTCTCTTGTGTGTAGGCTTTTTGCCATGTGAAATGTACTGCCAGCGCTTCACTTTGCTTCTGCTGGAATAATTAAGTCTGTCTCATTTCTCCAATTAAGAAATTCTACAATGCTCTAATTTTTCTCCCCTAGGGACACTTTCTTTTCTGTTTATGACATGATATATATATATATATATATATATATATATATATATATATATATGAGACTGAATGAATTTCAGCTTGTCAAATGAAATCCAACCAGGCCTCCCTGTTAACATATAATTTTGATTTAGCTTAAAGTCTCTGATATGTGTTTTTAAGATTTAGTCGTCTGTCAAGTCTACAGTCGACATATGGTTTTTATATTGGTTTCCTGTAGTCAATTCGTGTAAATGCATGCAAATTACTGTAGAATCTAAGTTGCATTAAAATGAACAGGAACTGGTTTTGCAGCAACTGATACATCAAAATAGTGTGATATTGTTGGCTTCTTGATGACTGAAGATTCTTTAGCGGTTTGAAGGAATCAATAACACTAATTGACGATCGTGAACATAGGGTGAATTACCAAACTCTTTAGAGAAGGAACAAAAAGCATTAATGCTAGTTGTGAGTCTTTTGATAGAAAAGTAATACCTCCGGGCATAATCTCTCACTTCGGTCCATTTCCTTTTCCTCTTCTTTACATAACAAGAGTTATTTAATTGAATCCGAGTGAGTTACAACTTCAGTCCATATTTTGTCGATGTCTGGAATTCATATAAGAAAAAAAAAGGGACGAACTATATGAGAAATTCACCCTTTACTCTTCGGCATTTACTACACGCAGAGAATTTTTACGTAAATAAAGCACCCCGTCAGGCAAGATAATCGCGAGAACGTTCCTTTGCAAACGCAAGTACCGGAATGAATATTCCATAGATAATATTCATATAGCTTAAGGTGAATATAATTAATGTCACACAATTCCCCAAATCCAAATACAGTCCCGAAGGAGATTAGAAACTTTCCGTCTCCTTGATTATCATTTTCAAGTTGTTCTCTGCCATCGAGGCACGATTCGGCGAATGCTAAATTCAGATTTTAAATGCAATTTTCCCCCCTTGAAGCTATGCGCGTCATCAAATTCTCACGCCATTTCCTCATCTCTCCAATTTACTAACTCCTAAACCCTTTCGGAAATTCGGGATCGAATAATCGAAACAATAATCGAATCATCCTCAAAAATCCTATCCCTGCTCCTCTACCCCGAGTATAGCCCCACCCCACACCCCACGGCTTAAGCGTCCCACCAACAAGTGTACTTTCGGGCGTAATTACAGAAATGCAGAACCCCCGTAATTGGCGTAATTTAAATATTCTTCGCATTATAAAGATCTCTGCTCATCATCGGTTTTAGTCGGTGCCCCCCTGCTCCATTTGCCCGGGCAGAAATCCGATTCTTCGGTTCCTGGCACGGGGCAATTTCTTCTTAGCCCCATTAAAATGTCGTTAGCATGCCCGAGTTTGGAAAGAGGGGGGCCATTTTTCTGGGTTTGGTTTTCATTTGACTCCTTTTGTTTTGGTTACACTTAAATCAACACGGCTGTTGTTTTTCACGTTGGGGTTCGTCAAATTACATACGTGTTAACTGTTTGATTGATTGATTACGTGTAGTGAGCCATGGAACAACGACTTCAGCGCCCCATATGGTAATTTATGCATTAAACCGCCTGGATTACCATTGATTTCTTCTGCTATGGACCAAACGAAAAAACAATTTACGAATAAAATTGGCGTTTAGCAGTTTCCTTATTGTCGGCATTTGTCGATCACCTAAAGCGAGGATTAACAAGAATAGTATGGGTATTAAGGTATTAGCTGAATGTTAAGATTTTTGCCCATTAGGATTTCTTAAAATAAGTTAAATGGCAGAACAATCAAGCCAGGACTGGTCAATACAGATGAAGATGCTGCTATGTTAATGGCAACAACAAAAAGCTCACCCATGTTGTAAATTTGCTATTTTGACAACTCGGTATTGCCCGAGCTTTTCCTTAGATCTAGATCCTCAGAATTTTCAAATTAAAAAATTGAAAAAGTAACATACTGAAATTCATTCAAAGTCACATATAATTTAAAAACTAATCTTCTGAATAGCTTTTTTATCTGTACTAAGCTTATACATAAATAATATCTGTTCTAATAATGATATGATAAACCTAAAAGTGCTTGTCAGGACAATTATAAATTATTTACAATCTTTAATGCATGCAGATATCAATAAATCGAATAAGGTATGGCTGTAAGAGATCTGAAGTTAAAAATTGAGAATTAACTCCTCTCTTCAGAGATATTAAAAAAAAAAGGTTTGGCACTTCCACTCTAAAGTAGATTATCCTGATAAACCAAGGTATATAGTGGCCCAGTGTCAGAAATTCGTACAAGAATAACAAGGACAACAGTTTAGGTTTGGTTTGGTTTGTTTGGAGCGCTACGGTCAACTTTTGCTACATAAGGGCTAATTAGATCGGAGCCTACTGCTTAAAGCCGATTTCGAACGGCTACAAACGTCCATGCCAAGGGTGGGACTGACGGCAGTTTTAAGAGAATGACAATAGGATAAGTCAAAGGGTGAAGAAGTGGTCTTGAAACATTTTATGGGAGTATAGTTTCTGAGTGGTCCTAGAGGATAAGAGCCAAAACATATTGTGCAGTTAAGTTTAAAAGTTTCGGACTACAGGATACAAACTGACATAATATCAAGTATACATTTTTTCATAGCACTATAATAAACCAAAAACGTCAGAAGGCCGAGCACCAAATTATTGATTTTGCGATATTTAAAAAGAAAAAAAGGCTGCTATAATTAAATACAAATATTTTAAGTTAACGAATGTGTTTGCTCTCCGAAATTTTGTCGACTGTATTTAATCTGAAATTCAATTCAAATATTGTCAAGTCTAATTTTTAAAAGATTTTAATAGAATTAAAAAAATGCTGTATCTTAAGTTAAAACATTAAAAGGATTTTTAACAATTATCAGTGTTTGTTTAATTTACGAAAAGTATAACACGTTGTGTCAGCATTTTTTTAAATTCGTAATAAAACTTAATTATACCGGTTATTCTTTGAAATACTTATTTGCCTTTCATATTTGCTGGAACAGAAATAATCACAGCCAGACTTTTTTTTCAATGCGATAAATTAACGTTTCACATACCTCGGGCAAAGTGAATCTTTGATCATAGATATTGTTTAATTTATTCTAGAATTAAAAACAAGCTGATTTCATGCTCAGGCGATTGTCATTGGTCTATTAATACTCATGCTTGTTTACAGTCTTATTTTAGTGAGAATTTCATTATATTTCAGCAAGTTTTGATATTCTGGAGCTATTTCTACGTATTTTTTTTATCGTCTTCTTTTTGAGTATTTGAAGTGACATGATAATGGAACTTTTAGTATGTTGAGATGAAGATTTAAAAATTTTTTTTATTATAAAAGTGAAAGAGGTGTGTTAAAACAATGTAAAATTTATTTGCAGAGAATTCAGAAAGATTCATTACATGCAGAGTTTGAAACAAGTAACCCTTTCAAAAGCTTTAATATTTTGTCCGGATATATCGAAACGTGATCAAACAATGAAGATGAAAAAGTTATTCGCTTTTTGTATGTAGAGTGCGCACGGACCACAGAAATTCATAGAAAACTCGTGGAGGTTCATAGATCCAAAGTCATGTTTCGGAATTAGGTTTCAATGAGGTGAAAGGACTGCGAAAAAGGCAGAACAGATGTGAGCGATAAAATCAGCGACCTGAAGAGCCTGTCACATGCACTGTAAAAGAAAGTGCTATTAACATTATTTAGTTTATTTAGTTTTTTCCTTCCTCAAAACAAAGTTGTTTTACTCAGTGTTTAGAAATTATGGATTAAATATATATATATATATATATATATATATATATATATATATATATATATATATATATATACACACACACAGACACACACACACACACATATATATATATATATATATATATATATATATATATAAATGTTTGTTTGTTTGTGTGTCTGTTTACGATACCTAGGAAGAAAAGTGTAGCTGATCAAAGTTACACTCATCAAATATATATATATATATATATATATATATATATATATGTGTGTGTGTGTGTGTGTGTGTGTGTGTGTGTGTGTGAGAGAGAGAGAGAGAGAGAGAGAGATGTATTTGTGCAATACATGCGATATATTCAAATGCCCACAGAATAAAAAAAAAACAATATTTCCTAACTCTGCGCTGCAATTTAGTTTATTCAGTTTGGAAGATACCAAATAAAACCTACATATCTTTATGTGCTCTAACAAACGCTGGAGAGAGAAAATTTTAACATTGCAACCCGAAATCGGAGCTCCAGTAAGTTGCATAACGCGGTTCAAAAAAAATATATTTCTCAAACGCTCTAAAATATTCCTTAACCTTTCCTAAATCATTACATATTCTTAAACTTCCATGCGCAAATACGAACTTTTAAGTGCTGATCCTTTGAATAATTTATGTAAAATTTAAGTATTATAAGCAAAAATCCTCGAAACCTATGGGCTTTATGTATCTGGGATTTGCATTTTTCAGAATTTTTGATGTTTAGGAAGTTCCGCATTTCTTTTGATTGCTTTCTTAGTACAGCATAGTAAAAAAAGCAGAAATTTTAAATATTTATTCAACGATCAATGCTTTGACGGGAATAATATATTTATGACGTCTTAAAAATGAAATAAGTCAATGAGAAAAATGAGAAGTTAGCAAGTGATTAGAGCTAATTAATGTAGCACTTTGAGCGTGTAGCAGTGTTGGGGGAGTTTGTTGTAGAGGCAGATAATTTGAAAATGGGAACACAGAAAGGAAATAGAGTTATAAATTATTCACCTACTAAATATAGAGATCAGATAGGGCTCAAAGTTTTGTTAGCAGATATTACCTGCTTGCAATAATCTAGTTTAATTTACTTTATCCCGAAAACTTTTAACTTAAGGTCGTCATACGGCGTTTAAGAGATGACATAGTAGAAACTTGTCTGACACTAAGAATAAAATTTTAGCTGAACTTAGACCACCATTATTTTAGCCTATATATGACGACAACAAAATTTGAAATGAATTAGTCATATTTCTTTCAAATGTATGAATGAAACCACAAAAATTATTTTTAAAAATAGCTTAACTTGGAAAGTTGAGGATCGATTTACAGGAATCTTGTTAATTCTGCTTCTATTCGTATTTGGGAATCTTTATTTTAACGTACATAACACTACTGTGTGCTGTTTCTGCCATTCGATTTGTCTGTAAGTTTTCGTATTATACAGGTGGAAAATTATACGGCAATGTTTCCCTTCGACCGAGATTTAAAATTTGTTGAGGCAATGGCGTAAGTATGGAATGTTGCGTCTCCCCCCAAAAAACAATAAAGTAGATGAAATCTCCCCCCTCCCAATGTAAAACTATATTAAAGCGTTAAAGGTTTTGTTATTTCCTGTATTTTTAGTATACCTAAAGTTCCCACTCTCTAGTCCAAAATTTTGATTGCGCCCATGAAATAATATGATCCATAACCTTATTGGATAAGAGGTCACTCAAATCAAAAATTCTCAACCTTTTTATATCTAATATCCCCTCCCCCCCCCCACACTCACACACACACATATACACACTTTGGATGACGTTCAAACCCTACGATCCCTCAAACTTGAGGACCACTGGTTTTGATGATATGCAAAATGTTCATCTAAAGGTAGATT
Organism: Dolomedes plantarius; assembly: GCA_907164885.2. Taxonomy (NCBI): domain Eukaryota; kingdom Metazoa; phylum Arthropoda; class Arachnida; order Araneae; family Dolomedidae; genus Dolomedes; species Dolomedes plantarius. The sequence continues at coordinate 103,005,596 of OU015492.1, read as the reverse complement.
TATCACTAAAAATTATTTGTCCACCTTTAATAATTATAAATCTACGTTTTTCATTAATAATTTTAGTGATAAATCCTTTATCCCTTACTAATTATCACTAATAATTATTAGTGATAATTTGTATTTCAATTACAATTGAAATACTAATTTTGCTTTTTTCAGATCATAAACGCTAGCGCACAGTGAAGTGAATTCACCCCCCCCCCTCTCTCTCATATATATATATATATATATATATATATATATATATATATATATATACCTTTTGATGAAAAAATACAGCGAGCTTATAAAATACTTTGATGCCCTTGGTCTAATAAGGAAAAAAATGTTAATATACAGCCATAAATTAACCAGCCTCTGTGACGAAGGAGGGGGTGCAAAGGAGATTATAAAAAGTGGGCTTGCGCTCGAGTTATAATCTCAAGCAATTTCATCTCTCTACACACTCATATTCATCCATTCCCATGGAATCTGTGGTTATCTCCCCCCTAGCGTAGTTTATTCCCTAAATCCCCGTCCAGCTTCATTTAATCACTCGTTGAATGACTTCTTATTCATCTTTTTCACTCGTGTTGTACGCTGAAGGATTAAAGCCAGCCAGTGATTGATTAAGGCCGGCGAGGTGGTAATGCGGTGAGTCATAGGTAACTGAAAAACCGGATATATAGATCCTTTTATCAGGATAAGAATCTGGGAAAGGGTGAAGATGCATTTTTCAGCTGCAAGCATACGGTGCAGGTTTTAAATAAAGTGCTCATTAAGGATTGAGTGACGACGAATCGCTGATTACATAGGCCTATTTTAATCAGGCCTCTCTCTTGATTTCATTCTCAATTACTCACTTTATATCTATATATAGATAGATTGATAGATAGACAAACTGTTTACTTTTAATAAGATAAATTCAGTAGCATAACCTAGTAAGATTTACTTTATTACATCAAAACAACACTAAAAAATCGGCACAACAACCATTTTATGAAATTTAGGATAAACTAATTGCCCGTATCTTGTAGCTGAAAAATTATTGAGCCTTTAAACTTTTGGCTAAGTCCGATTTACTTTATTGCTTCAAAACAACACTATAAAAGCTGTACAACAACCCCTTTACGAAAGTTGGGATAAGCTAATTGCACGTCTGCTATAGCTGAAAAATTATTGAACCTCTAAACTTTTCACTTTATACACTTCTGATCACAAAATTTTTCTCCTATAAAAGACAGAATACAAATTACCTATGTTATGCAAAAAAAGCAAAAATACGCATTTTGCATCAATTAATAAACCAGGTAATTTCCAGGAGCGATGTTAAGGTGACTGCCTACGTTCGGAGTCTTTAATTTTTTAAAGGATTTTTTGGTCTTTTATGTTAAAATAGCACTTAAAAATTTAAAAAAGGAACAAAAACTTACCTGTAAATAGCATACTTTTTTATAAATTGGTCAATTTGAAGTAATTTTTAATGAAATTTAACTAAAACACGTATCACTCAGCACAAAATCCTAATGCTACTATTTTAATTTCCTTCTCACACATAATACATATGATCTGACACAGTTATCACACACATGATACATATGTTTGACACAGTTATCTTCAAAATGAGCTACAATCTAAGAGAAATTTTAAAATGCAAAAATAATACAAGCAATTTTATGTTCCAATATGAAAATTTTCCCCGATTCGTCATTCCTTTCCTTATGAAAACAACCCGAAATAAAAAAATATTTATTATACACCAATTATTGTGCGTCATTTCATTAACAATAGCATCTAAAACATTTCCTGAAAATTTTATCAAATTATATACATTATTATGTGAGATATCATGATAACCTTAGAGATTTGGGCTAAAAAACATAATTCTGAGAAAAACGCATTTAAAGTTTTTTTCACTTCAATTTTGTAGCAGAAGATGTCTTTTTTAAATAGCTATAACTCTACTTCTAATTAATGTAGAATAAAAAATAAACCAGTTTTGAAAAAGGAAAAGATTGAGTTACATGATTCTTGCAAAAAATGGAATTAACCAAAATAGTCAAAAAATGACATTTTCAACGTAGGCAGTCACCTTAAATGATACAACTAAAAACTGATAAAAAGACAAGATGCCAAAAAAAAAGTTTTGGCCAATACTAATCGGCCTTAAATTAATTAAACACTATGCAAGGCACACGAGACTGCGTTTCTAAGTTTTGCTAAGTACGGATGATTTTATAAAAAGTTACAACAAACGAGAAGGGCTAGAAGTATTCTAGGATATTCCATAGTCGAGAGATTGCATTGCTTACGGAGGCCTGTCTGGACAATGTTTTTGCTTCAATGTTTTCTGATATACATTTAATATGAATATAAAGAGGGATATATATTTTAGAGATACACATATCACATTCAGAATGAGAAGTGAATAAAGACTTTAAACAATATTTTGAAGTTTCGCAAATCTCTTTTTGTGTTTGAACTTCATTTAAGCGTTAATCACACACACGAAGAGATATTATAAGAAATTCTACTTAAGTTTTGAAAACTGCACCACCTCTGTCAACTAATAGTTTGAACCAAAGAAAATATTATTTTTATATAATCACCACCTTTTTAACATTTTCACATTACTGACCCCTCCACTTTCTACAGCAAAGGGGGGGGGGATGGGACCCCCCCTTTGCTGTAGAAAGTGGAGGGGTCGATGGGGGAGGAAATATAGGAAGCAAGATCTTTTATAGATGCCAATTGGGTCGACTTACCCCGACTCAAAATTAAGTCCCTTTAAAGCTCTCTCTATTCCTACAGGAAATCAAAGGGGTCTCGGTGAGTTTTTAACTTTGCTTTATATATTCTTTACTTTTTCCCTCATTCAGACTGTTAAAAAAGAAGGCGCATTTTCCAAATAAACGAGCAGGTTCAGCCGTTAGCAAACACACCGGTCTCTCATTTCTGGCCAAGAAATTCATTTTGAGAGGTTCCCTTTAAAAATAACAAGATAAAGCTTAAATTTTCAAGGGACCGGGCATAACTAAAAAAATGGGAAGACGCACTGGTGCAGAGCAATAATAAAAGCTATATTAAAAAGTATTCTACCGAGGATTAAGAAAAGAGAAAAAAAAATTTCTTATTTTTTTAATTTATTTCATTCTTTCTTTTACATCCCGCGCAAAACTTTCTGAAAAGAGTTTTCTTTTTGGGTTTTTAATTCTTATTTGGCTCGGAAAAATGACGTAGCGGTATCGAATAGTTAAAAAAAAATTATCCGTGGAAATGAATCCAAAGGCGAACCCCCCGTTCTGTTGCTTACGTTATCTTTCGATTTTATTTATTTTAATTTGAGACCAATTTGTTTATGTTTCTTATACCTTTACCGTTTCCACTTTTTGATACTATTTCTAACGTGCCCTAACCTCTTGGGAGAGATTTATGTTTTTTCACAAGCGTAATTCTCATAATTCTTTGCTCCACACACACACTCTCGATTACACCAAAATGAAACGATGTTTTATAACTATACATAAAAGGGACTAATTTGCCATACATTTTATTTCATTTGAAAAAATTAATAAATCAAAAATTTCTCCTTTGAGACATTTTTTTTTTCTTCCGCACTTTATTAGAAAGAGTTTTCCTTTTTTCGTTACTACTTTTTTGTAGGACATCAAAAGAAACATACCGATATAATCCGAGAAAATAGAAATAAATATTTCGGACAATTTTTTTTCCAGTCAGCAATAATGCCCTATTATGGAACAAAAACAAACGATGCGATAAAAAAATATTGTGCCCTATTTCCAGTTTTTTCCCTTGTAATTTAATATCAATTAAATTAGGAGTTCGGCAGTGTGAAAGACTTCAAAAAATAATAAATTGAAGTACAAAAATGAAAGTCCCTTCTGTTAGAACGGTTGATGTACCTGATGTTCAGATTTATGTTCACACGAATAAACAGAAAATTCTTGCGTATACTGAAAATGAGTAATTTACGTTCATTATTATGTGATAATTGAAGAAAATATACAACATAGAAAACTTTTCGTATAATATATAAAATATCAATACGTTATATATTTTAAATTTGAAATGTAAGAATTGATAGCAATTTATCAATATTTGAAAAGCTGCGTTGGAAATTTTTGGCTTTAGAGTGTTTAGTTTGACACTTCATTACTGTAGCATTGTATTTTAAGCCAGTATTTGAAATGGACTAATATATTTCTATAACATGATATTCGAACAAATACTCATGCAAATGAACCAAAGGTGTGGTGTAATTTATAAGCAGGAAAAAAATATTGAAAACAAATGAAACTTTTGCTTGCCGATATTCTTTAGTAATCGCAATATATATTGATTGCCAAAAGTAATCGGTCACGTAGGTGAAAAGAGGAAATGTGTATTTATTTTTTTAAAAATTAATACGTTGTTTGACCACCTTTGGCTGCAATGTAGGCCTCAAAATTGGTCGATTGTGCTTTCGACCAATTTCTGGTATGAGTCAGATGGGATTTGTCTCCATTCGTCATAAAACCCCTGTCAGAGAGTTTGAGTGGAGGGCGTTATTTGTCGAAGACGAATTCGAAGTTCTGACACGTCTCCTAGGTGTTCGATAGTATTGATATTGGGACTCAGAGAAGCCCAATTTAATTTGCGTATGTTTTGTTCTTCACACCAGGCCTCAACACAGCTTGAAGTATTGATGCAGGCCATGCTGAAAGAAACTACAGTCTGTTCCAAAATACTGCCACACTGTAGGATGCACGCAATCGTCTAAAATCTCTATGTAGTTTTCATAGTTCTCAACTGATAGCTAAACAATATATGAATTCAGGCCTTCCCCAACTGAAATAGGACTGAACCATTAAAGAATACTCTCAGAATTTAACAATAGGAACAATGCAGTCGGGAGGAAAACGCTCTCGGAGCAAACGTCATTCCCGAGAACGTCCATGCTACTGGAAAAGTTAAAAGCATGAATCCTCTCTTTGCCGTGGTATTTAATATTATACAGTTCTCACGGATTGTATGGGTATTGGTATCAATTCTTGTTGTTTGGGGCTTCACAGAATTCAACGTCGATGCAGTGCAAGAACGGTTTTTTCTTAAGAATTGTCACCAAGCTTCTCTTGCCCCGATCGTCCAATTTGAGCGGCCTCCCAGATCAGGATTTCACTCCAGACTTCCAACTTCGAAAGACGCCAAAGTTGATTTCGAGATCCTCAGAAAACAAGAACCTGCATGTAAATACAGTTTGCCTAAGTAGCATCATACGACCACCATAACTCTTCCGAAACTCTACCGAACTATTTATAAATTTGGAAGGCGGATTACGTTTATATATAATATCTAATGCATACTAAGCACCTTTATTTGCACAGTCGAGATTGGTCATATTTGCATATTCTTTTGTTAAACATACTAATATGTGTTTATCTTAAAGATGAAAGCCTTTAAAAACTATGATTCGTTTACTGAGAAATTCCTCCCTTTCGATAAAGAAATGATATCACTGAACTTTATTTTACTATTTCTCTGAAATTGGTTTCTGTTTCTGAGTCAGTTTTCTCTTTCAACTAATATACATATATATATATATATATATATATATATACGTGTGTATATGTTTCTTTATATATGTATACTGTACGCAGCCTGATCGGAAAACATTGACTGTTCGAAAAGTTTCATCAGAAACTGTACATTACAATTGTTATATTCTAAAAACTAATAAATCTTACGTAATTTCTTTCCATTATTTCAACAGTTTGTTTCATTTGATAATACTAACTTTTCTCATTTAACATAATTTATAATTCTATTGGATGACTCATTATAAGCACTATTCTAGATCCAGTTTCGAATTAAGTACCTACCATTCAACCAGATGACAGTAATGGCAATAAAAAGATATATATTTTTTATATCTAAATCCGAATAACATCAAGAACCTTGTCCATCTGTTAATACCGTGTGTTGATTTCCATTCATTCGCTATTTCCTTTTTCTCCAAAGTGCCCTGCCCATTGTGTTTGACGATTTCACAGCGGTAAATTGTTTCATATCCTCACTGACAGCTGGTGTGATGCCAAATTTATTCGGGAACTCTTTATAATATTTGCCCCATTCGATGTATTCCAGAAACGATTATACTAGAGTTATTGAGACAGTTTAGTTCGGTACAATTAACTAGGTTTTGGCAAATGTCCACACACATGAATATGAGGACCAGTAAAGCAAAGAGGCGTTTTGCGAGGAGATGGAAATTTGTTGAGAGAGATAACAGATTTGACTGAATTTCGTTTTGTTAACAAGTGGGTAAATACCCCTGATAACGAATGAAAAAGACCATCACTGTTAATATAAAAGGCCATTAAGAGGAAAATAAAATGAGGGCTAAATTTCAGTTAAATAAAAGTTCAGAACGTATAAATAATAAGATATACATTTCATACAATATTTTGATTTTTATTTACATGTAAATTCCTTCAAAGAGTTTTAAGTTGCTACATCATTTTCTCTCTTTAATATATACCTTGTTGTTATACGTTAATGAAGAATAAACACAAAATCATCAAAATAAAAATCTAGGATTTCTCGAGAATTTCGTTTAAAAACATAGTCTACGATAAATGGTAGTCCCAATTTTCCCAATAGCCATAATCTGTATGAACGCTCACTCTTGAATGATTTACGCGATTTTAATAAGTAGAATTTACGATTGTAGATAAGGAGGGCCGAGTTAATTTTGTTAGAAATCGTAATTTCACTGCAAAAACTATTTAAAGAGAGTCCTCAGTGCTATCAAAAATGTGAAAAATAACATGAAACGGGAATATTCTATATACACGTGTATGTTATATAAAAGTTCAACTTATAGCTTTAATGGTAGACTCAGGGATACACAGTTCTTGACTACTTTCATTTGGTTCTGACATTTATTGTGATATTAAGAGATCAGGAAATGTTGGAGGTGAGATATTTCTTTTATAAATAGCCTGCAACGATTTATTTTTACAAAAAATTAAGACTCCAGAATATTGGAATCAAGAGTCCCAGCATAACATTTTTTACATTTAATTTGAGGCAACATTTTGGAACTTTTTTTTATTATGCCAAATCGTTTCCCCCTTCTTCCAGTGTATTCATTTCAAATTTGAAGCCATTATGACCAGTGGTTCTTTTTTTGCAGCCTTTTGAAAGTGGGAATTTAATTATGGACACCCTGTATATATATATATATATATATATATATATATATATATATATATATATATATACATTTTCAAATACATTTATATCAGCCCATGCTTACGAGAGATAAAAAATTGCCTCAAGGCTATAAAAAGTTAGTATACTAATGTTTGAACGTGTGAAAACGTACTACTATATTGCGCAAGGCGTCCCTTTTATAAAAGTGAAAAAGTTTTTACAGTCAAAGATCTGCGTCCAGATGCACTCAAATTTGTTTAACTTATCTTGACAACTTACGAATTAACCACACGTGGTCATCTGATATTACACCTACACAATAAAAATACAGTTTCAAAGTGTATTTAAAGATTTTTCACCATTGACAAAACTTGAATCCAAATTATTTCATTGAACGAAAACAACTGGGCACAGTTGAAACATTTTTACCCTAATAACAAATTACATGTGTATTACACCTTGCAAGTAGTCTTTCCGGAGGAATTTCAATACATCGCATCAAACGAGGCATTCTATGGATCAAACAAATTATCTTCCATTTCCAGATGAGTAACTTAAAAAATAACTAAAAAGATGTTAGGTTTTAGGAAAGATACGGCAAAACTGATTGCGAAGATGGTATTTCTATTGACTTTCCCATAAATAGCTTTTTTAAAAGTCAAACAGAAACAAAAGAAAAAAACGCTAAAAGCATCAAATCTGAGTGATATAATATTTCCGACAAAGTAAAGTAAACAGCCCTTTAACGTTTCCCAATAGTCTTAGTCATATTCTCTTGCAGTTTCTTTCGCTTTTAACTGTCTAACCAATCAACTTTAAAGACCCAAGTGCGACGAATCGTTTCATATCTGTTCTGACAGCTGGTAAAATGCCAATATTACAAGGTGATTATTTATTTTGTTTTGGTGTAACCCTATGAAAAAAAAAGGCGGAGGCGGAAATTCTAGAGACAGTTGTAACAATTAATTGTGCCTGGCGAATGGCCACGGGACAGGAAATAAACCACTAAATACTAAAGAAGTGTTCGGCTCGTACGATGTTAACTAACGGAGTTAGCAAATAATCTTTTGGATGAGTAAGTGGCTCTGCCTCGGATGTTGTTACTGCGTATTACAGAGGGTATGGTGGAACAGAGATATATTACATTGATATTTTCGGCCACTCCTTTAACATGTAAAGATTTTTTCATATATCTCAGCTGTTAGATTTTTAAGCTTATAATGCTTGTTTTGCAAGACCAGCAATTGGATATGGGTCTCCTGATTTAGAAGCTTGTTCCTCCATTTCAACCAACTCAGTGATATGAAGTTGATTGGTTTATTGAAAGTTTTTTCTACACAAAGGCTTATTAGACTACTAGTAATATGAAGAATTCTTTTTTGAATTCCATTCCTTACATAAATCTCTTTCTTTTTTCAAACCAATGACACAGTACACGTATTGTGCTGATAATTTTTCTCCCTGCTAATCATTTACTTAAGTTACTTTTTGACTACGTTGTTGTCTTATTTACCGTGAATATTTGATTTATACATATTAAAGGTCGATTAAAGTTCTTTCTAACGGTCACACATCACCATAAAGATCATCTGCCATTATTCTGAATTTTTATAATCTGAATTTGGACCCAGGTCTCGTTATTTCACAATTATTTTAACAACTAAATTACACTGACGATGTCAAAAACTATCATTTTTCGAACTCATTCCTCACAAAATAAAATTTCTTTTTGAAGCTAATGGAGTAAAGAAAGTTGGTCGGTTCTTATTTTTCATATTATTTATTTATTTATTTATTGAAACTATTTATTTATTTATTTATTGAATGAATTTATTTATTGATTCAATGAAGATTAATTTTTTTTTTGTTTTACCAAAAGCATTTGTCTTATAATTTCTAACGATCTATTTTTATTCTTTTCAAATATCAAGCACCACTATAAAGAAACTCCTTAGGACAGGATACTGAACACGGCTCTGGACACAGCTCTTCTAACCTTGAGACAATTTCCTACTAACTGAATTACTTTAACGATGTGAGGAACTCTTAATTTTGGCTTTTAATTCCTCGCATCTTCCGCTTCCTTTTTGAAGCAAACGGAAGAATGCTAGCTTCTTTTCGTTATTTTTTTTTTGTATTTTATTTATTAGTTTGTTCCCACGCAGCATAATAATAATAATTATTATTTTTTTACCTTGAATATTTGTCTTATTTTTCTCCAATATTGTTCTTTCAAATGGTTGGGTACCCCTGTAAAGAAATTGGCTAGGATCTCGAACCCGCGTTACCAAAAATTTAGACCAATACTTTAACAACTGAATTACCCAGACAGTGTGAGAGGCTCTCGTTTTCAGAAAACAGTTCCTCGGGTATTTCCAATTTTTTTTAAACCAACGACGTAGCATATTCGCCTACTCATATTTTCTTCAATTATTTATCTAGGGACTTGAAGTCTCCTAACTCTGAGGAAGTTATTCTACTATACGAACTATCCTGACAGCGAGAGCACTCATCTATATATATCAAATAGTTCCGTAACTGACTGACTGACTGTCTGACTGACATGTAACGCACAGAACAAACCGCTGGACCTAAAAGGCTGAAATTTTGCATGGCGATTCTTCTTATAGTGTAGGGGTGCACTAAGAAGGATTTTTGAAAAATTCTTCAAAGACTTTTTAAAATTAAATTTTCAAGCTGTTTTATGTTTAATGTCTGCATTAATTGCAGACATTAACCGTTGTATTTCATTTGAATGTACTCCATAGCGAAGTACGGGTATTCAGCTAGTATTTAATAAATTCTGTTCCTTATAAGTAGATTAATACTGTGAGGAAAGGCATGGAAATTAGCTGAGAGAGATAATCGAACCTTAGGCAGAGTCAGTTACTTATTTACAGGGGGCTCGAGGTAACTTTGTGGTATCGCACTGGCTTTTGGTGTTGAGGGTGTTCGGATCGAATCCCGATGCGCGCCATTAAATACATATATGTCTTGGCCGGATGTGGGGACGTTAAATCCATAGACCAGAAAGTACCTCTATGAGACCAGAGAGGGTACGACCACCCCCATATGTTGCCCCTGGGGGTGCTCGGTCAAAATTGAGGTGGCAACTAGCTAAGACGGACTCCGACCCTTGTGGTGCTTCATAAATCGGAGCCGCACATTTCAGCCAAAAGTCTATATGGACCTAGTCTGGAACTTCCAGCCAGGGGACAGTAGAAACGACAACAACAAGAACTTATTTACAAGCCTTAGCTAGGTTCAATTTGAACCGTTATCGAATGACGAGTCACGAAATTCTCACGAAGTAAATAAAATGCAAAACTTTTATATAAAAAAAGTATCTGAAACGCTCTTCGGGACGAGAAAAAAAGCAAACTGCACTCTGTGTCTTAAAAATGTTACGCTATTATTCCAAGAACACCCAGCGCCGAGCAGATCTTGACCCAATACTACAGTAAATCTGTATTTTATAAAATAATACCATCTATCCAAACAGCTCTGTAAATATCAGTCTCCGATAACTTTAGTAATATTTGTGTTCAAACAGCCTTGAGTCATAAACAATTTTCCAATCGAAATTGACGACATTTGTGTTCGATTTTCCCCCTAGAAATTTCCCTCTTTTGTTCGTCGTAAAGATTCAACGGACACAACAACTTTCTTCTCTGGGGAACGAAATATTTTGGCAGAGTTAATCCCGGCAAACACGCGGATATGTGTCTGGAAATAACGGGCACGGAGATATCGGTGAAATGGAAATGACAGAATACGAAGCATTGAAATATTGCATAGTTTTATAATGCCTAGAAGATGAAATTTTTTCTAACTGTCATTGGAGCAATTTTCATAATGGTCACCTATTACATTTCTCTTATGTCAGGGAATAAAGATAGATAGATAGATATCTTTAGTTGTGAAGCATCATGAATTATGATGATATTTCATCACTATGCAACGTAGTCAGTACGAATTAAGTACAAGAGAAACGTGATAGATTCTACTGTAAGATATTTTTTGTTCGAAATTTTAAAAAAAATTTTGACATAGATGCCGCAAATTTGGTATAACATAGCAGAAATTAAAAATTAACATTAAAAAAACCCATTAAAAATTTTGCACACGAGATAAGCGATTAAAACACTCATAATACTAATAAATATTTCCATTTCATTGTTTCATCGGCACTTACAACATGGATAAGTTGAAACTAATAATGTAAAATTAGTACGCTAGTGATCCATTTGTTCACATTAGCTACAGAAAATTACTCTAAGCCCACAAAATATTGGAATCGTGATATTTATTCCTAATCAACATAATTATCCTTAGAATTTTACCTAGTCATTGCTTAAAACCGAAGATAATCCTGTTGTTAAACTACGCTGTAAGTATATAATATAAGTTTCAATTAAATGTTACAAACGCCGAAGGAAATCATTTGACACGAATTTTTTCGTTATATCAAAAAAGTCTCTAGAAAAAAAAGGTCATACGTAATACGGAAGGTCACTATGTATGACCTTCCACATTTCAGTATTTTTTATAAAACTTCATAAAATGCCCGAAAGTATGCCCGAAAGTATTATTATTCCCAAAAAGTGCAGCCAGCATAAAACCTTTATTGATAACTTAAGAAGCTCCATCAAAGGAATGACCATTTCCTTGTTCCCGAGTTGAAAAACACGCAATTCCTCCCTTTTTTTTTCTTTCCCGGCGACTCGACAGAAAAAATAAAGATCTATCGCTATTAGCTTACTTGATTTTGAAATATTGTTTCGGAAGGTGAAAACACTTTATTTCTCCCAATAAAGCCTGATCTGCGATTCTAGAAGTCTCTACAATAGATTCGGAAAACAATTCACTGATAGGAATAGGAATAGTTGTCGCTACGAAAGCAAAGGCTATAAAAATTGAAATAAAATCATCTCATATTATTAAAATTCTTAAACCACCTAGTGATATCTCAACGCAGCAAAAGGTTGATGTGTTATTTTAGAAAAATTAAACTATTTGAAAAAAAAATAGTTCAAATTAATTGAAATATGAAAGAGTAATTTTAGCAATCTTTTACTTTTTTGTATCAGTTATATTTACTTATTTTAACGGTATTAATTTAATAGAGAAGTCAAGATTTGCTAATTTCTATTCTTGCAATAAAAATTTAAAAAGAGAGTAACTAAAGTCACACTGGAGTCCGGTAGAGGAAGCATAAAAGGAAAGATGGTGCCGAGACGGAAATAAATCAATCATAGGCGTTAAATATTTCGTTGCTAATCGTTTGGAGGTTTGTCATTTGTTAAATATATTTCAATAATTTAACACTTCCGTTACCGGACTCCTATGTGAACAGGCCCTAACTCCAGCAGAATAACACATACTTTGTTTTATGGAGATCTGCATGTCTACCTTTGATTTGATTGCACTTAAAAAAAAACACATAAGCTTCGATCGGCAGTAAAAATCATCCAAGTAGAATTTTTTTTCACTGGTCATCTGTAATTTTACTTTGCAACAGAAAAAAAACATAGATAAATGCCCTACGGCTGCTGAGGGAGAAGTTCTTCGGATATGTAGTAACTGAACACAGACTTTTGGTAACTGCTCGAGAAGACGCCCATACCCAAGAATCAGCTAAATCTTACAGCAAAGCACAAAACCTACGCTGATCCAAAAGTGTTTTCAACTTTAGTAATAAAACCTTGAACTTTGGTGACCCCATAATTTTTTTACATCGAAAGTTTATTTTAAAAATCACTTAGAGAAGGAATTATGTAAGAAATTCCACAAAGGATCTATCTTCTACATTCATGTTATTTTCATAGGAAGAGGGATTTTCTGTATATGTCAATAGGCTACAACTGCCAGTCAATCGATTACCAGGAGCGTGTAATTGTGAGGTTTTACAATGATCAGTGTGAAATGTATAAAGATCATTTGCCTAGACGTGAACCGAACGAGTATTCTTATCTTAAGACGAGTGTTGATTTACGGACCACAGGATAAAGATATCTTAATTTGTGACAATTACCCAGCAAATGGGAAATAGTGCTAAATCAGGTCGTAAATACGACTACAGGAACAATTTTTTATTTTCTTTAATGCGTACGTGACTCTTATATACTACAATCTTTATAATATTTGCACGTTTTATTGAATATTTCTTTTAACCTTATCTAACAATAAAATAAATCGCATTTGGAAAAAAATTCTTTTTCCTAATGGGATACATTTTTATATGTCGAGAAAACAGCTTAACAACAAGATCAAACTATTGGGTTCAAATGGGAAGGGATAAACCATGCACAGTGAATTACATTAGTACTTAATATTGAGAGCTTGACAATACGTGTTAAGCACTGCCTCCATCAAAGCCAAACCCTGGCTTCATCCAAAGGCGAGAATCTTTAATGTGAACGAATCAAAGTTCATCCAATGACTGGAAGAATCAGACTTTGATTCCATTATGGCGATCATGTCTGGGGAAATAGCAATCAATCTAAATTATGACCGATAAATTACTGTTCACTTTGTTCTATACCATTATAAATCATATCACCCAAAACTTGGAGGTTTCGTCTAACATTTGATGATTGGGCTTTTATGGGGCAAAATATGAGCCTCGGAAGAATCGGAACAGATAAAAAATACTCCTTAGTTAACAACTCCAGACTCATTAATGACTTTAAATTCTTACTTATTAGATTTTGGTCTAACCCTCAGTTAAAATACACAAATTTGTGTACAGACATAAACGGGAGACATGCGCTTCTAACAAATACGTATTTAATGCACTCTCTCAATTTATAAATATTTCTTTTTCATAACAGCATTATCGAAGTAGCCATGAAATCACTGCTCTTTAAACCACTACTTAACAAAAGAGAAACTTTGTAAAACCCATTCAGTTATCGCGGTTAAAATTTTGCGAACATATATACACCCATACTCAAGCGTCCACAACTTTTCAGCTTTCAAAAGGCCCAACCCGCTGAGTCTGAAAAGAGCTCGCAAGGGTATACGTACGACAAATAGTTTTATATCTGCCCTGACAGCTGGTGAACTGCCAAATTTACCCGGGAACTCTTTATTTCAGCTCGCTGGAAGCATAAAGACCGGATAACCCGGAAGCCTCAGAGACAATTTAATTCGAAACAATTAATCCCCCCTTGGCAACAAGCCATATACGAATCTAGCTCTCTGTTGCAGATATTCCGCAGAATTTGCATCCGCGAAAGTTACGGGCCCCACACGTGCGTCAAAGACAATATCTTAGCATTATCGGCTTCGTTGATTCAGTACGTATTAGGCCAATATTGGAGAATATTGTCTAAGAACCTGGGGACAAGACTTTAAACAACCATGCAATAACAAGAAAAATCATTAAGTTTACAAATAAATAGTGAGACATGCTTTACTCGAATATTTAAACGGCCTTTCATCGATACATCCTCGTCAGAGTAATATGAAAATATTGGAAATAAAGCTCTTTCACGCTGTGCAGTTATTTAGTTGAAGTAAGTGATTCTCTCTTTTTTATTGAAATTGGCAAGTTAAATTACAAACTAAAACTTGGGCAGAGCTTTTCCATAGGATCCGTGAGTAAGAGAAGAGAGAGATGTAAATATTATAGCACTCATAAACTCTACGTATACTCCTTTTTTTAACTAAATAATAATATTTGAAAATATTTTTAGAATAGTCCAACTACAGCTATTCATGCTAAAATCTACCATTATGATGTGTTTTTCGGTTGTGTCCCATCGGAAGATCCAACTTGATCGTAAAAAAAACTAGAAAAACTATTTTGCAATTACAGTGTTGAATCTATTTTTAGACAAGTGTCATGAAAGACAAAACTCTCTCGACAAATGAAGTGATTACAAATTTTACGCTAGAAAAGGGACACTATTTTGCCTGTTAACTTTATCACGTTTCAATCGTTGCTCAGTCACGCACAAAAAAGAAAATTTTCATGACTGTTACATGGACATACCTGATAAGTAGATGTTATAAATATTCTCTCTCTCGAGCTTATCATTCCCATAGACCGAGAAAAATGTTCATAAAAATCAGTCTTACCTCTCGAAGTAAAGAAAAACAATTGTCAGCTTACCTGAAAAGAGATACATAAAATTAATATATAAATGGAAAATAATATATTAACAAATATTAAACAAAATGAAAAATAATATGGCATGCTTTGCAAAGAAACTGATATTTAAAGCATTAATCATAAAGCACTAAATTTAAGTACTAAAATCTACAACTTTTGGTACTGTTACTTAATTATCAAATGACAACACAAGATGACATCATAACCATTTGAAAATGGTCTACTTTTGATGGTGATGAGTAAGCACGTGGTCTGTTTTGATCGCATGAAACGAAGTCCGTAGGATAAGTTCTGTGGATCGTTCACCTACAGTGCGAAAGAGGACCGCCTGGACGGCACACGATCTTCAAATGCGAACGTGACATAAGAATTTTTCGTCTGTTCTTTGAGACATCCAAGATCCATGGCATGGACACATGTTTCGATGCTGCTGAGGAAAACACTTGGCAAAGATTCGTCAGTTAACCTGACGTGCCTCTCGGGAAAAAGAACTGAACAAACATATATAAAGGATTTTTTCAAAAAAATTGGGAGAGATGCCTTGTAAAATTACTGCCGCCATTGGTGAAGTTACTTAAGAAAGGCTCTGCCACATGTGAAAGAAAATTGATTAGAGATATGATACCTACTAAATTACTCATGGAAGTCGTATCAGAGCTGATATCTGCGTTAAAATTTCAAGTGGACTTCTACATTTGAATGGTAATAAAAACCGTGCTTTTTACTTTCCACTGCCATTCAGAGTCGCGTACACAGCTTTTAAAAACTTCCATCTGCTCCATTTTGACCAACGCTTAAGAGCCCGAATAAGACGTTTGAAGTTATCATCTTGTGAAGATGATGAGGCTTATGATTTAATAAACTGCTGCCCCAGATGTATTACATGGTATTAAACAATTTCAAAACAGATACATTACATATATATATATATATATATATATATGTGTGTGTGTGTGTGTGTGTCTGTGTGTTAGTTAAGAACTAATGAAAAAGAATAATAATTAAACGATTTTCAGAGGAGCTTCAGAATTCAAATTTCTAACATTAAATCTCATTAATTATCGTATTTCGAAACGTGCCGCGAGAAGGGAAATTCCAGTTTTGAACGAACAAAGAGCGAGTCTATTAATAGTATCAAATAAAACCACGACCGATCCCCATCTTCGGTGTAAACGTCATAAGTATGCGCAATGATATTGGGAGCTTTTGAGACAATAGGTAAGTTAAGCAGACTGAGATGATTTTTCAATGACATCAGACACACGTTAGGACTGCTCCGCGTTTGAGTAGGGCGGGCGCTACGATGTGCGCTTCTTTGGAACAGTGGTTGTTAATAGATAAAGAAATAAATATGGTTAAATCGAACTGATGTGTGTTTCCTGAGTATTGGACTGCCTTCCACTACGCCACCGGACCACTATTAACTGCAACATCGCTTAATATAACGAGCATGAAAGGAAACCCGTCATATTATATATATATATGTATGTATGTATGTGTGTGTGTGTGTAAGTAATAATAATGCTCCATTATTTATTAATTCTATTCCTTTCGTTACTCTTATCTAATCTTACCCTATTACATATTGTACCATACATGGTCTCACGTCAAAAAGAAACTAATTTTTCCTTTGTCCTGGTGTAATAGTCTAACTGCGTGGCTCTCAATACCATGTAGTGTCTTCAACTTGCCGAGTCGAACAATTTCTCCTATCTTCAATGTATGTAGATGTTGTAAATATCCATCTACTCTTTATATCCCTTATAAATGTTGATCTTAACTAAATATCATCATTGCCCATAACGTGTTGGAGTAAATAAAATTAATTATTCCACTAAGTGGACTGTATTGACTGGATTTCTAACCATTCAAACAGTTGTGAGGGATTCCGATCTACACTACTTGGTGTTCCCGATTCTGCCATAAATTCATTTCTATGATTATATCGAGTTGCTCTTTGTATAGGACTGATTATGGCGGACTTCAGATATATCTCCGATAATTTCTATTCTTTTTCCCTAACCCAATCAAAAACAAATCCTTTCATTATTTCACTAATCCGGTGGTTACCGAAAAGGAAGGTGGCTCAGTGATGAGGTTTCGTCCGCTTTCCCAGGTAGAGGGGCAGGTCCCCGCAAATACGGCACGCCAATACATCGTTCATATGATTGAGTTCATTTCACGGTTCACTGCCGCGTGAAATATGAAATAACGTCTTTTCTCCGAACCACAACAAAAGGCTTTATTGGAATATATGGGTTTATTTCATTTGCAGGAGGAGAAAAAAATGAATTAAGTTCAAATTCTGGCGAGATTCTTTTTAATACTTTCTGGTAGAGTAATTTTGAAAAGCCTTTTAAACTTTCCTCTTTGCATAAAAGTACCATGCTCGTGAAAAGAAGAATTATAAATGGCAATATTTCACTGAACTGCACGTTAAAGGATTTTTAGAAAAAGTATCGTAAAGACAGATTTATTTTAGAACAGGCTATAAAAATTGAAGGCTGTCATCAGATCGCTACAAAATTTCATTACTACAAAGTGACTCCTGATGGTGGAACTACAGTAAAACTTCTCTATGACGGCCAAAAATGTTTCCAAAAAAAAGCGGTCGGTTTGAGGAGTGGCCGTCGAAGAGGTTTTTTCCATAACATTGGCTCTAATCTTCTCTTTTTGAGTCTTTAATAGGTTCTGAACAAAATATATACACTAAGTGTATGTATGTATATGTATATATATATGTGTGTGTGTGTGTGTGTGTGTATTACATACACTGAAATGCCAGAAAAACTGGGATGCTTTGTCTAATACGTCATTGGACATCAGCTATTAAAGCAGATATCATACAGTGAACGTTGTACAGTAATCACCCTCATGTTATAGCAGAGGCGCCAGCATTGAATTGCGATGCTATTTGCACTAATGTTACACTCCTTCCGCTTGATATGACTGGCGACAGAAAACGCCATCACGGTTATTTTAGACGGCCATACTATTGTAGTAGGTTTCATTTTTTACCGGCATTTGTCTATTCGAAGTACACACTTGAAATGATTGAAGTTGAAAATATAAACTTTGTTTCTCCAAAATGCCATGAGCCATCACACGAGCACCAACTATCATACCTCATTGAAATTCCCGTATAGCATGATCACCTGCCATGCTAACTGCTCAGTCGTCTTTTTAAGCAACCAATGTCTTTCTATATAAGCTGCTTGCGGACCAACGCATTTGCGAGAAAGTGAGTATACCTACATGTTCCGAAGTTGACTGTCTATCTGAGTTTATCTGGCACTGCACTTCTTATATTATATATATGCCCAAGGAAACCATGTTACCGTTTAGAAGAGTGGAATCGAATAGGGGTGGCGGCCATAGAAGTTTCACTGTTTACGGCCCTCTAATATAGTTTTCGATGGTTAACTGTTTGCGAGTTAACTGTATAACCATAATACATTTTCTGCGTGGAAAATAGACTGTTGACGCTTATGACGTGCGTCTGATACCTTTATATGTGTACGACGGGTTTTAAGTAGCGAATCGAAAAGCCGATAACATAACTAAAAAAAGATTGTTACCGCAACAAAAGCATTTATGTAACAAAAACTATAAGGAAAAATAAAATGGAAAAATAAATAACTGATGCCCCTTAAAATTACATTTCGTTCTTCGCGGAAAAGTGTACTTCAGAAATTACAATAATGTACTTAGGTTTCGAAAAAGGTCTTCAGGAAATGAAACGAGAATTCTTTAGTCATAGGAGTCTTATACGCAAACGCGGAGTTTGATTCAAATGCGCGAGGAAACCATAATACCCAAAAATAAAATGAATAAAATATCAAACATACGAACTAGGTAAGTTACGATTGTAGTGAAAGTATCCAAAAAATGGTATGTCCACCCCAAAACCCTTAGACATAGCCAACTGTAATTTTTATAAAATGATAGTTAAAAAATTCACTCTCTTATTTAAACTAATTCCCATTTTTATTTAGTGAAATTGATATCCTAACACTATTTATTATAAATTAAAGTACAACATCCAAATTTTCATCGCTTTTAAAAACTGTCATAGAAAGCTCATTTAAAGACAGCTATATTCCTTTCAGTATATACCACATATAATGAATCAAAGATAAACAAATGTACTTTACCAACTATAATCTTAAATTTTAATTAACAACATTTGAAAATGAGAATAGCAGAATGTCGTTTCCTCGCAAGATTGACTTCGTCATTGTTATTTGTGTGTTTAAGGAATTCTAAGTATAGATATATTGGTAATTGAGAATCAATAAGACTTTAAAGAATGAGAAACTCCGAGAAATAGTGCAAGAAAATCGATAATAAACATTTTAGTTCGTTAGGATAGTTAAGAGATTACGTCTGAACTTTTAAAATTGTTTTAAAATCCAGTAATGGGAATTGTTCGAAGGGAATTAAAACTTTTTATTTATGAGGATAAACAATTTTTCTATTTATGTCTCACAGAAAAGATTTATCTGAAATTCTTTTGGTATAAAATATGGCTGCATACCGAATCTGAAAATCTCCTTTTAAAAATAAACGCGTCTAATCAATTAAAAACAAAATAATTTTATCGGGTAAACATTAATGTTAAAAGTCAAAATAACTCAAACAAATACATGATTAATAATACATACATGACTGCTAATACATAATCTATGATATATTATCGGATAGACATTAAAAAGTCGTACACGCTGGGATTTTATTAGCTTTTTACTAAAACATATGCCATTTACTTAGACTTAAGAACTATGCTATATTCATTTTTAAAATTATAAATTCTAATCGAAAGCTTAAAATTAAACCTATAGAATGAACACAAGAGGGTCCTTGGGGAAGAAAGTAAACATAGACAGTAAGAAATAATTCAAAATTAATCGTAAAAAACATTAAACACTAGCATAATATATGAATGGTGGCATCAAGAATTCATGTAATTAAAAGCATCTCTCAAACTTAGTTGTTGGATTGCTTCATTTGATAGCAGATATCTTTTACATGAAAATGACATACTTTCTGAATTACTTTCAAGTGATTATATGACGAATGAGCAAGTCTCCTCCCACACACTTTTTTACATACTTGTAACGTATTAATTAGCTTGTGTATATTATGTGTTTATACAAAGTGAATGAAAGAAAGAGAGAGGAAAAACTTAGAAGAAGAAAATTTGTTTATTCAACATTTAGCTACATGCTATTGTTGAAGAGGAGTTATTCTAAGGTATCCTAGGGGTTATTCTAAGGGTTATTCTAAGTGTAATTTATCATTATGTACATAAAGGGTTTTAAGTTAAGACAGGGGCTGAATGTCTGATTTCAGTATCATTATTTTATGTGTCATGTATATACGAAAACAAATAAGGCTGAAGGTTGCGTTAGGTTTGGGGCGCTGAGTTTAAATCCGCAAATTCAGGTTTTAAAGACTAGCCATCCAGCCATCATCCGTGGAAAAACAGAAAAAAAACAGGTTCTACGTAAAAAGAGAGAGACTCCTTAAAGCGACTACCTACCGCGACCCAAGTATGAGCGAACCCAAGCCTCCTCAACTCAGACCAATGTTCTACAAACTGAACTACCCAAAAAATCTATTTTTAAAAGGCCGTTTTCTAGTTTTAAAGGCTATATTTTTACAGGACGTACCATATCTGGACTATTTATAGTACATTTTCGATTACTGAGCATCATATTATTGTATACAAAATAAACAGAAGTACTACTTGAATATCGGCAGATGGTCGTTTACAGGAATCTTTCTCTCTCAGAAATCGGGAGAACAACTAAGTATGAAACTAACCTGAGCCTCCTTAACTTCAGACCAATGTTCTACAAATTGAATTACCCGAGAAACCTATTTTTACAAGTCCGTTTTCTAGTTTTAAAGGCTATATTTTAAAAGACGTACCATATCTGGACTATTTACAGTACATTTTGGATTACTGTGCATTATATTCTTTTATACAAAATAAACAGGAGTATTACTAGAGTATCAGCAAACGGTCGTTTTCAGGAATATTTCTCTCTCAGAAATCAGGAGAACAACTAAGTATGAAACGAACCTGAGCCTCCTGAACTCCAGACCAGTGTTCTACAAACTGAACTACCCCAAAATCATATTTTTAAAGACCAATTTTTACATGTACCATATCTGCACTATTTACAGTACGTGCTCGTTTACCGTCCATAATATTCTTTTATGCAAAAGTAAACAAGAGAGTGCTTCTTAGATGTTCTCCAATGTGAGAGCTCATGACAAGCACCAATTTTCTATAACGCATATTTGGACATACTTCATAAATATACATGGCTTGTATACTTAACTACATGTAATACGTGTTAACATGCATGAATGAAGGAAAGAGGAGAAAAAAATACAATCTTCTATTCCTAAAACAAAATTTTCTTCAAAACTACTACGGCAGATTAAAAGCCACCCTTTAAATTCCTTCGCTACAATTTCTGCACGGTCCCTTCTGCCATCGTTGCGCACTGTCGCGTTTTCTAATCGAATTCCGAAGGGGGCTCCACTGGTGCGATATTGAATATCGCTTTTCTCGCGGCGCTACCAACGCTATTAAAAAGATTGGCTAAAGGCTGAATTAAAAGTATTTCCCTCATTTTTATTTTCTATTTTATTTTATTTCCTCCCCCCCCCCCGGCCCCGAAAAACTTTTTCACTCCTTCCACCCTTCTTTTTGTATCCCGCAGTTTTCTCATACTCCGGCATTTCCATAGAGAATGCATGAGTTTTTGTTGTTGTAGTTTTAATGCGGGGCCTCATAAGGGTATTGGTTTGTTAAAGTCGGTAAGCAGCCGGCTTTTGCGCAAGATTCTTACTTTCTCTTGTCTTTTTTTTCTTTCTTTCTGGGCTTTCTTTTGTCTTCTGTTGACGTTCCTGATTTCCGGAAAACGGTGTATTTATAGAGCTAGATTAATGATATAAGGAAATGAATAAAATTCAGTTTTATCCAGAGTCATTCCCCTCTCTCCATTTTTACTGAGCGATGAAACGGGCGTAAAAAGGAAAAAAAAATTATAGATTGATTTTCCGGTTAATGGGAAAGTTTAATCAGAGAGACATGGCAAATATTTCGCAAATATCTCAATTAGAATAATAGAAATTGATTCGGAATGCGGGATGTAACCAAAATGAATTTTGAATCAGACCGAGAGAGAAAAGTATTATGGAGTGTCATATATATTTTGGGGTCATTTTTAAATAAATATGAAAAGTGACGCCACTATAGATTTTTTGCATGTGTACAAATACATATATATATATATATATATGTGTGTGTGTGTGTGTGTGTGTGCAGCTTGGAACAAAAGGGCCAATGTCCAAAACTTTGAAATTTGAGTGACAAATGAAAAAGAAATCGAAATAAATGTAATTCTAGAATGTAGGCAAAACCTATAAATAAAAGAGAAAAATAAAACTTGGAAAAAATATTTATATACAAACCGTTAGTAAGATTTGTAAACTGAAACTGATGTTCTCTGACATTCGATTAATATGGCATATACACACACACACACACACACACACATATATATATATATATAAACTTTTCTAGCTGGTTAGCCCTCTAAACGGTCATTTTTTGTTCATAACTGACTATTAAGACTCCATAGAGCCAATGTTATGAAAGAAACCTCTATTCGATGACCACCTTTCAAAACGGCCACTTTGATTTTCGGAACTATGGCTGGTCGTCATAGTTAAGTTTCCCTGTATATGTATATACACTGAAACTTCTCTAGACGGCCTCGCCTATTCGTCGGCCACCTCCCTAAATGGCCATATTTTTATCAGAACCAATCCAAGACTCCACAGAGCCACTGTTATGGAAGAAACCTCTTTTCCACAGCCATCCCTCAAAACGTCCATTTTTTTTATCCGAACCATTACTGACCTCTATAGATAAGTTTTACTGTATATATATCGTATATATGCAGGTTTATTTATCAAATTGTTAAATTGAAAAGTAGCAAAAATTTTGAAAACTATTAGAAAAAAGTAAGAATTTAAATTTAATACAAATACTTGCATAGTAAGTTGTTGATTACAGCGCTTTCCACTCCAAGAGAAATAAAATATAAAAAGTTGGAACCTAAAACCAAGATATGAAGGTTAGTTTAATGATAATATATCTTTGGACAGTGCCGATATTATCACTAACCGAAGGACTGATAATACTGCTAAAAAATAACAGTTAAAAGATAACAGTTAGATACCAATAAACTGTTAAATTCCTGTAGATTTGTTTTGGTTTACCTTCATATCTTCTTTTTTAGTTTCAACATTTTATATAAATACAATTTGGATGAATAATTAGCTTCAGAGTCAAACACCTCAAATTAAGTAGTCAGAAAATTGAGTTTCATCACACAAATTGTCTGAAATGTGAGACCAATAGTTTTGTTTCTTTTACTGATATATTATAAGCTTATCCACTTCATTAGGACTTTAATATATAGATGTACACTGCAGGGGATTTACTTTCCTGACACCCTTTTAAAAACTTTTGTTTCTTTTCCTAATGCATTGACTTCTCCATAACGGTCTAAGGTCTATAATAATGTGAACAGTTTTAACTCCATATTAATAGGCGACCAAAAACCATACATTAATCGCCTACCTGAGGTAATGCAGCTTAGTGATTAAGCGATAAAAAAATAATTATTCAATAAAGCCACATTGGAAAATTAAAAAGTTGAATCCTAAAAATACGAAGAGTAATATAAAGCATATCCGACTCATTTTCAAAGGAATGGCTCATATTTCAATACATACTATGTTTTTAAACAAAAGCAAATAAATCTTAACCACTTAAAGTACCTAGAATTTTATCCTCAAAACAAAACTTTCCCACTTGTAAAAAAGTGCAATAATGAGCAGGCCACTCCTGGTCACATCCTAAACTTTTAAACTCATCTAGGCAGGATTTAATTACCGATCCTCGCCATTTGATAGACCTACTGAGGATATATGGATTCATGGACCTGATCTAGCACCGCTAGATCAGGAGGGATTAGTAACATACTGCTGGGCTGTCATGAACATACCGTTGGGCTGTCATGAACATACCGCTGGGCTGTCATGGTGTCACGGAACAATACTAGGGGTGACCGTGTATTGTAGGCAATGGCACCCCATACCATCACACCAGCTGTGGGAGCGATGTGTCGCTGTACAGCAAAGGCAGGATTGAAGCGTTCACCACGGGCTCTCCACACACGAACACGATTGTCATCACTGCCGAGATTGAATCTGGATTCGTCGCTAAAGACGACTTGGTTCCATTCCACTGCAGTCCAGTTTCCTCGTGCGCGGCAAAACTCCAAACGGAGGCGTCGATGGGTGGGCGTCAAGGGCAGCACACGTAATGGGCGCCGCGATATCAACTGTCCTTCAGCCAGGCGCCTTCGTATGGTTCGAGAAGACACAGAGGCCCCTAGTGAAGGTGCTACCTGTGCCTGGATGGCGGCCGATGAAGCAGTTGGCTGTACGCGTGCATTTCGTGGCGGTCTTCTCGACGACTGGTCTGTCGAGGGCGTCCTGAGCCTGGTCTTAGTGTACATGACATCTCTCGAGTCCACTGGTCCCAACACCTCTTCACAACACAATCAGAGCGGCCTAATTGACGAGCTACTAGCCTAGCTGACCACCCAGCTTCCATCATCCCGACGATTCTCCCCCTCTCAAACTGCGACAACTGCTTATATTGTCTTCGAACACGGCGTAATGGCATGTCTATCTCAGCTCTTCCTTTGTAAATGATTCAGCACACTCAAACAAGATTTGGTTACCTGTTTTATACTCCACAGAGTACGATGTTCAACGTCCTCTACCGGCTATACGTTAATGCGCAATCACGCTGCATTTCTAATGATTTGCATATCTCCCCGACATGTACCTTCATTGCAAGTTTCGTTACGATCCCGCAATTATTTCTTGGTGAGCTAATTTTTTTGTCCATGAATGTATATAAAAAGACATCATAATTCTAGGAATTTTTCAAAAACGCTCTCTACCTGATGGTAGAACTATAATAAAATTATCGACTAGGGATGCATCAAACAGTGGGTCCAATATCTTCCCTACTCATGGTTAATTTTTATTTATAAAAAGAAAATTAGATGAATGAGGTAGAAATGAAGTGCATCTTGCAGGACATGAGATAATATAATTATTCTCAAATTAGAAAACTTAATTACGAATGTACAGAGAGTAATTCACATTTTTGTCAATTAAAATGAAAGAAATGATTCAAAATTAGGAAGAACTCTTAAACACAAGTGCTATCTTTAATAATTTATTTGTGCACGGCACTAATTAATCATAATTCCGTTTTTGAGACGTTTTCAACTCGCGGAAAAATCATGATATGAAGAAAATTTCTCAAGTTGAATAGAATACAAAAAGATTGCTAGTGTCTGAGCAAACATCCATTTATCATTTTTGACACAATAACATGACAGCTATTTTCTTCACAATTTTTTTTCTTCGAAAAACAGCCTTTTTCTTGAGCGCGTGTGTGAATGTTCGGAGTTTCTTTTGGCTAAAACTCAAAACTCTTCTTTATTACGAAAGTGCTATAATCAGATTTAATAGCAAACATTTTAAATAACCGATGAACAAAATTTAATTTTTACGCTTGGATAAATACAAGTTAATACTTCCGTAAAATATTTCTTTAATAAAAGAGGAAAGGGAATCAACTAAATTTTATTAGATGGAACGTAATTTGATTTATTAGAGAGCTTTAACAAAGAAAACTGGCTACTTTAATAAAAGATTGTCATATATCAAACTTAGATATATCAACATTCTTGAGATTTAATAATTGAATTCATTTCATACATAACAAGTGCATATTATATATATTTCACGATTATTGTATCTAACCAGATTCATACAGATAAAAGTTTTTGAGAGAATAAATTATAACTGTATAACACTATTCCAGGTTTATTTTATAAACACAGTAATTATATTACACTGCATTTTATATTGCTTTGTTTCCAATTAAAATATATGTGTTCAGCCCAGGTACCCGAATCTCCTGTTTTCAGAGCAGATGGGTCAATTTTTCTCTCGCAAATGAATAACCCCTAAACCCCAGCTGATATCATTTAATACATATTTTTGAGGGTGGAGATAACTATAATCACCAATCAAGTTTGCTACATATTATAAATTACATTTTTTCTTAAAACAACAGACTGTCTCGGATATAGAATTCTCACCACCTGCCAGTCACACAGGTGTGTGAAACCATCCTGCTGCACTATATTTTTCTTCAACGTAACTCAAACCGAGTATCCTATATGTATGAAGATACAATCTATTGTTATAATTATATTCAGTATTATTAATCTAGAAAAAGTGTATCCTCTTTTAAAAAAAACTCAACAAGGTGTTTCCGAATTGATATTTAAAATTTTTAGTAATAACTTATACACTTAATTAATAAAAAATATGTTCTTTATTGAAACATAATCACTGTCATTTATTTTCTAGTTATTTTATAATATAAAATGCCGCGCATTATAATAATTGTATCTAGAAAATACATTCACAGTAGTGTTGTTCAGTTATAATTTATTCTCTCAAAATATTATATCTTATACAACTAAAACACAGATAACTCTCTTATCTTCTAATCGATTTACACAGATATGTTTATATTGACATAAAATACAGGGCATTAAAATAGAGTTTTTGAGTCTTGCTCTTGGGGGTGAGGGAAGAATGCTTAAATCATTTATAACATATTTGTTTAGTTAAATTAAGCTGCTTCTAATACAAACTTAACCTCATTCACACATTTTTTTGCTTATAGATGATAGGAGTGATATATTATGTTAAAAAAATTTTAATGACCAGTATACATACTTACATTTTGTAATTTTTATAGCTAGTTGTTTTGTTTTCTAAACACGATGATGGTAAACTAGTAAGTAAACCTCTGGGATCGATCAAGAATGCAGGGTTTATATCTACCTATCCCTATAGAGTAAACTAAGACTTTAAACTTAAAAAATAACTTTTTAAAAAGCATCTCCTAAACGCATACTTTTTTCTTTACAAAACAAATTTTATTTTTTAAAAAAACTGTTTTAATGTCGTGCATATTAATGAGATAATTACTTTTTTTTAAAAATTTTGAATGAAAATAATTTATGAAAGAAATTTGATATATTTTTAATATTTTCATCACTCTTTTAAATATCCTACATTCTAGCATCCAGTTTTTATTTATGTTGTTTAATGACTTGAAAAATACATAAATGAATCCTAAAAATAATTAATCAAAGCGAAATATTAAAATGAATATTGATATAGAGAAAGAATGGAACTTGAAACTGAAAACATAAATCCTAGCATGGGTGAGATCGAGCTGTTGTCCACTCTTGCCTTCATATGTAGCAGATATTCCATGATGCCTTTTCCCGAAAAATCTCTCACCTCAGGAATATCTTTCCACGAGTACTTTACTTTTGCGGCATGCTCAACCATATCCAAGCTCTCACATTTGTGGTTGTTCATCGCCACAGAAAATTAACAACCGCACATATGAACACACACACTCCTTGTTTTCTTAAATGATTAAAACGCAAGGACACATTTTTGCTTCTACTTTCCTGTCACAGACTTCTAGGAGAAGGGATTATCACCGCGTTTCTCTAGTTACTCATTCATGCCCTCCCGCTACAAGCAAAACTTTTCAGGCACGGAAGCATCAAAGATCCACTCAGGAGAGATTCTATTTACATTCGGTTTTACCGGTGCCCTGGCCTCCTGTTTTAATAACTTACTCGCTGAAAAGACAAATACGGATCGCAGTTCGTCTTTCTTGCACGGTTTAATTACAGAGTGCAAACACTTGATCACGCACACACCCCTTCTGGCCTCTAGATTAACGATTGATCTGGCCGACTGTTTGTTTCTTCAGTGCATTATCACCTGTTCAGAAAAGTACACCTCTTTATTGCGGGGGGATATTTCGCAGAGAGCCTAATAAGCTTATTTCAATCTGGGGTTTTCCTTTTGCCGTTGATTTAAAAAGAATGACAAGCGGGGAAAAACAATATGACGTGCAAGTCTAGTTTCTGTTGCAGACGGAGAAATAAGCATCTGTTGTGATTGCTTTCGTATACGAAGATTGAAATTAGGATATTCATTTCCGAAAGATCATTTCACGAGGTTCATTAAGATAGGCTTTAGCATGGCTCCCTGGAGAAACAGTCAGCACACGTGTACGGAATGCAGGAGGAATGATCTCAATATATCTGAGCAAGCCAAGCTCTTTTTAAGATGATGTAAAGAACGTGATTAGAGTGTATGCAAATTTGTTAGAGCTAGCACAGCGATAAAACTGAAGGATTCCAGCAAGGGTAGCCCGATCCTCGAAATTTTTTCAAGAGGGATTTTTTAGACATATTATGACATGACACTCTGGTTTAATAGATATTACACCATTTCAGGGCTAAGGAAAATTGGGTTGAACAACCAAAGTTAAAATTAGTAGCTATTAAGAAGAATAAAGTATGTGGGAAAGCGAGTGAGATCGAGTCACTACATTTTCTAAATCATCTGTTATTAAACTGATAAGTAAGAGGACAAAAACGCTCGACTTTCAGAGAGCTCATTTCACAACTTCATTTTATTCATGGGACCTAATATATAATATTCATAGGACCTAATATATAAATCTAAACGTTCAATCTAACTATTTGGTGCAAGAAATTTGTAGATTACAATAAAATCCTTTCTGACAGCTTCCTAAATCTATACTAATTTCCACCCAAAATAATTTCTAATTTCAGACTAATGCATATAGTCCTCCTTCACAGCACAATTGCCTCTGTAGGCGAATCAGATGCATTCATATTCATTCTCTCACATTCATTGAATTTAATGCATCATGACCTGAAGAAAGACTGTATTAATTAATTCAAAAAATAATTTTTTTATCATCCGCTGAGGATTTAAGACGCTGCTGTTTATGATTTAAGGTCACTTAGAGACTGCTATGGTTTACCTAGTAAAATTTTAAGCTACAATTCAAATAACAAACAAAATATTTATTACCATTCTACTAGAGCAAAAAAAACTAACTTCAGAAAGTTTACAACACTCCTACTAACTGAAGTAAATGTTAAGAGTATCCACAACCAGTGTTAATTTCCCTTTAACACTCAGATATGGGCACGCCAAACTCTAAAAAATATAACTAGCGCGTTACTATCATGCGAATTAAAATTGGCGACCGAAATCTTTATCGGTCACAGCAGAACCATGAAAACATCCTAATTGTTACATATATTCCTTTTGCTTGAAATAAAAAGTAAAATTAAAGTAAAACTAAAATATTTCTAAAATAAATAAAAAAATCAAAATGTCCCATGACGAATGTCGAAACAATTTACTGATGTTAATTTCTTCGTAATTAACACAAATACTAACTGGCAAAGGATAGAAATTTTAGCAGCTAGACTAAAAATACACAAAATTGGTAAACAACACAAAATAATTAACAAGAAAAAGATGCGGTAATCTGCAAACCATAAATTTTTAAGTAAATTATGAAACAGTTTAGGTTAATTATGAACAGTGTCAAGAAAAATTTCATGATAAAATTTATTTTTATACAAAATTGTTTAAAAGATCTGGACGAAATGTCCACCGTGGTTATTACTTGCTAACAAACGGGACTTTCAACACATTTACCACTTAATTGGATTCTAAATCATCCACCTTTATAATGAAAACATCATTTTAAACCAAGTAGTATCACCTATTTCAACTCAAACTATATGCCGAAAATCAATCCCTAAAGAGTATTATTTCTTACGCTGCTAAATTTAAAATGAAGATAGAGAATTGTAAATTGTCTGTTTGGGAACGACAATTTTTTTTCAGTTTAAGAAAACGATATTATACGACAGCGTAACACATAACTTTAAAATACAAACAGTGAGGCAAATTTTGAATGTCAATAAAACGCAATGTTTATTTAGAAACAAAAAAGCGCTTTTATTGACTCTCCCGTTGAGGTGAAAAATAAAAGTGGAAATATTGTTTACAAAAGAAACCTGAAATAAAATGTGATAAAAGGTTAAAAAATAAGACAAATATTGAGAAGCAGCGCGCGTTCCGTCAAACAACTACTAGATTTATGTTCGCTGAAGAAATTACAATGCCTTAGAAAATGTTAAACCTTAAAAAAATATCGGTATCAGACACTTTGCTTTCATTCAGGGAGACTTTTTTTTAAATAAATTCCTTTTTATAATCTAATTTTTTTCTTCTTCTAGCTTTCAGTTATTTTTAATAGTTTCAAAAGTGGTCATGAAATCGAAGAAGTCAAACTTATAAAATAAACAAGTGGAAAAGAAAAAAATTATGTAGTAAATCATGTAGAAAAACAACCTAATACAATTTTCACTTCGAAGTATTTGCATATAAAATGCTATCAATTCGAAACCAAATAGTCACTGCGCATTATCGAGCGACTTCCACAAAACTACTTTAAAAAGTTTCCTTAAATATTTATAATCTTTCAGACTTGTGTTGCAGACATATGTTGCAACATTTACGGAAACGTTATCTGATAATTCCATTACATACTTTTTCTTTTTGGCAAACTTATATTTTTTATTAATATTTCCTTCTCTCGCGCTTTAAATATATTAGAAAAGATATAGATTTATGAGAAACCAATTTTCTACATTCTCCCTAGACGTGTCTGGCTGTTTTTATTTTTGCCACTGTAGTAATCTGTTGCAACGCGAAGGCAAAATGGAGCAGGACCTTCAGTTTAATAAATACAGCAGTTTAAGCTCAAATTTGCAGTTTGAATCAAAAGTCATCAAACACTCACGCCAATCACTTAACTCGAGACTAGATTTTGGTACCAAATTCTAGCCGTTAGAGCATCCTCTTAAAGCTATTTGCTTCCCATTCGCACGCCGCAATTAACCATTCTTGACACTTTTTTTAGGCTAAAAACAAATTTACTGGATCAAACTCAAATAGTGGTTACTCCTATCCTGAATTCGGCCGAATGGCTTGGGCGCTGGTTTTCGGTAGTAGAGTATGTGGGTTCGAATTCCACTCTTGGCATGGGCGTCTGTATCCGTTCGGAATCAGCTTTAAGCTGTAGGTCCCGGTCAAATTAGCTCTTGAGTAGCAAAGAAAATGACCGTAGTGCTCTAACTCCCCCCCCCCCCCCAGGAAAAAAAAAACCTAGCCTGAATTCTAGTTGACAGTTAGAAATAACTGGCATATCGACAGCAGTTGAACTTACAATTCCTAACAACTCATCTACCACTGAACAAACAGCTATTCTAAAAGCTTAATTTATTCCAAAACCAGTCTAACTAATTGTCTCTTTCTATACATTTGCTTTTATAATTTTTTTTTTATTTAATTTTTATTTTGGCGTCATTAGGTCACAGACTAAGGAACTGGGAGTTAGAAGAGAATGGTTTTTAATCCCCAAAATATTAGAAGAGAATAGTTTTTAATCCCCCAAAATACGATCATGTCTGAGCAGCTACAGATCTATCTATCATTTTTATAAAACAATTTATTTAACATTGTCTGCTCTCTGTCTTCGCGTGGAGCAAAAAATGACTGTAAGGCTTATAACTTCAATGAATCTTTACCATCTTTGTTTCGGTTTTTATTTATTTCTTTTGGTCAACATTTAAAATTTGGATTTCTCCTCTTTTAATGATATTTTCTGATAGATGCTAACACATATGACTGAATATATTAAAATTAAAAATCTAGCAATCGGCGATTTCGTGATATTTTTAAGTGTCAGAAAAGTCAGAATAAGTTACAATGATAAATGATTGTATAGCTAATGAAAAATCCTAAAAAAGTAAGAATTGACATTCAAACTTTCTACACCATACATTAAACTGAAGACAATATTTCCTGCTTAAAAATATGTAAAATGTTTTTTTTTTTTAAATTGAGAAGTTATGATAATCAACATTATTTTCTGAAATGACTACCAGTTTCTTCTTTAATTATAAAACTGTTTGAGAGAAAAAAAACCCTGCTTTATTCTTTGCTTTAACTTAACCAAGTGCACATGACAGAAAGTAATACCACATATACTAAGAGAGATTATGGAGTTTATCTTATCACCTATGGGGAATTCAGCAGCAATTCAAAACTCCTCAATCTAGTTATAAATCTCATTTCTTATCCATATCTCTGTCATCGCCCATCTACAAAATCCGAAAAAAAAATCGAAGTCATACCGATATCAATCTGTATGTCATGCCCCGGCGATATTTTTCATAGCTTGGAAAAAGAGGAGTACAAGAAAAAATGTCGGAGCTTGCCGGTGGTAAAAAACATATCATTGGCTAATAAATCTTTCGAGGGATCTGAGATCTACACGAATAAAGTGTTGTTTACCAATGATGGTTCCCGGGGATCATCATTCATCAGTGCCTCTGCAGCGGCAAGGAGTCTTTGACGTAAAAAAGGTCATTGATTAGTAAAGGAGCTTGAATTAGCCTCTGCCTCTGGAGTTGGTGTGTATTCATGGCTTGCACTTCCATTAAAGGTATCGATTTTAGGTTCATAATCCATAAAAGACGAGTTCAGGAAAATGTAGGATTAAATTCGTCATCTTTTATACATTATGCACATTGATTAGTGAAGCGTATGTTTAATTCACAGATTGCCTTTTTTTTCTCATAACAGGAATTCTTTCTAGCTGTCATCATTAATTCAGGTAAAAGTACTCGCAATTCATTAATATCTACAATTTTATTTCTCGCATACTTCACGTATATTTCTTTTTAATTAATATATTTTTCTCATATGTACTGCAAGTTGTATTAATTCAAAGCCAATCATTCAATGAGGATTTTTATCTCTAGAATGCCGATTTTCGACAGAATTTTTATTATACCTTGTATATTGATTACATATTAATTCATAACTAAGCATCTACAACTACTAAAGACGTAGCAAATCTGACAACTCGCCTTGTTTTTTAACCAAACTGTCTTTTCTTCGCTCAAATAAAAATCATTTTAATCAAGAATATCTAGTTATTTTAAAGGTATATACTGGTAATCATATACGTATCTTTGATACCTGGTATAAAGGGCTTAAGTCAAAAAGAGTGATTTTTAGATATTTGTTAGTATTGATAAAAAAACACAAAATCATTTGACTGGTATAAAAGTCTATCAATTTTGTATGCAAAATTATATTTCTTTGTACAAAATACCCAGGTCGAAATTATGTTTTTGTGATTGGCATAAAAGCCAATAACTTGGTATATTTAAATCATTGTGTTAGTCCTTTATGCCGGACATCAAAGATATATCGATGTAGAGACAGACGCCTTCACGCTCACATATGAGCACATTCAGGAAAAAGTTTAAATTAAGTTGGTCTAACACACTTTGCTGGACACTTTTAATTAATATACATGTTCATAGCTTGGAAAGCTGATGCTCGCTATGCAGAACAATTAATCTTTCACTAAGTATTTTTGTATAAGGAATGAACATAACTGGACATAAAACCTGCACATATATTATCAAAACTACAGAATTTAAAGATACAAGCATTTATATTTACCAGAAATACTTGACAGAAGATAAATATAAAACAGTTAAAACTGAAATCAAGAACAGTAAAAGAAAACGAAAAACGAAACTCGGTATGGATTTCAGGCTAATGATAAAACTTCGTTGCTGACAGTGCAGACATTATCATCCAAAAAAGGATTGGCTCCAAGAGATGTAATCATTAAGATAGAAACATCCTGATATACCGATTGATTGTCCTGTTCTAGGATGTGTTTATCTTAAAGATCACATCTTTCAGAAGGCCCTTCGTTTAACGATAAATGTAGACACGCTGACAAAGAGCTATTATCATTAAATTTAAATTCCCAATGTTTTTCTTCTTTTGGATTTTTTTAGTGTTTTGCATTTCAGTGTTGACATTTTTTTATATACATACATATGTAGTATGTATATAGGTATATTGTATGTCAGAAACAGCCCGGATAACTTTTTAAAAATGTATTTAATGTATCTATCGTGGGCCAAAAGCTTTAAATATAACATCAAAGTTAACATTTTCATCTCAAGGAGATTTTTCCTTTAACTGATGGTGTAAGACAGCTACCAATGAAATAGCGGGCTTTGGGTACCAGTTAAACCCCAAAACCTCTTAGATAAGCATTTTCCGTTACGTGTATTCAAAGGAAGCGAGACATCGCATAAAACATTTTGCGGAATCTCTCTGCAAATGCAAATACGTAACTGTCGGTCCTCTGTTCAGAACATTTGAGATTTTATATATATAAATATATAATAAGTCAAACAGACACGCGGGTAAATGTTGTTTTGAAACAGGATATGTCTGATTTACGAAGAATAACCGCTTTACATATGAAACTAATTTTATAAAATGAAAATTCTCGAGAAAAGTTCAGCAGTTTTTCTAACTGTGCAAGATTCTAAACACGGGGGGAAGACGATCAATGGATTCACTTCAATCCCCTCCTCTAAGGGAGGCCCCAGTCATCGCAGATCATTGACGGTTTCAGTGCGAATCGGCAATCGAAGCAGGTGGCCATGCCCCGAGAATTTACCCGAGGGAAGATTTCTGTACCCGGGCAATTCGCGTTCGTGCAACACGCAACCGAGGAGACAGCAAAAAGAACAAAAAAAAGTTCGCATTAAAAGAATGCCGAGACAAAAAGTTTGAGAGCACATAGAGAAAAGTTGGTATCCAAAAATCTCCCTCTTTCTAAGAGAAAAAAATATAATTACTTTCTGTTTCTTTATAAATAAAAAGGGTAGGCAGGAGTTACTGGAAAGTTGAGGCACAACGTAATAAACTGAGAGTTTTGTTGTAAAACACGGAGGTCTAGAAGAATAATTGACGGGAATGCGATAAAAAAGTGGGTTAGTCTGCTTTACCAGGATGCCTTTTTCACTTTCCAAGTCTGGAGACAATGATTTAGGAAGATCTTTTTGGGGGTTGCAGTAGTATGCCGCTATTTGTGTTTTCAAATTCCTTAGGCGGTCAAATATATATATATATATATATATATATGTTGTATAAAGACATGAGATTTAAAAAATTAACCTTCAATTCAATGAATCATTTTCCCTTCATAACTTTTATTAAACATATTTACATATAGAAAGTGTACAAGTTATGAATAGTTCATTTTTATGGAACCTACAATAAAGACTACATTGGTGAATTTCATATGCAGTAGAGACTAATGCAAAGGATCTTAGATAACTATCCTATTATTACTAAATTTCCAATCAAGCAATTTCTCATAGTGTATGTATTTGTGTGTTCATGTGAGTGGTTGCTGCTGGTACTCACTTCATTAAATCCGAATATTATGCATACACTAAAAAAAATGCTAAATCTTATACTACATACGATGGAACTTTAATAGTTGCAACTGGGTATGTACAAAGTATACAGAAGAGATACAGGGGTGAAACTTTCATAGCCCTTCAATGTAGTAATCAGCATTGTTTACCACCCGTTGCTAACGTCCTGGGAGCTGCAGGATGCCGTTGGCAGCACCTGATCTGTTGATCCTTCGAATAGTCTACAGCCTGCAGAATCTCTGGTGGAATCCACGGAGCGGTTCCTTCATCTTGGTGATGAGAACATAGTCACAGAGACTTAAGTCCGGGGAATATGGGGGATGGTAGAGCACTTCTCAGCCCCAGAGAGCAAACACATCAGCCACAATGTGCGCACAACCATTTTCCTTCCATCAGTACGATGCAACAAATTATTTCGCACGATAGAACGGAAACTAAAAGATGGTTGTGTTCATTCTGCTACTCTACAGGCGTGTTATGTTTGTGCGGAGATCGCATTCGCTCTGAGGTAAGGCAGGTATATGACGTACGTGTGGTATAAGCTGCTTTCATGGGTTCTGCTGCGTGGAGGCTTTACAACAGTGTTGCCATTATTAAAGTTCCATCCCTCGTATGTACTTTCTGAGAATACAATAGAATCTGTCGTATCAAGTGAATGCATCAAAATATTTTCTGGAGTATGATGTGATATTGTTTATGTAAGTAACCATTTTTGTTAGTGTTTCGTAATAATGTTATCGATTTAGTCTAATATGAACAGATTGAGTTAAAAGCAGGTAAAAAACGCAAAAACCTCTGAAAGAAGCCAGGATTTTATCCATACATTTCGTTCTCAAGTTGATTAAATGGCTTAGTACAGAATCCCTCTACAGAGATTTTTAAAAAAAGTAACAGTCCACGAAAGCTAAGGAATTTGTACGGCGGCGAGTAAAATACAAGCTTAACATTTCTTCCTGATCTAACTTAAGCATCACCAAATTATAGTTTTTGTTTCCAGGAAAAGTGATCCTTAGACCGCACAGCTAATCATCGCTGAAATATTTTAGAGTTTCCACACACTTTAGTCTCAGTTTTAATAAAACAAACTCCATGATCCTATTATTTAGTAATTCATTAGATTTGTTTGGGGACAATAGAGGAGACACTTGACATATATAAATCTCTTCAAGTTCTGAGCAATCAAAGGGACTCGTTGCTTTCTGTGACTCAAGGGTAGCCCTACAGGCAATCCAGCAGGGAAGCTCCTATATCACCAGCGAGATCCACTTTCGCCTAAACGAGGTTCATAAGCAGGATAAAATGTGCATTCTTCAATGGTTTCCGGAGCATGTCAACATTACAGGCAACGAGAACGTAGATAAACTAACAAAAGAAGCTCGAAATCTCAATAATAATAATAACGCCAACAACGCCAATGTTACCCTCTCGGACGCAAATGCCGTGGCCAAATACAAATTGAAGGAACACTCGATTCCCATAAAGCCACAGCTCCAAAACTTCAAGGGAGATCGACTTATAACTAAAACCATAATCAGGCTTAAGACTGGCCATCACAGAGGATTGAAAATTGACAGAGATAGCAGGAAAACCTACAGAAACTGTGATAACTGCCCGGACACAGAACTGACGATGGCACACATTTTTGACTGTCCAGCCATCCTTGCTGAACTTTTAAAAATTGGAGTCTTGTTTACGAGACCGAACCTCTACGATGACAATACAGTGCAGATTGCCAGGACCGTCTTCTCCGCCCATGGCCCTATTTGAATAGGCTTCATCATAGACACGACATCATTATCATCATTTTTCCCTTCTGTAAGTTAAGATGGACTAATATATAATTTTTGTAAAAATATTAAATCTAAAAACTCAATCTTTTAACAAGATAGACGAAAATTTTATTTCAGCTATGGTCAATAAATCATAGTAGAGACTTGAGGTGTTGAAAAGAGTAAATAAGTGTGCAATCGTTGTGCTTTAATCGTTGTTAGTACTAGTGCACCAGCTTCGTTCTCTTTATCTGATGATACAACGCAGTTAATAAACATATAAGATAACATATTAGTTGAGAGATCTTAGTTGAGTTAATGCCCAATGGATACGGAATTTATTTTTTAACGTTTTGCTCGATACCCTGCAATTCTAGCTTTTCTGGTTCTGAGCAATTCTGTTTGTCACAAATAACTATGCAAAGTATCAAAAATAGTGGGCAAGAAATATTTGACGTTATACCTTACGAAGAAGGAACTTTCAGTTTGTTTATATAGTTCATATCACACAGTGTGAAGTGGATTCTTATGGTCTGATGTTTTACTGCTTCTGCCTGATATGATGCTAGTCTTGTTGTTGTTGTTGCTTCTAATCTTCTGGTATCCGAATATAAATTCAGATGATATCCATGAGGCTGTTGATTCGAGCAAAATCGAGGACTAAAAGAGGATTTGTTATGAAATCTTCTCTGGTAAGGCCCAGAAGTTTGGTTTGGTTTGGAGCGTTACGGCCAAATTTTTGCTACACAGGGGCTAATTAGACTGGGACATTCAGTTTAAAGCCGATTCCGAACGGTTACAAACATCCATGCCAACAGTGGGACTCACAGCATCTGAACCGAATGACAGCGCCCTAGCCATTCGGCCATCACCTAGCTCTGGTAAGTCCCAGACACACCGAAATGTGCTCCTAAGAGTCCTGCTGGACATGGAACTTATTGCAGATGGAAAAGACCTTTCTTCTCCCGTCAAAAGAAAGGCTCCTGGGGATACTAGTCTTAAGTAAACCCAGCAAATTCGCTTATTCCCTCCTCGAAACCAGTGGCAAGACGATGTACTTAGTCGCGGCTACTGCATAGTTATTAACGACTTTGAATATATATTTTTTCTTTTTTCTTTAGAATCTTTGAATAATTATGCCATTATTGAAATCCATATGAAAGAGATATAAACCTTCATATTTCCTGTATGCAGTTTTTCTCGAAATTTGTCATTGAAACTTTGTTTCCTTATTGCAGATTAAATAACCAAAACTGATTTTTGATATTCAATACTAATATTGCAGTGGTTAAACTTTGAAAGACGACTTTTTACTAATGCAATATATTTCTAATATTGTGGAGTTCAGCTTACAGTGGCGACAACGAGAAATTCTTTATGTACAGAAATCTGAAAGACTTAGAGAATTTCCCCTCTCTCAAATTTTCAAATCAGTGATTAGCAAATGCACATTTCTGAATTATGTCTTGCCCTTGAAAATCGATTTTTTTATTTATTGTGCATATTTTTTAAACTTTTGAATTTAATTTAATATTTTCGATAAACAATTTATTTTATCATAACAGTAAACTATAATTTTAAAATATTAAACCACTGAAATATATGTGTGTGTGTGTGTGTGTGTGTGTGTGTGTGTGTGTGTGTGTGAAATGACCCGAATGGTCATCTCTTGAAATAGGTGCATACATCATGGCCGAAGATAATAAAAGTCAGATTCACGTAAAAAATAATTTATTCCATGAAGACAGCAACACATCTTACTTGTTCGAAGCCAACCCTGCGTCTCACGTACCGCGCGAATAGAGAATTAGGCCAAAGAGGGGTTGCCAGGAATTGGCGGAAAAAGTTAGTATATAGGAAGGCGAAGCATCTCGCCAAGGCGTCAGAAAGGTTACCACAAGAGAAAGTTAGTTCAGATAAGGGCGATTAAAGGATATTAATAATAATATTATTATATATATATATATATATATATATATATATATATATATATATATATATATATATATATAAATATATATATAACATACGATGTTTATTTTAACATCCAACCTCATACCTAAAATGACAAAATTAACTACGTGATTAGAAAAATACCAAGAAGATTTCCCACAGTTTAACATAAGGAATGGAGATCTGCTATATCAACTGCAACATCCCCCTGGCCACAACGCGGTATTAACTTTATGCGTTTTGGAACAAGCAATGTTTGAAATTTGAAATTTCAGCGCACGGAGGCTGGAGATTACGCAGCCGAGTCCTGTAACGCTACTGCATCCAAATAAGTCATTTTACAACTGTCTTTCCATATAACCGTTTTTCCTTTTTCCCGGGAACTCGACCGTGTTTAACAACAAAAGAAATCACTTTAGTGGAAGCGAGTGACAGCTTCGAGTAAATTGCGAAAAATAATTTCCTCGGCACAAGTTGTTCTTTCCGAAACAAATGCATTTTTTCCCACCCTCAACTTTTTATTTCGGTCTTAATCTTTTTTACGTAATAGAAAGAAAGCCGAACTGTCATGGCGAATTTCTTCAAGGGAACGAGTGACGGTTTTAATAACAGAGGAATAAAATGGGCGCAGAGTGCAAAACGCTCGCCCTGTCTGGATGTGGAGACAACGGTAGTAGTTCATCTGCTGAAAAAGAAAATGTGTGAGGAGTCGATGAAATTTTTATTCCTTCCAAAAAGGGGAGGGTGATATATTTCATTCGAGTTTTTGTTATTATATAATTATGGCGAAAATGCACTGGCTTAAACATTTTATGCGGGCGTATTTTTTTTTCTTTTGGCAATCTATTTCCCCCCCCCCCAATTTAAATGTGTATTATCTTTTCTGGCGTAACTACTTGAAAGTCAATCTTCTATTTTGTGACGGCCTGTTATCTGATTCATCTTTTGAATTTTATATACATGTACATTACGGATTCGTGCCTCGAAAGAAATGTACAGATTTGCAAATTTAAGATTAAAAAAATAATAACAATAAAATAAATTAATAGAAAATAAATCAAAATGTGACACGTAATATATTATACACTGCTTGACAATTGCTAAGGAACAATCACATTTCTCGGAATATTTCATAATAGACATTGATTGAAGAAATGAAACTTAGTACATATTTAGTAGAGATACTGTGCAATATTTATTATGCAAAATGGTACAGATTTCGCCACATGGAAAAAGAAGAAAACGAAAAACAAAAAATATGCTCTTTGGAGCATTTCCAAACAGCCACGAAAAATGGGTCTTCTTGCCAGAATGAAACAGTTATGAGTACCTTAGTATGGCGTATGACCTCATCGGACACTAGTGCACATTTTGCATCTGCTTTTTATACTGTCTACTAAGGTATCGAGAAGTCCTTGGGGGATATTGTCCCACTCCTCTCTCAAGGCGATTTTCAGTTCTTGCAAGGTTCGGGGAGAGCGAGTTCTTTGAGAAACAAGTCTGCCAAGAGCATCCCAGGCATGCTCTATAGGATTTAGGCCAGGAGAGTAAGCAGGCCATGTCATACGTTCAATATTTTCACTTTCTATTGTGTCCGATACTTCAGAGGTCCTGTGTGGGCGCGTATTGTCGTCCATAAACAGAATATCTGGACCTACCACACCACCAAAAAGACGAACATGATCCAGAACTATCTCTCTGCAATACCGTTGCGATGTAACGGTACCTCGCTCAAAGATGCGAAGCGGTGTTTTGCCATTGCGCAAAATGCCTCCCACACCATCACGCCTTGGCTATACCGATGCCTTTAGCCCGGACACCCTGTATATACTGCTTCTAACAGGATTTAAATGTTGCTTAAATTATATAAAGTTGCGTTTTAGTGAAATTCAGTTAGATCTGCGTCATTACTCAACTTTTGGGTTTAACCCAAGTACGCAGAATATTCTTGAATACAGAAAGACATACAACAAAATAAAAATGCTAAAGGCATTTTGA
The DNA here is from genome assembly GCA_907164885.2 of Dolomedes plantarius. Taxonomy (NCBI): domain Eukaryota; kingdom Metazoa; phylum Arthropoda; class Arachnida; order Araneae; family Dolomedidae; genus Dolomedes; species Dolomedes plantarius. Next base: position 102,964,113 of record OU015492.1, on the reverse strand, counting down.
TATTACATAAATTTTATCGAGCTACGCTTTTGGGAAATCATAATCGGTGTCTGAGATATTACGAAAGAAACTAACGTACACTAAAGTCCCCGAACAACGCACATCACGAGCCATGATTTATTTTAATGAATATTAGACGCGAAAAACTTGGAGGGAAGACAATGAAACCAGTAATGAAAGCATTTTTCTGAAAACCAATTTGCATCTACAATGTAAATAACATCCGATGCAACATATAACATTGCATAATAACCTATTTTGTATACCCCAGGATCTCGCTCCGGCACAATCCTATTTCCCGTACTGACTTTAACTCTGATTTAACTTTGAGGTTATCAAGGAAAGTGAACTATCGCGGCTAACTTAATTATAGACCTATTAAAGATATTATGGCCGGCATGAGGGAAGAATAGAAAAGATAAAATGTCTTCGGTGGCGATAAGACCGTCTTATCGATAATATTCGGTAATGAAATATGCCTTTTATGCTCGGGAGAGAGCAATTTGCAGATTGTGAGAAATTTTACAGCCTCCTCTTTTATGGTGATTATAACAGTTAAGTTTGTACATCGGCCTTTTTTGGGGGGTTTTAAAATCTGTGAGTGACTTTTCGGTGGTTTGGAGAGAGGAGCGCTTTTCATAAGCAGGAGGAAGGAGGACATGTGATGTGTGTGTGATGATGATGGAAGTGGGGAAAGAGAGGGGGGTCGTACACAGTGGGAATATGACGAGGTTTAATTTTAGTGGCTGTTAGCATTTTGTAGTGATAAACTAGAATAGGAGTGACTCTATAGCCGTGCAACGAGTGGTATAGTTAGAGTTTATAAAGACCCTAGATAACAGACAGCGAATGCTGTACATGAAACTGTTGCACTTAAATTTCACTATGTTTACTTGATACTTTTTAATAAAAGGCGCAAATTTCCTTCACTATCAGAAATGAAAAATTAAAAACAATTACGCAAATGTTCTATGTCTTTATAAATATCCTGAACAATGTATTTAAAACTGGTAAATAGCAAGGATGCCAATGCTAAATATTGCAATTGCTTGAAAAGTTATTACAACTGGTGTTCAGCAGATAAAGAACATAAAAAAGACATGTGTAGTAATAAATGATAAATTGGAGGTTAATAAACAGCATTGCATACAGCAAGATGTCATTACTTACGATGACATTAAACCAAGGCATTGTGTATGCCAGCAAAAATTAAATAATTACATTTGTAAAGAAATGATTTTTTTTCAAAATCTAATTATTATCATCACAGTTTTTATATTTAACAAACTATTATAAAGTACTTACTGTGCATCATTTTACTCGAGATAATAAAATATCATTAAATCTACCATTCTTGCAGATAATTTACAGAACATAGAAAGGGAATTTGGATGCCATTTTTAAAGGTAAATTAAACTTAACTCCGTAATATCATCCATAATTTTAAATGACTGCACTGAACAGCTGATTCACACTTTTCAAAATCAAAATTTGTTATTCAGAAGCTATTCCAATTCACAAGCAGCATATCGTACAGAAGAAATTTACTTGCAAGCCGGTGGAAACTGAGCCACCAAGACACGAAAGCAATACAACCGTTTAACTACACCCAATAAATGTAAACGCGACTCTAAAAACTGCAATTTTCTCGCATTAACATCTTCAGCATTTCACTACCAAGCGTCACCTACCCGGCATAAATACCCCTTCTCCGCTAGGACAATACTCGCGGTTTAACGACTCGTGCTATTCAGACACGCGAAAATCCCCTCGTAAGAACACAAAAAGGAAAGGAACATAAAAAAACCCACATAAACGCACTTAAGTCTTTAAACAAAACGGGAAAAATATCTCAACAGTAGAGAATAAAGAAGCAGTGCGAAAGAAGAACGGAAAAAAAAATTATTTCCATTCTTCAACTCGAAACGTATCCTTTCCTCCCTTCACCTCCCACTTTTCATATTTTCGTAATGACAATAAATGCTTCTAGCGGATTGCCTAGCAGTTTTGTGACCACCATTTCCCCCCCCCCCTCCTGCAGTCTTCCTCTTCTTATTACGTTTTTTCTACAAATTTTTTTTTATTATTTTTTTATTTTCCTCCTTTACTAATCTTTCTTGTGTGCATAATCTACTTCCTCTCCAAAGCGAAGGCCCTAGCTCCGGGGAATTATAAGGAGCGAGCTTTTTATCCCAGCTTTGTTTTTTGAATTGGAGGGGGGTGTATTTTTATGGCACACGTGTTAAATAAGTACACAAAAGGTCTAATGATGCATCCCATTATGATCCATTATCAGAGAGGTGCGCACATTTTAGTGGGCATTTTTCTCGCGAGCGCCTGACGTGAAATATACCTATTACACATGAATAGGCAATAAGGCTTCCGTTTGAAAGTGTTTCGCACTTCGCAATTATCAGCCATAGATGTGGAAAGCGAGCATATATTAGAGACAATTCTTCAATAAGGAAGGAAATTGCGAACGTAATTCCATATCTTTCGGGTGTTAAGGCAATAAGAATCCTTCATTTATATTACTGTCGAATACATCTGTTATGGAGGGAACATAATTCTTTCTTAAGCAAAAGATATGAAACTTTCGCATGAAATATTTTAGAGTAATAGTGGTATTGCGTATTTTGCCATCGAATTGTACTACAGTTGAAACTTGAGGATGCGATATATTTTTCTTAATACCAAAGTTTAACCTTATCGTCTTAATCAGATATTGCGTCAAACTTCTATCTGCGAACAGACCAGTAGCAAAGAAGATTCGAATAAGATATCTAAACACTGATAATCTAGAAAGAAAATCAATTATTCACGTAATAGTTGGTATGGCAAGAGGAAATGAACATGTTATATAAATAACAGTTATGTATGTACTGTTACGAATTTTGTAAATATTGCATTTTGCTTCGTTAGAATAGTTATAGGAGCTCTTCCATAGAAGCCATCATGTAATTACATGGAAGTCTTTGGTAATTTCGCCAAATATGAGAGTTAGCGCCAAATTGGCGATAGATTTTGTGACTTATTTTGGTCGCCAGATGTGGCGATACTTCGCCAACTTGCGGACTAAACCTTTCTGGAAGCTTCTAGAAATATCTAGCTGTGACTGACCTATAGAGGGCGCTTTTGGAAATTTATAAATATACTGGACATTCAGTTCAATTTCCTAGTGAAAATTGAATGTCTTGTAACTGCGTTGATTGGCGTGTATTGTATTAAAAATTCTGGTATCTTGACTTGTTGTTTTTAGAATATTCTGCTGTATAGAAGACAGTAGTTGCGTCTTTTATGTTTGAATTTGTGAATACGCCTGAAGAATTTACAAAATAATAAATTTATTTTGTGTGAACTTTCTGAAGAGATTCTTATTCAATCTTAACGGACCCAGGAAAACGGAACAGTACGTTGTAATGCCAGCCTTAAAATGGTAGTTTAAACCGGGGATTTCTAGTACTTGCCACAATTCCGTGATAAAAATTATCAAATAAAAACTTGCCATGAAAATTCAGAACAACAGTAAGCAAAAGATACACATACAAACACATACAAATAACAGAAAAGGAAAATAACATTATTAAGGAAAATAAGTGACTATTGTTCCGTTAAGTTTAAGAGGGTTCTAAAGTGTTCCATTTTCCGCTATATAAAAATTGCCCCATATACCAAAGCCATCATACGCACCACTATAACTCTTCTAAATATTAAAGTAAAATAATGTAAAAGAAAAAAATATGTACTTATTTTATCTTTAACGGGATTTTCAAACATTTGATCAAGAGATATTCAAAAATCATGTAATTACTTTATAAGCAATGGAAAGAGTTATATTAACATAGTAAGACATCCAAAAGTAAAATCAAGAATTATGTAATTTGTTTTGAGTAAAGAATCAATCACGAGCTAAACTAAACACCATTTATTTTTGAACTCAAATCCTAACAAATATAGTTTTTTAAGTTTAAAACCATTTATATAATTAAGAAATAAAATAGCCTATGAAATCTGTGTTTCAACTAAAATAAAATAGATACATTTTTCAAGTTCCGAAAAAATTTTAATGCGTAGTGCAATTTTTTATTCGATATAAATTATTAATATTTGAGATGCAAGATTTATGCTACTTTAATATGTTCCGTTAATGCAGTAACGCCAATATTCCTTCCCTGCCATGGTAGTACATCCCGTATTAGGACTACTGTGATGTAATTTTCTCATTTCTTCCCTTCAACGGGTATGTAACCCGTTTTAACTCAACATTACTCTATTTGTTGTAATACAAGCTATAGTCACCTTCTTTCGGAACTACCAGGATATACGAGAACCTCACTTAAAATTTGAAGAAATACCATGAAACTATGTCATGACTCTTATTACCACCAACATCTAGAAACAGGGAATGAAAAACTTCTATTGTGTATCCAGACGAAACAAGTATCTATAATTTTTTTTTTACATGCACTGCGAAGCGTGTAATTTGCAGCTAACGGGAAACACTACTACAATCCAGATCTATGAAAATGATATCTCATTCTCACTGTAAAACAATAGTATCACAGTTCAAGGACGAATCCACCGCTAAGCCCTCTTATCGATAAACGCGGGATCCAGCTTTGGTACATTCAGTCCCAAAAGAACCGGCATTAAGTTAAAACTCATTGGTATTCGGGACCCCGTTTCCACAGTCAATTATTTCATCAGTCCCAATCATTTTGGGACACTTATCGGATTGTGGGGGGACGCACGCTCGCAATTATCTGACTGTGGACAGGAACTGGGGGGGATTGGACGAACTGGAGGTAGAATGTTGTGGGACCGAACAATCTTCCCCCTTCGTAGGGATTAGTTGTTTCATTTCCCTGTGGTCTCTTTGCTGCATTACTGAATACTGAGTTTTGCCCCCCACAGGTACAGTCCATTACAATCAATTTTTCCCAAGGAATGAAGGAAATGAAGCAGTTTCTGTGTCCCTGAAATCCTGTTACTGGGTAGGGAACAATTATATCCAGGATTAAGGAAAGAACGTTGCTGGAGCTAAGTTTTTATGCTTGATTTTCCAACTACTTATTTGCTCATTATTTGCACCCACATCATCGTTCACGTAATTTATTACCGCGGAAAATACATTGGTACAGTGAGGAAGAAAACACACACACACATATATATAAATATATATATATATATATATATATATATATATATATATATATATATATATATACAGTCGAACCTCCATATATCGAAGTAGCAAAATGCCGGAAAAAAATTCGATATATAGAAATTTCGATATATAGAATTGATCTTAGTTTTATCATAATTCTCCTAAAACGTTAAAATTAAAGCTATTTTCGTATACGAATCTCCATTTCCAATTTATATGCGAATCACATTAAATGAAAGTTAACTAAAAAATGAATTAATGTGAAAGATTTATTGAGTACTATATACCTTTAAAAAAACAATAATCCAGACAGAAGTTACAGTGATCACAGTTACATTCTTTAAAAAAAAACTACGAATATCTTGCTGAACAGCCAGTTTTGCGGAAAGTTCATCAAAGAAATGCTCGCATTTATTCAGACCATTAAAAACTTTATCAGGGGTCCACGAAGTATTGTTTCAAACGCCAAAAATTGGGAGATTTTATTCTAAAGTGGAATAAAATCTCCCAATATGTCGTGGAAAAATTTCGATATATAGAAACAGTTTTTCTATGTGTTGAACATGGAGATTTGCTAAGAGTTCGATATATAGAAAATTTCGATATAGGGAAGTTCGATGTATGGAGGTTCGACTGTATATATATATATATATATATATATATATATATATATATATATATATATATATATATATATATATATATATATATATATACTCTGTTTATAAGAAACGATAAAGAATAGTTCTGTTTAACGGATTGCGAAGGGTTAAAAATATCTGGTCTAAATTCCAACTATAGAGTTTTAGAATCAAGTAACACAAACCACATATTTCAAGGATGATTACACTGCCAGATACTATAATTTCCAAGCTCATCCTACTGTCCATTTGTGCTTTAAGTTTATTGAATTCGGAGAGGGATTTTATTTCTCATCTTTAAATGGACTTATCTAAAATTCCTAAGAAGACATCTTTGTATAGTGTTCCTTTGTTCAATTTTCATTAAACTGTTCTCCGGATTTCTGATTTACAGTAAGAATTCTGAAAATATTTTCCCCAAGACATAAACTATTAAATTTTTTTTTGGCTCGTGAAAGGGGTTAAATATTTTATGCATAAAATTTTTATGTAACCCGAAGATAAAATTTATTTTGATGCTTTTTTAAAGCATAAAAGTGAAAATTTTTTAGAAACACAGCTACTAGTTCAGCATATACATAAAAAAATCAAGTCATTTCGAATTCTTAGTTTTATATTTATTTAAAGCGAAATTCTGAATTTTTTGGCAAATTTTTTATGCAAAATTAATATTTTTACCAAGACACGCTTGAGTAAAAATAATCATTACAAAGCATGAGTGAACAAAACAAAATTTTGTACTCCCTTAAGCTAAATGAAATATTTATATTACATTCCTCGTACGAATAAAGAATAACAATATTGGCTTAAGTTTACCCCTAAAGATGTTTACAAATAATTTAAAGATAAGCATATCTTAAACACAGTAAAATTCAATCTTACCTTTTAAAAAGAAGCAAAACAAAGATTTTGAGCTTACCTGAAAAGAAAATATGAAGCAATTAGTTACTTTTGAAAATTAAACAGATGTTTCGTATTGCATTGAAAATACTTATATAATCCAATATTTATCTTCAAAAATTTTATAATAATTATTATTATTACTATTATGTTGTTGTTGTTGTTGTTGTTTCTAATGCCCCCTGGCTGGAAGTTCCAGACCAGGTCCATATAGGCTCCGGGCTGAAGTGTGCAGCTCCGGTTTATATAGCACTGCAAGGGTCGGAGTGCGTCTTAGCTAGTTGACATTTCAATTTGGACCAAGCACCCTCAGGGGGTGACATCTGGTGGGATCGTACTCTCTCCCACCCTCTCTTACCTCATAGAGGGAATTTCCGGTCTACGTATTTAACGTGCCCATATCCGGCCTAGACATGGAGGTATTTTATGGCACGCGTCGGGACTCGATCCGGGCACCATCAGCATCGAAAGCCAGAGCGCTACCACAAGGCCACTTCGAGCCATATAATTATCCCAATCATAATAATTATTAATATGCAATTATTTGTGTAACCATGGGTACACAAATAATTGCATATTAATAATACACACCAACACAGATTTATTATGGATTTCCACACGAATTCATTACATTAAGCTAAAATTTACGTGATTGGAAACAGAGATAAAATTTGGTTTCAACTCAAATAATTGGAAAGAAATTTAATAACAAGTGTTAATTCAATTTTTTTTCGATTACGTGAGTATGTAATAAAGTGCTTCATTACCATTTGAAAGCAATTCATCCATTTTCAAATGGATGAATAGACAGATGAGCGTGTGAAATACACAGACATCCCTTTATCATCGAGTTAATTAGAAATACCTTAATATCACGGCAATAGTGTTTACTTTATTTACAACGATGAGTAACAGACTGAATTATTATTCACTGAGCTTATTATGGATGACACAAATTCAAAAGCGTATTGCTGCGTTCATGCTAGACGAGCATTAAATAAAATAACCAATTTTCTCTAATGTAATATTTCCTTTCTCTATCGGCTTCACAAGTGAAAGAGTGGATCCTTTACCTGAACATTTCAATCTCTCCGAATAACAGACGTGAGGAAAAAAAAAGATGATTCATTAATCGAGAAAAATAATGATGTCAAAGGTCACTTGCACAATAACACTAAATACAGGCTTTGTGACAGATGGCGTTTGAAAATGAATGTAAACTATTAGAATGTATGAAGAGAATAAGAGAGAAAACTACATGCGAACTACATCCAATGACCTGGTTTTTTTTTAATTTCATTTTTTTTTACATTATGCAGAGCTATTCCGTAATGTTCCGGTGGTAAGAGAACATGACCCCATTCCTGCACATTACTTACAAAGAAAGGGTTTATGCAGTGAATGCACTGGAAAGAATTCACATAATAAAAGCCAGCAGGTAAAATACTCGGGCATTCTTGATTTTTTAAACAGCTTACTACGAGTTTGAGGGTGGGGGAAACATATATAAATGATTTTCCATGGTAGGTTAATCTTTGGATAAATATTCAAGTATCTGGGATTTTATTCAAATTATAAATTAATAATCCTCAGTTACGATCAAAACTCAACAGTTGCAACGTAGAAATTACTTTCTATTTATTTTTCACACGCGGCCATGCTAATATTAAGTTAAACTTTTTTAGGGCATATCTGATTTTTGGAGTTTGATGTTTGCCCCTTCCAGTAAAGTAGAATTTACATGAAACGGCATGGATTTCAATTTCATGAATTCATTATGTGATCACAGAGTTAAGACTTTTTCTGTATTGTTTTAAACGCCATAATCCCATTTTCTACACAGCGTATTCAAAACATCAATAACATTTTGTTCATTTTTCAGTCTTAAAATCTTACTAACATAATTTTTACTACAAATTTATGCAAAAAAATAAAATTTGGTTTCAGGTTTATAGAGAAAAATAAAATGAAACCCCCTAGTGCTGGGTGGAAATGGTGGGTTTTGTGCCGTTTAAGATTTTTAAGTTATTTTTATGATTAAATTTTTTTCAGGTTTGTTTACTAAATTACTCATTATAGATTTACTAATTACCCAGGTTCGTTTTAACCCAGCATGTAAACACTGTAGGAAAGATAGACACAACTTAAATGCTTTTAAATGATGAGGACCAATATTTACAAATTAACAATAAATATTTATTACCACACATAAACAATTACGTTATACAGTATTAAAATGATTACTACTCTCATAGCCACATGTATAATTAATAATCTGCTAAAATGATTAATATTCTTAAATATTAATATGGGTCCTCACCCTAGTAGGTCTGTATCATTTAAAGGGATATTTTAATTTAAATCTAAATCTAAAAAAAAAGAGTACTGTCAGATATCAACAGAATATCAAGACTGACTTACCCCCAATATCGGCTCACCTGAAAATTGCTGATCTCCCACTCGCACGACATAGTCGCAGGGCGGACTCGAAAGTCTCACCACAGAGCTAGTTAATCGAGCCTGCAAGCCCATGCCCGCAGGCCCGAGCTCTCTGCCTACCTCTTAATATTCATCTCTGTGTTTCCATATTCCTCTCTCTACCTTCCAATCATAGAAAATTCGTATTCATCTTAAACTCCACCTACGTCTTAAACTTTTTCCTAATGGCTATAATATTTTTCTTTTATTAAATTCACACTTCTCATTGGACCTATACTTATCTTTCACATTTTCTACATCCTGTCTCCCCCTTCATCTTTCTTTATATTTTATTTTCTAACACCTGGTCAGTCGAACATTTTTTCCTTACTATGACCCGACAATACTGCTACCGTTGCGTAAATTTCTATATAATCCTTATATTCAATATTCTAAAGGGGGCTTTTCCGGCTGACCCTCGTCCGCACTCTTTTCTTATGGGGCCTTTTAACTCACCGCGATTCTAACTTCACTACTGGGCCTTTCTTATGGGGCCTAAGTCATCGGTTCCTAAGTCAAAGGACACAGCGCTATTCTCCAACGTTTTTTCCTCTTTACCTTAATTATTTTTATTCCTGAACACGCTATAAAATATCCCTTTCTTGTATTGACACTTACAACCGGCTAACATCTAACCTTCCTCTCCGTGTCGAAATTTTATGGCTAACTCCTTTTCTTATTTCTTACCCTTTTCACCACGTTTTATAATGCATAAATAATCTAAACATACTTGCAGGTGTTAAAATTCTCCTAGGAACCCTTGCTAGCTTAAAGAGCCAGCACTAGAGGGATGATTAAAACTTATTTACTTACAAATTATTTCACTTGATGCCGTATTAATTTAGAGCTTCAACAATGTTAGTTGCTTCAACAATGATATTTGGAGAGTATATTATTTTATACTTTTAAAACACGTGAAAATCTTGATGTGTGGTCTTTTATCTCTGTATGGTTAGTGACATCTTTTTTCATATTTTTTATATTAAGCTGAAATAGCTTTGAATAATAACCCGAATCGAACTATCAGAAACTCTTTCAGGCAATCGAAACACGCGAATTCAAAACAACCATACTACGTATCAATATGATGATATCCGAATATATCCTCAAAGTGCTATACCTCGCTCTTAATACCACCTATCACCACATTTACACAGTCGCGATTGCGACGAGTCGAATTGCGGGGGGCGAATGTGGAAACGGTGTTATCGCCGTTTCTCCTCGCCAATCGTGGAGCTCGCTTCGGGAGCAGTTTTCTGGCACGAGTCAAAGGGGCGAATGGCGCCAGATGTCAGACGACTGGCTGACGCAAGCACAAATGACAGCGAGAGGCGCGAATGTGAGGACGGTCACTCGCGTCGATGCAGTAGCGTGACTAATGTTTCTCGAATGTCTTGCAGGTGGCGCGATCGCGAATGTGTAAGTACGGCATGGCATCTACAAAGGCAAGCGAATGACTACTCACCCAAACCCAAGCAGTGTAAAAATGAAGGGACAAAGACCAACTGCTGTCCTCACACTAAAAATCATTTTACTGAAGTTTTGCGTTTTCATTACGTTGACATTCACTGAAACCAGTTGGTTGGTTGGTTGTCGTGTCCATGGACAGTCAAGCTAGATGACACCGTGGGCAGTCACACAGCCTCAGCTATCTGGAGGCAATTGTCCGCACAAAGGTCCTCTTGGGGACAATCACTAATCTGCTGCATTACAACCATTATTGCAGGGCAAGAAAAAACATGATCAGGTCCCAGTTCAGTGTCAGGGCAGTTTCTGCAATTAGTATAAGTCCTGGTTCCACCCTGTTGAATTCTAATCCTTCTGAAGTGCCGAGTTCTCAATCTTGTTACGGTTTTTGTAATTATTGAAGTCAGTAAGAAAAGTAAAATGAGTTTAAGAAAGTTTACTGGGAGAGCCCAGGAAACAAGTATATTTCTTTTTAGAAATTGGAAAAAAAAGGAATACGCTCCTATTTGGTCTCAACTTAGAAAGTTCCACGTCAGTTTCCTAGGAGTGAACTTAAAAGTCCATCATTTTCATTTGATTCCTGTATAAAAATGTATATAACCTACTTTCGGTACCAACGCTATTTTAACACTTTTGAAACAAAGTCCTAAGTAGAAATAATCACAAACAGAAACAACAAGAGTCAATTATGGCCTATCTTATATTGGTTGGTTTGGCGCGCTACGGTTACCTTTCTATACACGAGAGCTAAATAGACCAACACCTACACTTTAAAGCGCATTCCGAAAGGCTACAAACAATCCCGCCAAATCAGAACCACAAACTTCGGTACCAAATGCCATTCAGCAGCCATCTGGCGTCTTGTATTGGAATAATTTATTAATATTAAGGTTGAGACATGTTACTGTCTCACAAAACTAATAGCAAGAAATATCGTAAGTATATATTTTATAATTGATTAAATTAAGTGTAAAATACTGATGTTTCATCCATTATAGGTGAATATAAAGATAGATTATCGAGGCTCAAAGTAAGAACACTGTGCAATGAGTTACTGGAATCAACTTCACTTGCATCTCTTCTTTCCCAGGTATCCCACATTTACGCCTCACACTGATCAATACCCGATAAAACGGCACACTGATGCATTAACTGCGATCTAGTGCAGTCTCAGCTTCTTGGTTATGCCTCCCTCTGTGCGTTATTCCATAACCATTCGATGTCACGCTCCCCCTCCGTTCCTCTAATGACTCTTCGTGACGTCTTTTACACGTCACCCTTCGCAGTCCACAGGCATCTTCGAATACCAGAAGGGAGGGGGTGGAGTGTGATATTTACTGCAGATGGCCCACAGGAATGATTTGCCTCTGCCGTGACGCTGACGCATAGGGTGTAAGCACGCCATACAGATATCTAGTGCCCACAGAAAATGGAATATTTTTCTATTTTTTTTCTATTTTTTGCGCGGAATATCGTTACGCGGTAGGTGGGAAACGTAGGTTTGTTTCAGGTAATAAGAGGGAGAATTTTTGTTCCCGAGGTGAATTATTGGAGGAAATACGGGTATATCGTTTATAAACTTAAAGCATTAATCTCATAGGCACTCGGTAACATTAATCACCTAAAAGAGTATTCTTATAAAAGTACAATATCTCACAAGAGTATGTTCATTAAGGCAACTGTGAACTAATCCTATTGGATTCGTTCACCTCAATGTTAACCTATGGAGAAAATCTGTCTACTATTGGCAGCTACATAAATGCTGATAATCCAGTAAGAATGGTATTTTCAGAAAGCCTGAACTTTTTCTACACCTTGCAACAGGATTCATTTTATAAATTTCATCCACCAAAGGAATTTAGGAGCGTTTTAAACACAATCTACCATATTGTTCCCCGCATTATTTAGATTTAAAAATATTATTGGCATTTTTAACGTAGGATTGCGTTTCTCCATAACGGTCCTCCAGAAAGCTAAATTTCAGCCGCTAAAACCGTCTGTCGTCGCGAGTTATAATTTTGGTAGCGCACCAATTTTGGTAGTTTAGTTTCGTTAGAAGAGACTACCTGTAATTGATTTTTTTAAAATGAAAATTACCTCAAGGTGTTAAATTTCTTTCTCTATTACGGAGTACAATTTTAACATAGGATTACGTTCCTCCATAACAATCCTGCAGAAAGGAAAATTTCAGAAGCTAAAACTGTCTGTCCATCCGTCTTCGCGAGTTATAATTTTGGTAGCGCGCCAAACCAAGCCTATCGCTTGGACAAGTTAAACAGAAAAGTACCAAGATGCGTCAAAATTATGACATATATATATATATATATATATATATATATATATATATATATATACATATATATATATATATATATACGTACATATACATATTTACATACAAAAGAGGCACGCAACGATAAGTAATCCTACGTTAATAACCCGTGGTAGTTTCGTTAGAGAAGACTACCTGAATTTAAGAAAAAAATCCTTCAATTCAAGTGGGCAATCCTTGGACACATTTTCGCCATAGGTTAACACTGAGGTGAACGAATTCAATATGGTTAGTACACAGCAGCCTTAAGTTGCTATACGTAGGGGCAAACTTTAAAAAAAATGAAACGCGATGCATGAAAAAAATGTTATTTAATAAGTACCAACTTAACAGTTATGTAAACCTTCCAAACAATAGAAAATTACATTGCTAGATGTAATTCACAGATTAATACTGAATATGTACGAAGAAATCAATGACCGGAAGAAAGTGTTATGTTCCATAACATTACAATGTAACATACCACGATTTTCCAGACAACATATCAATTACGTATGTGTAATGTTTGTTTTACTGGCGCACTAAAATCGACTATAATTGGCCTAAAATTCTTCTCGTCTCAAGTATGTCAATATTTACAATTACGTAATAAACCAATGGCGTATTCCAGACGTCTTTGTATTTCAACATTTTACACAATATACCTCATGAGTTTTATTAATATTATTTTTAGTGCATTGAATTAAAATTCACAAATAAGTATTTTCTAGAAGAATAATTGCTTTTCTAAAAAGTCTTCAAAAAGACTAGAAATTTTCAAAATTTGTCGTCAGCATTTATTTGTTTCTGATGTCTTCCAAATTTCTCAGGATTGTTAATGGAAGTGTTTGTCATAACACTGGGCATAGTTCTTTGAAACCTCAAATATTTTTCAAAAGTATCGAACATGAAACAAAGCAAGGACATGAAAAATCATTAAAATAATAATAGGTAGAATAAAAAAAATTATTTAAGACATTAGACTCCTACAAGAAAAAAAATCAATGCACAATTATCTTTTATAAACATATAGTAAATTTATATTGAAAAATTTAAATGATATAGAATAGGTTTTCAAATGATATAGAATGCGCATGGAACAATTTGATTAACGTTAAAAACTTTGAAATTTTTTTTGAAAAATAGACCTTATTCTGCCAAAAAAAGCTTAATTTTGTATTCTAAGGGTCTTCAATGGAGTAAAGAAGAATATGAATTGAATCGGTCATTTTGAAAAGAAGTCATGAAAAAGGAGAAATGAAGTCAGTCTTTTCAAAAAATCATCTCAACTTTAATCCAACTTTTCTGGGAACCCCTCAAGTTTAAAAAAATATTAACAAATTATATTTTTGCATCAGGATTGATGCCTTATAAACATAATAAATACTAAGTTTTGTCTAACTAATAATGCATAAAGGCGAGTTATAATTTTTTTTTTTTTTACTTCACATGAAAAAATTTAAAAAAATGGAGATGACTCCTTTTCGAAATGGCCGATTCAATTATTCTCATTTTGTATATAGACTTAAAAATTGAGAATAAAATAATTTGAGGTTGAAGGTCCCTTGTCCCTTTAAAAGCAAAATCACTCCTCTAAACTAGAGAAGAAAGTACTCTTTCCAACGTGCATTCACAGAAAAATGACACTCACACATTGCTGGAGATTATCGCCATAAACGCTTCCTATCTAATCATTATATTTCATCACATTTCACACACGATGAAATTTATGATTAAATTTACTAATTCCCTTCGCAGGTAATCCCAGTAAAAACATTAATCCTTCATGATTGCCAGATCCAGTCCACTTTTCCCCTCAATTCCGGACCATCCCATTATACGAACAGAATAATTCCTTTCGCCGCCGCGGACTCAGCGAATTATGAGGGAGAAGGGGAAGAGGAGAGGTATATATCTACGACCCTCTCTCCCCCCTCCTCCCTCTGAAAGATACAGAAATAATAAGGGGGCAGGAACTCGGCGTAATTGATGGCATGAACCCAGAGGTGCCGAAAGAACAATTCTTACGTGGGATGAGGGTGTCATCATACAGCTAATGTTGGGGGGGGGGGGGTTGGAGGAATTTTAAATGCGACGAGAATATAGGTTTGATTTGAATATTCCGATGAGTGCAATTAGAAGGGGGAGCAAGATGTCTGCATTTAGATTGTAGTTTTTGGGAGAGTGAATCGCTGGATGATATTCAAATACTACGTTGGAGGCATAGGGAACTACCCCTATGACGCGTATGTATGCACATATATAATACGCTGATAACGGAGGGACAGTTTGCAATACACACATGAATATGTTACACATAGATATAATGCAATAAAAATGCATTGTTATGCTCTAATTTTTCTTAAAAATATTATGTATGCATTTGTTTCTTCCATACTATTCAAATACACTACAACATAAACAAATCTTTATTTTTGTCATAGGCGGCGTATCATCTGATTTGGAATCTCTGTAATTCCAAGCCACGAGAAATTTTTCTATTTTTATGATACACCAATAAATGCATATCGTTGAATTATATTTTCTATGTATAAAAGAAGATGTTGGAATAAAAAGCGCATATTCTCAAAAAATTTGAAACTCAGAGTTTAATCCATGATGAAGACCAAGCATGCTTGGGAACTAACTATGGGGTCCTGCGTCAGGTTGACCACCTGAAAAAAAAACATATGCTATATGGCACCCCAAGTCCAAGGTAAAAAAAAAATTGTAGGGCCTTGGTGCACAATGGACTGTTGTGCCATTGGTTAGTTAGAGTTTAATCCTTTACATCATTAAGCTTTTTCATACCTGTCACAACAAAAAGAGAATATATTAAAAAAATAAGTTTTTAATTTTAAAAAAACCTTGTCCACTGTATAAAACCTACATTTAGGAGCTCAAACTGAATTAAAATATGAGCTAATATATACGTTCTTAACTTAAAGGAATTTTTCATCAATACTTTTAAAAAAAGAGGGTTTTGAAGCTTAGTACTTCATGAAATTCATTAAAGTTTATGAGAGACGATACGGCACTATAGAATCAATAACTTTATTTTGGAAAAAGTAATAATTTTATCGATATTTATATATTGTACTTACATCAAACAACCCAATATATGCGTACAGCACTGCCTCTCTTTCACTCTCAATGCCTGCATTTTAATATGATACAAGAATTTTAAATTTTAAAGTATACGGTAGTTGTTAATCTTTCAGGGCCCTGTGCTGCAAAGCCTGAGGGCCTGACTGTGCATAAATATCCCCATTTGTATATACATTTACACATACATGGGAGCTAGAGAGAGGAAAAAAGAAATTATATATATATATATATATATATATATACATATATATATATATATATATAAACTATATTTTGCCTGTTTAATGTCATACCTTAATATTATTCTTTTCTGCTCATAAGAAGCAAACACGGAAAGAGAGAGGGGTGGAGTTATTTTAATATACAAGACTCATACATTTCAAATCTGAGCACCTCTAAACTTGCAAGGATCAATTCTCTGTGAAAGTCTTAAAATGAAATAAAATGAGCGGGAGCGTTTTCTCTTTTGAGAAAATCCACCTTACTTTAACACTTTCCAAAAACTTTGCAACATCCACTTCATTTTGTGAGTGGGCCCTTGAGGGCTAAAATTCGAAACGATCGCAATCCGGGTAGGGGAGAAAAAAAAAGAATAAACGAGCCACATCAAGAAGGATCGAGACTTCTGATCGAACCAATTTATTGCTTCATTGATCCAGGCTCCCATCCAAAATCCTCAATGCTTTCCATTCTCACCTCTAGGGCTCTCTCTCTAGATCATGGAACAGTATTAAAGAAGAAAATAAGGAAATGCATGGGATGAAGTAGAGACAACTCTTTTCTCCAGTGACACCGCATATGACACCTTATGGCAAATTCCCACATTGTAATAGGATGAGCATTTGCAACAAGTTTCCGACCCTCTGAGGTGGTTTTAACAAGCCTTCTCCTGCCGCAAAGCCGGGCATACAGCCTTGTTTGGCGCGGATGAGATCTTCTGCCATCATACCTGCATGAATGACAGCAGAGAGGGGGTGGATACAAACTTCGTAAGTCACTCTTTGTAGGAAATATTCAGAAATACAATAAGTAGTAGAGTAACAATAATTTCCCTCCTCCCCTCTCACGAAAGATTTCCGTCAAACTCATTCACTCTTGGAGAGTCCAGAATATTGCGATATTTCAGCTACAAGGCTAGTACTGAACACATTTAAACTGAAAACTTTTCAAACCTTCAATAACGTTTTACTTCCTTCTTTTTTCTATTACATGAAAACTGCTCCCACTAAAAAATCTACTAATGGATTTCTTCTTTCAAATGATTGTCTCCCTTGAAGGGAGATGTACACCAACAGTGTAACTTCAAGTTTATAAAGTCTTTACCTATATTAAAACAAAATTAATCATTTTTATAAAAAACGAATAGTGACAAAGTAAGGGAATTTTTTTTATGAGTATAAGACAGTGGTGAGCAATTGTTTTGGCTCGGGGGCCGCTTTGAGGAAGCGGAGGTTAGCGGAGGGCCGCACCTTTTAAAATTATTGCCTTTATTAGTTAACTTTCAGAAAAAAGTATAAATTGTGTCATAAAAATCAATAAATATAAATAAAATAAAATATTGGCAGTTTTTCTGGCTGTCTTGGAGTTTTTGGCTGGCTTTGGCAGTTTTTCTGGGTGTCCGAATTTTTCTGGCTGTCTTGGTGGGCCAAAAAAAAATCTGTGGTGGACAACAATTTGCCCACCCCTGGTATAAGACATTCAAAATAAGCACTTTGATATGAGGAGACAAAAGTTCAATACCCACTCCTGACCAATGGTCGTTAAAATTGTGCATGAACGTAATAAAGGATCAATTAATCATTATGCAACATGCAAAAAATATCCGGTAAAAATATTAAATATATTATATCTATATTTAATTAAAGAGGTTCTTTCTTATCATAGTGTGTTCCTGTCCCTTTTATGCATACCATTCATTTGTTACAAAGAATTCCTTAACTCCTATTCACAAAGAAAGAAATTTAGGACTTAAAATAGCTTAAATTAGAGTAAATAATAATAGATATATCTCTAATAAAAGAAATAAAAGGCTTTGCTCGATACTATTTATT
Source organism: Dolomedes plantarius (assembly GCA_907164885.2). NCBI lineage: Eukaryota > Metazoa > Arthropoda > Arachnida > Araneae > Dolomedidae > Dolomedes > Dolomedes plantarius. The sequence continues at coordinate 102,945,990 of OU015492.1, read as the reverse complement.
GATTTTTTTTTAAAATCGTCTTTTGAAAAATAACTCATAGGGACAAGAAAACTTAAATCGCTCAATATTATATTGCCTTAAAAAAGAGAGAAATTAACAAATGTGGATAATTCTCCACGACCGAATCGTGCCCCAAGCGTTTCTGAAAATACTATCAGTAAATAAATTAACTATTTAAAAAGCAGAAATAATAATACGTTTTAACCATTTTGAAAACGATCAGACTTATTTAAGATTTAAAAAAAATATTTAAGATAACAAAAAATACTTAATAGTCTTCAAAGATATAGTGTACATATGACAAAAACCATCATTGTTGTTGCTAATTTTCCTACATATAGACAGTTTTGAAATATGATGTAGAATTAATGCTGATATCATTGCCTATAACCTGTAATCTAGATAAACAAATATTCTAGTTAAATGAAAATATGCCGAGAAAATATATTTAATACTCTGCCTGAAATAAACGAATTTCTAAATGAAATATGTCAGAAACTTCACAGCTTAATTGCTATAACAACCCGTGAAGAAATTTTTGATTTCACAATAATAAAAAATTTCAGTTAATATTATAAATTTTTTTTTGTTCAGGACGAAAAAAAAATGTTAAATGCAGCATATTTTTTATATTTTAATTACGAAAAAAATGCTTTCTCGGGGCATTGTTAAAAAGAATAAGTAATATTAACTAGCATCATTATTTTTCACAAAGAACATATTTATTGAGCACATAAAACTAAAATTTAGCTTAAGATTTGAAACTGTAATAAGAAAAAGAAAATTGAGAAAACGCGAACAAAAGAATTTTATTTAAAAAGACGAAGCGAGAAAAATAGAAATGTAACTCTTGGGTTCCCCAAATAACAAATAAAGTAATTAGTGATCGAGATCTTCACTTGCTGATAAAGTAAACTTAATTACCAGAGTACTTTCGATGCATTTAAATGTGGTCTCATATAATGGAATATCAATACCTGACTTTTGGGACGTTACAAGCGGCGCTGTCGACACGGATTAAAATTTAATGCAAATTATTTCAAATCTGAAGCTCAGATATATTGCGTCAGATATTTCTAAGTGTACTTAATTACAGTTAAAATTAACTAAAAACTTCTTACGACGCAGAAATTGCAGTAAATTAGTTAATTTAATTTTTCTTTTTCATTATGCGGCAGGATTTTATTCAGTGGATATTTATGCTGCAACTTTTGATGCGTTTTTTTTTCTTTTGAGTACCTATAATAAGCAGACTATCGTTACTTCCAATTAGGGGTCCACACAGGAAACACGCTTTGCTTTAGTCGAGACTTGAATCCAAGCCCAAGCTACGGTAGCTTCTTAAGCAAACCATTGGACAGTGTAGGTGACTTAATTACTGATTTTGAACTTAACATTTTAAAGGTATGCTATAATTTCTGAAATGTCTCTTTTATATACGAAACAGTGTTTCATTTTCTAATCCAAAATATTGATGTGCCGAAAACTCTTTTTATTTTACTGCAAAATAGGAAAAAAAATTCAAGTACTCCGTAGTACTAGCTTAAATAGTAATTTAGTCATTCGGTTATGAAAAATACTATTGAAGGGAGATAATGGGAAAATTGCTGTCACCTAAATCAGTTATGATTAGGGGTACGTAAATTTCGCATAAAAAATATCGAAATTTCTCAAAAGAATTACAATATTGTATAAAATTTTGAATTTATTCGTATATATATATATATATATATAAATTTAAAATTTTCGCAATTATTACAAAAATTACAATTTTACTTACTTGGTTAGATAAGTATTAAAATTAATTCTTAATTAAAAGCTTACATTCTAGTAGTCTCCACATTCTCTTCCTTAAGTCTTTAGCAATCAGTAATAAGCAAATTTCGAGAGTGATGTCTCTTTGTTAAATACTGCGGTTGGTCTTAGCTAACCAATTATGTAATTAAATTATTACTATTATTACCTAATTTCGCTTTAAAAGCCGTTTACGACCGAGTTTTCACTGAAAAGCAGTAAAAAAAATTAATATTCGCATTTATTCGCTCATATCAGCAAATTTTCTATTTATGCGCATCTATTTCGTAAATACGAAAATTACGTATCCCTAGCCATGATTTAAAGTGCATGTAAGTACTATTAGATTACGTTTGATTTGGCTTAGAGCGATATACAAGCGATTATCTCTTGCAACATGAAGGATTTACTAACGGGGGCCAACAAGACGATTCAAAAAGGCTTCAAACAGTATGCTTACCATGGGATTAAAAAGTCAGAGACTCTGGTTTTATAGGCTAAAATCCGATCATTTAGACCATTGTCCGGTCCCAATTAGTATAAGAAAAGGCTGAGTATAGGAAAGAGAGGGGTAGGAGTTTGAGGAACTTAAATCAAAGGTGGTGATTACACCCAATGAAATATTAGATCCATTATTAAAATCATTTACCTATATTTGCCTTGGTAATGATGGTGATTTAATAGTTAAATTAAGATATGCAAGTGTGCGTGTTCGTTCGAATGTCTTAGATGGGAACTAGAATCGTAATGTTTTTAATGACCTGGAGCCCGTTGAAAAGTGAAAGACATCCACGATTATGTTCAAGTTTCAAAATATAAGCTGTGTGCAAACAGGTGGGTAATCAAGACTAAGTAATTAAAATCACATATTAAATTCCTAATTTCCCGAGTGAATTTAACTTTGTTAATTACAAAGTTTACAGACGAGCGAATGGTGAGAAAACAGGCACCGTTCTTTGGATCATTAGTGTCCATTTCCGCAAGACACCCTTTTCAAATATTTTCGCAAAGCCGACGCGAATATCCTTTCTTACTCATTTAGGGGGGGGGGGGACAAACAAACAATGATATTACATTATTCCACTAACCATCATACGCCAAATTACCCGAAATTAAAATTTTAAACGTCGCCAAAATTGCGTCCCATCCATAAAATTTATACGTCTCCATGAATACAAAGAGAATCGGGTTATGAGCACTCAAGTTTTAACCCTGACTAATATCGTTCCTGCCATTTGCATCTTTTATCGGAATAAAGACCGCACTGGGGGCCACTGTGAAACAAAAGTTCTACAGCCAAATTAACGTAAACAACCGTAGCTCTCTGCCGTTATTACGTGCCCGCATATTTCAATGCGTAGGGGATCAATTACGGAAATTGGAGGTTTGATTTCGAGCACACAACACTCGAAACGTTCGCCGATTTAGCATTCCGGGGGCATGTGCCCCGGCTCCGAACGCTCTGGCGTGAGAGAGGAATATTAAATTAAGGCGCAAACTTGGCGGTAAAAGTAACTCATTTTATCAAAATTAAAGTAAGCGACTTGGAGTGGAAGCCGGGGAGAGGCATGGTACACAGACAATGGGCTCGGGCTTCACTTTGTATTCCCTTTTCTTGGCGCTTTCTGTTAATTAGGGTTGCAGTTGTTAATGAAAATGGCTGCAGACTTTAATGCCCGCTCATTAGATTTACAGTTTAAAAGGGAGATATTTTACGTTTTCGAATTTCGGGCACACACACTCTCAGACGAGAGACGGCAGCTCGGAAACGCGATAAAGTAGGGGGGTTTTATAAATGAAAAAGTTAAATTGTTCAGTCGAGGAGGCTGAAATATTCGCGGATGAAGGAAATTGGATCTTTCTTAAGCAGAACTGGGCTGGCCATTTCATTTCGTTACTGCCACATACATTCGTACTTAATACAGCTATTTTTACGTCCGTTTGTAGGAGATAACATTTTTGCCTATTATATACCGTCATTGTATTTCCTTGCGAAAACAGAGTTAATCAATAGTGCAATCATGAAATATATTTTATCTTCTTCCTCGCAGTCACGCAATTGCAATGAAATAAAAAGATCTAAAGTAATCTTTTTTCATTAAACTTCAGACCCATTTATAACTCCTAGTCCATCATAAAACCAAGGCAACACATTTCACATTGAAATGCATTAAGTCTGCTTTGTACTTAACCCATTGGATTTGCTCACCACAATGTTAACCTATGGAGAAAATGTGTCCAAGGATTGCCGACTTGGATTGAAGGAATTTTTTTCTATTGTACTCCGTAATAGAGAAAGAAATTTTGCACCTTGGGACATTTTTATTTTTTTTTAAATGCAAATAATATTTTTAAATTTAAATTAATCGGGGGAAAATCTGGTTTATTGTGTTTTAAACGCTTATAAATTCGTTTGTTGGACGAAATTTATAAAACGAATCCTGTTGCATGGTGCAGAAAAGTTTCAGGCTTTCTGAAAATACCAGTTTTATTAGATTATCAGCATTTATGTAACTGTAAGTAGCAGACAAATTTTCTCCATACGGTAACATTGAGGGAAGCGAATCCAGCAAGGTTAGTACACAGCTGCCTTAAGTTAAGTTTATAGGAATGAAAGAGGTACAAACATGTATGAATCAATGATTTTATTTCATTACCAACGATTATGACATTTCATTATGAGTGAATAAATAATGAAAAATTGTAAAGCATATCTAACGTAATGTAAGACAAGTTCATTGCAGCTGATATATTATTATCAGATATGATATTTTATTATACCTGACTATCCGTGGAATAAAAATGCTAGAAATAAAACTATTACAATTGTCAAAATGCATGAGCAACATAGATAGCAAAAAGTGATAGCTTAACAGGCATTTTAAATAATGAAAATTTAAAAAAATCTAAGTAAATTTTATTTAGATTGAAACCTTATTTAAACAATATATCCAGTATAACAGTTCTTTTAAAATCCTTTAATAATATCAAAAGCCGAATGTTTTACTATCACCGCGCAAACCCGTGTATAAATTGGTGGGATTAAATATTACATAACTGAATATATAATTAACAAGCACCAAGGAGCAGTAAAACTGCCATAAAAGAATAAATCTCTTAAAATTTCACGAGAAAATTGCTCAGGGTTAAATTTCTGACGATCGTTGTCGAGAGAGGGAATCGAACCTCGCGCCTTTGAATTCCGAAATCCGATTCTATAAATCAGTGGTTTCTAAGCGGTGGTCCGAAAGAATCCAAAAAGTGGGCCTCGAATTGGTTTTATCGCTTTAAAACGATCGTGAATTCAGACAATTTTTTTTTAAACTGAGAGCAAAAACATTTTTAGTTTCCAATTTTTTGATCAAATTCTAAAAATGTCTAATTCTTCCGCTTTCTGACATTTTGATAAAATCCTTGTTTTGTTAAAAAAAATAAATAAATAAATATATTTTTTGTGACGCGGACGCGCAGCGTCACGGCAATTTTACAGCTCGTAAAGCGAATGCAAGGGAAAAAAATTCAGGTAGTCTCTTCTAACGAAACTACCGCGGGTTATTAACGTAGGATTACTTATCGTTGCTTACGTCTTTTGTATGTATACATGTATGTATGTGCTATGTATATATGTATCTATATATATATATATATATGTACGAATGTGTATATATATATATATATATACATATATGTATGTATGTCAACATTTTAACACATTTTGGTACTTTTCTGTTTAACTGCTTACTGCTTGTCCAAGCGATACAGACTGGGTTTGGCACACTGCCAAAATTAGAACTCGCGAAGTATGGATGGACGGTTTTAGCGTCTGAAATTTTGCTTTCCGGAGGACCGTTATGGAGGAACGCAATCCTACGTTAAAATCTCGTTCATGTTTCAGTTTTCATAGGCTTTTAAATTTGCTATTAAATTTTCTTTTCCGTTAAATTTGTAATTGTTATTAAGTTTACGTGCAACTATTTATTGAGTCGCTTATCACACATAGTTGGTTTATTCAGAAATTAAAACCAATTTTTACCTTTAAAAGGATTGGTTAGGTGATAGTCCCCGACGGTTTTATATATTTTTTTTTTGACAAGTGGTCCCTGATCAACAAAAAGTCAGGAACCACTGCACTTAATCTTCCTAAGTTCATCATTAAGGGAATGTGTCATTTCTTACTTTCTCTTTTCTATTTATATAAAACAGTTCCGTAACTGACTGACTGACCGACTGGCAGATAACGCACAGACCAAACCGCTGGACCTAAAGGGCTGAAATTTGCATGGCGATTCTACTTATAGTGTAGGGATGCACTAAGAAAGACTATTCAGAAATGCTTCTTAGATTTTTTTAAAATTGAATTTTTAAGCTGTTTTTGTAACATTCTTTAAAGTTTGCATTTAAAATAATAATTTGAGGGTTATAAAATTTATATCACGAGAAAGATCATAAAAATTCCTTTAAAACGAAACCTTTTTCGAATCTTTACCTTGATTTTCTGATTTTTGGCGAATTTTTAAAAATTAATTTTTAGAATTTAATTTATTTAATGCTGATCACGTGGTTTCTTTTCTTTTTGTGATACTTTGAACTAATTTATCGTCACATGCATAGCAACAAAATAAATTGACAAAAAAGTATTGAAATACGGTAAATGATAAAATTTAACCACTAGACTGAGATGGAAGTTTTTTAAGAATTTAATTCAAATCAGTATGTTTTATGGATATTAAACATACAAATTAATTGCATACATTGACCGTTGTATTTAATTTGAATATTTTCTTCTACATTATTTTGTCTATAAAAATATCCGTTACGAATATCCGTTACGATTTTTCATGAATATGTTTTTTGGCATTAATTGCATACATTATCCTTTGTATTTAATTTGAATGTACTCCGTAGCGAAGAACGGGTATTCAGCTACTTATTACATAAATCTCCTAATAGTGTGGATTAATAAAAATAACCATAGGTTTAGCGTATCAAGAGTCAGCAAAATTGCACTTCAAAGAACGAATATCGCAAAACTAACATAAAAAAAATTATTCTATTTTAAACTTCTAAGAAACTTTATCAACAACGGGAATTGAATCAGCGCGTGTCTAGGTACAGAAGTTTGGACGAATTCATTTGTTCAAGTTGTTGGCTTTTGACTCGAATGAACCCCAGTGTCTGCTGGACAATTCAATGCATATCTTTTCGGCAATGCTGTTAGGGCCTGTCCACATAGTTGTCCGGTAACGGTATTCAAATATATTTAACCAATGACAAACCTCCAAACGATTAGCAACGAAATTTTCAATGCCCATGATTGGTTTATTTCCGTATCAGTGCCATCTTTCCTTTAACGCTTCCGTTACTGGACCCCTATGTGAACAGGACCTTTGTTTTCCATGAATATTTGGTCGATGCATCTTAACGGCCAACCAATGTCCTTACCAATGACCCCTAAATGCAAGGCCCGATTTAGAAAATTCTTGACTATAGGCACAACTCGGGATGTGGGCGTAAAATTTCCAAAATTGACACACAAAAAAAATAATCATGAATCATTGTGGAAATACCATTTTACCAAGAATTGGCTATTGGAAGCGTAGAAGCCTAGAACATTATCAAATAGTAAAAAGCAATACAAAATATTAACTTCATCATTAAAACATCAATACAATGCAACCTGAAAAACTTATTAATCCCTTATATACACTATGACATACATATGAACTATACATATAACTATATATAGGATGAACCAATCAATCGATCAAATTTGAAAGGATATATAAAAAAATTGCTATTTAAAAAGGTAAAATAAAAAAAATTAATTGGGAATTTTTTCTTTTAAAATAAAAATTTGGGGGGCCCCTAGGCCCAGGCCTACTAAGCCTAATGGAAAAACAGGGCCTGCCTAAATGGGCACTGCTGGAGTAACCATCAGTCAAAAGAAAGAATGACCCTTGACTTCCAAAATATAAACTACCTGACTAGTAAAGTATCCTAACTGTATGAAAGAGATTTGATGTCAGGAATCCTATTCCTTTCAGGCTATTCCCAAAAACCATCTTAAAACAATGCTAATTTATATTTTATTTACTTATGAGTGAATAACATATTTGTGTAAACATGAATTTTTATTTAAATTCTTCTAATGTTTGATGTATATTATGAAATGGTTATGAGTTTTGTGCTTTAGAGAAAAAAAATATAAATTCTATCTTGGAAAAAAAATACCTAAATCCTGGAAATTAAACAAATAATGCTATCAGATTTTAAGATATGCACAAGCAAATGCATGCATACAGAGAGAAGTTTTGAGAAAAGATTTTTTAAAAATAAATTCTGTTCAAACAATCCACTAACATCTTCAATAGCACGGCAAACATATTTTCCGGCTGACATCCTGACACGTGTTCTAATGGGCTGCTTCGTATTTTGGTGAAAAAAAAAATACACCAATAGAGTGCATGTCCATATCATAACATCTAGCGTTCAACAACAAAAAGAGACGGCTTAATAGAGACCGATGATAAATGATATTAAGTAAAAAAAAAATCATTTCACACTTCCAAAAAGTCGTATAATTTTTCCACTATCAGTATAATATTTCCCCATTAAAAGACATTGCGTTCAAAAGCTTTTACGACGTATAACTGTAGCGCCATTTTGATCACAGGCTCGGGGAAAAAAAATCTCGTTTCCTTTCTTTTTTTTCATTTTTGTACCGGGCTGACATTTGACCGATTACTTTTCTCTTCCACTCACATAAGATTTTCAATAGAGAGAGACGGCGACGGTAGCCACCAGAACATGTCTAAAAATTTCCATTCTTTTTCCACGAAGCAGTACACGCCCCTCTATATTCTAGATTATTTTTGTTTTGTATTTTAATCAACGAATGAGTTCCGCCATCAATTATTCTGTCAAATTATGTTGAATTAGATAAATAAAACTAAACAGCTGGTAGTTGAATTTTTGGTTTGGTCAACGCATCAGATTAGTTCTTGAATGAATTCCAAATATTTCCTACATCAGCTACTCTTTTTGACTTTTGACTCATGTAAGAGATATATGAGCCGTTCACTGCACACATTAACTCCACTCTTTGAAATATCTTAAATTTAAGTGTCAAAGCCCTTGGTTCTGTCATAGCCTTTTATATTTATAATAAATTTACCAATAAATATTAACAGCATTAAAAGACAAAATTATGGACACATTAATATTATCACATTATCTATTATTATATTATTGTATCGCATTTCTCCACTTTTTGTTTATGGAGTTAATCAATGTGTGCAGTGAACGGCTCATATAATGCTTGCCATTGAAGATTGTAAAAATTGTATGATGCTGTTTCGAAATGAAAGTTAAACATATTTATAGATAATGCAGTACCCGCAATGTCTGTCGTGCGTCGTAAATGGTGATTTGCGATTTCCTGTTGTTCAATTCCGATTTACCAATTCGTCCGATTCGTTCTAGCAGTATTCAAAATTTCACCTATCCTATGATGAGCATCTCTGGACTTTACTATAAAACAACCAAGACAACAACAGACTGTCAGAAAAATGTTTTTTTGTTGTTTTGTTTTGTTTTTGTAGGAGTGTGAGCTCTGATTCCAGAGCAGGACTGTTGTTATGAATAAATATAGTTTTGTTTTTTGAAAGGCTTTTTGCCTTTAACTTCCAAATGCATCCAGCATCGGGTAGATGCAGCCCGTAAATGAACTTTGATTTAATGACTTTTGATTTTCCTGTGTTTTTCGAACAATTACATATTAAATACTGTCTTAACAAATTTAAAAAAGGACATAACTCGTTATAATATTTTTTATATGTAATCATAAGCTTTTTTTAGATATTATTATAATAACTATGCTGTGTATTTTACATGGTATAATGCATCATTATTTAGGCTTTATCAAAAAGCATTAACATGTTTGGGAACGCAACGGATATTAAGCAAGTTTATAATATAAAGGGGACAAGCATCAAAATTGTCTTTTTTTTTCAGCTTTCAAAGTTAACTACCAATCAGTTTTACACCACAGTTTTTTTTTATTTTCTAGGTACGATATAGAAACTTGATTATATTACCTGACTTAAAAGTTATAAAGGGATAAAGCCCAACAGAGAATTTATTACATTATTTTTACTAGCTAAATGCGCAACATGCAAATAAAATTAGGCGATAATTATAAACGTTTTCAAATTTGCCGAATAACATAATGTAAAATGTCTGTGCTGAGGTTTCAATGGACCTGAAAATAAATAACGGTAGTAATGAACATTTATTAAATTAATTCTTTACTAATAATTAATTCGGATTGTCTCGTTAATCAGTGCTTCCTAAAAGACAAAATATTACAGAAGCATAACAAAATTAACCTTTTTTTATAACATGATAGTGAAGAATAGAATTAAATCTTATTCTCTGCTGAGCACAATACTATAATTAACATATATTGATACGGCAAAATTCAAGTACAGATTTAAATACCACACGCAAAAACACCTTGAAAATTCGTGTTAATGTAAAAATAGTATAACCAAAATAATGGATAGGGATATCAATTAAATATTTACTTTACGCGATATTTACCCCAAAATGCCGGTTGAATAAAAATATTTCCAACGAAAACCGATAATATAAGTAAAATATTCGCTAACAGTAAGTCAAAAAATGCATTTCACAAATACTTTTTCCCGATATTTTCTCAATACAGATGATTGATTATAAATATTTCGAGTAAAAAATCAATTTCAGCGAAATATGCAGGGGAATTGGAAATTAAGATAATTTGCCCTACTTAAAAGAAATAAAATACAAATCACCTTTAACGAAATTTTTGTAGTAATTTTTAGTTGAATTATTTTCGGAATATTAAAAAAAAGGCTTCGTTTTTGTTTGTATGGTTGAAAGAATTTTCAATAAAATAGATAATAGTTGGCTCGAAAGAAGTATTTTCGCAATATTATACACACACACACACACACATATATATATAAATCTATATGTATGTGTTTGCCATGCTAAGGGTGTTAAGTCCAAAATGGGCGAAAATTAGTTATCAAACCAGGCATGTTTTAAAAATCAAGAGCTACTGTAGGATACAGAAAGCTAATTCCACTCCTAAATATTTTTATTCATCAGGGAAAATTTGGTATATGTGAAACAAAACACAAACATGTTAGTGTTAAAGGGGTTATGTTCTAACCAAGGGCTTAACAGTCTTTACACAACAAAAATAAAATTAGAAAAATTTACTTTAAAATGAAAATTATAAATTAAACTTAAAAAACTGACTTTACAACAGCCGTTTTTCTTCAATCCTATCCGTCTCAAAACTACGTTTTTGGACTTGACACTATTTACACTGCAAACAAACAAACAAACACAAACAAACAAACAAACAAAAAAACAAAAAAACAAACAAACAAACACACACACACACACATATATATATATATATATATATATATATATATATATATATATATATATATATATACATACATATGTGTGTGTGTATTTATATATGAAGATAATCGTTACAGATTCAAATTTTTTTCTACTGGGAAACGAGCAAGGTTAAAATGGATAGCAACGCTTAAACAATGTATAAACAAACTGTTACGAAAAAAAAGTTTCCCAAAACGCCACTAGAAGGTATTTACTTTTTACTCATACGTACATCCTGATAAAATACGAGAAAATCCTTCCCACAGCATTACTACAATCATTCATGGGGGAATTACAGCGATCCGAAACCTGTGTCTTAGCGAGTATCTTCCTTGACGTTTGACCGATGGCTTTCATTTCGTGCTACAGCAACTGTTCAATGGGGCGCCTCAACAATGACGCCCTCGCTTAAAATTTCCATTACGCCCCCCCATGGACTATGCGCGCCCTACTTCCCTTCGCCGATGTCTCAATCAACAAATGGATCTATCTGCTTTCTCTAGCCTTTCAAGTTTCTCCCCCGAGTAGACGTTGGTCGTGACTTAATCGAATGCTAAAAGATGGCGTCGTGGTCTATACATCGGAATTCAATCTTTACTTTTTTGTTAGTTTTCTTTCCTCACTTTTAGATACTTTTAGACACTCGACCCAGTTTCTAAAGGCATTACATTCGTTTATAAGGGGCTAAATGGGAAAATGTAATGCAGGTTGTATGGCTTTCAACTACGCTCAGAGGGCTTAAAAATCATTCCTTAGGCTTTTATAAAATTATGAGAAAGGGACACATCTTAATAGTACAACACGAGAGTATGTATACCGAATTGATAGTTTAAAAATCGTCGGCCCCTATAATTTATGTTATACAGTGTGTCTAAAAATTAATGGCAGGGTTTTATATGGTTATAGCTTCGGAACAAATCATCGTAGGGCGGTGAAATATACGTCAAATTGAAGAGAAAATCTCCAATTTTCTTATCTGCTCAGCAGAATTCAATGTGTGCTACTTAGTTGCCATGCAGACGTCAAGACGATATTCAGTGTCTATCCATACATGGCAGAAAACATCCGGCGTGATAGCTGGAACAGCTTCAGCCATACTTTCTATTAAATTATCCAGATTTCATACATGAATGGAATACATTTGGGTTTTTACATAACTCCAAAAATAGAAATCAATGGGGGTAAGGTTTGGAGATCATGGGGGCCATACAATCCACCTTTCTTGTCCTACCTAACGCCGAGGAAATGTTTTGTTAAGAAATTCCCGCGCTATTGTAGCAAAATGTGGAGGAGCTCCGTCTAACTGGAAAGTGGAATTCTCCGAAATTTTCCGGCTCGAGTCCCGGAGTCTGTTGAAGTCTGGACGTAAACTTTCGCACACATAAACTTGGAGCGGTTCTCTTTCATTTAACGTATGAGTCGTGTCTACAACATGATTTGTTGCATAGCTCTAGCCATTTGAAACCCCACCATTATTTTAGGACACACTGTATAGTTTATCACTATTTATAATCTATTTTAAGTATAACAAACTACATGTATTGTTTTTATCCTTAAAACATGTGATTATATAACTCAGAAAATTATTCATTCTCTCTACCCCGTTCTTTCCTTTTAAATAAATTATATGAAGACAGTAATTCATTCTGCTAATGATCTAACAAGCTATGTATTTGATTTTATCTTTAAGAAGTGTGTCATCTCTTTTTTTGTGATATACTCTCAACATAGTATCTGGAAAAATAAACTATTCTAAAAACTAACAGAACTACAATTTATACCGAATATATTTTATCTCCTACGAAAACGAAGTAATTTCTACGAAAACGAAGGTTTGCTGATTCATGGATAAAAATATATTTGGTTATCTATTACATAAAAATTGTGTTATCAAAAAATATAAAAATACATAATTAACCAAGAAATTACGAAATGACTTAAATCAATAAATTTTGGATTTTATAAGTTGGTTAGAATTCACTATTACACTGAACCTTTAAAGAAATAGCCCTCTACAATACAGAAGAAGCTAAATAATACAAATAAATGTTTAATTACAAAAGTATTATTTAACTATCTGTTTTTAAATTCATTATATGGTTAGCTGTCTTCACCGACGCCTAAAATCAATTTATATATGTTTTAAACAAACGCATGGTTCTAAGAGCTTGCATCTGCACCTCCATTTTGTTTTTTTAAAATGTCATATAGTGCTAAGGTTATTTTTACCATTAGACATTTTATCTTATTACAGGTTTGTGTTCCTGAATGATAACATATAATACTAACAACTAATAAGAATAATACGATATAATAATAATTATCTTTAGGGAGCTAACATTTTTAAAAAAATTCTCATTGAATTTCACTTTCTAACACAATTGTATAGAAGTGAACTAGTCTAGCAATACTGTTTATCACATTTTCTAATCTACAGCCAATCAGTATCCATTGTTGTCGAATTTGGGGCACGCGCAGGGTGTTTTGTATACGATTTCCTTCGTGGAGAACCCTACTTAACACAGGGTGAGAGTGTGGAGCTGTTTTTTATGCATCCAACGCACGCATTTCTCCCCATCGTTTTTTTTTTCAGAAGTGTTTAATGACCAGTGCAGTTTTTTTCTTCTACTCCGATACCAATCAACAAAACATTATCTTTAGTATGAATGTCTCAAAGGATAAAAGGCACGTGACTCAAGTCAAACCAAACGGAGAGATGGATGACTTCATTGCCAGTGTCTGAGTTTGGATCCTCTCTAGCTTTTTTTATATATATATTCTGATTATTTTACACAAACACACACATATATATACAAACTCAAACAAAAACTAATGTAAATATGCTATTATTTATGGCTGGAAAAATGGATCTTAAAGTGAAAAAAATTATATTGAAACTTCCGTACGGAAAATACTTTTTTGTTCCATTAAAAAAATCTGAGATCTATTAAATTTTTTGAAGATTATTAAAGAATTCTTAAAATTTTAATTTTTTTATGAACTTTAAGAAAAAAGAACTTATTGTCTCTGCACAGTGAGTTAGATTACAAAGTTCATACAATTTTTGTAATTATTACGTCACTTTTCTAAGTCTTTACAGCTAACATCCTTGAAAAACATGACAACAGAGTACAATCACTCAAAACGTACTCTAATATTTTAAAACATTAACCTGAAATTGAGAGTTCCCCTATTACGCATTCCTTCAAATTATTCAGTATTACCCCATAGTTAATTTAAGGGAGATTCATACGAAAATAAAAATTACTGATTGTCTATATATATATAAAACAGTTCCGTAACTGACTGACTGACTATAACGAGCTGAAGATAAGGACTGACATATAACGAGCAGACCAAACCGCTGGATCTAAAGGAATGAAATTTTGCATGGTGATTTCTCTTATATTGTAAGGGTGCACTAAGAGAGATTTTTGAAAAATTCTTCTTACATTTTTTAAATTAAGTTTTTAAGCTGTTTTCGTAACATTCTTTAAAGTTTGCATTTAAAATTATAATCCGAGGGTTATAAAAATTATATCAAGAGAAAGATGATAAAAGTTCCTTTAAAATGAAATATTTTTCGAATATTTACCCCCATTTTCTGATTTTTGGGGAATTTTTAAAGATTAATTTTTAGAATGTAATTTATTAAATGCTGATCACGTGATTTTTTTTCTTTTTGTGATACTTTAAACTAATTTTGCGTCACGTGCTTAACAACGAAATAAAAATCTTTTTCTTGCTAATGCGGCAGACGATTGGACATTATCCAAAAGAATTTATAATACAGTAAAATAAATGTTCCTCAAACTGTACTATATTAATTGCACTATATTCATTAGTATGTTCTATTAGATTTAATCTTAATATTTTCTTTTACATTATTTTGTCTATAAAAATATCCCTAACGATTTTTTTATAAATATATTTTTTTGGCATTAATTGTATGCATTGACCGTTGTATTTAATTTGAATGTACTCCGTAGCAAAGCACGGGTATTCAGCTAGTATTTATATACGAGAACAGTTCAACTAAAAAATGGTCTTGCGTGAATCGAGTTAAACTTTAAGTAATGGATTGTAATTAACAAAACAGGCGCGGTTTCCGTATCAGTCGAATTGTGAAAAATAAATGCGAGAGAATATGTCGTAGAAGTAAAATCAAAATATTGAATTCAGAATCCTTAAGTTTTTCTTCCAGTAATGATACAATAAATAAGCATTTCTGCCTGAACGAAATACAATGGAGGGAAATTACATTTGCTTTCTAAAAAACTAATAATTTTACATTAAGATACAAACTGGTTTTCTGATTTAAGAGTCTATCATTCATCCCCTTAGCCTATGACCAAACTTCAAGCTGCATTATTGAAAAGTTCTGTTTCAAAAACTAAAACTGTCATTCAACCGAGTTTATAGTAAACGTAAGACATTTTGTGAAAAACAACCACTCTGGCCACTTAATCCGTTCTATTAACCTGCCAAAAGCATGCGAATGTTTATAGATATTGAAATTTAGCAAATATTAGAGGAAAATGAATACAAATCGGACTCAAAAATTTTATGAAGTAAAATCTGTATGACACCGGAAATAAATTCTGTACAAATCATTGTTAAAATTAAGTAGAAAAACGAAACAATTCGCAAGAAATTGAAAGAAGGGGAAACGTTATACTAAAAAACCAAAACTTCTTCAAAATGTCGAGCCTTGTTTACAAAAAATCTTCGGGGAAAAAATGTTAAATATTAGCACCGTCTGATGCCAAATAGTACAATATCTGTCATCTAATCACAGTGTTAGGGGTAAATCAGGAGAGTCTCCAGGGGAAATAACAACGAGTAACAACACTCAAGTCAAATTCATCTGTTTAGACAACGTTATCAAGCGGCAAGCAGGCTTCACGTAGATCTGTTAAATTATATCTAGCATCGAGTCGATATATGTCGCAAACTAAGCCGAGCTATAGAGGTAACAAATCATATCATTCCATGCCTTGGCATGGCATAAATAACATACAAGATGCCACAAAATCAATATCTCCACCGTTTCCCTGTTTTTATGAATTACGGGTTGCAGCCAGCTCGTTTCATTCATCAAACGCTTGACTTTGATCAATGGGCGAGTAGAGTACGTGCGCCACAGGAAGACATTTGTTTGAAGGCCCCATTCGCTCGGGGCTGTAAGCATCGTCTATCTTTTTAATCCTAAGTTCTGGTGACTTTGTGAGCAGGAATATATATAGGTAAGGGGAAAGATTAAAGCAAAGATGTGCACACAAGTGGGGAAAACTGGGAGTGTCTCTACGATAAGAAACCAGCTTGAAATATTTCAAGTGAAAATATTATTTCAACAAAATAAGAATGGGATTATAAATAGTTAGATTTTTTATAAACTGTAACTAAATTCAGGTCCTTATTGTTTGGTCTAAATATAAATACGAAATTTCACACAAACATCCGTGGAATTATTTCCAATTTAGGTTTTGTCAACAGCGTAAAATAACTACTATTTTAACACCTTATCAACTTTGGCAATTAAAAAAGTCTTTTCCTTTTAGCTATATGGCACATAAATATATTTTATATAATTAGGTAAAAATAAAAAGTTACGTTTCTTTCACTATACCGAACAAATTTGCTTTAAAATCTTAACGAATTCGAATTTGGATCTTGATGGAAAATTTTCAACTTTCGTTAACAAAATTCGTAAACAAACTCCCTTAAAGATTAAAAAACATCCTGTTCTGAGCTAGGAGTTAGATATTATGTAATTCCAGATATATTGCTAGTCAATCTACCGTGCGTTGTAACGGGTAGTGTACAAATAAATCAAGATAGAATTTAATAGTACAGATTTTAACATTAAAGGCTTCACATTTATTGCATTTCATATGAATATAATGCCTTCTTCAAGCAGAAGTATATCTTTCGACAATTCCACTGAAACTAAAATCTTAGCTTCCTAGGAATGTAAAACCATTTTTAGTATTAAATTACTTTAACGGCCATCAATAAACCACGTTTTCCTTATACTAAACTCTGTTTACAGTTTTATAGTGTTACGCAGCGAAAGTTGACAATCTTATATACATTACCCCACTCCATTACAAACTTCATCCCGACCATCATTCAGCTATTAGATAACACAAAATGCTATCAGATTTACGCACGGATATAAAACTGCCGCCGCCGATGCACTTCACACCAGCTATTTCCCTTGTTTGTTCAAGGATGTTTACTTTAAGGGAGCGTGCGGGCACATTTCCAGAAATCTGCAAATCCCTCAACCGCCCGCACAATGGCCTCGAAGAAAAATAGGCCCTGGGTGCCATTGTCGACGGAAAATCACCGATTTCTTCTGGACTATCTCACAGAGCCCGTCTTTTTAACTTTTAGCCGCAGTGCAAAATCATTGAAACAATGGCTCCCGCATTTCCCGTGACCGCCTTTTGTGTGGGGCGACAAGTGCGGCAACGATAAATCGCAGCCCCAACAAAAGCGGGGCGATTTTTTTTCCTAGCTCTCCATCCCCGTTCCATATAAGCCCTACTCTCTGCCCTGCTTTTATATAAACACACAATGAAAACGCATGGCGCTGGGCATTTACGAGCGATTTATAGCTCCGAATAATAAAGCAATGACTGTGCTCCAGGAATTGTTTATATATATGGGGCTTCTCCAATTTTTTTTTTTTTTTTGCTTGGTCCGTTTCATTTATTTTGCTTTATATCTCAAGCGCCAGCTGCGGGTGTAGAACGTAACATGTGGCGACGCAGTGTATATATACGGTCTTTGCAAAAGAGCGATTGGCCGATAACGCTGTTAATCAGAGCCTTCCGCTGTGATGCTTTTATATTAGGAGCATGTCGTTGCTCAGGCAGTTGGAGCAAAAATCCCGTTTTATCTCGGGTAAAAGAGAGCTATGTTTTCTTTCGCTAAAAAACAAGGGCTCTCTCAGCTGGGTACGGGGGAAAAATGAATATCGAAAAATCGCAATAAACTCTGTATTACAGCTTAAATAAAAAAGGAATGAATTTCAAAGCAAAGTAATTTTCGCCTGACTGCAGCAGACAAGTTTTGGGAATATCTAGGGAAAATAATTGAGTTATTATTTATTAACATGTTGCTTCTTTTTTTTTATGATGATCTTATAGCAAAACATTCATTCAAGGAAACTCATTAAGTTGGGTTAGATTTTTTTATCATGCAGTTATGAATATCGAACTAATAGCTTATGCTAATGAATAGATGTTAATCATATCTTCCATTAAATCGGAAAAAAAATCAAGCTATCTTAGTAGTAAAATTTTAACTAGGGCATAACAATTTTTATGTCATATTCATTTATTCTAAACATAAAGCTTAATGTTGCATATTAGGTTGAAAAGGTAATACTGTTAAAATTAAATAAATATTGAGTACGAAAATAAATATTTAAAAAATATATAAAGTCAAAAAGAGTAGATACATAGTTCATTCTTCTAAACATTTTAGAAAATGATCAAATGCGTAATAAAGAGGTATCAAATTCGTAATCAGTCGGTTAGCTCGGGGATTGGAAGTTGACTTGCATTTAACTTTCCGTTCCCGTCCCGGCTGATAGATGGCTGCACCATTCTACAAAACAAAATTAACTGAAAATGAATTCAATACTGCTTAAAGGTGGCTAAAAGTATTCAAAGAATGCATTGTCATCGTGTTCTGAGCTATTCTAAAAGTTTCAAATGTTTAGCTAGTCGGGAAGTAAATTAAAAATCGATTGCAAGATTTGTACTGGACAAACACACAAACAAAAAATCACACAAGAAAGCGAGTTAATAAAAACATGGTAAAAAATATCCATTTTTGGACAGACTAAAGTGATTTAGTACCCACCCTTCTGTTGTATTTGTTTCTTTTCAGTTCTCACCAACCGTATAGTTTATGACCTGACTGAAACTTAATATTTCACTAATTGAAAAGAGCCCTGAGAAAAGCAAAACTCCATGACCACCGCTGAATTTTATATTATTATATGACTTATGAAGACCACTTTCAATGTTTAACGTTCTTGAGGTTTTCAGGTCTTTTTTGGAACTGAGGTTTTTAGTGAAACAAGCGTTCTGACAAGACTAAGAACATAAAAGTCAACCTGTTCTGTTGTATCACATTCAAGATCATGCTATTATATCTAAGAAAATAATACTCTGTTAAAACGAAACATGACCTACAACCCATACAATAATGTATAAAAAAATATCCACTCTTGGACAGAGCAAAATGATTTAGTATCCACCCTTCTGTCTGTGTTTGTTTCTTTTGAGATCTAACCAACCGTATAGTTTATGACCTGACTGAAACTTAATATTTCACTAATTGAAAAGAGCCCCGAGAAAAGCAAAACTCCATGACCACCGCTGAATAATAAGATGCAAACTAAAACCCATTTTAATCATTAGGTTACAGCGCAGAGGGGGGAGATCCATACCGTTCTTGATTCATTGTCTGTAGCAAGAAGTTAAATTCATTCTACAAACAATGAACAGATATCAAGCGTGGATGACAGGAAAATTATCATACCCTGTCACAGTTTAATTCTCCCGAGCTCATATTTCTAACATGCCTTGATAGGTTTGACACTACACGTTGCATAAAAAGGGATATCAATTAACGGAAATTGATGTTTTATTTTAGTGCGTCGTCCTGAGTCACGGTCGCAGGGCTTCGGCATTTTCATTGGGTGTGTCATATAAATGAAGAGGGCTGAAAAGTGATCGCCGTGGAATTTATTTTACGAGGAGGCCCGTTCCTGGGCGAGAAAAGCCGATCTTATGTTTTATTAATTTGGTTTAATTGTGTTGGAAAATGAGTGATGAATATTCAGTAATACTCTCTCGCGCAGTATTATGTTGCGCCTTTCAAAAGCAGCGGGGGGTGCTTAAAAGCTTCGTGCCATTTAGATTAGATGGCAAACTTACAACTCGAGGGGGGGGGAGAGGGAGAAGGTAAAATTCAGATAATTATTTGAAGTACAAATTAATCTTTCATGCGTTACTAAGAATAAAAACAAGCTAAGTCATAAAACATAGGCGTAAAAAAAATTCCCCCTCGCCCGACTAAAATAGGGCTTAACAAAAAAGATACAAAATTCATTATATCATCGCAGATTTATTTCGCGAAGATAATATTCATTAATCTATCATAGACTCGTGAGTATAAAATTTATTAAAATATTGCATTTTTAGACTAGAAATTTTCATCAAAATGTTAAAACAGTTTCAGTTTTGTTTGATATCGCAGAAAAAGAATTAAATCATTTTATAAAAATAATTTAAATTTAAAATTAATTTAAATGTTAAAGTACTACAGGAACTTTTAAAATTAATATTAATACATTTAAATGAATGCACGTCCTTCTGATTAAAGGAAAGCTATATATTATGCACTTTCTCTTGAATTTTAAAAGCTATAACGAGATATAATGTTATTTGAAAATTAAAAAGAAACAAATTAACATATTCTGTAATAGCTAAGATATGTGATAATGTCCTAATATAACCTCGTTATTAAGGACGTATTCGGTCCTTTGATTCCACATCTGAGTTTTCTTAAAAGATAAGAGCATATGGATGTATGCATATCGTTCTGTATATGATAAGCACATGTGTGAGATCTTGATGGAACTATACTGATCACAAATACGCTAAATAAATGAAAAATGTACGTATTTGAATGATATTAATACAGTGTCTTATAAAAAATTACAGTTATTTCTTTTTTATTATATGTGTTTTTGGCGTAAGTGATATGGAAAATATATGGCCATTTACAAGTTTTAAGTTCCCGCAAATGTCTGAATAAAATTTGCTTCACTTTGTGGGGAAAAAATTCTCCAGGATTAACACAATTTTCACGAGTTGCAATAATTATACATAAATCTATTAAAATTATATGATTATATCTACGGTTTTACATATTATACCAAACGTAAGCTGTTGAGTCACCCTTTATTCCCAGGTTGTAAGTAATTGAAAATAACTTGAATATTTCCCCAAAAAAGTTTACCTTGAGAAAATTTAGTTAAGTGCTTCAATCCATTTATACACCTCATAATTTATGATTAGAAACTAGGTTTTCTGACTATTTTGACAAATAACTTTTCTGTACTAAAGAAAGAATGTTATTAATTAAAACATTTTTGTTGATTTTCCATCATTCAAAATACTCGAAGCTTTCTTTCATATAGTGAGCAATCATATTATCAAAGCAATCATATTATCGAGTAAGCGGTGTTTTTTTTAATTAGTAATATTACTTAGAACAATAAACTACTCTTTCGTCTTACAAATGACATCAAATGAAAAAAAAACACAATTTTTCTCCTAGACTTAATGCATGTTATGATTAAAATTTAGAAGACCTTTAGTAAAAGTTAGTAATTTTTTGCCCATTTTATATTTTATTCCTTTTCTGTTCCTTTTGATAGTATTAAATGACAACAAATATTCCTCTATTGTTTGACATTTTTCGTTTTCAATAACCCATGAGCAAACTCAGAGCTTGAGCAGTATATGTGTATTAAGTACCCCTAAATCATCACACCATTCATACTTAAAAATATTCACAGATATTAACTTATTTAAACCCAAACAACAAAAAATCAAATTAGAATTATTTTAATAACAAATGTTGCACAGTTAAAATAATTTGAATTTGCTTGTAATACGAATTTTAATTTTCGGCATTTTGTTTAAATCAAGTAGAACAGGAAAAAACCTGCTGAAAAAAACTATGACAAACAAACCCTTTTATTTTGCGGAAAACTTTAGTTCATAAAGTAAAAAGAAAAATTAAAGATTCAAAAGAAACAAAAATTTCTCAGATATTATATTTGCTTTACTTTATATTGTTATTCCCCACAGTAGCAAGGTGTTAGATTTCGTTGAAATAAAATATCAACTAGAAGTCAGCCAAAAATCGAGTATAACCGTAAAACTGTTTTAGCTGCATTTAGAGTCAATATGCAGGGAAACAAACTACCATCGCGCTACTAGAAAGAGGAGGGATTGAATAACCGAATGGGCGAGGAAAAGATCCGTTGCAGACAGTATTTCTTAGTTGTTGTTTTAACTCGATTTGTATCCAATACAGTTTCAAAATTGTTCAAGCAATTCTTTGGGTTAAGTTTATTATCGAAGGGGGGGGGGGGGGGGAATTCTTCAGAAACTCCCGAGAAGCAATAAATACAAAATGAAGAATTTACCGCTAACATTTTGACACATAATGAATTAAAATCTATCTTTGATACACAAATAAAAAAGTTATTTATATAAACATTATTTTATTTTCCCTTTGTTGTTTGGAAGCTGGAAATAAATACATTGGAAGAGCAATTCAAGAAAAATTTTAGTAATGAATTTAATTTTTAAGTACCTTGAATTTCTTATATTTTTTACATGTTTTCCATATGATAAAAAGCATTAAATTACACTTGCCATTACATACATCTTTAAATTGATTAAAGGAAAGTAGAACTCGTTAATGGTTACAAAAATACTCCAAGTGAATTAAGGCAATACAAATTGAATGTTTAACCAACTAGCGTGCTATAAAGCAAAAATATTTAATTTTTGTCTAAAAACACAGAAACATTTTATTTCTCACTACCAGTATTGCTTAAATAAAAGAAAGGAAAATAAGCACATGAAAGCTTGAACGACTCCTTCTCTAATACTAAGCAATATGCAACTCATCAACATACAATACCAAATTCTGAGAAGCAGCAACAATTTTCTGTTAGTAAGTAGTATCATTGGCCTAGTTTTTAAAACCTAGAGTATTTTAGATGTTGAAAAGTGTAGCATGAATAAATTCTCAGATGGTTTTTACTTTTCTATAATCACCACAAGAAACGTATTATTGCATCATCCACGTAATGCTAAAACTGATATAGTTTGCCTATAATTCAATATAAAAAATACTCAACAGCATTGCATACGCAATACACATTTGTTAACAGAAAGGGGAGGGGGTTACTTTTTTAGAATCACCACAAGAAACGTATTATTGCATCATCCACTTAATACTAAAACTGATATTAGTTGGTGTATAATTCAATACAAAAAATACGCAACATCGTCATTTAATACACTGAACCCCCGATACTAGTAGAAACTTCAGAGAAGTTTCATTCAATTGGGGAATGCATTATCGAAAAAGTTCACTTTTAATTACATTTCACGGCACATTCCTCTTTATGTTTGCACAAAAATGGGGGGTTATTTCAAACTTTATTTCTGCCATTTGAAAACTAAAATGAGAATCTTTTACGCAAAATTGTTCGTCTTGTCAAAAAAGAAGACTGTGGTTATAAAGTGGCTCTAAGTTGAGGAAAGAAAAATATTGAAAAAGAGTAAAATGAACGGAAAATATTGTCATAAAAACATTCATTTTTCAGCACAGAGAAGCTACTTTTCTCAAAACCATGAATAATTAATACCACTTTTTGAATTATTAACTGCAGGAAAAGACTGAAATATTTAATTAAATTATCTCAAAACAAATCTCCATCTCCATGCATTCGGAGAGAAATAATCTTCAATATATCATAATGTATGACCAGTGGGTGAGAGAACGGTTGGAGTGTGGTCTAGTTCTTATCAAAAATTAAATGTAATTTGAATTCTGAATAGCTGAAAAAAAATTAAATTTGTTAATTAACGCTTATAATTATGATATTCTTATAGTTCAAAAGAGAGAACATAACAAGCACGCGAAATTCCCTAAAGGAATGCAATTCAAGCTATAAATATAAAAATAAATTATTTCAATATTTTTTTGCATCCGTCGTTGAATTGGACTCGAAAAATACTTTTGTCGTCTCAAATGACTTAAAAATAATTTGCTAATCTTTTCATCGCTAAAACTAAACGCGACAATCAAAAGAATGTATTTTTCTTGAACAAGATAGGTGCCCGGGGAACACACTTTAGGAACAAACATTACACTTCCAAGTATTTCTTTGTGCTGCATTCTAAAGAAAATAATTTGCCCCAAAATATCTCAAAATAATGATCGGAATCATTAATTAAAGGAAACAAACTTTGAAGCAATTTTTCTTTTTCCTTAATTTTTTACGCGCTTCTTCAAAGGTTATGCGAGTTAACGAACTTTTGCAGTAATTACTCTGTGACTTCTTGCTGTTTTTTTATTTTTTTTACTCACCTTCTCTCTAAAAGGGAAGTGTACTCTGTTTCTCAACCGCAAAGCGAGATCTCGGAGGTGATATTCTTCAGCAAAAATAATTTTTGGGAGGTAAGAAAGAAAAAAATGCTGTTTTGAGATGGTGTTTGTTTTGTTTGCTGGTCTTTTGTCACCGAACTTTTCAGTAGCTTACTAATCAATAAAGTTGCTTAAGGCATTTTCAGATTCATATACAGCTTGGAAGGAAATTGAAAAAAAAATCGTTGTTTCAATTAATTCTCCCTGTCTGGCAACATGCATATCTCAAACTCTTAGATTTTAAAAAGTATTTTAAAAATCAATAGAAGCTAACGTAATCTTGAAAAGATATATTTTTAGTCATATGCATATATATATATATATATATATATATATATATATGTATCACTCCTTTCAACAACGTCATATCTCAAAAAACAAGATTTTTCAGGAGAGAGATTTGAAAGTTTAAAAGTATATTAGAATGTATTGAAAATAAATTTTAATTCTGCTCTCTAGCGGCTAAATATTAAGCGTTGAGATATGATAATATTGCAGGGATATACTACTCTTTCAGGGCATTCTAAAAACAAGCATAACTAAAAATCGCCGATTTTTGAGATATGACGTTATGACGTTGTTGAAAGGAATGGGCGATATATACATATATATATAGATATAGATAGATATATAGATAGATATATAGATAGATATATAGATAGATATATAGATATATAGATATATATATATAGATAGATAGACAGATAGATAGAGAGAGAGATAGAGAGAGAGAGAAAAATAGATACATACATACATACATATTATATATATATATATATATATATATATATATATATATATATATATATATATATATATATATATATATATATATATATAGAGAGAGAGAGAGAGAGAGAGAGAGTTTTATTTAAAATTACTTACTACTATGCTGAGGAAAATTATTAAAATTATACTATTGAAAAATATACCTTAATTATGCTTCAAGATAAAAATAATCAGAGAGATGCTTTGATGATTTTATCGTTTCAAACCTACTGCAATCTATAAATTACAGCTCCTTCTTTAATATCCCTTATTATTTTATTTCACTTTCACCACCCTGCGAGTTTCAGTTTAACCACCTCCCATTTCATTGCTTAATTTCCAATTCGTATAACACCCTTTCCTATGTTTCTCATTAAAAATTTAACATGTATAATTCTGAAAAACTTCGAGCTTGGTCAACTCAAGTATTTCGAGACAAAGTATATGTTCCCAATAACAATTTTTTTTCTTTCATTGCATAAAAATAATCTCATTTTAATACGAAGCACAGTTCTATTTGTAGACAAGATCAGCCAAATTCTCCTTTAACTTCCTGTTCGCAGACAAATAAAGCTTGTATAAAAATATGCAACTCTCCCCTATTTCGTTTTTAACAGACTAATAATTTTGATTGCAAGAATTTGCTCAGAAGCTTGAAGTTTGAGGGTGGGAAAAACTTTTGAAGGCCTTTCCCTATGAAAGATTCAGATTGATCTAAGATTTTAAAGCTATATGCTGCGATAGTTATTTGAGGTGCCTTTTACAATATTGGAACTATTATTTTCACAAAAAAAATTCATATAGTAAGAGGATGTTAACTTTTTCAGAATTTCCAGAAAATTTCTTGGAACACTGGAAGGAACGTTTACAAGAGCAATAATTTCTAATTACACATTTTATCTATCAAAATTAGTATCACCTTAGTAGGACTCATACACAGAAAAAATCATGTAATATAATTAGAAAAGTTGAAAATTTTAGACCACTGCATCAACTATGACACACAGTATTCACCAATACATCTTTATCATGTGCCTCACCAAGAAATATTTTGGATTATAATATTTCCCTGTCACATTGTATCCTCCATTTTAGCATTTCCAACTTAAAAAAAATAGGCTAAACAATCTATTGTGAAATACGTTAAACAAGAAAATAATGATTTTTGAGCTCTTCCTAACACATTGACTAGAAAACACTCCGCTGAGCCAAATATTTTTCTCATTTCTACATCTTCTCAAGGCTTCACACCTCTAATGACAAGTAGACATTTCTCTTCTGGAGCAGTAGACAGACGTTTATTGGGACAAAAAAAGCTACGAGTTCATTTAGTCAATGCAGTGGAGGTCTTTCCATCTTTCTCCAGCACGTGCCAATGCCATTAGGGGAGAGCAGTCGTTCCCGTTCTTCTGCCTGCCCCAATCAGCCGTGCCTCTGCATAACGACTTCACTAGGCAGAACTGTCTCGTCCATTAATGGTCACTAGATGGACAGAGCGAGCAATTGACGGAGTATGATGGAGAAATCCTTTTCTCTCCTTGACAGATGGTAAATAGTTTTTGTTCTGCTGCGAGGATGATAAAAAGGACAATTCTTTTCTGTGTCGATTCGATGAATAAAGAATTAAATGTTGGAACTATAACAAGACACTGGCAGCAAGAAAACTTGCAAGCATATATGTATTTACATGCACTGTCATCAGCAAATATATATAAATAATAAAAGTTATAAGAACATGTAAATAGTAAATATAAAATAAAGGAATCAAAAGTATTCAATTAATCAGTTCTTACCCAAGACAGAATGTAATTTTGTCAAAAATCATAAAATAAAAAAAATAAATAAACCATAACAAACATGAAAAGATCGAGAAAATCCAATAGACAACTGCTGTAATTTAAGAAACGGTATTAAATAAACAACTTTTAGAAAAAAGGGAATTATGGTTGGAAAGGTGAGTACTTTTAAAAGGGTCTTTTAATTCTTTTTCAAAAATTATAAGGACTACCTAAAGAAGGTCGATTTTTTTATATTTTTCTTTCCAAAGGAAAAACAACGTACAATTAATGCAATTAATTATTAATGTGATGTTTATTAACTGATTTTTAAATAATTTGATATTTTTGATAACAATACGTGATAGATAATTTATTTTCTTTAAAAGTAACTTAAAGCCAATACGAAACACATAAAATGTTAGAGAGATGTCAAACACAACGATTACGTTTTCAAAGAATACAGATGTCATCCCGCTTGAATAAATGCAAAAAGACTAAATTCAATTTATCTACAACTTAGAAAATCAAATTTGTTTCATTCACAATACTATTTTATTCACATATCTTGCTACATAGTGCATGCATATCTGAGGTATATTTTCTCATTTATGTTCCTTTTCGCTCTCATATGTATTAAATTAATGTTAAACACTTGGGTACACAATCTTACCTAATTTTACGTTACTTCTTGGTTTTGCTTTCGAATTGCTTTCAGTTAATTATATCACGATCAGTGATAGAAAAATTTTCTATTTCTGCACTGTCGTCTAAGCCAGTAAGCATAAACATAACTCTGCAGTTGGAGGGAGGAGGAAGCTGGCAGTAAAACTATTATATACGTAGCAGCTAACCTGTTGATACAGCAACTGCATTTAGGTAATGAGGTATCTATTCATTCCGGAAATGCAACCTTTGCTTAGATGTGTTCAGTTTCAAAAGAGCAAAATCAGATTACTCAGACGAAAACTAGTTACATGTAAAGGTGAAGTTTTAGATCAAATAAATACAGTTCATTTTATATTAACTTATACCAATAAATAATACCTTTGTACTATACAGGATGTTTCAAAAAGAATCATCCGATTTTAAAAAATCATAACTATTCATCTTTTAATCCGTTTTGAACGAATAATGTATAGACAGAAAGAAGGAAATCTCGAGTTTCACACAATTGCCGACAAGTAGAGCTAACGGTCTTCCTTCGCCCGATACTTCAATGCTTGTAAAGATGGCAACTGCACAACAGAAATCATTTTATGTTATACGCTTTGCGAAGTGTGAGTCAGTAACAACTGTTTAGCGTGATTTTTGTCGACAAAACCCTGGTAGATTGAAATCCCTACCTCTCAGAGCATTAGGCAATGATATAAATAATTCCAAGACACGGGTTTGTCTGTGTACGCATAACAACCGTGAATGCAGTGTATGAAGACATGCTCGCAAAAGTTTGAGATGAATTTGCCTACCATATAGACATGTCATGCATCCAAAGGTGGGCATATTGAGCACTTTTAATTTGGTTTTTAAAAAAACTTTATGATTTGCCATGCAATGTAAAATTAATTTTAAGTTTCTATGATCAATATTTTTCATAATATACTCATTTCAAATCGGATGATTCTTTTTGAAACTCCCCGTATATCACCTTAGAATGCAGCTGAATGTAGAAAACACTGGGATGTTATATACAGAAAGATAAGCACGGAATTTTTTCAACACCAACAACAATGCTATTGCTAACAATTTCACTCCATAGATGTAATTTTATGCTTTAGAAATATTATATAAGTTGGAACCCTTTCATGACTCCCGCTGATATTTCTAAAAGTTTAGTGATAGAGAAAAAATGTTGTTTTATGATGGAAAACCATCTAGGTCTCTCTAGGGGAACTTCGTTTGTCGGTTTCTGCAGTTTCGGAAATGGCATTACCATTAGTGCAGGAAGAACGAGTATTCTCTCTTTTCTGCCAATACAAATCACTCACGGGCGCATAAGGAACTTCCTTGAGTATATACTAATGGCCTGTAGACAGATACAATGAGTTGGACATAAAGGAATAAAAAGCCAAGCTCTATAGATGTTTAACTGTGTGATATTTAAAAGGGGGAAAATGTAAGAATTTTACATGAGAGAAAGAAAACATCATTGACATTTTCTCAGATTTCCCTGTGTGTCTAGAAATGGCTTTAATTTTTGTATGCTTGATCGTTTACTAGTGTCAAAAAGCTTTAATAATAAAAAATACACAAATATTCTTTGAAAGGCCCTTTTTGACAATCAGCGACAGAAACATTTCTGTAACATGTATACTTAGAAATATCAAACTCATTATAAAATAAGCCAATATCGTTAATAAATTAAGAGACTGCTATTAAATTTTTGGTTAAATATAATATTTTTAAGTAAAACTCTTCATGGAAAATTTAAATTTCTGATTATTTAGCTGATAAATAATTTGAATGGGAATTCAGGGGGGGGGGGAGGACTTAATCTCTTTTAGGTTGAAAACAAATTTGAAGCTTGATAGATATGATATGCCTCTATAGTGTAACAATCTGCACGTATGTCTACAAAATAGAAGTTTATGGTTCAATTACAAGGTTATCCAGCTTAATTTTAAGTGAAGGAAAAATATTTTTTCCCTGTCTACTATTTCAGAAAAGATATATGTATATATTTATTAACTGGTAAGCTTATAACTTGCATCATTAACAAGCGAGAATTAAAATTTAACACTCCTGTTTAATAATGGATATATCAATTTACGGTGTCACGTTGTACTTGACAAATTGCCAAAACACCAGCACAGTGTATAGAACAATAATTAAAAAACACATTAAAGTAGCAGCTAATTCTGAGTTGCTATTACATGTTGCCACTTTTACATGTTTGAGAAAAGGTTACATATACTCTCATTGAAAAATTTTCAAAAAAATCTAGTTCAATGCAAATACATCAGTTATATAGGTTAATCGTGTCATGTACACCATTTAAAGTTTTATCTTATCTAGTAGCTTTCATCAGTCTCATGCAATTAACACACAAAATCCCTAACTGAATCACGGGACGTAGGTAAATATCAAGCTCCCATTTAAATATACAAGAATAAATTTTCATTATTACTACAATCTTGCGCTGTTTAAGCTTTTAATCCGCTTTGATAAAAGGAACGATTAAATTTAAATGTGAAACTTCAAGGCTACCATATTTATAATTATATCATAAGATATTCATAAGCTATAATAGTTATACTACAAAAAAAAACAGTTACTTCTGTAATTTATTTAGTTGAAATAAAAGGCAAAAACTCTTTGATTACAACTGTTTGATATACAGCTGAAGAAATTAAGTATTTCCCTTAAGAGATAACCTAAGACCGAAACGGTGGAAGACAAGCTTTCAGATCCTTTGAAGAAAATCATTTAATATCAGGGTCGGTAAAGTAGAGACACTTCAATGTAGACGGAGCAATGAAATTAGTATTGGAGGGAAAGAAGATGAATTAAAACGTCGATACTGCTTTCTTGCCTAAACTAATCACTCGGAGTTGTATTACGTCATTTCAGAGCAGTTTCTACAAATTATAGTTACTGGGAAGATATGAGGTCTTGAATGAAGTGGAATAAAATGTATCCGGTTTAGGGATTATTTCCTTTTCTAAAAATCTTTCAGCTTTACCTTTTAAGTACATTTTTAAGACTGCGTTTAGGCTGGAAGGACTAAACATGCTCACATAAAATCCTTAAACTTTATGATGAAGTCCGATAAAATAAATGTTATAGGGAGTTTTTCATTTGAATATTGACATTTTTTTCTGGATTCAATTAACTCACATCGTTAATAAAAATTATTAACATATAAATTCAGTTTTTATCACTAAAAGAAAATGACAGTTTAATCTTATGTTATTCTAAATTTCTTAATATGCTAAAACAAGAGTTATGGCTTATGTAGTAAGTTCCTTCAATAATAGAGTGCTTTTATTTGTTTCCTATAATAGCTGAAAAGTGGATTTGTAAGAATCGTATTTCTTTTAAAGGAAATACGTTAGTACATTACAAATCCCTTTATTTATCTTAACAGAGTGAAATGAATATTACGAAGCGAAATTCATCGAGTGAAATCCCCAAAACACTTAACATCATTTAAAGTTTGTTATTTCTTTAGACAAAAATTGGGGGAGCTCATTAGTCATAAAATGAATCTATTCTCGTTTAAGATACATTTTTCTTGATGCTTTAGGATATTTTTAAAATATCAAGCTCAATTCAACATTATCAAGCTCGAAATGATCATTTACTGATAAGAAATGGTGACTCACTCTTCAAGAATGAGAAAATTCTAATTACTCGTACTTCTGCTCTGGAAAAAAAAACTTTTTTCCCATTCGGAACTAATGAGTTTTACGTATAATTTTCCTCAAAAACAACGGTAAGAAAGATTTGAAAACAGAGTAGAAGAAATATCTGCAATGCTGAAGACGGTAGCATTAGCGGAGGGTTGTGGTAGAGTTCACGTGCATCAGATAAATTCGGGCTTTAAAGGAATTTCTAAAATCATAATAATCAAAACTTTCCACGAGCAGGTAATTGGTTTCATTCATGTTTGAACGAAGACGAGAAAACGAAAACTGGAAAAATAAATGATAAATGATATCAGGAATAATATTCAGTTAAAATGAAATTTAGGGAAGGAATGATGCTAAATTTTCTGCTAAAAAAATAATAAATAGTACAAGTAATCACTTTTTCTCTTGTATGGGGGGCATATATCATATATTTCAAGTAGAGTTACCTTTACATAGCATATAAATCAGATGTTACACTCTATATTTCATCCTCACCATCTCTGCATGCCTTCGTCCCCATTCCTAAGATAAAGAATCAAGTCCCAGCATGAAAATCCAGCCTCTTACACCTCTCTCAGAGTAGATGCCTTCATATCTAGACATCGTCACTCGCACCTCAGCAAAATATATTACATCCCATTGCCAATGTCATTCTCCATCCCACATACATGCTGTGTACATCCATTACAGTAGAGGCTTTCTTGACCATAACAGCGGGGGGTTGACACTCTTCTTTTTTCCTAACTCCCCTTAATAACCTGTCCACTGCCTGTAACGACTTTCTCTTCCCTTCTTCCTATACTCGCAGATGGTGCTCCGGACCATTTTATCCTGGCACAACCGGACTCTTTATTGCTCCGGCCCGAGAAAAATGTAGCTGCTCTTCCCAGTGACGGAACAAAGCTACTCTTCCGAGGACATAAATTCAATTTTCAAGGTGTCACTGGATTGTAAGGAATATTTCGCGGCCAGAGGGATATATGCATGGAGTTATTTTTGTATGTATCGTGGAACTGGGTTCATGCGATTTAAGGGGGCACTGACTACAATGAAATGACCGTAAACATGAACAAATTCGAGCTACTGAAACTCCAATAATATTAATATATATATATAATTTTTTTTGTTTAATTTTTTTGTTATATATCAAATACAGTCGGACCTCTATTTAACGAAATCGCTAAATCCCGAAAAAATATTCGTTATATGGAAAATTCGCTAAACAGAGATTTACCTTTTAAAATACTTTAAACTACACAAGACAGATTTTAAATTCATAAAAACTAAATATTATTAATAAAAGTAATTAATCACACCTTTATTTTGCAAACTAATGTCTATTTGTTTTATATATCTTACCCATCAAACAGAAATCTGCAAGGAAAACAAGAATAGAACAAAACATTCTCCGGAAAAACACTTATTTTCAATCAAAAAATTATATTAAAATTAGTGAATTTTAATGACATAATCTCATTTATTATAACAAGTAATTTTAAGCTTACATTACCACATGCGTCCTTAAATTTAATTACTGATAAAGTTTGTTAATTTTGTCTGAGTTTTTCCTTTGAAAAAGTGTTTTCTCTCATAATACGTCTCTCATCTTTGCAATACACCAAAAACCCCTTTAGGCGTATTTTCTTCAAACTGTAATCCGTGTCGGAATGTGTTAAGTGTGTTAAAAGAAAGAATTAGTTTGAAATGTTCAGAAATATTTTGAGAAATATGGAGAAAAAAATATTGGATCACAAGAAAAAGTTCGTTAAAAAGAGAATGCACTTCACTATTTGGAGGTTATTTTACGAAGAAATTCGCAAAATAGAGGTTCGTTAAATAGAGGTCCGACAGTAATTGTAATTTTGTATAAAACAAATAATTTTTTTGTTTTATATCAAAATTACAATTCGTCAGTTATATTTTATACGAACATAGAACTTGTAAATCCATTAATAATTTTTAGATTTTATTTTTAAATGTACACATTACTAAAACGGGAAAAAATCATTGGATGTTTCGCGCATCATAAAATTAAGAAATGTGCATACAGAAACTATTTTTTTGTTCAAATTAAATTAATAATATATCAAGTTTAATGTAAAACCAAAAAATATATAAAAATATAGTTTAAATTGAAAAAATTACATAAAATGTTTAAAAAAATTAAAACTTAGCAATTTTTTAAAAACATTTTCAATTTTAGCAATTTTTCAATTTTAGCAAACTTAGCAATTTAAAAAAAAATTTTTTTTAGAAATTTATTTTTATTATTTTTGGTTTTAGTATATAAAGAAGCTTAAAATACAAATCTGATAAAAATTTTGTGTGCCTAGCACACATAGTTTGGGAGTAAAAGTACACGTAATCCAAAAATTTACATATTTGAGAAAACTGAAGTTAAATTTGGAATATACATGGTCATGGCAACACAGTGAGCTTTACATAAACTCTCATAACTCGAGAAATTATGCAAATTTTTTCATGCGGTTTTTTGCATATTGTTCAGAAATGTCCCAAAAATCAGAATATAGCAAAAAACAAAAATCGATTTTTTGAAGTTTTAAAGGTGATGTGCCCCCTTAAGGTACTTGAATTTACTTTTGGAAAGTTTGGCGCATTTAGCTAAAAGATATTCCCCGATAGGCTTTTCCAAAAGCTTGATGCTTTTTAGTTATGTAGGGTTAATTTTAGGAAAATAATAAGAAGCAGATGTAATAACTGAAACAGGCATAAGACGTAAAGTATTACCTAAAGTTTACAAAACAAAATTTTAGACTCCAGAATTTGCTATCAATTTGAAAAGAATTCCATCAAGAATTTTTCGCAATTAAAGACGAAAAAAATTTAGGTATACAAAAATATATGCAAGTTTGGATTCTAATGGATTGGATAAACAATGTCTAATTACAAATTTTTCTTTACACATAAACAGGATGGTTATAGTAGCAAATTTAAATCGGATGTCTTCCACGTGTAAGGGAATGCAGAACAAACTCTCATATAATGGTTTGACGATGGTTGAAGCACTTAACAAAGAAATTAGTCTTTATGAAGTCCAACTTAAGTCTTTATGCTAACAATAAACGACATAGTTAAAAATGTTATCTCCAATACCACCAGTCACTGTTCTAGGGTTATGAAAATTTCACCCTAATTTCAATTATGAACTATATTGTGAGATAAATGAATTGAAATATTTAATTGTATTATGTTACGTTGTTATTTAAATATCAAAATTATCATTTCTCTATTTCTTTAGGAATAAACTCTCTGTGTTAATGATAAAACGCGTTTGATAAAAACTTTATTCCTGAATAGTGATTTTTCAAAGTATTCGTCTATTTCTCGGCTTAAAGCTCTACAGAGCCAATTATGGTTTTAGGGTCTTAGTATCTCATTTTTTAGAAGGATACCTATATTAGCCTACAAATGGTAGCTAAGGAGTTTGAAATGATTGGGCTTTCTTTCGGTTGAGTTATCAATGTTCTAAGAATTATATCTAAAAACACCACTTCTACTTATACAACTGGCACTGTAATCATACAAATATGTCACTGCTGTGCGAATTTTTGTTGTATCATATTACAGGCAAGCAAATTTGGAGTTGTAGTATCATAACCTGGCATTAAAAACCAGTGATCGGGTTTTAATTGCCTGAGAATAGTATAGGTTTTGCTTGTTTCTACATCTTGAGTCCTCCACTGAGTTCGCATCCGACCACACACGTCGTGGGAAGGAGCGAATAATAAAAAAAATGGTTGAAAATGCAAAAATATAAAATTGCTTTGGACATTAAACATGCTTGTGTTATAAAATATTTATAAATTAATGGTGATATTTATCCGATAGAATGAGGCTAACGTATAGGATTTATAAAATTTGCAGTTACGGGTAATAGTCAAGCTATTAATTATAGATATTATTTGCATTTTATGATGTAAAATGCTCATAATCTAAATCAGTGATCCCCCAAAAACGGTGTGCCGAGGCACTTTAGGGTGCGAGATTTTTATCTGGATCAACAAAAATATATTAGGAAGGCCCACTTAAAATAAATATTAATTTGAATTAACTAGGGGCTTCGCCCCTAGGCTCGCTACGCTCGCTCCTCTGTTATGGCTAATAGCGAGATACATAGGGTGATTCTCGGGCAATGCAACAGCTTCCATTCATTTACTGCTGTCACCCTTAATGCGAAGGGCGTTTCATCACTGTTGAATTACCAGCTTTAAAATTCAATTAAAAATCGAAAATTTAAGATAAGAGACTTGAAATGAGGTTTATATGAATAAGAAAGCTTTTAGCTTCCAGATGATGCAAATATTTTCTTTGTAAGATACAAACTCGAGGAGCATCGATATTACATCCACATAGGGGACGATATTTCTTGAAAAACTGTGTTTCATTTTTTGATGAAAATATTAGTCTGTTTTAAAACATTTTTAAACAAATGAGGTCTAGTTTTAAAGAGAAATGTCTGTAGTCTTAGACTGTAAAGAGATCAAAATTCTACGATCATGTTTTGGAGAGTTATCGTAATCTGAAGATGAAAAAGTCAATATTTTCCTACAAAACTTAAAATTAAAAAAAAAACTTAAAGTTCGACGAAGATGAGACATGTCTTACTTTGTTTCCCCCATTTTTCTGCATCCATTGGTACCGCTCACGACCCCATACCCCCAGCGGTTTCGGAGGAGACAGCGTGACAAGCTTTTGACAGCGGCGGAAACGGCAGCGGGACTTACTTTTTTTTAGAATAGAGAGATTACTCTCTCGCCCGACGAATTGTGACACAAATCCATGCACTCGTTGCCGAGGATAAATTAGCTACCCTCAACCCCTACGACTGTTAGGCTTGATATAAAACATTTGTGATCTAAGAATCAATCGCGAGTCTCACATTAATAGCAAAAAAATAAATAAATAAATAAAATAAAATCAGGTAGTCTCTTCTAACGAAACTACCACTGGTTATTAACGTAGGATTACTTATCGTTGCTTACCTGTTTTGTAGGTATATATTTATGTGTTATGTATATATGTATCTATATATATGTACATGTGTATATACAATCGAACCACGTTATTGTGAACCTGGTATATAACGAACGAAAATTTTGGTCCCGCCGTTTTCCTATTGTATTTAATGCTAATTTATCCTTTTATAGCGAACCTCCGAAATCTTAAGAATCGGCTATAACGAAAAATTTTTTCAGTCGACAAGTGAATTTTCTTTAAATTTCAAACTTTTTAAGAATGTTGAAGATACGGCGAATGTTGAAGTAGCAAAGAATTTTGAAGAACAATATGATGAAGATTTACTTATCGCGATGTGGATAGAAAATCGCAAAATTTCATCATTCTCAGATTGTGGCGTCCAATTGTTCGATGATGAAGTCATTACATGTGAAAATCCGACTTATGAGGATATCGTGGAAGAAATTAAAATGAATCATTCTGAAATCGAAGATTCTGCTTCTGATGCTGATGAAGAGGAGCAGATAAATGACGAAATCTTCATCATTTCGGATGTTACAGCAGCGATGAATGTAGTTAATAAGTTTTTGTCAACACAAACAGTGGAAGAAAGAGTGTTGGTGTCATTTGATGTAATGGACAAAGAAATTCATAAAATGTTTTTGAAATCGGCATCACGTCAGCAGAAGATTACGGATTATTTCTGTATCAAAACAGTGAGCAACTATTAAAGATAAAATTAGCTTATTTCCATTTGTCTTCATTTTTAGTAAATTTAATTAGTATTGTGACAGTTTAATGTAATCGATTATAGTCAATTGAATTCCTTAATGATCATTTTTAATAGATTTTATCATTCTTTCAATACATTATTATTGAATATACCTAGCAACTGATGAGTTATACATTTTGTGAACTCTTAACATTTTTCTTAATGGTTCGGATATAGCGAACCACCGGATGTAGCGAACAAAACCTTTGGTCCCTTGAAGTTCGTTATAATGGGGTTCGACTGTATATACACATATGAAAGTCAAAATTTTGACGCATTTTGGTACTTTTCTGTTTAACTGTTTACTGCTTGCCCAAGCGATAGAGACCGGGTTTGGCATGCTGAGAAAATTATAACTCGCGACGCAGGACATCTGAAATTCTGATTTCCGGAGGACAGTTATGGAAGAACGTAATCCTACGTTAAAAAACTCCTTTTTAGCGATTTCTATTGTAGTCCTTTAGTGTAATGTTATACTGAATACCATGGCTATTTTTGAAACTGTATTAATATATCCTATTCTAGTGTTTGCTACTTTCACTTTCAATAAATGAAAAAAATTGAGCAATGGAGTAAGTATTTAAATTTAACTTGTTCCTGAAATATTTTTCACTTTAAATTAAAATTGAAAAAAAAACAATTGAGGAAACAAATTCTAACAAGGGTGTTCCAAGTTTCTAATCTCATTTCTAAGGGTTCCACAATCATAAAAAGGTTGGGAATCCCTGGTTTAAGTGCAAAAGCTTTTAGAAGGTCATACCTGAAAAATTGTAGTTTTTACCACATGCTTAAAATTAGAAAAAACGCTCTTATTCGAAGGCCAATTTAAAATTTCAGAATTCCTTAGAAGTAAAAGATTTGAATGATATTAAATTTATTTCCTACTAATTTCCACTACGTTTTCGGAAAAATACCCGTCTCGCATTTAAATTTTAACACTTTAGTCCACTTAGTTTTCTTTTCTCTGGAACAATTTTCTTTCAGTAAAAAAAAAAAGGAAGGGAAGACAGAGCAGAGAAAAGATACGATTTAAGAACTTAAGGTTTCACCATTTTCTTTTTTTCTTAACTGCTTAATCTGATTAGCCTCTTACGGAAAATTGAATCCGTCTTTACTTGTTGAAAAGTGACGGTTTTTAAGGTTAAACTCATTTATGTGATCGGAAAAATCAGGGAAGAAAAAAAAGTAAACTTCAGGATAATGCATTAAATTCTAATGGTAAATGAGGAAAATCTAAAAACACATCCATTGAAATAAATTAAATTTCTTTCTCGATTGTTTAGCTCAATATGTTTCGGTGATTATAATGCAAATTTACTAGCAACATGTAAGTTTTTTTTCCCTTTCAAGTATCTTGCAGAGATTAAAAGATTAAATGATACGTTTCGAAAAATTTCCACTACCCAACCAAAATAAATTTGTATATATATATATATACAGAGGTATATATAAACGTATAAATGGACCTGTCTGAATTTATGCATAAGCAATAAGCAGGTATAGACGCAAATGTTATCGATACAGTTCATATCTCTACGTGTACATGATTTTGTATCTTGCACACATATATCTCATAGATAGACATTGATACATGCATTCCCAATATCTTTTTCTACAAAATAAACAGAAGAAAATAATTATCCGGAATACGATTTTAATTTAATTTAATATCGTTCTGATGCTAATATCTGAGAAATTTTTTACCTTTTAATGACCTTTTTCCTATGGTAATGTTTTGAGCTCATTAGAACATATTAGTATGATACTTCTACTAATAATCTTCATATGTGGTATAAAAATAGATTTAGAAGTTCCTTATTCCAAATACACATTTGAATGTGAAACTAAAACGATTTTTTCCTAATCTAATAATATGGTAACTCGGTAAAATTTAATTCTTCTAAATACAATTTCGGATCTGAATTTTCGTAGCATCTTTTATTTTGTAACACGTAATACACTGTGCTGTCACGTTAATGTCTCTGTACGATAAGTACTTTTATAGGTGCGGAGAAAATAAAGAAAAGGACTCCTTCACGGAGTGATTTGTTGTTGCTCTTTCCTTGGGTATATCCCAGGCTCAATCTACAATTGTTACTCTGACATGCCATACCGACTACATGGGGATGTCCAATAAGCCAAACAGCCTAATAAGTCTTACAAGAAAAATGCCGTGTAATGATGTTAAGGGATCATCAAAATGATATGGGGTGAAAGAAATAGAATACACTTACAAAAGTGGGAGGGGGGATTGAAGATAGGACAGAAAGAAACACTGTGCTGAAAATATGAGTGCGTACACACACGAGTGTTTCATTTTATTGAATGTCTAAACATTTAAGCATTTTAAAGGGGTATTTAATTTTTTTTTAAAATTTCATAGTTTTATATGGTGATGCATAACATATAACAAACTTAACCTAATGTTTTAGATAAAAATTTTCCAGACTATTTACTATTCTAAGAAGTAAGAAAAATTGAAAGCCAAAGCTTCATATGAAATTTTATTACATAGTTCAAGAATTTATACATTCCTTTGTTTCTGTATGTATGTCTATGTATCTTAAGAACATTTATTTGCATATTCATGTGTATCCAACCGCGCAAATGTACTGACAATAGTAACAATGTAAACACACAAAAATAATTTAAAGGTCTTATGTAATAAATATTCCTCTCAATATCGCTGAATACCTCATTCGTAGATTCGCTTTGCAGAAAATATTCCTAGAATGAAACTACGAAATAATGTCTAATGACTTACGTAATCCTTATACACTTATCTTCTGAAAGAATAGACAAAATATCTTCACTTACCTATAAGAAAAAAGAAACTGTTAGATATATCAGATGAATTATACACATGAAATATTAAATATGTATATTAATATCAAAGTATATGTTATTTTTAACACATTAAATTACAATGTTTTCCTAATTGTTTAATTGCATATGTTTTTATAAACTTTGAAAACGTCTTACACCTGCAACTGTTAGACGGATCAATGTCCGATAGAACCATAAAACTCGTTATTTATTTTTCTTTTCTAATATTCATACAGTTATATTTTTCCTTTTTACCTATCATTTTGATTGAGTTCAAGTAAATTTGTGGAAAGCATTTGAGTTTGTCATAATTAATAGTAACATTATTATACAAGTTGACAGTGACAAGTTTTTGAAAAGAAAAAATTAGACGTATATATGGACCTGTCGAGTTAAAATTTAAGAATGTTCTCAAAGTACAGTAAAATAAAGCAGTTTTTAAAGTCACGAATAAATACGACATATAGTCTAGGAAACTTATATATCAGAAAACATTCTGAGTTCAAAACATTTATAATCGTATTTTCTTTATAATACTTGACGGTGGTACTTTTTGCACATACCACTCTCTAAGTCTGTGGAAGTCGCCTGAGCCTCTAAATACGGAAAGAAAATTTGTTCTCCGTAATAATTTATGGCCATTCTTTAGCTAACAACAGTCATATTACAACAGTGGTTGATCGCATTGAGATTGTTCTTCGATCACCGATAACATATTTAACTTTCATTTTTCAAAAGATGAAAGTAATTCCAAAAGCGGAAATCCAAGCACACCATTTTTATTAGAATGCGTTTTAGACCATAAATTTTTCGTAAGGAGCCTATGTTTCTCGTTTATTTAAGCATTACGAGGCGACCATTGACAAAGATCGTTGGCCGAATATATCTCCTGTTTAGAATTATTTTTCACTTCGTTGATAAATTCTCAAATTTTTATTTTAAATTGATCCTTTACTTGAACGACAATCTATAGTTACTCTTTTCCAAAGGGTGGGCGCTACAATACATTTTCTTTTTGCTACGAACTGCAAGTCTTTCTGCTTGTAGATAAAGACTACAACCCAAAGGCTGCCCTGAAACACGAGAAAATCTAATTCTGAACTAATTTTTTCAACTGAAATCTATTCTCCTTTTTGCAACAGTCTACTACCATGATGTAGTCTGGTGTTACAGACTATACCATAAGTATGATAAATCGCAAATATATGCTTATAAATTTATGTTGAAGACATAGTCTGTCTCTCTCATATACAAAAGCTGGTCTTACATCTAAATAACGGTAATAAAGGCAATCCTTGCAACAATACATAACGTCGTACCTGTGCAACCAACAGTTATCATAACTGATTTTTTGTATTCGCAATACTTTGAACGATATATATTCAGCTTTCCGTAACAGTACTTACAAAACATTAATAAATTAAGAGAGGTATTTAGTTGAGAGCTTTTTTAATGATACACAAATGAAACCATACACAATTTATCTTCTCCTATCATTTCTATTTCTCACGAAACTCTTCTGACTGGATTAATACGGAACGACAAATAAAAGTAATGGTTGTGTCCCCGAAGAATAAAAATTCATTGCGCGATAAATATTTATTTTATCTGACCCAATTACATTTCTTAAAAGGGATTACAGAGAAATATGTTCAAGGAAAACGTTGATTTGTGTGCCTAACGTTTCCAGAAAAACTGGAAGCAGGTTCTGCTCACACGAAGTGCTTTATCTTGTTCTCCACTGTGTAACTTCACCCGCGATTGGCGAACAAACACCGGAATGTTTTTATTTGGCATCCGCAATCTGTATTAGAGGACGGCGGCTTATTTAAACACAGGAAAGCTGCAGTAGCTAGATTTTGCCTAGTGAAGCTTAAAAATGTCTGTAAGTTTTAACGATTTTATTTCTCTATCCCGCGTAATGAACGTACCATGTTTACAAATAATCCAGCGGCCAGGAGTTTCCTTGAAGGCACACAGCTTACAGTAATGAGAAAAACTGTAGCAAACTATAGATTACTTTCTTCAAAAGAACCTAATTAATTCAAAAAATCTTCATAAAACCATAATTCAAACAAAACTGAATTTGGAATAAATTGAAGGTTCTCTTAACAGGGATGACTAAACTTTGAATGAGGTATGCTGTCCCCAATATGAGAGAATGCCCACGACGCTAACATAATTTAATAAATGTTAATGAGGAAGATGAAGGTATATAACATTTTGTGTTCTTCACATAATTAGCATGCATTTCCTCGATCTTTTAATTTTTTTTGTATGTACATAACGCAACTTAAATCTCAGTCTTAAAAAATATCGTTGTATGGGCTCTAAAAAATGATTTTTAAAAGTAGAAAACATAAAATTTTTCTGTCGGTATAATCAAGCGAATTCAGTACCTGGGAAAATGAATACACACATATTTAAATATGCACAAATGTAAGAGGAATATCAACGAATGCATGATGCGATTGTATCAAAATAGTGCTACAAGGGAGGAGATATGCGCATTTTTTAGTTAATTTTTTAACCATCTTTAACGCTAAAATGTTTAATTGGATCCTACAAAATTTTATTCTATTTAAATGAACTATATAATATAGATATAGTGATACACATATAAACAAATATGAATAGATATAGATGGATATAAATAGATATATAGATAGAGTGATAAATGGTCAGACGAAACGATCCAAACCAGAGTATTTGTAATTTAAATCTAAAAACTGCTAATTCTAAGGGGGAAATGTATAGTGTTGCCTATTTGTTTAGTCTTCAAAACAACTTCTTTTGGTTATGGAAGCACTATGGAGACACTGAGCACACCATAAATGAGTATGGGTAGCATAATAATCAGTAAATGTCTGAAATGAAGGCCTTAGGGTAAAACTGTACCTACCTGAATTTCTTATTAAATATACAAGAGGTAATAGTTGGGTCATTAACATTTAAAGTTTATACTCTATCTTTTTTTTCATATATTCTTTCGAACACACTCCGAAATGGAAAAGACTTACAAGGGAGGTTTAATCATAATTGAAATATTGATATTCTAATTGACTGTCAGTTCAGATTGAAAGGGATGTCTTTACTTACAGCAGTAAAGCGCGTTCCTTCAGATTTACTTTAAATAAATTGAAAATCATACCAGACTGCACATGATAGCACAATTTACGTTAAGATCGTTCAAATGGAAATCACATATACGCTACAGGGCAGAGCAGAGTAGCGTTCTTTTAACTAAGTGATTGGGACGTAGGTCAAGTTTACCACTTAAGTTAATTAAGTGCAAAGTGTTTGCACAGCAGGACTGTTTCTACTCGTAGTTCAATCCCATTTAATCGACTGTAAAATAGTTGCTTTTTCAAAGAACAATTGCAATGATCCACTCAATAATTATGGCAGCAGATGATTACCAACTTCAGGAATGTAACAAATATATTAACAGAAAGTGAATCAATCGCATGGCGCAACGTGTCTAATATTTTTACAATATATAATTATTTAGAAAATAAGTGACAAAAATAGACATTTAACAAATAAAGATGCAACACTGTAAGTAAAATGAAATTACTACTGAATATATTAATAATAGAAGAACAATTTGAATGTTTCAATACGTTTTCAATCATTCAAATATAAAAAGCTAC
Organism: Dolomedes plantarius; assembly: GCA_907164885.2. NCBI lineage: Eukaryota > Metazoa > Arthropoda > Arachnida > Araneae > Dolomedidae > Dolomedes > Dolomedes plantarius. The sequence continues at coordinate 102,902,348 of OU015492.1, read as the reverse complement.
AGCAGGGTAAATTCCTTATTAAATTCTTTTTTTTTGTCCACAAAAAATCATCTACACATGCCCCATATTAAAACGAAACAATCAGCAGAATAAGCCTTTCTTCAAACGTTTATTTTAATGGGAAACAAAGATTTTCATATCACATTTCATTCCTCAGTGAATCGCATTTTTCATTAGTTGAAGATCAGATAAAAGTTTCTACTTCTGGTGCAGTCACGATTTTCGCCTTACAAAGAAAAAAACAGATGGGCAAGACACAAAAACTAACGAAAATTTGCTTCCTTAATTCCAAGTACAAATACGGGCATCGTTAGAGCCGAAAGAGGCACAATTAAAGCTCTGAAAGAATCCCTCACACATAAAGAAAAACAAAGTTGACTTTTCCATCCAGTAGTACTAATGACTTCATAGAGAGAAATACGGCAGATCTTTACAGTAAATACAGAGCATTCGGGTATTGTGAGCTTTTGCAACACACAAAGAAGTAAGTCCCCGAGAACAAACTGCAGCCATCTTGGCGAAGAAGCAAATATTTTTCTTACAGTATAATCCAAAGAAGTTGCGAAAGACAGGTTTTTATGATTTCGGGAATATAATCTTTTTCTTATTTTATTTCTCTACTTCCCTCTTCTCGTGTTTGGATATAATATGTACAATATTTCGATGGAGACGGGGGGGGGGGGGAAGAAGATTGCTGCCTGTTCAAACAGAACCTGGGCGAGTGAGGTTGGAAACAATGGGAAAGGCTTAGGCGAAAAGAAAAACACACGAAATTCGTGAGAAATGGAATACTAAGATTCAGGTTTCGTTTGCTTTGCTTTATATACACCCGAACGCCTAACAGTTTTTGATAATTGAGAGGAACGGGAAATCGGTTTAATGAACTTCGACAGTCTTTCGCATGCATTTCTAAAGCCTTCTTATCACGATTTGTTCTTGGGTTGAGCACAAAGCAAGATCTGTTGGCATTCTTCCATTGCTGTGAATTTACGTGGAACATGGGGAAAAAACATTGCTTGAAAAATTTTCATTAGTTAAAGATCAGATAAAGACCCAAAGTTAACTATTGGATTCAAGGGAGAGAAATTCGGGACAGAAATTGGAGGGGAGTAATTTATTCTAAGTACGTTAAAGAGTGTTAAAGTTCTTGTTGGCATGGCTAAAACAGATAATTTGTTTAAACTAGGGATTATTTTTTGGTGTATTATAAAAAATAGACATGCCTGAATAGTTACAGTTAAATTGCTAACATAAACGATGTACTTAAATTAATATAAAAGGGTTCCTACTATTTTTCTAAATCAAACAATGAGTGTTTTTGAGGACCTTTTCAGTATATTTTTAAGTAATTATGAAGACGGAAATAAAAGAAAAAAAATTTTTAACATTTTTTCATGTAGGAAAAGAAATGTTTAATTCCTGTTATAAATAAGTCTTTGATATTGAATTTCACAATACTATGAGTTACCTGATAACAATACATGATATGTATTATTAATTGCGTTTAAAGATAACTAATAAAAGCAGTAGTGAACGCAAAAAATATGAGAGATATCTTAAATATGTAACCATATTTTAATAATGATCATGTGACCCTGTAACACAAAGTTAATCGAGGAACCTGGTATTTTAGCAAAGTCTAGTAATGAATGGTCCAACGAGGGCTCGTAGAAATGTTTATGAAAAATTTTATTTCAATTAAATTATGTTGTCCAGTTAACACTCATTTTCTGATTAAAGTGACCAACCCATTCAACTAACAGTTATTGAAATCTCCAACTTTTTCCCCGTTGCTTCATTTCTGGAAAAAATTATACAATATGTAATAATTTTACCCAACATGAGACACAAACGTAAATTAATTATTACATTACAATTATTGTAATGAAATAACTAATCAACGTGATTTATCATCACGAAGATTAATTATTGCATTGACTGCACATGTTAATATAAAACAATAACGTAATCATTTCACACAGAAAAACTGTGGAAAATGATTAAAAGAACTATTTTTTTCACGTGATTTAACTTCTAAATATATATAATTTTTATTTCTTATCACTTTTAGATGAAGATTTATTTTACTTTATGCTTCAAAAAGCTATAGATAAAAGCCATGTCAAAAGAATTTAATAACTCCCTCTAAGAATGAAAGTAGAACTTAGAAGAATAATTAGGAATATTTTGTGGGTTTTTTTAACATGACATAATTAAAATTTACCTCATATAAGAGTGTAAAGTTGCAAAATTATACAGCACAAGTCTGAGAAATTTATAAATTAGTGAATTTAAAATTCTTCCAATTTGTATGTACAAATAAGTTACTTGAAATGTTTAATCCAAACGCTCCTTTTTGAAACTCTATACAATATGCAATGCTGAGAATTTTAGATAAAACTTCTTTTCCAGCTGTTAAAGAGAAAATAAAACTTTAATATAAATAAGCTGTCTTTCTTTAAGTACGTTGATATTTAACAGTATATTTAAACAGCTGAGAGAAATTGGATTTGATTTCTGGTAAGCATAAACCCAATTATTTTTAGTTTGATAGCTTGAGCTAGACAATTTCAATGATATACTTACAATTTCCCACTTTATTGTCCAAAAATTAATTGACATGTTACGTTCCAATAACAATATACAATGGGTTAATCAAAAATTTTGCAATGAACCTGCTTACCGCATTCAAACATATTATGACGTGATACGTACTGATTAAAAACGGAAAGATTATTCATGGTTTTTAATTTATATTTCTCAAAAATAATCAAGCATCTACGACAGCAAAAGCAAAATTAGGGCTGTCCAATCGAGCCACTTATCTAACTAAACATCATAACCAAAAGTTGATTGCCATGCGGAATGTTGTTAGCATAATTGCTTTGTCCCCTTGAGGAAGCCAGCTGAAATAATTAGGCTTTTCAGAAATGCCCGTCAAATTTGTTTATCTACGGATCTCCTGTTTAAACTGATGACTTAATCTTACAAGAGTAAAAGAGGAGGAAAGGATGCGTTCGGTAAATTCATGCCGAAAGTGTATAAATTTAAGTCAGCTAAATGACAATGAAATAGAGGTGTCAGTCAATTTATATATATAGTATATATATATATATGAAAGATAGAGATGATTATGCTACAAAACATTTCATGTTTATTTTTTTCATAATTGTTTGGATTGCTTTTAGAACCATTTTGAAGGCAGTTTAAAACATCTCGTTAAGATAGCTAAATATACGCAAAAAAAAAAATCTCTATAGATAATGCTCTTTTAAACGGAGCTTAAAAATCTATGAATAAATTATCTTTATTCCTTTTCCAAATGAAGGATGACTATAAAAAATAAATAAATGGTATTTGAAAACACTCTGCTTTTGAAACAATCGCGGATTCAAAAGAATTTCCATAAAAAGATAACGTTCATTTTTGGATTGTATCACACACCGTTGTTATTTTAAATCTACAAATCAAGCAGAATCAAAATACTTAGCACTACGGTCAAACTGACGTGATACATTGAGTTATTCCATAGAAACTCCAAATTCATTTTGCTTCATTAAATATCATGATGCATAAAACCATAAATTTCCTCCAAATAAACGAAAATACATTTGAGCTTAGATCTCTTAATTATGCAGACCGAAACATGAGTATCTATCTTGTTTCCCAATATCGCCAAAACACACACATTGCAAATACCTTTGTTGCTGATTTGTATAAAACTATTTACATTCTATACTCGTCATTAATTAATAAATTCCTTTCTCTTTTATACTCTTAGTCCCGCATAAAAATACGCAGAACTAACAAAGGTACATCAAAAACATGGCGCGTGTACCTCGTGGTTTCACGGTTGATATCATTTCACCTGAGAACTATCATTTTTCGAGGAAAAAATTATAAGCTAATTAAATTCATATGTAACACAAAACCCATTCAATAACGTCTCTAAATAAAATAAATAAACGCCAAATAACTTCCCTCTCAAACATCCCTTAAAGATTTACACAGGTTCACTAAACCTAAATATTCAAAAGCGCTGAAATTTTAAAATTTACGATCCTTTTTTATTTGGAATATTTTTCTCCGCACTCTTTAAACACGCTATTTTTTTGCGCATCCTGATTTATGGGCAATGTTTAATATATACATTCCAGCCATAAGAAATTTCAATTTTAAAATCGAAAAGGGTAAACATTAATAAAAACGTTTTTTAGACTGCCTGTATGCCTATGAATACATTAGCTCTTCAAAAGAAAACATCTTTACAGCTATTCGAAAACAGATTTAATGAGTTTTGCGTGGTTATACGCGTTAGACAAATATTTTCTAGCGAAAAAATTTTCTTTCGGGGAAGCATAGAGTGTATATATATATATATTAATGGTGGTGTTTCTTACGCAATTTTTTTCCCTCTATTCTCGACATAAAACATCTAATGTTTCGTGAAAAACAGAAAGCAGAAGATTATAATTAAAGTAAATTTAGAAAACGCAGATAAACAGCAAAATATGCAGCTCTATACTTGGGAAACGTACACTAGTATTTAAATTACATAGAGGCATGTGAAACATTTTTTTTATTTTAGTTACCGAGATGCTTGCATTACAAGTAAAAGAAAAATAATGGTATACTGTTTTAACGAGTACATGTATAACTAACTTAAATAAAACCTGTGCAGCATTTGTTTATTGCAGAAAAAAAAAGTTCTCTTCGAGTTTAAAACTTGGTTCTCTGGAATCTACAATGAATCATTTTATATCAACAAATAATAAAAAATAATCGAATACTGTAAGCTTAATATCCACTAATAAAAATTAACTGAAATTTATAACAACTCGTAATTTAAAGCGCAATATACCTGTTAATTGTAAAATTGATTTCATTCATTCTGCCAGTTCATGCAAATGTAATCCAAATATTTGATTATGTTACACAAGAAAAATCCTGCAATTATCATCCCTTCTTCTTTAAAAAGTATATAACAACACTGTAAAATTTAAAGTGCATTTTACAAACTTTTTCAAAGAGGAACTACATTCTACATATCTAGAATCTATAAAGTTTTGACGCATCAATGGGATGAAACATGATTCAAGAATCCTTTAAATGAGCATACATGAGAACGTTCTTATCGAAAAATAAGAAAATAAGAAACGTCATAGAGTTATTATAGAGGGGGGAGGGTTTGTTACTACATAGACAAGAAGTTTAATAAGCAATCCGGACTCATTGGCGGTCTGACATTAAATATTAAAAACTTGCATCTAAAATGTAACAACAACACATTGTTAAAAATATCCCTTCATTGTTGCATTCTTTTAGTGTAAACACTGAATATACAATAATATATTTCTTCGCAATATTCAGAACTGAAAACACAGTTTTCATTTCAGATATTCAAAATCAGGAATCAGAGTTGAGTCTGAATTTATTTCTTTGAGGCAGTTTACTAGGGAGCAACAAAATGTTCTAACTGCAAATTTATAGCTGCCTTTACGGGTAATAGACTTAGCCAGGAAAGAGACGATTAGACGGCTAAAATCCAGTTAAGTCATCTTGAAACATTCCATAATTTAAAAATTTTTACTGTGCCATTTTCTTAAAAGAAGTTCTATTTTATTACACGCAGACAAGAATTTTTTTCTTTTTAAATTACTTGTAGGAGGTTCTATACCACGTGTTGAGTAAAGACTATAAAATTCTCAGTTCTTTAAGACTCTTAATTAACATTGAGCTTTGAAAAGGTTAAGTGACTACGTTAACTTACCTGTATAAAATACAATACACTAATAAAAACACTGTATAATTATAATGATGAATACTTGATAAATTAACATTCTGTAAAGGTTAATTTATCAGGCAACCTTATAAGGCTTATTAATTTAAGCCCTCTTTCTAATCTTCTGCCGTATATCATGCAAATGAAAAACGTGTTTTGACCATCAAATCTAGGCTAAGGTTATTCGTTCATAAAATTTGCAAGTATTATGCATCAATTTATAGTTTTAATGTTAAAAGTAAAGAATTGAAATGGAAATTTTCCGCAATTTGCCTTAAATTATATGAGACCTATTTTTTCTAGAGTCTATATAAGATGCTTGGAAATTTAAAAACACTACTGAGGTTTTACTTCTTTTCCAATAATCAAATTTTATTTAAAATTTATCAAATCTTTGTTTACTAAGAGAAAAGTGTTTCTTCATACTTGGCAGTATCTATACGACTTGAAATATCATCTTTTAATCAGAATGAAACATTACATTTACAACACAGGTAGAAATGGAAAAAACTGTGTTACTCTACACACATTTGTAAATTTCAGTTTAAATGCAGTGTGGCGTGGCATATCAATAAGTAGATGACTGAAGACTTAATAAGTAGATGACTGATGACTTAGACTTAATGTCCAGAAGTTTAACATTATATGCCCTCAGTACGATGTGAAATGGAATAAATTCTGAAAATTTCAAAACACATTACATGCTTCTTCAAAAGAAAAGAGATCCTTATAGAGTCTCGAAGTCTGGGGCATCAAAGTGGTGAGGAATGACTCCAGAATTCTTTAAGTGGGCATAAATGAGAACTTCCTTATCAAGGAATAAAAAAATAAGTAACCGCAATTCATTCCAATAAGACGTTCATGAGCGCAAGGGAAGAATGGACTTCTATTTACGAAATTACGTTTACTGGAGAGAAATTTTCCCAAGCTTTCATTCAGTAAAATTCTTATCACATATTTGAAGAAACTTAAACTACCAATATACATGCTTATATCTGTTTGGATTTATCTCATAAAGGCTTTCTCTTGCTTTCTTCGATATATTACAATTTTAAAGTTAATATATAAAGCCAAGTACTCTTGGAAACATAAATTTACGTTAAAGTCATGTGCTGTAGGTGAATAACTAAGTATAAAACAATATAAACTAAAGTAATGAAATATAAACTAAACAATATAAACTAATGAATCTAAATGAAAATTTTAAAAATGTGCATTTAAACTAAGACAAATTTTCTGTCGAACTATACGTTAGTAAAACTTTTTTTAAATTTTTTAAGACATTCAGTTTATTTCTAATTTAAATATCTATATTATTGTTGAATATTATACACCATATCAAAAATGAAATTGAACCCTGGGACTGAATGCAAACATAAAAATTATGCTTTTTACGATGATCTCTTCAGTGTGATACTGTGGAATTTTATTACAGAAAAAAATTGTAGGCAATAGTGCATCTATTCTACTTTATCATACAAAACTGATCGTAAGATAGCGAATAAATAGGAAGCAGTCACAAATATGAAATAAAAATTTTAATACCACACAGTCTAAAAGTCTAGTAGAGAATTCAATTGGCTCTATTGAAATATTAAGATAGTTAAACAGCCTTAATATATGTAATTTTAGAAACTGTTAATTCTTAAAACATTTTCCAATGCAATAATACTTTACTGATGATAATTAGAAGGTAGTAGATTATGAATAAATTTAAATATTATTAACTAACCGGAATAATTTTTGTATTAATATAATAATAACTAGTAAGTTTCAATCTAAATGTTAATCTATTGATTAACTGTTTGAGAACTGCGATAGATAAAAAAATCCACATAGAAAACTAGATATCGACCATTTTGAAAAAGAAAATACAAAAAAAAAATTAAAATTACAGTTACATAGTTCGGTAGAAATAAAAATTTTTAATAATTCCAAACACGTAAAAAGTATACATCCATGATAACCACTCTTTCCAAAAAGTTAATTTTCCGAACTAAATGACAAAAAGCATTATCAATCATCTCTCAGTTTCCAAGTAGCGATAAAGAACGTAAACCCTCTCGATTTCGGCTAACGATATAAATTATCACGCAGCTAAAAATATATCACTTTAAAAATCAATACCTTTCCCATTCCTTCCTCCCCGGCACCCCCAATTCCCACTACCAGAAGTATCACTGTGTGGCTTTTCTGCCCTTAATTACCGACCACCGTTTCACAAAGGTTCATATTCGTTTCCGCTTATCGGCGACTCGTCTAACTAATGTCTTAAGAAATTTAAAAGACATCCCCCTACCCGTGTCTCTCTCCCATCCGCCAAAGTGAAATTATACGTGCGAAAACATCAAAAGTTAAGATATCTCCCGGAATGGATCTCAATAGCATCTCCAATTAACAATGCAATCACCAGATAAGGATGAATCATTAACGACTTAATAGATTGCTGATGATTGGATAATTAATCATTAATGAGAAGTAATTGACCTACAAAAGAGTGATGGATGTCGTCTAGACATTAACAGGAAGAAATTAAAAAATAATAATATAAAAAAAGAAAGTCTAGGGAGATATTAATTCCCTGGTTTCCACAGCCATTAGCGTTGGAGTGAGTGAGAGAGTCAGTTCACTCAACAACAGGAACTTGTTAAGATGGTCAGATTATGCTCAGGGTTTGTGACTCGAGCACTCGTTGATGAAGGAGCTGTATCGATTGGTGGCATAATTCGATTCGATTCCAGCATCGAATGACGAGGGGAGGAAAAATTTTTGAGGTTATCTCATAATGCCAGGCATGCATGATTTATAGAGAAATCGAACGGTGTGACAAAAAATGTTTGGAGTAATAGAGGAAATTTTAGGTTTGGAACCAAAATCAATTAAAGGAAAATGTAGTTCAGATTATTTTTTTTCCCTAAGTTTGTTAATACATAGTCATTAATAAAGAAGTTCTAAATTTAGCAAATGCACTCTTGTAAGATGTACTTTTAAAAAAGGTACGTAATAAATTCTATTTTACATTATGAAATTGTCATTTTAGAACTAGAAAACTAATTGAATTGTATTGCTCTTATCTCAAGGCTACGTAAATGTAGGTTAAAGGAACTTGTGGACTACAATAACATTGAAATTGACAGTTACTTAAAAGTGTGGAGCAGAAAAAAAGCAACTAGTTTCAAACTAACGACGTCAAAGAACATAGTAGAGAATAAATCGGAAGTGCGAAACTTGTTGTCTCTTTTACGTTCTATTGTTTAATTTTAAGAGGCTGTCGTCTGCAGTTCCGATCAGTGTTGGTTATTTACATGGCTGCTAAGCTAAGCTATCAACCATTTGTACGTTTTGAAGCAGATTACAGATAGACTCTTAGCAGTTTGACTCACTTGAAAACTTGTTAATTTTTTGTCACACACGCACACACAAAAAAAATACGTAAGGGACAAGAAAAACGTATAAAGAAATTAAACATAACAATGATATTAATACAAAAGTTGTTACTATTAGCTCGTTTCACAACATTTTTAGTATTATCTGAAATCATGTTTGGGGCGTTTGGGCTTCATTATATTAAAACAGAAGTTAAATATTGGACTAAAACAGGCCATAATATACATAAGTAAAGCCATGGTTTACATACAATATTTGCGTATGAAATTCTATGAATTTATTTGCTACATTTAGTAATAAAAGAGTAAAAGCGTAAGCTTATAAATAAAATCAAAATTGAATTAAATGCCATTGATGTGACCACGAGGTTGGTTTATCAGGGGTTTCCAACTGGCGGCCCGCTGTGCCTTTTTTTGCGGCCCGCGAAGACTTCTAGAAAAATAATTTGCAACATCAATTTAGATATTCTTAGTTATCGAAAAATGTTTTTGTAAAAATCTTTGTTTTCAAATGCTGTTCATTTACAAAAAAGATTGATTTTCCCTCAAATTCCATGAAAATTAGGGTGTCCACTCATGTTCTATTTCATACCCCCCCCCCCCCCACTTCTTATTTGACTTTTTTTGTGTGTGTGTCTGTGTAATTTAACGAAAGTTGGCAAGTTATAATCAAGGTCGTTGTTGGAGGTTCATCCTCGAAATTTTAAAAATTTCATAGTACATACTATACACAAATCCTCCAAATTCCCCTCCATCAAGAAAAAAAGTCCTGGGTATGTTCGTAGTTAAATTGCGGCCCGCCACTAGACAGGTGTTTTCGATTGCGGCCCCTGGACACTTGTAAGTTGGAAACCCCTGGTTTATAAAGAGAATTGGTTTATAAAAGTTTCGCCTAAGCCAGGCATTGTATTCCTAACAAGCCGCTAAAGAAGTAAAAGAAACCGTGCGGTTCAACGATTATTTGGAGAATTTTTTCTCTCGCAATTTGATTTCATTGTATGCATTATAAATTCGGGGGAAGTCACAGACACTTAAGCCTAGTACCTGACAAAATTATCTCTAAAATACCTAAATGCATATACACTTTCAGAGAAAGTGAAAAAGCAGTTTTTCTCAAGTTAATCCAATTCCCTTAATCATACGCTGCAAATTGGATGATATCTACGATAATTTAAATATCTTCAAGACAGCAGCGTTCTACGCTAATTTAATTTCGCAACCCCTTTCATAAACCTCGTGGGAAGACTTTCAGACCTGTAGACTGACGCATTCATCTTGAGATGAAAATTTGTCCGGTTTATTGATTGGTGTTTCTAATTATTTAAATCTTCAGCACTATAAAATTAGCTTTACGAATACTAAAGAATTTCTAGCTTCAATATTTGATAACAGAATAAGAATTATTGCGTAATTTTCTATATTCTTCTACAGTACACTAGCAATAATGAATGTTTTTGATGGAGGACTATAAAACAATTGAACTTAGCATGATGACATCTTACGTTGTAATCGAATTCTCTACGTGCTTGTCAAATGGTAGCAGTTTTAAATTAAATTGTTCATGCGAGCTTTGCTTATAGTATTTTATTCACAGGTTATATCTATATATATAAAACAGTTCAGTAACTGACTGACTGACTGATTGAATGACTGACTGATTGACATATAACGCACAGACAAAACCACTCGATCTAAAGAGATGAAATTTTGCATGGCGATTCTCCTTATAGTGTAGGGGTGCACTAACAAAGATTTAAAAAAAAATTCTTTTTAGATTTTTTAAAATTAGATTTTTAAGCTGTTTTTGTAATTTTTTTAAGTTTGCATTTAAAATAATAATTTAGGAGTTATAAAATTTATATCACGAGAAAGATCATAAAAATTCCTTTAAAATGAAATCTTTTTCGAATCTTTATCTCGATTTTCTGATTTTTGGTGAATTTTTAAAGATTAGTTTTTATAATTTAATTTTAAATGCGGATCACGTGGTTTCTTTTCTTTTAATTTTGTGTCAAGTGCATAAGAACGAAATAGACAAAAATATATGTATTTTTTTCTTGCTAATGCGGCAGACGATTGGACATTATAAAAAAAATATTAAAATATAGTAAAAATAATGTTCCTCAAACTGTATTATATTAACTGTACTATATTCTTTAGTATGTTCTATTAGATTTAATTTGAATAGTTTCTTCTACATTATTTTGTCTATAAAATTATCCGTTACGACTTTTTTATAAATATAATTTTTTTTTTTTTTTTACACCAATTACATACATTGATCGTTGTATTTATTACAAATATATATACATACATACATATATATATATATATATATATATATATATATATATATATATATATATATATATATATATATATACGAACGAAATAGACAAAAATATATGTATTTTTTTTTTTTGCTAATGCGGCAGACGATTGGACATTATAAAAAAAAATATTAAAATATAGTAAAAATAATTTTCCTCAAACTGCATACATTGACCGTTGTATTTCATTTGAATGTACTCCGTAGCGAAGTACGGGTATTCAGCTAGTTTTGAATAAAATAGCATTTAACTGTAAATATGAAACATTAAACACGAATTAAATTCACTCAAAAATTTCCTTTATCTAACTCAGCAGGCATTTATCCTAAGGACATTGATCCCATTCACATTGCTAATTTGATGGCTATTCTATTATAGAAGCACCATATAGGTGAGCCTATACCGTTCACTTTTAGGGGATAGTACGGGAACGTCCCTAATTTATGCAAGATTCGAACCCGAGCCGAATGTGTAGGCCCCTGCTCCGCTAACCACTATTAGATATGGGCTGCTAAAAATATTGACATTTCTTAGAGATCTAAATATACCTACCAAACTTCTGTCTTAGTTTACTTCATTAGCATTTCACAAAATGTCTTTATATTTGTCTTAATAGAAATGTCATTATATTTGTCTTAATAGAAATGTCAACATATTGAATGAGGAACAGTTAAATTAGTTGTGCTTTTCTTAATCGTATATTAAGGTATATCTCTTGCTTTGATAATATGCGATCTTAAGAATATGTTTCACAAAACAGTTTATATTACATTCGTACAGCATTTTCTTACATACACAATAATTGACGGCGTGATAAGGTACACACACACACACACACGCGCACACACGCACCCATACACGCACGCACGCACACACACACACACACACACACATATATATATATATATATATATATATATATATATATATATGGTTTGGAATGAGTCCATACAAAATGACCCATATGGTACATAGTATCAATGTGTAGGTAAAATGAGCCAATTAATTGCATAATCATAATAATTTCAAAACCCTGTTATTAAAATTATATGAATTTATTGGATCTTGTTCTCAAAAAATAATCAAATCTATGAAACTCAGTATAATATGCAAAAGACTCTTTTAATATGAGAAACAGCATTCACTTGTTGTTAACAGGCATTTTGGAGAAGGCGTTACCAATTATATACTAATCAAGCATATATCAAGAGATTAGATGGCAGCTAATCGTATTTTCCTCAAAGTTTGCTTTACCGGGGAAAAACTGAGTTTATACTTGAAACAAAGTTAAAAAATAATAGAAACCAAAAATATTTTTAACATCTATATCGCGTTTATAAAATCAGTTAATATCTGCAAGAATATTTAATATGTTAAAGTAAAAACTGATTAAAATAAAAATATTAAAATTAAATTTTAATCTTTTAATTTAAGATTAAAATTAAACTTTAATTATGGAGAAATAATATTACAGAATATGATATTCCTTATGTTCACTTCAACATCCCCATAATAGTAGATTTATTATCAAATATATGTACTATTTGCAGACACCTCGAAAGTATTTTTATTTTCCCGAGATTATGTAATTTAATAAGCTCCATTTTGTTTCCGAACCTTACCGCGTCTCTTTCTCGAATCCTTTTCTGAAAATAACTGCTCTAAATTCGTCGAAAAACTCCCTGACAAAGACTGATAAATCTATTTTCGGACATTTCAAAAGGAAGTCCTGTAGAATTAGATTAAGGTAGTGAAATTTAAGACATGTGTTCCTGATGTGACACATTCACTTTAAAAGAAGAAGGATCTAAAAATTGAATTTCTTACACATCTGGAAGAATTTTTCTTTCAACATTGTAACAGTATAATTTCGGTGTTTGGGGGAATCGTAGCTTGATATTGATTGAATCTGTAGCATGAAAATTACATTAAACAGCCATAAAAGCAAGCAACAAGAATGCCCCTTTCTCTCTGATACGGGGTATTTCGATAAATTTAAGTTGATACTTAGTACGTTTCCTGGGTATTTATTTTACTTGAAATTTGATTTCAGGTTCATTCTCTTGAAAATTCATCCCCAACTTACAACTAGGTATGATGCACGCTTAGTAGTCCATTTGCTAATTTAAAACACTAGGCAAGTTGTTTATTTGAACCAGAAATTCAAGTCCCATACGCCAAATCATGTCAACGTGAGTTAGTTCAATAATTCTATAATTTTGAATAATTAGGATATTTGATTATAAAATCTATGATACAGAAGAATGCGCAGGCTGTAAGGCCCGCTAATCCCTCTGAGAAGTTACAGCCCCGGCCCATACACAGCCTGTAATATGTCAAGCAAAAGCATTGCTGTGAACATTAGGAAAACGGTTCAACTTCAGTACAACGCACTTGCGGAAATTTTCATACACAAAGCAGACACGGGTTTCTACAAATTCAAGTATATAATGAAAATGAATGTTGACTCGGTGTTAGAAACTTCTAATCTGAACTCAGCAATAAGTTGATTATGTCCTCAGGAGCCCCCCCCCTCCCTACTCCCCTCTTCCCCCCTTCTGCCCTCGAGTCCGAATCCCCTTTTCATCGCATTTACAGAAATTTACGAGAGCAGGAATCCCGGGGACCGAGCGTGAAAAATCGCTGTGACGTCACCAGCATCGATTTCCCAATCTAACGGGTAATTAACCCCGGCAGCCTTTTACAACTCATTAGTAAGACTTTATTTTCCGTTTGCAGTATATGGTGGAGGGGGAGGAGAGAGTTTTCTCTTCCTCCGCCACCCATTAATGGGCCGTAACTGAAATTGTTTGTCAATATTTAGTCCGCCGTGTAAGCGTGGGACAAATAATGGTTTGAGAGATGTCGAGTGAAGTGAAGGTTACAGGAAACGAAAGTTAACGTCTCATTTTTTTTCAACAGCCGTAACTACATACGGTCGATAAATTTCATAATCATTACATCTGAATAAATCATTCCCAATTGTACATGTTCCATGTAAATTCCAGCAGCCTTACATACTTACTTGTTCTAATCTTGGTAAGGACCACAAGAGGTTTGGTTTGGTTTGGAGAGCTACGGTCAACTTTTGCTACACGAGGACTCATTTCAACGGGACCTACTTCTGAAAGCCGATTCTAAACGGCTAGAAACGTCCGTGCCAAGGGTGAAACTCGAACCCAAAGACTTGGTACCGAATGCCTGCACCCTAGCCATGTGGCCATTGTCCAGCTAAGATCACTAGAGATTTCTATAGCTTGGATACAAGTTTCATATTGACATGGTGGTAAGGCTTTATATTATAACCTCCAATGACTTCATGGATTCCATGAAGTCATCCATTTCTTGACTCTATAAGTATGAAATACAATTCTAAGAGGCATTCCTGCTGGATATGATTATAGTCAATGCTACCAAACTTTGTCTACGTTACTCCCCCACCCCCCATTTTTTTCAAGGTGCCAGCAATGAAACTCTCACAAATCTACGGCACTGCAGAAATAACAGTTTTTGAATAGTTTTTGAATGAGAAAGAAAACGAGGTACTTAAGGGTTTAAGGCGATCGGAACTTCTATTCTTGATTTGGTAACAAGTCTAAAAACCCTTTATACTTCCTCTCAGTTTCTAAGACTACTGTTAACTTTAGTTTCGATCAGTCAAACAAGGCTAATTTTGCAATTGACTGCACGGCTAGTGAGTATATACATGTTAAAAATTCCTGGTTATTAAAGGAATTCCGAAATCTACCAGAGACAAAGAAGGTTCTTTTATTAATAATTTTTCTACAGCTACAAAACTGTTAAACATCCCATACATAGTCTAGGAAAATTATATTACTTACTCTTTCATTATATTACACAAATCAGACTTACGAAATATATGTATGTAAATGAATAGAAATCCAATTTCTTTAGTCGTAAAAAAGCTAAATCAACAAGTACAAATGTATTTGTTTTGGAGCTGAAAGTGTGTTTCTTATAAAAAAAGAGAGGGCATTCTTCAAAGTTCAAAAAAATTTTCAGAAGCTGATTTATTACAAAATACATTACAGCCTCAAAATATCCCTCTCACAGCCCGAGAAAATTATATTTCTAATTAGCTTCAATTCATTACATGCATGTTTCTGAATATGTATTCTTACAACCAAAACTAGAATTAAATTCATACAGTCGTAACCAAGCTAAATTCGTTAGTAAAAGTGGATTCGCTCGTAACTAAAGTCCAAGAAAATGTGCATCATTGAAGGCATTGTTTCTCGTTGAACATGACCAAATATTTTGGTCCTATCAAAGGTCGAATTAAACTTATTCCATGGTAGTGTGGTGAAAATTTAGACAGAACATTCTTCAGGTATCTTCAAGAATCGTACGAAATCCAGGTATCTTATTGTCTTCTCTAATTAAAAAAAATAGAGTTATTGTTTGTTAAAATATACAGTTCCTCTATAATTCACTCGAGGGGATCCTGTATTGATAACATAAGATCCATACTCATTCTTCTTATTCTTCTTTATTTTGTAAAATTCAAATCAGAAAAACAAGTGTTTGTTAGAAATTTTATCTCTGAATCTTAATGCTTAGGAAATTACACCTTGCATTCACACCACCTTTGTCGTAACTATAATATGACTCAAATTAACCATACAGTTGTGTTCTGGTCATTATTTACACAGTCTTCTACAAAAGCAAATATTAGATATTACATTTTGGAACTGCGGCTTGAACCAATATTTTTGCAGAAACAGAAAATAAATTCACCAGAACTAGCATATAGCAGGAGGTAGGGTGGGGGGAGAGAAAACATCATATAAGATTCACTAGAAAATAGTTATGAAAAACTTTATTCAAATTTCAAAAGCCGATACGGGTTTGTTTTCAAAAGGGAGCACAGCAACAAGATTCTTCTAAAGAGAAAACCCATATAGGCTTTTGAAATATAGAGTATTTTATAACTATTGTATAGTGTATAGGTTTTTTTTCCATTTTCCACCAATATTTGAACGCTTGCTTTAATATTACGCAAAGCTTTTATTCGTCACAATAGTAACTTAATCTCTTCCACATAGCCGAGATTCTTCAATTTAATCTGCATTTTGCAATCCTGTTTGATAGTGTATACGTGCTTGGCATTTCTTTTGGTTACTTCATTCGTTTGAAGTAGTCAATTTTTTTCTGTCATAAGATGACACCCCAGTTCTAAAAACTCACGTGTAAGGAATTTCAAAAACATTAAAACATTCATTTTATTTTTTAAAAAAAGCATATCTTTCTAATTTCTTGACTCATTTTACTTAATATATCTTATAATATTTCTTAAGCTTCAGGTCGCTCTTTAGTGTTCGTTATTGATATATTCTTTTATATAAGCGGAATATGCATTTGAGCTAAGGGGTATTCCGAAACTGCCCTTATTAAGTTTTGCCCCGTCTTGATTTTCCCTTCTCTAATCTGGTATGACAGAGGCAGAACGACTACGATTCTTGCCTTAAATAGCAGAGTCTACGTATACGACCCAAAAAGCATTGGGGTTTTTGTAGGCGCTCAGAATCGGGTTATAGCTGAAGGTATTGGTATGTCTAGTGCTCCAGCGCCCCCCCCCCCCCTAAAGAAAAAAAAAGACAACAGTTTTCTGAATACCAATCATTCAACCAACTCTACATAATATCTAACAGTCTTGCAGAGAAAAAAAATACATCTTGTATAAAGAATGCTTCAAATTAGCTTCGCAAAGATCCAATTTGATTCTCAGACAGTCAGACAAATAATGATCTCGCGCTCTAAACGAATTTGTTTACTTTTTCAGATATTTTAACCGCTCCTGACATTTTTCTAAGTAAATATTTCTGGAAATGAATAATAACCGAGATTTGCCCTGGCATACTTCTGAATGTCCTAACGCTCCAGACTCTGGCACCGAAAACTCGAACGTCATTCTTCTACACGAACTCTTCTTTCTGAGAGATAATTTCTTTCCCCAGATGGCGCTTAATGCGTTTCGTTAGCAACTGTCGCGTGGTCGGATTTGATGTATCACCCATTGATACAAGATTGACGCAACATGCGATACGTCAATCTCTCGTGTCTCTTTGCTGTTCACCTTATTTATTTTTCATAGGTATCTGCCCACCTGTATTTACCGAAACTAAACCAAACGATCCGTTTTGGAGGTCTCGCTCAGCCGTCACGACCCACCTGAAAAGAAACGCTGGACGGTATGAAGGTCCGAATGTGGTACATTTTTCAAATAGGAGGGTTTGTAAGGGCACGATTATTCAGATAATTTCTCATTTCAACATAAAAAGCTGCACAAAAAAAAATTAATGTTGTTAAAATTTTTATTTATAAATATATACAGACAAATATATACAGAAAATATATTTTTCTGTATAAATATATACAGAAAAATACAAAAGGTCGGATAAAATTAGTAATCTTTCGACTCTTAACGATAAATTCGATCATATAGATACCACGAAAAATATTAAAAAAATTTAGAAATTGCCAGTCGATTTCTAACGCAACTACCATTTACTATATGTGGTTATTCGAGTACTTATAACCATTATTTATTTCTATTCGTGATATACCTCTTGTCGATCTCTATTAGTCAACGTCATCACTTGAGAACTTCTTAGTCAATCGATCAATAACAAACTGAATGTACAATTATTATAGTAAATTTCATTTGACCGATAAATATATATATATATATATATATATATATATATATATATATATATATATATATCGGTCTTGGGTCGATATGGATCTATATAATCGGTCTATGGATATATATAATCGGTCTTTACTTTTTTGTGCAGCTTTTTATGTTGAAATGAGAAATTATCTGAATAATCGTGCCCTTACAAACCCTCCTATTTGAAAAATGTAGCACATTCGGACCTTCATATATACAGTGGAATCTCGATCTATCGTTTTTCAAGGGACCGACTCAACTGAACGATAAGTGCGGGGAAACGATAGATGCGAGAACATAACAAAGCAATATGATAGTCGGGACTGGGTGAAATAAACGACACATACGGGAAAACGTTGATTTGGGAAACGATCGTTCAAGATTCCACTGTATATATATATATATATATATATATATATATATATATATATATATATATATATATATATATAGCTAGAATTTTAATCTTTACCTAACAAACACAGAACTTTTAACGACCCACAGTAATCATAATTTGGTTCAGCTTCTTGATCTATCTCTGAGCATAACATACAACAAAATAGCGCACGATTTGCGTGATTAACGTATAATAAATGACATATCTGATACTAATAAATTTCCAGATAATTACACCTGCCTTCGTTAACCTATTTTCAGCCATTTAGTAATGAATCAATTTATCCGTTTAAATAGACAATGCTGAAAAGGTAATAAACTCATACAAAACTTAAACGAATTGCTGTCAATTGAGAACTTTTGCAATAAATTAATCCATCTTTCCATAAGTAGTTTTTGTTTAAGGGACTAAAAATATATCTAGATTTTACTGCACCTCATTTTTTAGCAATAGCTTTTATTTCCTGTTATTGATATCTAACTTATTTTATTAATTCTTTGATAGTGATATTTAATGAATCATTTTCTTCTCATACAGTCAGTAAAAAAGAGTGCGAGGGCCAAAGATAGCCTAGGGGTAGCGTGTTGGCTTTCGGCACTGAGGGTGCTCGGATCGATTCCCGACAAGCGCCGTTAAATACCGTCGTGTCTAGGTCGGATATGGGCACGCTAAATCGGTAGACCAAAAAATTCGTCTTGAAGTCAGTGGATGGGGAAAGTACGACCCCTTCCAGATGTTAACCCTGTGGATGCTCGGTCGAAATTGAGGTGGAACCTCGCTAAGTCGAACTCCGACCTTTAAAGCCGGAGCCCCTCAGCCCGCAAGCCTATATGGACGTGGTCTGGAATTTCTGGCCGGCGGTCATAAGAAACAAGAATAACAAAGAGTGCGATTTAGATTTGTTAAGCATATCTGTAATTTAACTAAGTCAAATCAGTTCTTAGAATGTGATCTGACTTCATGGTTTCACGTGACTGAGTTTGCCTCTCTTAAAAACCCCATTTTTATTAATTATGGGATTTTTTATTTTTTTCACAGTTATTGCGGAGTTACCATTTGACAGAATCAGACTATTCAAAAACGAATCAGTCAATTCATTGGTTATACCGGCGCTACCCAGGAAGAGATGTTACTCATATCCATTTGTTGCCTCAACCTCGATTTGCTTCCTTACTTTATTGTAACTCTCTGGGATCGAGGTAGCCTTGCGGTAGCGCACTGGCTGCGGTGCTGAGGGTGCTCGGATCGAATCCCGACGCTCTCCATTAAATACCTATATGTCTAGGCCGTATATGGGCACGTTGAATCAATACACCGGAAAGTCCCTTTATGAGGTCAGAGAGTGTGGGAGAGGGTACGATCCCACCAGATGTCGCCCCTGGGGGTACTCGGTTAAAATTCAGGTGGAAACTAGCTAAGACGGACTCCGGCCCTTGTGGTGCTATATAAAACCGGAGCCGTACTCTTCAGCCTATATGGACGTGGTCGGGAACTTCCAACCAGGGGACATACATATCAACTCTCTTCTATAAATGATATACGTGTATTTATGTATGCTAGATCAGCCCCGATTTGTAGTAAAATTAACTGTCAAAAAAATTACCAAATCCTTTATTTTTATTAATATATATTCTCATAAACAAATTTCTTATCCCCTGTGGAAGTTCTCTACCTCAAGTGTAAAGCTAAGTAAACTTTTCGGTGAATTCATTTATCCGCAAGGCTGAAAAAGAAATGACAGTACCACTGTAAAAAGCCGTCTTAAAACGCATCCGAAATCAGCTGCGAAGCGTCGACAAAAGATTTAGATTACGTTTCAAGAAGCTGCAGACTAATACCCACTCGGCGTCATTTTTGAAATTTGTCCCGGTGCATAGGTGATTGCATCTGCCTCCGAAATGAAGCCCCTCGCAAAACTCGGGGAAAACTTCGGGAACCGCGAAATATTTAATTACGAAGTCAACGAACAGGATCAAAAGTTTTCATTCCGTTCGATTATCAATCGCAGAAAGAATCGAAGAGAATTTTCTCCCGCCTCTTCCGAGAGCCTCCCTTTTCAGACTGATAAAACTATCGGCGCGTGAAGATGAGTTTCGTGTAAGCAAAAGAGAAAAATGCGTCAGATCGCAGAAGTTGGTGTTTGACGAGTGAACGGAAAAGTTAGTGGACGAAAATTTGCGCCAGACACATGTTTTGTGTGGAGGATCAGAGAAAAGTGAAGGACGTCTGCATCTATATGCAGAAATGTATATATATATATATATATATATATATATATATATATATATATATATATATATATATATATATATATATATATATATAAATCAGTCCGAATCCAATGCTTCTCTGATATTAAGCACTCTTAAGCAATGCCATGCATTGCTTGAAAAAAAATTAGTAGTCAAAATATGCGTTATAGAGGAATTAAATTTACAAATTGAAGTACATAATATTTGAAAAGAGTGCATTGTTAGATAGAGCGAAATTTGGTTATCTGAAAAGTTCTTTCCCGAGGCACAATTTTGACTCTGCAATCTCATTGGTGGTACTAGTTTTACTATTAAAGAGCACTTTATAAACCTAAAGTCATTCTGAATATGCTCCTTAGAAGCAAGTGGTTGTGAAAAGGTATGCATGACTAGTTTCAGATTACGTAATAGTAGTTAAGTTATATGAAATTAGTAATAAGTTATCAATAGAAGCTTTGCAATTGAATTTAACAAATGAGAAGGGGCTTTAAGATAATATTCTTTCAACTGAAAAAAATTGTTAAGTCATGACATGTTTAAACGGTTATTATGGTATATCAATGCGCTTTTTGCGTCTAAAAATTTGCCCCATCAAACTTACTTTCAAACTGTGTCATTAGCCAACCGAGTCAACAACCTGATGGTGTATTTAAAGTGCATTAATCCCGCATTCTCGAACATTCAAGAAGACTACTGACGCGTCACTGCTACGGAAATAAACTTCTTCTGTACAGGTCCTAGCCTCCTTGCACTTTTCTTCACGGCCATTTTAGTCAGAACAAAACAAATCCTGATAAATTGGCCCAATTCTAGGGCTTATTTATAGCAAAAATTGTCTAAATATCGAAAAACATATCTGACGATGATGAAGATCCAAGAGACTTTTACTTTCCTTCTTTCCTTGGATGATCTTTTGACTCGATCGACCATTTCACACGAAATTCGCAACACTCACACATACGTCCGTGAGTGCGAAATGCAAATTTCAAACACGGTAGCATTTTCCTCCATTACAGAGCATTCAATTACTGTTGGGCCTATTAATAAGAAACACGTGCCAGACTTGTCAATGCAACATAATGTAAAGGTAAAAATCAGAGTTTCGTTTTAGCCAAGACATCGCGTGAGCCATTGTGGTTGTTGTGTTGAATCGATAATAAATATCTTACTTGGCGATTGTTTCAAACAATATTTTCGAGCCTCATGTGTTGACGTTGGTGGAGCTTTTGCCACGTTTACCTTTCGAAAGTACTATTCGGTCAATGAAAATAACTGCGTTATACATGATCATAAGACATATTTCTAAATAATATTCCAAAACGTCTAGAGACAAGATAATATTCCAAAACGTCTAGAGAATCTGTGCCACTTGACTTAAATAATTTGTTGTGGAGATGGAAATGGATCAACAATTAAATACAAAAATGACTCAATAACAAATACATAAATACATGCACACAGTCTTAAACCAGTACAAAAATGTATAATTTTAAAAGCATATAATGGAATCATTAACATGTTTTCTGCTATTTCTGATTAACAAATTTTTAAGTTCTACGTTTTAAGTTTTTATGAATTGGTTTTTACTCTTTGTCAGAATTCAAAAAGAGAGGCTTTATTTAATGCTTTATTAATGAAGCACACATGTCTGCATGTAAATATTAATATATTTGTACGTTTGAACATACATACATATATGCATTATATGTGCCGGTGATTATGAAAGTGGCCGAAGTCAAGAATCTAAAAAAAAACAAGTTTATATTACCATAATCTGGAGCAATCTTTGCAAAATTGAAAACAATTGAATCGATTGAGTTGGTTGTTGCGACACTAAACATAATTCAGTTCATGTTCAAACTCAAACCTTCAAATACCTTGAAACGAAAAATTATCAATTAGACCACTTTCATAATCACCGGAACATATGTATACTTAAACCAAATCTATTACTCAATTTGGTTTAAGTTTACAGATAATACCCATAAATATATATGGTACTCATAACATAACTTCATAAATGCTAATACCATATTTAAAATTCATAGATTCATTCTCTGCAATTACTTGCCTATGCATATGCCTTTGAAGAAAACATGCTGTGTGAATTATATATTTCTAACCAACGCTATTTGCACATAAACGTATCAACGCAAACATACATATCTGCACTCTCAGAGATAGAGGGACAGAGATAGAGGACGTTTATGTGCAAATAGTGTTGGTTAGAAATATATAATTCACACAGCATGTTTTCTTCAAAGACATGTAGCTACATAGAATGAACAAATCTAGGAATTTGATCTCTTAAGGACAGATAAGCGTACGCAAAGGTGTTTTGATATCCAAATGTGTTCTTGGTGTCTCTATCTCTGAGAGTGCACATATGTATGTTTGCGTTGATACGTTTATGTGCAAATAGTGATGGTTATAAATATATAATTCACACAGCATGTTTTCTTCAAGTCATGTAGTTACATAGAATGAATGAATCTAGGAATTCGATCTCTTAAGGACAGATAAGCGTACGCAAAGGTGTATTGATATCCAAATGTGTTCTTGGTGTCTCTATCTCTGAGAGTGCACATATGTATGTTTGCGTTGATACGTTTATGTGCAAATAGTGTTGGTTAGAAATATATAATTCACACAGCATGTTTTCTTCAAAGACATGTAGCTACATAGAATGAACAAATCTAGGAATTTGATCTCTTAAGGACAGATAAGCGTACGCAAAGGTGTTTTGATATCCAAATGTGTTCTTGGTGTCTCTATCTCTGAGAGTGCACATATGTATGTTTGCGTTGATACGTTTATGTGCAAATAGTGATGGTTATAAATATATAATTCACACAGCATGTTTTCTTCAAGTCATGTAGTTACATAGAATGAATGAATCTAGGAATTCGATCTCTTAAGGACAGATAAGCGTACGCAAAGGTGTTTTGATATCCAAATGTGTTATTGGTGTCTCTATCTCTGAGAGTGCACATATGTATGTTTGCGTTGATACGTTTATGTGCAAATAGTGATGGTTATAAATATATAATTCACACAGCATGTTTTCTTCAAGTCATGTAGTTACATAGAATGAATGAATCTAGGAATTCGATCTCTTAAGGACAGATAAGCGTACGCAAAGGTGTATTGATATCCAAATGTGTTCTTGGTGTCTCTATCTCTGAGAGTGCACATATGTATGTTTGCGTTGATACGTTTATGTGCAAATAGTGTTGGTTAGAAATATATAATTCACACAGCATGTTTTCTTCAAAGACATGTAGCTACATAGAATGAACAAATCTAGGAATTTGATCTCTTAAGGACAGATAAGCGTACGCAAAGGTGTTTTGATATCCAAATGTGTTCTTGGTGTCTCTATCTCTGAGAGTGCACATATGTATGTTTGCGTTGATACGTTTATGTGCAAATAGTGTTGGTTAGAAATATATAATTCACACAGCATGTTTTCTTCAAAGTCATGTAGTTACATAGAATGAATGAATCTAGGAATTTGATCTCTTAAGGACGCAAACATACATATGTGCACGCTCAGAGATACAGACACCAAGAACACATTTGGATATCAATACACCTTTGCGTACGCTTAAGAGATCAAATTCCTAGATTCGTTCATTCTATGTAGCTACATGTCTTTGAAGAAAACCTGCTGTGTGAATTATATATTTCTAACCAACACTATTTGCACATAAACGTATCAACGCAAACATACATATGTGCACGCTCAGAGATACAGACACCAAGAACACATTTGGAAATGAATACACCTTTGCGTACATTTATCCGTCCTTAAGAGATCACATTAATTCGAATAATTAAAAGACGCACCCGCAGAAACAAAATGAAAAACTAATTCACCTGTGAAAACGAAGTCTTCAGCGAGCGAATGGGGGGATGATGGGGAATCGCAATCGAACAAAAGTTGCGCCCGTCTCCCAAAATAAGATAGACAATTCTTCCTTCGGAAAAATCGAATCTCGGGATGGGAATGGCTTCTATCGAAGCATACGTAAACAGCCCCCCAGTGTGCGAGCAATTAATCCTAGTGGAAAAAGTGATTTCTCTTGGAATGACTCGAGTTTTCGAAAGGCTAAGTAGATCGGGTTGAGAGTAATTCGGTATCTCCGGTTAGTTTCTATTTTTAGCACTCTAATTAACTGTGAAGATATGTAACTCGTATAGTGGCGTATTATTATAAATAAAAGTAATCAAATGGTTGGAGAAATTCTTTTTGGCTTATAAACGTATTCGATTATTTCTTCTTTTGGGAGAGATATAGCGAGTTTTATTCATTTATTTATCAAAAATCCACGTATAAACATACATTCAAACGTGAACTACTGCAAATTACAAAAATTATGAGACGAGCATTTCTGATTAGAAATTAATTTTAAATAGTGGTATAAACATCTTTTTAACCATTTTTAGTTCAATCGTGAATTGAAATGAGACTGTGGATTATTCAAGTGCTATAATTTTCCATAATAAAACCATAACTGAATTTTGATGTAAATGAAATAAAGATATATCCTTTAATATTTAGTATAACTTAGCTAACTTCACCTTCTTTCATTATGTAGTAATTTAAACGAATTCATTTAATAATTTACCAAAGGCAGAGCATTCAAAGCATAGTCTTCTTTATTACCCTAAATAAACTAAACTTTTGGAGCAGAACACAGTAACCAAACTGATATACTAGCTGATTAAATTTATTAAAGTGCTACTTTTACACCGTAGTATACATATAGCATCCGTGTATGTTTAAGCTTGTGCGTTTGTGATAGTGCTTTTATTAGATGATTTGAGCGCTCACCGGATATAACTTACACATATTAAGAAAAATTTTAGGGGAAGTTGCAAATCTTGAATAAACCAGATTTTGATTTCATTCATTTATGGACCTAACAAGGTTTTGGAGACATTTATTTAAAATTAATTTCCAATCAGAAATGCTGATTCCTTCTATTTATGGCTTCAATTTTATGTGTGAAGAAAATGCTCATACTCATTCCACGCATGATGCAACACTTCAGCTCCACACACGTAAAAGAGAAGCTGATATAGGTAAGGGATCCGTAATCGAACTCAGCCAGGGTGAGACTCTGAACCCAAAGTGAATAAGAAAGGAAATAAATTTAGAACAGTAAAAGATATAAATTAGGGGTAGAGGAGGAATTAAAGAAATTAAAGGGTTCAATTAATATTATATATATATATATATATATATATATATATATATATTTTATATATATATATATATATATATATATATATATATATATATATATATATATATATATATTATATTGTATTATATTATTTGGGAACTTTTCTCAAATTGCAGAACGAAAATGGCGTTTCTCAGAGTCTTCATTACCCAGAACGTTCACCCCAAGGCTGCACGCATAAATTTTACCATATCAGCAAAATAAAACTCATTAATTTCTTCAAAAGAAATTAAAAGTTTCCCGAGGGAAACTCGCAACTTCCCAATGTGCCCTAATCTCGAATAAAGTTATCACAACAACAATTATAAATAACATCCAATTCATAAACGTCTAAAATGTAGCAGTCCCATTATCTTAAGCCTCGCTTACATACGAACAACATAAATTCACTTTCATTTTAATCCGTAGCAAACGCATAATTCCCATTTCTGCTTTTCTCACTGTCTTTTAAATGAGAAAACTCGCGGCGTATTACTAAGCCACTGGAAAAGAATCTCGCAATCGTACAAAAGTTATTTTAACTAGATCGAGGTTCATAATCTGTCACGTACTCTCGTTTGAACGATCTCTTATCTCCAAATATAAATCTCAACTTCTTTTAACAAGGTCCTGACATGCTTTCCCCCCTCCCCTAACGCCTCCTCCCACCCCTTTCCCATTTCTGTATATTTCTCGCGCAAAGGTACAAAATTAAAATAACTGTGGAATGCTCTCTGTCCTCTGGAAAGAAATGCAATGGTGAAAGTGTACTAATAAAACACGCAACCTCCGAATAGGTTGGGCACAACGCTTAATCACTTCCAAGAGACACATAGAAAACTTAAGTTCAGTTTCTGTAAAAGGCGCTGACACGCAAAGAGAGAGACCGAGAATTCACACGGGCACGTTAAGAATATATTTTGCAAAGAAATTGTCTCGCTCACGTCCAGGACTTGGAATATGGTTTCTGATTGAAATAGTCCTTATTACAGAATATATAAAGCAACATTTACCGTGAAGACTAATTACAAGTGTGCATAAATAGCGGCAGTGACACAAATTAATGCGGCTAGACTAATAAGTTTTATGTAAAGTTGCTCTTTAGCATTATGCACACAAAAATTTCTTTTTTTTACTAAACATTATTTTACTCTTCATTAAGATATCACTTTGGCTAGATCTAAATTTTAGGGTAAAAGTATGTTACAAAGAATAAAGATTTTACCAGTGTCGTTCGTTAAATGTACGTTTAGAACAAAATGAAATATTATCGTCATAATTTAATGCTTCATTGAGTTTTGCATTTAGTTTGTTATTTTACGAATAAATTTGCGTAATCTCAACTTCCTTACCTTATATTTCATAATTTGCCACATTTGATTTGCATTTTTATCAGTGTTAAATCAAGTAATCAGTATCTCTTCTTTAGATGGTGCAGCAATAAATAGATCTTTACAATAAAGCTCAATTTATTAGGAGTCCTTTGTTGTGATGAATAATGAACTCCTGCTTTACCTGAATTACGAGGATTTCCTTTAAAACATACAGCAGTTGTTTTCTTTGTAACGGTCACTACTGAAGTAGCGTTTATGTGAAGCTATTCTATTAACAAAGCAAACACACAAAAGAATCATTTTCACTTTGATGAAGATAACTGCCTTTCCAAAGATGTTGGTCATAAAGCGTTTTATTATCTAAATTTAATTTTCCCATAGCATGAGCTGTATTCAATATAAAATTACTATTATAAATAATAAATGTTTATCCATCATTTTGGAGGTATATGAAGAGTACAGAAGGTGGGTAAATAAAGGGGATTCATTGAACGTTTTAATATTATACAGCATATTAAACTAAGTAAATGCCCTCGCACTAAGTCTACCCTCGCGACGTTTACCAATTTGATTATTCAAGAGTTTGCTATTTATCAGAATTTTTTTTTAACTTTCACAGGCAATGTCCTCAGAACAAATGCCTATCTTGTTGGTGAAAAACAAATTGCAAAATTTAAAGTTGTGGGACGGGGGAGACTTGCAAACATCCAAAGATTTTTCCCTTCCCAGGGTTTTTGTGCCCTTACACGCCTCTCTTTTAGAGAGCACCGACTATAACTAGTAAAATTTATTTTTGGGGGTGTCAGCACACAACAAGGAAATAACACCATGGAAAATAAACAAAAAAATATATAAAAAAACGTAAACGATATGATAAGAACAAATAGTCTCGTAAAATTTGGCCTAAAAAAGTCCATATTATATTATATTATATTATATTATATTATATTATATTATATTATATATATATATATATATATATATATATATATATATATATATATATATAATATATGAGGGGGTAGGGGAACTTACAAATTTAAATTGAAGAGGGAAAAAACTGACAAATTCTTTTTGTGCAGAGATCTATAATCGACTTAGAAACAGTCACCCTCAGCGATTTCCCACAGTGGGTATTGTGACCCGCTGAAGGCCGTGTCAAACTCTCAATTGAAACATATTTTGAGAGTGATAGCTCTATTATACCATCTGGGGAAGAAAAATAAATCTACACACAATGGACGCAGCGGTCACGGCCATATTCATAGCCTAGGACAATCTCCTGTGGAAAAAAAATATCAATCAAATGGTTGACTGGCAAAAGCAAAGGAGAGAGAACTTGAACATCCTGTGATGTTATAATATCAGGGAGCTTTGTCCTTTTTGTAGGTTTCACACATACCCGGAAATAGGACAATACAATTCGAGATTGGGTGCGTATGTTTTCAGGATTTCGTTATACAATTATCTAATTACTGCAGACACATTTTTAACTGTATTGGCTATTTCTACGCAACGTTTTCATCCTTGAAATTGAAAACAAAGAAAAAAATACACAGCAGTTTAAAGTAAAATAAAACAATAAAATGAGCTTAAAAGGAATGAAAATATTAACTCATGTTAATCGGATAAGCTTTATATTCCCTACATATTTAATTTTAATTCCCTATATATTTCGCAGGGGTGAATTACTCTTATTTTTCATTTTTTAAACACTCCACAGCCCACCAACACAAAATGATATAAATAAATACATGAGTAAATAGGATTGATTACTTCTCTGTCTTGACGGTGCTGACATTATTATTATTGTTTGAAGGATAATTCAGAAATAATCACGAAGTTTGCTTTCAATTGTAATCTGAAGTTGGTTTTCCTTCATGCATTAACATTCACTTTTAAACATTTATACATTTTTCTTCTTTAATCGAAAATGGCTGCATCTTCCACCTTACTATGGGAAACATTTATGGGAAAAACTCCTTCTGTCAAGTTTGTTTTTGGAAGATAATAGATTGGTGCAATTTTGACCATATATATATATATATATATATATATATATATATATATATATATATATATATATATATATATATATATATATATCGGAAGACAATAAAAACAAACTTCAATGTAGACAAGCTATTCCCATCATAAATAAATGAAATATATTCTTGAAAATTCATAATTATTCGAAATGTATGCAACTTTTCTAAAAATTCATATTTAGCCATTTCTCCAACAAGAGAGTGAAAAGATAATCTTCTCTCACTGAGGTATTGCAGTATGCTTTCCCTCATTGTTAATTCTGTCCCCGCATCATTGCTGTCTTCCAATTTTCTTTTTCCTGCTGGATAATCCTCCAAACAGAAGCAGGTGAAACGGAATTGACGAGCCATGGGACAGGTCCATGTTTGGACGTAAGGGGAGAAGGTAGGCGGTGATGGATGATCGACGAGGGCATCTGGAACCCCGTAAACGTTCCAGCTGCTCTATCTCCCACCTCGACCATCCCGAAAATTAGGGATCCTCACCCTGATCCAGATTTTTCTGAGCAGCCACCTAAATGCATTCTGTTCTTCTGAATCCCGAATGTATGGTTTTTAAATCCCCCCCTCCTGTTATAAATGATCCCAGCCGCCTCAGGTCAACGGTATCAGTTTCGCGTCGATTAGCACAGAAGAAAACGTCCAAAGGATAATGAGCCAGGATTTTTATGCTCATCAGTCATGCTTTCCGATTTTTCCCCGGGAATTTGTTTTTGTCCGGGGATGTGGGAAATGAATGATTTTCGAGGGAATGGAAGGCCACCCTTCCATCCCCCCCTAATCGAAAAGAACCGTCGTTTATAGTTAGCTTTCCATTTAGAGATGGGGACAGGGATCTAAAGCAGTTACAAGATGAAAATGTTCTGATGTTTTGTAATTTCCTTCACAAATAATTTTAAATGCCAAACGTAACTCTTTCCAATTCATCATAAAAAAAATATATAAGTTGATTAAAATCAAGCAATCAAGTTCAGCATTGTAAAATTCAAAATTAATGACAAATAAGATTACGTCTCCGAAAGCTTATATTATATATATATATATATATATATATATTTATTTATATATATATGTAATATTTTAAATATTATGTCCTCCATTCTAGCATTTAAACTTCCTTTCCTAAATCCAATCCCCAGTGATATTAATTTATCGCTTTAAAACCCTTAGCCACAGAACTTCCCATGAATCGCTTGCCTTTGCATTTCTACACGTGCAAGGAATTCAGGAGTGAGTTAGCATCGCCAGCCCCTAAATCTGCTGACCCTACAAATAATAGCCACATGTTTTTTTTTTCGCTCTCTCGCGTTTAATGTTGAAAGGTGATATTTCCGAGCCATTCTTCTGGAATGAACGAATGTACTTTTGTTGCTCTAATAAACGATTCGGCCCGACTGCTTCCAAATTTAATTTTATCTCTTTCAGGTTGAGTCTAGCCATGTAAATGTGAGCTATTTTTTCCTTTCAGGTTATAATTTAAGGATGTGATGTAATGGATACATTCCATAGATATATACGTTTTTTAATAAATGAGCTAGAGAATACGTGAAAATTCTAATTTACTCAATCTGTTCCAAGATAAATGTCCCATTTAACACTTGAAAAAAATGTACAAATGTTACACTTAATTTGGGACAGAGGGGGTAATAATTATTAATAGATAATTTTACATAAGAATTACAATTTTTTTAAGGATATGAATTTTGATTATGTCATTTCAATTATACTATATTTGGATTCCAACATATTCGAAATTCAAATAATTTGGATAAAAATTACGGAAAAAAAAAAATCTGGAATATCACTATTTGTTAGATTAAAATAAATCGAAGTCCCCTTTTTAGAACTATATTTCCTAGTCCTATAAATTACTACTCTCAGTTAATACATTTTTGCCTCTTCCATCCCACATGTAAACCGTTTCGTATTGAAAATCCTGTGGTGATACTCTAAGTGCTAGGTGTCTCGCTATTGCAACTAGATTTGCAAAGATAAATCATTTAGCTACAATGGCGATGTATAATGTGAACTTGAAATCATTGTATACATATGAATGTTCCATAGTAATCTCGGTTCATTTTACATAACGATATTATCCTTTTTTAGGACCTCTGTCGCCACCGAGGTATGTTTATCTTTAATCACACCTTCTCAAAATAGCCATGTGTTTAATGATCATGCTGACACTGCGGAGTTCGAGACGTCATTAATCTTTACTTATTTTAGGTTGTCTCTCTACTCAGAATTCATCATAGCCTCACATAAATCGTAAAATACATAAAACTAAATGGTAAAGAATATTTGGAAATCCAATACTTTGCGGTTGAATTTACTGTTAAATGCATAAATATTATTAGAATCCGGGATTTCTATTATCCTCATACCTCATACTATGCGACAAAATTTATGCATTCTGAAGATGGCTACGGCTACAATGAATTGGATACGATTGTGAATTTTGCCAGAATTGGTTTGAATAACAACTGGGGAGAGAAGTAAAGATTACAACGTGCTACCCAAGGAGTTCAAGAATGAAATACGTAAAAAAAAATTTGTAAGTTAATATTAAGCGACAATGGAAAATTTTGTTACTTTTCACTTCTCTAACCCCTGAAATAAAAGCCACTTTCACCACCAGAGGATTAAAACCGACAGCGACGAAAGAAATCTGTAAATCGAAAATGCAGTATTTAAATATACGATGAAATACCATAGTAATGATTTTTTCTAACTGTTTGATGACACAAGCATGCTAAATTATCAACTCACCGTTCGGAATCTTTACTTAGAGTTATATAATTAAACAAAAGAAAACCCCATGATTTAATGCCCTAGATGCTCTTTTCTGTGGCGCATTATTCTTGTGTATCTTTCTTGCGTTTCTCAGTGCCTAGGGTCAATCTAAATGTGCATTCACGCCAGACATTTTAAAACGGGTTATGATGAGAAAGGTATAAGATGTTTAATGGTTCGCGGATTCATTACAAATTTTCGAGCACTCGAGAACGTTTCGCACGAAAAAAAAAAAATGATACTTTATTACACGAAATGATTCAATCGATTTGTCTCTCACATAATATTCTCAACCATTGAAAACGATTATCTATAAAACCACTTTACCTATCTGGCTGATGCGTTTCCCATCTCACGCATGAAATAATCATAACTTTTTTTTCTCCCTTACCAGTACATTTCTTCAATATTTTTTCTTTTCTTTTGAAATGTTTCGATCAAATATCTTCCTTCTTTCATCTCAAAAGTTGCCATTCACGGAAAGAGGAATAAATGCTTGGATATTTTATTTCAATGAAATTGGAGATTATTAAGTTCCGCTCAGAGGGAAATGCAGTTCGTGGATGGGGCTTTTCAAAGACCATTTAGGGATTTTTAATTCCGAGAAAATTGCTAATGAAGACTTTTTTTTTCATTACGAAACTTATGAGTTCGATGTTGAAGAAGACTTATGTGTGACAATATAATTTAAAATAGAGTTTATAAAAATAGCATTCGATCGAAATTATTATCAGGTTGTAAAATCTCAGGTAGTAAAAAGAACATTTTTGAGTTAATTGGATTTTTTACAGGAACACCCTGGCAATGGTGCTATGGTAAAGATTAAACATTACAAATTATATAAAAAAAATTGTCATAAAATAAGAAGTTGCGTTTTTATCTTTTTATATAAACCAAGCCTAGAAAACTGTTTCTCCCGTGTTTCAAACCTTCCGGAGAAATTGTTTTATTTTAAAAAGGTGAGATTTTAAGTATTTAGTTAATATTTTGCAACATTAACAAAATTCATGCTTTATATTAAAAATTTTATAACTTTCCACTGAAGCTAATAGACTTATGCAGATTTGATCATTTACGAGTTCCCCGAATTAATTTTTAAGATTTTGCACAGCCAACAGTTATGCTAACATTATAGGTCATATAATTTTAAGATTGCAAACAAAATTCAGTAGTGTATAAAGCACATTTATTGACTGCATTGTACTGCATTGGATCTAACTGTGTTTTGTAAACTTCAATAGTTTATCTGGTATTTTAAACTGTACTCGTATTACATAGCGTACTATACTTACAGAATTGACTCTCTCTCATTTTGTGAGTACGTGCATTTGCCTGTGTTGTTGATCATGTGATTTAAAATTTATATAGCGTACTAGGCAGTGAAGAGTATTGTTTTGTTTTTTAAGTGGGTATGAAATAAAGCTAAAACACAAAGATTTATGGTTCGGGAGCAAAGAGTATTCGTTCGTCTTTCTTCGGGATCCTGCGCCCATAGTCCAACTGAACACTGGTTGGAATATATTCCAGACCAGATATTAGGAAGCAAGAAAGATTCAGTACAAATAATTATATGGACACAATATTTTAATTTATCTTTGGTTCACCACATTACGTCACAGGTGAAGCAACATATGTGACATGATTTGTGTAGAACAATTTTTTGGGTTAAAACTGGATTTTAAAAAATATTTCAAAAGCCTTAAGAAAATCTACATAGACCACTAAGAGTATTGTGCTTTTGTTCTTTTATAAAATCTCAAATTTTTCTTGAGAACAAATTAAGCATCCATGTTGTTGCTGTTGTTGCTTATGCCACTTGACCGACAGCAACATCAAAAAGTCCTGAAAGCTATGGGCGATGAAGGTGCTGCTCTTGTTTTGACTGGCACCACAAGGGTCGGAGTCCAACTTGTCCAAAGGACCAGTCCCGTAATTTTGAGCCGAGTCAAGTGACGAGACCGGAACATTTGACCCCGCGCCTCCAGAGGTAATTTTGAGAACTTGGAGGACATTGCAGTCACGACAGATATTACGTGCACCAGCCGCCCTTAGTGTACACGGCAGTAGATTTGTCAGCGACAAGCATCGAACCAGGGACTTTCAGATCACTAGCCCGCTGCCCTTGCCAACTGGGCCACTTAAGCATCCCGCATAAGCATCCATAATATGGCAAAATGAATTCAGGTGACCGGAGAGAATTCTGTAGATTTCGATTAAAATTTGAACAAAGAAGTCCTTTATCAACTCAAAAATAAATGTTTCAGCATTTTTTTTTTCGAGAATCTTTCTGAAATATTTTAGAAAAGTCTAACTGAACAGGCTACCTAACCCCAGTTATAAAATAATCAAATATTAATCCACAATCAATTGTTAGGAATGCGTAGGTTCATATTGATTAATTTCATCATACGGCCAATTTTGCAGATGTTTTCAATTTTACAGTCAGCTATTTCCCTGCAGTGAGTCAGACTATGGATACCAAAGCTTGGATGGGTATTTTGTCTGGCAAACAAAGTTATACGTTGTTACCTTACATGAGGAGGAACCTCACCTGTTCGGTAATTTATGAGGGAGATTGTAACAGATGTTCGGCGAAGGAAAATTTATCTACTGTACGGATGAATGGATCATTATTTTTTTTAATGGAACTTAAAATTACGCCAGACTATTATTTCTACGGTAAGTACTGAGATGGGTGGATAATTATTTTAGACCACGAGCACTATTATAGTGATAGATATCGAACTATCTATACAAGATTGAGAGGAAAAAACTAAAAATACTTATTAAATGCAATTTTATACTAGGATACCTAACCACAATTATAAAATAATTAGAAATTAATCCACAATCATTGTTAGGAATGGGTATGTTAGGTTATTGGTAGGTTAAGTGTTAGGAATGGGTAGGGATGGTAAGACATATATCAAATTTAATTTTATAAAATCCTAATGTTGGAAATTATGTTTCGTTGACAAATTAATAAATCCGTTAAGTGATAAATATTCATCTATACATTAATCCATACACAACTGAAAGATTATATACAAAACGTCCAATATTACGAATGTAAATCTCATAGACAGATTTTTTGCTGATGAACTAACATATTTCACTCTCAATATCTGAAAAGCAATTTTCATAATACAGTGGAATCTCGATCTATCGTTTTTAAAGGAACCGACTGAACTGAATGATAAATGCGGGAAAACGATAGATCCGGTAGCATAACAAAGCAATATGATCGTTGGGACTGGGTGAAATAAACGATACATACGGGAAAACGATGATTCGGAAAGCGATCGATCGCGATTCCACTGTAGTTGAGAGAAAGAAAGAACTTTTCACTGTATAAAACAATTTATTTTAGAAAGGTATTCTGTGTTATACATTAAAAAAGATATTCTTTACTGTATGAAAAAAAAAATCAACATTTTAAGGGCAGAGCAAATGTTGCTTTTAATGTTATTAACGAATGCATCGAAAGTCATGCTAAAACAAAACGATAAATAACAATATTGGGAAATTATTGCAACTAAACTTAACAATTATAAACACTTGTAACCAAAATTAAGGATCAATTAATACGTAATTTGTATATGAATTGATGTGAAATTATTTCTATATCGAAAATATTTACGGTAAAAAAAAGTAGTGAAATTACGCTATAAATTTCGAAATTAGATTTTCCTGGAAATCTGGTTTTCCTTGAGGATTAAAATTTTTCAAACGTGAAGCTTGATAAATTTTTAAATATGAAACTTAGTGGTAATAAAAATTAAGCTAGCTCATTTGAAATTGTAAATAATTTATTGGTAAAATTTTTCAGACCATTTTTCCAACTTTTGTTCGAAATTTTTATTTATTAAATCAAATATTTCTTTCGTATTACCAAACAGCTTACAATAAATAAAGATAAAAAATTAAAAAGCAAATTGAAACAAAATTATTGTAAATCCATAAAATGTTTAACAATATGCTCCTTTTCATCAGAGAAAGGTCTTTTTCATTGTTGTTTTCGAATCTTACTCTTTTGGTAAAATGGCAATAACTTAAGTTTGAAATTGAAATTATTTTGCCTATAAAGAACTCATTTAGTGAAACCGTGTTGCTCATTTAAAGTTTGTGATTAGAAACTGCAAATACTTCGTAAAAGAGCAAAGATAACTATTTAGTGATCCTCAACATGTTGAAAATTTCTGCAAAAGCTAAACATTTTATTAAGCAATGATACACTAACAATTAACAATTAACAATTAAATTTTAAAAAATTATAAACCTCGGTTACTAACCTAAATTATCCGCAGTTCCGTATGATAAATAACGAAATTTACTCATTTTTCATCGAGACAGTCTCATAACAAAAGCGTACACGAGCAGCGTAAAGCGCCAAGAAAGAAAATCCTAATTTAAATGGTAATGCCTGTCAGCTACATAAACCGTTATGAAAAAAGTTGAAAGAATTTTTTTTTTTTTAAATGAGTGTGTAGATGACTGCAGATGGGCGTATATCAATATATTTCTTTCGTTTTCAATAACAGCAACAAATCTGCATAAGAAATACCATTTTTCAACCTAGAACGAGGTTTTGATTTCGCTTCTTAACAGTGCTGTTCTACTTTTGCAGAGCCATCACAAAATCTAAAGACTTTTATGTTAACTCGTTACGCCCCTTACCCGTTCTATACAGGTAAATGAATCTTCTAAAATAAAATTGCATAATAAAGCACACCATTGATAAGAATGGGAAGAAAGTATCCATGTTCAAAGAAAAGAATTTATTGTTCCTTATATAACACGGCGAAATATTATTCTGAATGGAAGAAACTTTTATACCTCTTTAGTTATTATTATTAAAATTTTTCTATTTATTTTTTGATCAGAAGAATGATGCGGAAAGAATACTAATAGCAGAAACACGATAAAAATTATAATTCTTAGAAATTTGAACATAAAGATAATTTACAATTTAGCAACTCTGAGGTAACTTGCATTAATCCTGCAAATGCCTCTGATTTAACTACACAATAGAACATTTAAATGTAAAAAACATGGTGAAACTATACGTGATGTTTTGATAATATTATATACAGAGGAAGGTTTTTTAAACGGCTATGTACATATTACTGGAGCTTACAATCTTTAAATTTATGTACTCTGGGAAGATAAATATTTCAGAAAAGAGATTCAATCCTTTGTCCGATTTTCTGCATTTATTTAATTGGAGAAATAATTACTTGCAGTATTATCTACAAATTTTATTGCTGTGCGAGATCATCAAAAAATTAATTAAACCGACAGTTAGTGAAAGTTCATATTATATATTTCAGATGACTCAGTATGCTTCTCGTTTATTTCCCTTAGCATTGTAAGCATGAGTCATATGAAACATTTGAATATTTGATCATTTCAAATGTGAATTTATACTTTTTAATTTATATTAACTTAAGTATGTATGCGTTAACTGATGTTATAGGAGTTAAAAAAACAATAAAATTAATTTCGTCGGTGTTTCTTTACATAATAAATGCATAATTGGTTTAATTTGACAAAAACAAACAGCCCAGATAGACCTTAAATAAATTGAATTTGTTCAGAATTCATTAAAATGAACAATAAAATGATGGATTCTGTGTGCTTCACGCTGATTTTCCTTAGCAATGTAAGCATGGGTCATATGAAACATTTGAACACTTGATAATTTCATATGAATTAAACTTTTTAAAATTTGTTTTAACTTAAGTATAGGATATACTTAAGTACGTTAACTTAAGTACATCCTATAATATGATGCAGATTTCCTATGAGGGAAGGTCACTAAAAATATCTGTATTTTTTAGAAAATTCATCTCCGAAGACATACTAATAGTTAAGAAACACACATAATATACTTTTCTTAAAATTATATCTTAACCATCCAAAAAGTCCCAAATTTTACAATGTATTCATTCACTATATTATTTAAGGACCATCTATCATTTTTTAACTTTGCACTGATTTCTTGCGCTCATAATATATTTAGCCTGGGAATTCCCCACACCCTCCCCATCAAAAGAAAAGTTCCTTCCATTTTTACGAAAAAGTGTCTTTATTTTTTTCCGATTACCACAAAATTCCTTTGAATTGGTGTCTTTTAGGAGTTCTTTTTTACAGTGAACCTTAACATGAATATTCATAATTAATTTTTTAAAACCAAAATTAGGTTTTTCTTGAATAATAACTTCAAAATTTGTTTATTTAGAAAGGATACTTACTCGAGACATTGAATCAATTAAATCGCAAATATACAGTCAGTGACTTACCTGAAAGAAAAAAAAAATATTATTTAGAATATTTTTCTATATTTTATCTACAAATAGTTAAAAATAGTTAAAATACAATCATAA
Organism: Dolomedes plantarius; assembly: GCA_907164885.2. Classification (NCBI taxonomy): domain Eukaryota; kingdom Metazoa; phylum Arthropoda; class Arachnida; order Araneae; family Dolomedidae; genus Dolomedes; species Dolomedes plantarius. The sequence goes on along the minus strand of OU015492.1, from coordinate 102,863,712 downwards.
AAGTTAGTGTCAAATATAATACACATCTGTTACTAATATACCCTGATATAAATGCATAAGTATTTATTCTAAAAGTCATAGTAATCATGTCTGAGGTGGCGTTCAATGATTTGAGTATCTTTGACAAATAACACGCACGTGGGGACAAGTGCATGCGTGTGTGGAGAGCGGGAGTTTCTAGAAGCCACACACTAAATTGCTGAAAAGTTTAAAATAGTCAGCATATTCAAAGATTGTGCAATATAAGGACTAACTATCAACCAGGAATTTTGCTCTCATCTGTTTCGCTTTCCTAGGAACAACAAACTCGTTCCAGTATGAACATTAAAAACAGAGCCATGGCTAACGCCTGTCTATTCATTCTGATTTCGTTGAATTCGCGCGGGATATAATGATTGCAATTATATTAGTGTTTGAAGCAGAAAAAAGTTATGAGATAGTTTATTGGTTGTGCGAGTTCTCACAATTAAACGTTTCTGAATACAATACAGAACACGTTTCCACCGCAGATCTTCCTCGTCACGACATTGTCATCCTTTCTACGGTACCCAACTCAAACGCGCCCAAACCACAAACAAAAGCAGAAAAATGAAATCACGAAACCCGTCTGGGGCAAAACAAAACAGCCCGCAAAGATAAAATGCGTTCTGGAACATCTCCAACACTGTTTCGCAACTGTGTGAATACAATAAACAGAAACCAGCGTTTCTCTCCAGGTCACAACAGGTGTGTGTGTTAAGATAGCCTTCCTCATCGAATTTCAACCCACATACCCCAGGTTTGTAAGGACGATGCCTGCGTAAATTATTAATCGAGCTTCTGCCGGTTGACGCCTCTGCCTCTGAACAGAGTTTCTTGGGTGTGTTCTTCTTCAAACAACACCTACACCGCTTGAAACATGACGTCGCTTTTGTATATCTCGACTTGGTATAATACATGCATGAAATACAGCTGCATGGGTTCAGCTCAGACTCCTTGGTAAACGTCGTGAATAGCCTTTCACCTTTGGAATTAATTCTTAGCGCGCAAAAATGTAAAAATAAAAAATTAGAGCAATTTTAGATGTTTTATTATTTTAATGAAGAGGACTGAATTCCATAGAATTTCTGCGTAAATGGATTCTTTATGTATATGCTTACAATGAAAAGGTTATGAATAGCATGACATGACATAAACCACAAACAGCAGACTCTTGAAAACCTGCGAACACCGTCTGTTGAGAGCGGACATTGATATCGAAGTTCAGAGGCGCTTGGTCCAGTGTTCTGACCACCACTACAGCTAGACACTCAGATAAAAAAAAATTCATGCACATATAATCTTTAGCTGATAAATTGGTTATATGTAGAATGTAACATTTTATACCAAACTGGTTGCATGCTATACTAGGAAACACATACAGGTTGACTAATTTGAATACAACGGTAAATATTGATAGAGAACCTACAATTAAATCTTTTTCTTGGAAGCTTTTCTAAGCTGAAGTATACTTATTCGTTTAATCTGTCAGCAAAACCACCACAGAAACACGTAGGGGAAAATGCAATTCACATTTTCTCCAGATTTCCTTAAGGCATGTAAAGATTAATTTAATAATTTGTTTAGCTGCAAATCAGGGAGTCTTTTTAGATTCCCCTCCTTTCACACAAATAGAAATAAATGCACAAAACACGAAATAAAAATATACCTTCCTCGCTTTTAGAGTTAACTGCCACAGAAATAACAGAGTCATTTCAGTTAGCATTATTCTGTGTAAAAAGCGTGTTGTTAAATGGAAAACACAGTTTTCTCGAAATTAATAGACCCTGTTTATGGATCCAGTCAAAGGTTTCCACATTTTTTGTATCAGTCACAAAATGCAATATGTGCTGTCCGTTGTAATGAAAGCATATCATCAAAATGCAAGTCCGCGGGTGAAAAAAATGCGAAAACGCTTTTGGTGTCAAGAGATTGGAGGTTAAAAGCCTGGCGAGTTTGAGTTGCGAAGTTCTGTGGGAGCCAATGTTGATTAATGGCAGCGATCTCTGCGTAAAAAGATTACTAGAAGGTTAAAATATGTTTAAAACACTGCGTCGGGATCAAGGGAATATTCGTATTTCGATTACAATGCTTGCGACCGTTTACAAGAATTCTCAGGTTTTCATTGTTGTTTCTGGCCCCAGGGTATAGCTAGCAATAAAAGGACTGGTCCGCAATGTGTTAATTACCTGAGCGAGTATCTCTCCATGTTGTTAATGGATAAACTAATCTAATACTTCATACGGAGCCGTCGACCTGTCTGTACTACAAATAAAAATACAGCGTCGTATACCCCACATCCAGCGTTCCCAAACTTCACAATCTATTAATGGGAAAATAAAACTTGCTTCTTTTCGTGTTTGTGTTTTGAAAGAAGCGTAAGTATCAACTTCCATGCAACAAACTTGGACAATTTGTCGTAAGCCTGGCAACGTGCAGACATGCGTGCGCACACAAGGGTCTTGAGGAAAAGTAATCGGAAATAAATCTTGAGCAAGTTTAAAAGATTGTGCGAGAATTGTTACCCGCAGAATAAAAGAATAAAAAAAAAACTTTCGCAACGAGCAGCGAAATACTAACAAATTAAACACTCTAGTAAATATCTAGACTTTTAACTACCCTCAGGCTCTTGAGAACAATAGGTGGCAAATTAAATGCTTGAATAATCACAATTGTTTTCGAACAAGAAATTACGAAGCAATTGAAGATATTTCCGAGACTGCCAATTCTTCGACGGTGAAAAAGGAACTTTTTAATCCGTTTATAACAATCGCAGAATTTCAGAGTACAGTTGTACAACAAAGGCAAATTATTTACTAATCGGAAAGTTTTATCAGTTGAGTAAAATCACTCGTTTTGTTGCTTAACTCATTTGAATAGTCTTTCTGAATCACATTAACTCGAGAAGCGTAAACGGGTGTATTAAGTTATTGTATTTTAAATTTAGAAACTTTGGATCACCTTGTTGGGAGTTTGGGGTTTTTAAGATTGCTCTCTTTAGTTTACGATTATATTGCAGAGTTAAAAATTATATTCGAAGGAGTTTTCTATGGAGTTGTGCTTTATGTAACTGTTTGGAGTAATATATAAGTGGAATATATTTGGCATATTTCTGAATCTTTTTAATACTAAGCTCTTGCTATTTTATGTTTTTTTAATGATTCTATGTTCTAATATTTATATACTTCTTTGGAGGCATGCAGTCTCTTGAAATATTAAACTATCATTACTCACTTAAAAGATCCTTTTGTGCTTTTATGTTAGATAATTATAACGATAAATTTATCTAAGATATGTGCTGCTTAAGAAAAAACTCTTTTGTCTTTTTGTAATTTTAAGGTACAATTAACACAAGTATTATCGAGACATTTACAAAAGTTAATTATTACTTAGCACGTAAGAAAACATGTACTTAGTCAACAAGTGAAGTTTGGGTGCCAGTATAAAGATATTGGCACTGACTATTAATAGTTTCTTAACTGCAGAAATATTCTTAACTATAGTCAACCGATGAACTTAACTGAGAACTGCAAAATCTTTGGTTTACAATCTAACTATCGAACAAAATAAAAACATTTTATGCGTTGTTAGGTTAGTGTCATTAGTTTACAATCCGCTAAATTCTGTTTCCAATCACAGTTCTTTTGAAAACCTGCACCGCCTCTTGCAATTGGCACTTCAGTGCAATTAAAATAGAAAACATATTACAATAACCTTAAGTAACCTTAAGTAAGAACGAGCAGCGTAAAAGGTGGAATGAAGTAGTGATACTAGTAGGATATTCCATGGAAAAAATAGCTGAGACGATATATGTTGAGGACGCTAATTTGGAGCCAGGATGAGCTTGATCGGTCCTCTGGCCTTGAAAAATAACCACGTGATTGAACAAGTTGAATAAATGAGCTCAAGGAAATGGACTTTAGGTGCAATGTTGTGTGATCTAATCCTTGATATCAATTGTTTCAAATTATGATAGTGATTAGTTATAATTCATTGTTTAGGTCTTAATTCAAGCCAAATATGACAAAAATTCTTAGTAATTTAAGTATTTAGATTAGTTTTCTAGGCATAAGAATCTCGGGAAATAATCAAAAGATATTTCACTAGAAAATACCTTACAGACAAAAATACTGAGACTATTTTTTTCTGTTTCCCCATTCTCTCGCTATTGTCCTTTACCAGAGGAAGTTTTTTTTTCTTAATTTGATGTATTTCGAATATTTGACAGGAAAAACTTTAATTAAGCCCTACTCTCTGAATTAGACGGATACCTGAAGCGCAACATAAACTTAATTGACACTCTAGCGGAATGTGAATTAGGGCGATGAATGTATTTAATACTACCCCCCAAAAAATACACGAAATTTAACTTTGCGGACATCTAAAAGCCATAACTTATGATCAAGTAGATATATTAGTAAAAGTTTCAGTCATGAAAAGTGTTTCCCAGGGAACCAAAAAAGGGGCCTCATATTTTAAGTGCTGATTAATTGGTACAGTCAGAAAGACACTTTCAAAATTGCTTTGCAGCTGTTGTTACCATTTCTTTTAATGATTTATTACCGCCGTACTCCAATTTAGACTCAGTCTCCAGGTAATGGAGGTTATTTCTTTGCACGCGCTCAGGTCATCACCTCAATCTATCAAACCCATGTTAAAAATGCCTAATTAGTTAATGGGCTAGAGAAGACAACGTAGAGGGACCTGTTGTTTCACAAGGAATTTGAAGCATTTGGATATGACAGCAGTTTAACGGTGTATCGATTTGCGAATTTGCAATATCTTATTAAGAACATTAGAGTTTAAGGCGTCTGTTTATACATGGCCCGATTACTACAGAAGAGTGAAAATTTCAAAGATAAATCGTTATGAAGTCGAGCCCAAAAAATGCATGTTTAAAGAGATATTAATAGAAAACGTGTCGAAATTTGGGAAAAGGTAAATTTTTTCAAACACGTCTAATTACAGCAGTGAAGTAGTTAGGATACAATACTTTAGATTAGCGAACAAGAGGCATCTTCTTAAAAATCTAGTAACATAATTTGTGATAAACTTTATAACATCATCTGGTTTCAAAATAAAAAAAAAATAATCATATGTTAATTTTTATGACGTACTCTTACATGCTTTAATATTGCGTCACAACTTAAAGTAGTCTCATAGTTGAATTCCACAGTGTATAATTTGTAAAATGTTTGCATCAGTTAAGCCGAATTCAATAGAAACTAAGCACAGTTTGTATCCTTGTATTATTAGAATAAAAATAGCTTGATACTTATTGGTATACATACATACATATATACATACAAACACGCACACACACACACATTATATTATATATTATAATATACATATATAATGGATACTCTATTGGAGTTCAATGTAGCTTTGATTCCCTTCCTACTCTAAATGGGGAAGGTAAAAAATAATCAACATATAAACAATCCTTTTGAAATCAGCTGACAGTATATATCTGACAGTGATTTCATAACTACAGCAAATTATACTTGGAAACTAAACAAAACTTAAGTAAATTAAATTTGAAAATGGTAAAAAAATTCAACCTTAACTAAATTAAATTCCTACATGCCTCATTATAGAAGCAAAGTAGTTAGGATACAATACTTTAGAGTAACGAACAAGAGGCGGTCTCATAAAAATCTGGTAACATAATATGTAATAAAATTGATACCATAAATTGATTTCAAAATTTAAAAAAAAATCACATGGAAATTTTCAAAATATGCTCGTATATTCACTTATCACAACTTTAAAGTATTCTTCAAGACTTTTGGCCGAGGCCATCAAAACATAATTTTCACTCGATTTTATGCCCTTAAAAGTGCAATTTGTTACATAGACAGAGATTAACTATGATCTACGAAAAATTTTGGCGATGTCTAATATTTATTTACCCTAACTTACTTTTTCCAATGTTTTCTAGGAACTATTTTAAAGCGAACTGTCTAATGTAGCAAGCATTGTTCAACTGTAAATCCCAGACAAATTTATATGTTACAATAACGGAGTGAAACACCGTACATGTTTGAAACACTTTGAGATCTTGCATATATTAATTAGAGCATGTGTGTATTATAATGGTATAGTTATATGTATTTCATGCTCCAGATTATGAGATCTACGAAATTATCATATTTCACCTCTCATGAGAGTCACCAGGAGCTGACAACGTAGACTGACACTTAGTCCTGTCCTTAGAATCATATATATGCTTTCTAACCCACTATTAGGTACGAAAACCATACTTTTTCTCACCTCTTTGGACTATTTTCATTGTGTTTCATATGGATAAAAACAGAATTATTAATGAACTAATTTAGTACAGTTTACCAATCAAAAAATATTTTTAGTTTAAAACTCATATTCATACAAATCTTATTTTTTTATCCTGTTTAATTTATAATTGTCACATCCCCCCCCCCCCCAATAACAAGAAAAACATTTTTATAGCAACGGTTAAGAACGGTGATTTTACAAGGGGGCATCAATATTCCCATTCTCAGATCTGAACAAAGGATTCAAAATATAGGCTGAATTGAAGATTTTTGTTATTATCTTAAAACACTGGAGTAATAAAATGTCTAGACAGAAAATCTTCAAAAGATTCTCTCCGGTGACAGTAATACTTTTATATAGGAAAAATCAATTGGAGAATCCCCATGAAATTCTAAAAGGGATCAAATATATCTTGGAAGATAACAAACTCCTTATTATATTCCTTATTTATTCCACAGCATTCCCTCCCCAATAACGACCAGGTAACACAAAACCAGACATTTCATTGCTCCAGTTATCGACTTCTAAGACACCACCCAATTTGCATGGTCCTCCGGATAACGAGGCGACTTCGCAATCTCTTTGACACCTCACTCCCCGCCTAGAGACCGACAACCAATAATCGCTGTCTGGGGGACCCTAAATGAAGGGCCTGTTTGGTCGTCACTCGTGTCAAGTGCCCGGCCCACGCCATTCGACGGACCGCTGGCCGCAGCGTTTGACTACTGCTGCCCGCAAAATCTCTATTGAATTATCCCTCCCGAAACCGTATTGGCGGGCCCACAAAGCGAGTTATTATGCATGGAAACGCTCTGGACGGCTTAATGGAACACGATTGTTGCATTAGGACCGGACATCTTGACGAGGGCCATCATTACAGAGCTGGCCTAAAGACAATTGCTCCGGCTGACAAACCGGGGGGGAGATCAAACAGGGGGCGTCGTAAACCACAGCTCGAGTGCAAGCGTCATGAGATCGCCCTATTCGTGTTATTGTCTTGGCAACTATTAGGTTGCTTAGCACTGCTATTACCTCATCTCCTTCCAGATGGTTGGAACACTGGAAGGTGCCCTAACGATGGGGCCCTAGCCTGCAGCAAGTGATGGAGTTCACATGCAGACCGACAAATTATTATGGCTTGTTACATCGTGTGGGACGCCATAAACGCCGTTTCCCCAGCACATGGTTCATTTGGGGGGGTTATGAGTAACGTCTACCTGTAAATGAAGGATAAATGACCTTATATCTTGATGAATTATAAATTTAAATACGATGAAGTTACAAGGTACGTATTACGGAATTAATAAATCAAAATGAGAAAGTTTCAGTTAACAAATGTTACACTAATTTCTGTAATGAAGCATCTTGAAATGTTTTCATTTCTGCGAATACACAATACTAGCGGAATGAGACGTAGACTGAAGTAGTAACGGACTTTCCTGTTCACCAAGAGTGCATCAAGATATTTATTTATCAAGAAGAGTGGCAAAAATGAAATGTTAAATATGGCAGTTCCTTACATTGCCGTTATAGACAAGATTCAAGGGTTAGGAGACAAGGGTTCGATACCTAGTCCTAGCATAAGGTGGTTATAGCAGTGAACATATTGAAAAATTTTATTGCCTGCAATTTAAGCATCATTAATGAATAAATGAAATAAATAAAAAATTGAGCAATATTCTGAGTAATTAGCCTCAAATAAAAAGAAGGAAACATGCGAAAGGATCGGAACTAGAAAACTGACAGTTCTTATCAGCGGGATAGTTCTCTTAAATAGAACGCCAGATAGAGGAATGTCCAGTCTCTTGACCTGGCAAATTGTCGTAACAAAGGGTACTAAATACCGCAGTTGGTTTTTTGGAAAACATGTCAGTGTACAACACTTTATAAAAGAACCACGGGACATGTTTATTCAAGTTACATTGTAACTATTAGTCACTCTTCTATATAAGAATAAAAACAGGTGTGCTGCATTATTTAACGGTTTCTACATCGTACTTCTTGTTTTTATTTTGAGGGGATATAGAGATTGTATATAGAGATATAGAGATTGTATATAGAGATATAGAGATTGTATATAGAGATATAGAGATTGTATATAGATATAGAGATTGTATATAGAGATAATATAGAGACTGTGAAAATTTGAATAAATTTTGTGTTAAAATATTTTAGAGTGATCATTTGTGGACCTCTAAAATTATAACGCAGAAATTAAAATCATAACAAAAGGAGATAGTTTTATTTCTATATATTCAAAATTCATTTTTTTATCACATTATCCCCAATTTTTTTTCAATTTCCTTCACATATTTCTTTGTTTTCAGTTTATTTAAACATCCCTTTTAACTTAAATTATTTTAGACTCTATATACCATATGTCTGTTTTCTTACTTATTTTGGATTTTGCTTTATTTGGGGGGTCAGTCCCGACGATTGCCCCCCTTCTGTTTTGCACTTCTAATGCCGCTGCTCAATGAACAACATTTCTCAAAAAGTAATTAAAAAAATTAGTAAAAGTTATTGAGAATGTAGTTATCTACCCAGTTATAAACACATAAAATAATATGGTCCGAAATTTTCTTAAATTTTTACCAATTATTGAAGCTATGAAGCACACCTAAGAAAATTAATTCTTATTAAAATAACGCACTATTTCCTTCACTCTCTGGCACCTCTAAATAAAATATTACCAGGAGGCACAAATGAGTATTATGTAATGAATGAGGACTCATGGTAAGCATTCACTTTTCGGCAGGGTCAGAAGATCTTCCCGGAGTGCCACTGGTGCTCTGCCGACATGGCCTCCCCTGTCCATCTTTTGGCTTGTTTGGGTTTTACAAAGGACGATGTCCTTCTGGACCCTCTACTGTTTTTAGACTTTTTAGATATTTTTGGTTTCATGGAGATTGTCTAGCAAGGCTAGACAATCTGGGATTAGTAAAAAAAAAGAATAAAAGAAAAAAATGTAGTTAATAATTAAATATTTAGAGGAGTATTTATTTAAACGGGACATAAAATATTTGAAAAACCTAATTTTATAATAGTTAAAAACTTCCTTTTGCGACACAAATCATCCATTAATGTTAGTGTCACTTAAATTTTTAGGTAAGGTTAACTCTTTTCTTTAATATAACATTTAGTAGTATATTATAAAAATGTGTGCATATATATATATATATATATATATATATATATATATATATATATATATATATATATATATATATATATATATCCTCAGGCTTTCAGCTTCCCATACCTATAATTCCCTAGAATTTCTGAAAACTAAATTTGATAACTTACACTAGAATAAATTAAGAAGAATTTATTCAAATTGCTTGAAACTACCAGAATCGGAAGCCTTACATGTCAAAACACAGAGATCTGAAGAAATTTAACTCTTCTTATACATATGTTATTTCACACAGAAAGGCATGGTTCCAGTTGAAAACCACAGATAAAACTTTACTGGTAACCATATAAACTAGGAGTAAAAATAAATAGGGAATATTATTTTGATGAGTAAGAATTATTTTGACATGAAATACATATTCTAAGTTCCGTTAAGGCTCAGAAACGACAAAAAGAAATTTAAAATTTCAGAGTCACTATATTAGAATTATTTGAATATAATGAATTCTAAGTTTATTACTTTGGAGGATGCAGGTTTCCAAATTCACATACATTATGAAGTTAAAACTTTTACAGGAATAAAAAATATTGGCAAAATAATGTATTGACAGTTGAAACTTATTATGATAAGTACTTTTAATGGATTAATTTGTAATCGCTAAAAATTATACTGATGTATAGTTTGAGAGAAATATTTTGAGTTTGTGTTTAGGATAAATTGTGTATATTTAAATTGATAAATTTTTTAATAAAATAAGTCATTCTGAATCAATGAGAACATTAAATTTTCTGAAGAATACCTAAAAATAATCAATAGTTATGTTTCTTTTTTCTTTTTATTAATGAGAAAATTCAATTGTCGAAATAAATTTTCTGCAACACTACAAAATATATTTTTTCCGTAAGGTCATAACGCTGCACTATTTATCGCGTTGAAATTGATAACAATGCTAGTTACATTTAGATTGCGAATCGCGATAGATAATTACGCAGAATCTCTCTTTTCTCGTAGCCCATATTGAAAAAAAAGGGGGAACTCAATCCTAGACACTACATCTGTTTTTCCTCAACGCAAATCCCTTTGCAAGAAAGACGACTTGTAGGAGAAAATAAGACAAAAGCATCGATAGATCGCCTTTCTTTTATCTGACCTCGGCCATTCCCAGATCCACTCTAGTGAACTGACTTGAAGGGGGAAAAAAAAGAGTGAAAAAGAGAGAAATAATGAAATACATACATAAAAAAATACCCTTTTTTGGGTGAGCTTTCCATCTGTGTGCGAAAAAGGCCCGGCAATCGATAAAGGGGTTAGCTGGCATGGAACAAATGTATTTTACATCACATCAATTTCGATTTCACACATGGATTAGGCCGCTCAGCATTCTTCCCTTGGATGCACTTTATGAGGGATAAAGGGGCGGGAAAAAATGTCTTCCTGGACCAAATGCAGCACGTCATATTTCCGAGGGATGCGACCGCAAAATGGGTTGCACCAAGTGAGACAGAAATGCCTCTCTCAGCCGAAGGAAGAGTGCATAGGAAGAGTAAGGCGGCCTCTCTGCTATATGCACTTACTTTTCTCTCAAGGCCTGGATGATAGCAGTCGAAATTGAGTAAAAAATTTCGTCCCTGCTTGGTTCTCAAGGCGTGCTATTCTGAAGAGATTCCTGTTCAGAATTTCGCAAGCTTACAAAGCATAAATGTGTGTTAATTTGAGACAGTGACAACTGAGCAATTCAAACAAGGTTTATCGTGAATATGGGGAAATTTCAGCCTTAAAATACCCATATCGAACAGTCTATTTTTAGTGAGATACAGATAATTTATAAACTGTTGTAGAATCCGGGGCAAAACTTTCATTAAGTGCATAAATGGAGTCAGTTTTTGAGCTTTAATAGGTCTCCGTTATTAAGCAAACACCGAGTTCAGCTACTGAAACCTCATCTTTTCGGAATTAAAATGCATATTTATGAGGTAATTCAAAAGCGTTGTTTGGTTCAAAGCAGAAATTAATAGATTATGCTTGCGATTAAATCAATTATACTTCACCTTTTATAAATCTCACAGGTTTGAACAGCGCACGCGATCAAACAGAGCGCACGAAAATTACACCATAATAGTGTTAATGATAGATGGAACTATGAGATTCTAAACCCTTTCTTTCTCCTCCAGCTGAATGAGTATTTCGTTCATAAGTCGCCATGAAATATTTTAACGCGTCTTGCAACAGACACCTTTTGTGATGAAAGCCACTTCTGATTCGTTCTCTTGCTCTAACCCCGAGGAAGAAATCTGAATTTTCTTTGGAAATTCGAATCGAGTCTTTTTTCAGCATTAATTATATTGGTAATTCTAAAATATTACGATTACCTCAGCTTTCGCTTATAAGCCTTTTCAGACTGAAGACCAGCGCTGCGTAGCAATACCTGCAAACGCAGCCGAGGGTTTATTACCCATGTTTCGTTTATGTATAGTATAGGCCTGGGCGCCGAACGGATAGTACAGATCTGCCGACCAATTTGGGAAACCCGGGGTCCCTAATTATATTGGTAACAAGGTTTTTCTATTACCCCTATAGATTTCATTACTTGTGGTGAACAATTTCATATAATGCCACTTATGTAGGGGACATTAATCACGGTTTTATGTTCGACTTTTAATATTCCGACTTATGAGGGAAAAAATCCTGTTTTATTATTACAGGATTGGATCTTTTTTAACTTTTGCCCATTTTATGGAGCTATATTACTACAGACATTAAACAATTATGGTTAAAGAGTTTAAAAATGTTTGTAAAATATAATTAAACATGATTGAAATAGCAAAAAGGGATAATATTATATATATATATATATATATATATATATATATATATATATATATATACAGGCGAACCCCGTTATAGCGAACTAACGCATATAACGAAAGATAATTTTGGTCCCACCATTGTCCTATTGTATGTATTTTAATTAGCATTATGTCAGTTTAATGTAAACGATTTTAGTCGATATAATTCATTAATGATTATTTTAATGGATTTTATCATTTTTTAATACATCATTATTGAATACACATTGCAACTAATGAGTTATACATTTTGTGAACTCTAGCATTTTTCTTAACGGTTCGGTTATAGCGAACCACCGGACAAAACGAACACAACCTTTGGTCCGTTGAAGTTCATTATAACAGGGCTCGACAGTATATATATATATATATATAGTTTCAAAAATTGAATTTAAAACTCACTTCACCTTTTCCTAAATAAAAGAATTTTTCTCGTATTTTGGGCTCCTTGAAAACCCCAAGTTCCTCCCCTCGCTTAAACTAAACGGGGGTGATTCTCATACTCCTCTTTAATTTGCAAACCATTAGGCAACGTTCGGAATTCTCGGACAAACAAAAATTCCTCCATACTCCAAACATCCAAACTGTTTTTCCTTCCGATAAGCATCTTATTTACATTCCGGCGGCGGACAATTAACAAACCAGGCGCAACGAAGCCCAAACGTACAAACAAAACTCGCCCTTGTGATAATATTAGCTCAACACTGGCCCTCGAGGGAAGTTATTCCTTTCTTTTTTTTCTGCCACCAAGCGCAAATGCGCAAACAGAACCTTTATCCCCTTTGCCGGAATCTTGCTCTCTTAATTTCTGAGCCTAGCTTGGGGCCTTAACTAGCCAGCCCCCTCCTTTTATGAGGTGTGTGAGCAACACTTTGAAAATCTAATGTAATGACACGGCCATGCCTTTTGGATTAAACGACATGTATACCCTAGAGGAAGGCTTGGGAAGCTGAGGATTAAGCGCGAGGTGGTATAGGGAGGGAAAAAAGGACCGAAAAGGTTAAAAAAGGCCTCCGGGTGCGATTAAAATCGCAAATCCTTCAGTTGTGGTTGTGATGATACCGGGGGTGTCAGCCTGGTTAATTCACGAGGATCTGGGGGTGAATATATCCCCCGAAAACCCCAGGGGACGTGGTGTGCACACTATTTGATTACAGAAACGATGAAATGGTGAGGTATCATTTCTTTCGGCAGTGGATTTTTGAATTAGCTTTCAGACGAAAGTAAATATTTTCCAGGAGAGTACAAAGTGCCTCATTTTAGTTGCCTCATTTTAGTTGTTTACACGAAAGAAGTTGTTTGGTTACAAAACAGGACTAGAGAGAGGTATGTGGGGGACGGGGGGGGGGGGTATGAGAAGAATTTGGGGGTGCACGATTGAAGTCTAAAAATCGAATTAAGAGAACTAAAAACCACATAATTAATTTTATATTACGAACTATTTTTTTATATAAAAAGACATGCTCCGAATAAATTTCCCAAACGTTCTATTTCAGAAGAATTTCTATAATTCTAAAGTTCTAAACATGCTTATTTTTATAAGGTGTACTACAGGAACAAGACAAATTCAAAACTGTTTAAGTGGCACCAGTTAATTAGCATTGATTAATTGTCATTACAGGTCGATCTTCATTCATCCTACGTCTCTACTACTACTATTATCAAGAAATTGAATTTAAAGAGAAGAACTTGCTTTCTTTTTAATATTTGATGTCTCGATTTGAATGTACCTCAGATTTTGCTCTGACAGCGCAATGGACACATCTAATGACAATCAGCAGAAAGCTCTGATTAGTTCGTTGGTAAATTTAAAACATGAGACAGTAGAATTTATATACACTAACCAATGCAAATTGGAATGTAAAAACACTCCAATTTCGTGGCATTGATTACATTTCATAACATACACACATAAACCTTGAAATTCCATTTTGTTTTAAACTTTCTTTTCCCCCTTTTTATATTTTACTGAACACTATAACTATACTTTGTTAACAATCACAAATGTATCGTTGCGTAAACATCACTGACATGGTTAGCAACTGAAGCGGTGAGTTTTAAAACTTTCCTTACCTTTTGTAAGTGATTTTTTTATCAATTGCAAGAAACTTTTGTAGTTAACCAGAGTTTTGGAGATAAGAAATTTAATGTAAAAATTTGTGGTTAAGGAAGTAGAGAGTTGCTATATAATTCAACTATACCTACATGCAACTTAAACAAAATCCAGTGCTAATTAATTTTTTTTTTCACTTTTTGGATAAGTACAGTTTTCACTACCACAACTAAATAAAGAACAAGAGGAAAGAAGTCTAATATATAAGTCCAGAAATAGTCCAAAATGTTTTTTTTTTTTTTTCAAATTCTCTAACAATATGCTTTGGCCGCATTATTTTCTGACATTTAGACTACTGGAATTTCCGAAGGCCAGATGGTAAGGTATATATGTTAGCCGCGAACTCTACGAGAAACAATTTCTCCCCAATTCTCTCACGATATTTTCTAAACGATGTTACGCCTTTTCACACATTCATTTATTCTCAGCATGCTCAGCTGGCTCCATGGTAATTATCCTAATGACATTAGAGGGTGATGCGTGCACAAAAACAAATGAAACATCAAATCTCACAGCAGTCCCCCCCCCCTCCCCCTTACTAGTGTCAGTACACATACTTCACTAGCGGCCCACTCCATTTATTTAATGACTAATTCCGGTCATTACTATCATGGAAGCGAGAAGCCCCTAGGGTCGCAATGGAGAGGGGCGTGCCGCACACTTTTAGTAATACGCCACCCCAGGGGTGGATCCCTAAACCCCATAAAGGGTAGAAAGGGCTGAAGGAGTAATAGCACATTGGTGAAAAGACCAACAGCTGCAAGGCCGATAAGGTTTCAACGGCTGGCGTGGGGAAACAAAATGGTGCAAGTCCTCGATTTTTCTGGTCTAAGTTGGATATTAAACGCAGAGTGTCTTTCCTTTGCATGACTCTGCGGTTTAAATGTGTATGATTGAGACCTGGTGCGATCACAGTCACTTTACTAGTAGGTTAAGGGGGAGGTAAGGCTGATGAAAAAGTAACAGAACTTCATCACCGGGCATATTTTTATTGTTACTATAATTAGTGTGTATAACAATGTCTAGATATGGTTGACAATCTCTAAACCCGCGGGGCTGCATCTCCACATAAAATGGACTTTTGAGCAATTGATGAAACGACAGGAAATAATTACAGAACTTAAATTAGTACTAGTTGGTACCCGTCAAAACATGACGGCTAGATAGTAAATAAATGTACTAATATACAAATTATACTCAACACATCATTGCCAAATGTTGAGAATCATAATAATGCGCAAAAGCAAATTAATGTGTTTAAGCGGTCTCGTGCTTAGTGAGCATCTAAAGCCAGATTTAAAAATGTCACTGGGCATGCGCAGAAAGCAAATTTTTTTAAATTGTAAATTATTGCTAAGTGAACAGTGGGAAATAAACAATTTCCATCAGGTTTAATCTTATATTTCACAAACATATTTATCATAAAAATAAAAATGGCAGAGAGAGATTTAGAGACATTCCTCGGAATAAATGTGTTTATCATTAAAGCATGTCACTGAACATGCGCAGAAACAGTCATTTACTAAATCCAGATTTAAACATGCCACTGGGCATGCGCAGAAATCAATTTTTAATTGTGAATTATCACTAATTAATAGAAATTGCGGTTACAAAAATCAAATTTGACAAATGTACGGATTACTATCTTTCGTTTAAGACCAAAATGAAGTAAATTGATGCAGTAGTTTTCTCTCACGGACTGCCCAAAAAGTCGGCTTAGCAAATTAAATATATAGATTATCTCAGATTTTGATACGGAGCGACTCTACTTTTATGGGGGGAGATATGATTCTTAACACCTTTAGTTCTAAGTAAAAGGCTTAATTTTTATCACCAAAATAAAAATTGCAACACTTTATAAATTAACTTTGTTAAAAAAATTATTAAAAAGATGATATCAGCTGATTTTTATTAAAATATTTTTTTTATCCCGTAGATGAACAACTGGAATGCATTGCCCGTATATATATAATAGCCGTTGTCTCTGTATAACACTTCTGGGCTGTACTCATCTTTCAATTGAAGCCCTCAGTAAACAAACAGCCGGTTAGGCTTAAGTTCAATTTCAGATGTGGATCAGAATTTTTTCTTACCTAAAAACTAATATATTCTCCATCAAATCACGTTTGTTCAACATATTTTTCTATAAAACATTCAGAACTAAAAAAAATTGGATGCTTTTAGCTGTATATTTAACTCTTATAAAATCTGTTTACTTTTGCGATGAATTCTGAAAGTAAACAAACTTGAATGTGAATGAATCAAGTAGCTCAAGTATTCATATCGCGCAGTGATGTGTAAAAAACTGGATGACAGTCTACTACTCCAATCGCATGAAAAACTAAATAAATAAAAAATAATGAAAGGGTTTGCTTTTACTAGGTGTGGATTAAATGCAATATTGTTAGATAATTCGGGATATTTTTTAACTTTTATATACTTTTTCCATTATGACGTCATTATTAGTATTATGACGTCAAAATGACGGGTTACCTTCTAGTTTTAATAATTTCAAACAAGCTTGCCTCTCTGTTTACCAGTAACAAAAAGAAAATAAATATACGAATAATAAATTTAAAATGTTAGTTGTATATTTAAATATTAGACTTAGCTAATTTTTATTGCCTTTAATTTTATAATAAATAATTTTATAACAAATATGAAAACTTAGAATTGCATTATTTTTATTTTACCCAGATGGGGTTTTGAATGAGAATGGTGGAAATATTTCCTCTTCAAAATAACACCATCATGATATATTATCATTATATACTTATGCAATAATATATTCAGGAGAAATATCTTCACGTTGTATATTAAGCTTTAAATAGCTCAAAAATCAATAATCGAGAGTTCCTGTAATCTGGTTTTGCAATAAAGTATGATTCACGAGAATATCAGTTATCTTAATTGGAATGAACAAAACAGAGGAATTTGCATACGATAGAAAAGGTGTATAAGATCGGCATAGGTGTATAAGGCTGATTACTAAAGTAAATGCGGTCCTTATAAGGATTATTCCTTTTAACAGAACTTTAAATAGGTGGGAAAGAGAAGCAGTGGTGTACCATTCGGCCTACAGGTGAATAATTATAAAATTTTTATGAGCTAAGCTAAGTAATTCATCCGTCTCTTAAAGTGTCCTTTTTAAAATTTCTTTTCACCATTTTGCATTAACATATTACAGTGAAATCTCGGTCATTTATTAGCAGTTACCTGCTGGAAGTTTTAAAAGAGTTACACACACGAGCTCATCATCATAATAATTATAATTGTTATGTAATTGTTACGTATCACACTTTTTGGTAGATACTCGAGGTAATGAATTTCTTCCAACCTGCCTCTTTGTTCAATAGAGGAACAAGCATTTTGTCTAGCAGTAACTACAGATTAAAAAGATGTATTAGAAGTCAAATAGTGTATGTAAAGCAAAGATAAAATATATCTAACAGTATTTCCTAATTAGTAGCTTAAGTTCAGTGCTTCATTTAACAGCCAGATAAATATTACTAAGCATTGTATAGTAAAAAATAACGCAAATTTTAAACTATGACGAATATATAATATACGTTAATTAGTAACTAGTACAATACCTGTAAAAAAAAAGGAATGACAATTTGCACTTACAAACGTAGTTCATTTAGCCCCCTTACAAATTCAGAACAACGTTTTAATTTTGGTTATTTATTTGTAGGAGAGAGTAGTTTTTGGGAGTCCTTTTAACATAGGGATTACGTTCCTCCATAACGGTCCTCCGGAAAGCAAAATTTCAGCCGCTAAAACCGTCCGTCCATACCTCGCGAGTTATAATTTTGGCAGCCCGCCAAACCCAGTCTATATCGCTTGGACAAGTAGTAAACAATTAAACAGAAAAGTATCAAAATACGTCAAAATTTTTATACACATATATGTATATATATACATACGTACATATATATAGATACATATATACATACAAAAGAGGTAAGCAACGATAAGTAATCCTACGTTAATAACCCGCGGTAGTTTCGTTAGAAGTCTACCTGAATTTATTTTAATTCTTTCTTTGTTCTGTTACAGTTTTTTGAGGGGAGATAAGGAAAGAGCCGCTCTAAATCAATGCAACCAGCTTCAGCTGCACACATGCAGGAGGGCCGAGGTCCTAACAACCCTGCCTCCCAGGCCCCGATGAAAGCTTTGATTTTTACCGTATCACCCAAGTCTGCCCGCAATCCATTCTCAACGGCACGATGCTCTGCTTGACAACAATTGGCCGTGCACATTCAATGTTTTACCACGGCTTTCGACGTTCATTGTTCCAACCTATTGTCCGATCCCGCGCACTTTTTTTTTTCACCGATCCCAATCGTCGTGCGATCATTAACGGCAGAGTGGCAATCAAAAAGGAAGAGACCCCCTCTTTATTTTTCGGAACTGTTCACTGACTGGGGAGTTAGGTAGCCGTAATTGCCGTGACAGCCGGTGCTCTTTCGAGTAAAGGGTGGAAATCGGTCAAGTCGAAACATCCTGCGTCATGCGGGGAGGTGATCCCGAAATTTTAATATTTTTTTTTTTTTTTACCCCTTTCTGTTTTGTCACACATGAATATTCAAATTTTTTGGTTTTCCCATTATACTTTTGAATTTCCTTTCCTGTTTTCGCAGGCATTGTGGTGCGATAGGCGGAAATTATGCTGCTGGCAGCCCGTTACAAGCCGTAAGTCATACTCTTTAAATGCATGAGTCCACGTCTTTCGCTTTCATGGTCGCAACTTGATCAGGGCAGCAGAAAAAGATATCGAAACGCATTGGCCTATTTCAGATCTTTGTAGGTCATCATTTCGATGATTATGTTCAGCCGCCATAAGATTAGAATGGAAGATGTTAGTAATAAATCAAAGCGGCATGTAATGTATCACTGATTAAACTTACTACTAAAACTATCACAGAATTTATCTTTCATCAAGTAAGCATTCACAGTATTTAATTCTTTAATTGCAGTATCTTTGTTGGGGTATTTGTATGGGAGCGGTACGGTAATTTTTTTTGCTAAACGAGGGCTTATTAGGCCGGGACCTACTGTTTAAAGCCGATTCCGAACGGCTGTTAGGGTATTTGATCGCTAGTATTTTAACAAGAGCCCGCTATAGGCATACGTTTGACACAGTCTAAACTAGAGCAACAAACTTAACGGTGTGTATCTTCCCGTAAAGGCAAACTGGAATTTTTGAACTCAGTTATTACGAAATTTAAGAAAATTTATATTTATGATGGCTGTATACTACGAGCTATCTGCAAGCACAAAAAGTTTTTCACTTACAAATTTTGATTTAGGTGATTTTTATAACATAAAACAATGTTCTGGGAAATTCATATACATTATGGAGGATAAATTTTGAATGTCATCTTCCATTGGCTTCTTTCTTTCTTTTTTTTAAATTTTTTTTTAACGTTCACATTGTTGGGTAGGGAAAAAAATGTTGTATTAAATTTAAAGGGTATTGTAATAAAAATAAATTAAGATTGAACATTAAAATTGATAGAGATCATTAATTAACACAAATCCCTATTTATTTTACAGTTAATACAAAATTTAAATTACGTTTAAATTGTTGTGTTGATATTATTATTGTAAGAGTAAATAATTATTTTCAGTAACGTTTACAAGCGCGGTTTTTAATTTTGTAACTTTGAGTAAAAGATAGCTTTGATTAAAGAATGTCTTAAGCCTCTACTGAATATAAGGTGATTTAGTGTTTTAAATATTAATTGTAAAGTGGCTGGTATAATTTAATATGTTGGCTGGAGAATTTTATCATAAATTTAAAATATCGTTGAACAGAAGAAAATATATCGTTACAACAACATTTTTCTAATTGAGTGCATTTAGAATTTTGTTATTTTATTAATAACCTGAAATATTTTTTCCTTTTATATCTATCTAACATAATATATAAATATATAAGTGTGTGTATGTGTGAAAGAGAGATAATGAGTAGGTATGCAAGTGAGGTCATTTATCACCGTTGCCTTGGCGCTACATTTCCTTGAGCCAGTGATGGCTGTAATGTTTAACTATTATCACACGGTCCTTTTACTTCCGTCTTTGCAATGGTTAATTTCTATTGTTACTGGGTATATTTTTACTATTAAAAAATATGAAAAATAATTAAAATATTATGGAATCGCAATGACTTAATAAACAGATAAAAAAACATATATTCTGAATCAAATGTGGCACTGTAAAAATTTATAAAGTACATGCATCTTGTCTATTCCTTATTTATTTTTCTCGTTTGTAAACAATACATCTTCCAGAGAACATAAAAACACTAAATTTTTAAGTCTTTTCCCACGATTTCACTTCATGAATAATGGACACATCCACAGTTAATAAGCAAATTATTTAGAGCAACTCTTAATGTTTCTGTAATCATGTCTCGAAATACCCAAAACCTAGCAATGCATGTACCCTGCCAAAGTAACAGACGCCAATAACTGATCCATTTTCCTGGGAAATCCCAAACTTCGGACACTAACCTTCTAACTTATCAGACATCAGATACCTTCAGTTGTGTCTTGAGCTCCTTTTACCAACTTAATATCTAATAGAAAACTGTAGCCTTCCCCAAAAATAAACACATCTCAAAGGGGAAAAGAACGTTGAACGAGGTTAATAAGATGTCCAAGTGGGCGGTCAAAAGTGTCGCCAGCTCCAGCCACGGATTGTCAAGCTCAAATTAAAAGCTATCGACCTACTGCCTCCAAAATAAATAATAGCCAAGAGAAAATAGAGACAGTGCCACTACAAAGTTAAACGAGGAAAATGCGTTTCTTCGACATCATACAGCATTAAAAGGTCGATAGAATGAAAAATAGTGGAAAGTACACGTGAAAGAGATAAATATCGATGGTAGGGGAAACTGGAAATTATGACCATAAAACCAGTTATGAGAATTCTTCCGCTGCCATTTTGTTTGTTTGTTTTTTATGACCGTTTTTATTTCATAAAAAAAATGTGAGGGGGGGGGGAGTTGAATTTGGAAGGAAATTGTGATGTCCTAATTCAGCGTTCCAGTTTCACGACGGGATGTTCTTTTATTTCGAAACTGATTTGCATTGAAATTGAGGTATAAATAGATTACGCAATGTGCAAAAAATTTATTTCCTATCCCATACATAAATAAACCCATGCATTGAAAAGATTCAACTGAGATAATATGTTTGCAATATTTTGGATTCCATGAAAAAGGCGTTTTCCCCAGTGAAAGGGAGATAAACAATGTAATTTTGAATAAATAAAAGAAGTTTTTCCAAAGTATATCTCTGACAGTGGTATAGAATAATGGAAGTCTTTTGCGACCAGATGCATTATACAACTCATTTAAAATCTAATTAATCTAGTGCTATCTTTGCAATATAGCTTCATCCGAATTCGGGTTCCTAAGCGCTATTTCCTCTTTGTTGAACTACGTATGTTGTTGATTTATTACCATGTTTTTATTAACTCGCTTTCTTGTTTGAGTGTTTGTCCAGTACAAATCTTGCAATCGGTTTTTAACTAACTTTTCTACTAGCTAGACATTTGAATCTTTTAGAATAGCTCAGAACATGATAACAATGCATTCTTTTAATACTTTTAGCCATCTTTAAGCAGATTTCAATTCATTTTCAGTTAATTTTGTTGCTTGAAAATTTCTTATAATTTTCTCTTTATTACGCATATGATCGTTTTCTTTCAAGTTGATGGGATAATTCATCAAAAATTTTAAAAAGTATTTATTAATACATAGAATTGTCAAGTTTATATGATTCAACAGAAAATTTAAAAACGCGGTTTATAAAAAGTTATTTTTATCTTGTAATTATTTAACTGTTGTTTCAGCCTTACCTTTAAACAACCTTTTACTTTTGTTTTCAAACAATGGAATTTTTTTTAATATTTAAGACATGTAAAGATGCAAAAGTCTTAAAATATCCCCAATATTTACATAAAAAATCTGCATTTGAAATGTATAAAAAGAAGAATGAAATAATTTTCTTTGAACAGTGATATAACATCGGCTTATATAGCCGATGCTGGTTGTAGGTTTGAATCCTGTTTTCAAAAAACAGTTCATTTTGAAAGAAATTAAGAAAAAAAATGTGAATGAAAGCAATTTAATGTATATTGTCTTCACAGTATAACCAATCAGATGTATAATAATTTTCGATCGAGTAATGGGCTTTTTTGTCTTTCTTTGGAACAAATTACTTTATGCTCCAAACGGTTGAAAATGATAATACACTGTTTGTTTGGTAGGTTCAATGCTTGTTTTGAACCTAGTTTGTTTTCAACGAGGGAAAAATAAAATGTCTGTTCACGGGATGAGATATGCAGAAGTTATAACCTTAACAAAGCATACAATTTGGGCGCGGTGACCTAGTTGGCTTGAGCAGCGGGCCAGTTTTCTGAACGTCCCTCGTTTGATGCTCGTCGCTGCAAATCCACCGCCGTGTTCACTGATGGTGGCTAGGGCATGTAAAATAGGGCGTGGCTACAGTGTCTTCCCAGTTCTCAAATTTACCTCTGTAGGTGCGGGGTCAAGTGTTCTAGTCTCGTCACTTAACTCGGTTTAAAATTACGGGACCAATATTCTTCGAGGTCAAGTCAGACTTCAGCCCTAGTAGTACCTCGCTTAAAGTGAAGCTGCTTACTACCCTTCGCTAAGGAACTAGGATTTAAGGACCTAGGTCCTTTGGACTTGGTGTAGGCTTTCATACACCAAGGGGATTGTAAACAACAACAACAACAAGCATACAATTTCAACAAATTCATGCATGTCTTCCGACTCAGCATCAGGAAACAGAAGTAAAAATTATTTCAAACACTTGACATGTAACCATCATTTTAGCGTTTAAAGTTTTAAACCATTCCCTTTTGTCTCTGTATCAAACGATCTGAAAATATTGTGCATTATATATTTCATACTTATTTAGTAGTTAAAAATCTATATAACTGTACTAGATATTTAATAAGGCTTTTCTCTTACATCCATTTTTCCCTAGATATGCGGAAACTATTCTTGTATCATGTGATAGATATAAATATAAAAAGCACGATGTTTTTGAACAAATATCTTGTCACATCTATGTGTGAAGGAATATCTGGGTATTACCTCTTTGGAAATATTAAGCTTTTGTTATCTGAAACGTTTCACAGGTTTCTGAAGGCGACAAATATATGGGTAGATGAAACTTTTCGACGCATTACAATCATCTAAGGTTTCATGGCTAAGAATCTGATACCAATAAAACATACTGGGCTTCATTTTCTTGAGATATGTACGTCATCTAAGATTAAATATGTTATTATTTCATTTAAAATAACTTTTTGATATCCCTTCAAAAGTATATATATATATATATATATATATATATATATATATATATATATATATATATATATATATATATATATATATATATAAATTAACAACATGTGCTGCTTACTCATCATTTATTGACTTTGTTTATAATATCTTTATCATATTTAATTTTCCAAAGACTAGAGTACAACGAGAGACAATTGTATGCATTAATTCATTAGAAAAAAACTACGCTTTTCCCTTCCTTACTCATGTAGTAGCCAGTGATGATGATACTCTTATATCAGTTTATGCATTTCTTTCTAGTATGTTTATCTACAATTTCAGGGCTAATTAATAATCCATTTGCATTTAGTCTACTAGCGTAAGTTCAAGAAGCCTCTGGTCGAAGTATACCAAATTTTATTTGAACTCTTTGAATTGATTTCCATAGTAATACATACTATGTCATACTTTAGCTACTGTCTTAGTGTATATATTGTAATGACTTCGACATTCCTCACATGGAAATTTCAAGGGAGCGGACACCCCTTTATGAACTAAACTCTTTTATCGGTGCCGAAAGGTGACCTTACCGTTTAGTGCCACAATAGACTGGGCGCAGAGGCTCTTCTGATTACTTCTAGGAAGGAATATCCTTTTGAAAAGTCCCCCCCCCCCTCGTTGACAATGAAGTCCCGATGACAAAGCCTAGTGCAGACTGGCCGGAGCCTACGAGACACGTGGAAGCGGCAATCTGTAACGAAAGGAGAGTAACCTACAGGCCCCCAGAAGGAAGTAATAGAAGATATACTCTACACCGCGAGCGGTAGTCGTCAGTTGTCCGTTATTCTCCGAGGTGATAAGTGATCTTGTTATGAGGTCCCTGGAACGGCCGCGTGCATCGCCAGTGCGAAGAATCCAGCCAACTCATCATGACATCGCGAACCCTAATGTTTTTGCAATTTTAATATTATTTTGTACAGTGTACAGTTGCCTTATTTAGCCAAGAAGACTAATAAACGTATTGGTTAATATTAAAGGCTGTCAGTCTCATTTTAGGCAAAGTCCTTACAATATCCATACATATATCTAAAAATACTTTTAATATTCTAGAAACAGTCCTTAGCGTTAAAAGAGAGAGAAGTTGCGAATCTTCCATCAATAAACGTAATTACAGATCTGGCGAACACATGACTGGCAACAAATGCATTCTTGAGAACATTAAACAATCCTTTTACAATAAAATTTCTCGATTCTAATCAAATGCAAGTGGTGCGGCCCCTGCCGATCGATACCACTCATTCCATTTGCATTTTCGCCTATGTTTTGATATCCTCAAATCCGAATTCCCGAATAATCATTAATCACCGAACTCGCTGTTTTGTTTCCGACATTTCCTCCGCAAACATCAGAACACCCCCTGCCGTGCCATTGTAATGACTTAATCAAATTACACAAACCGTTCTGCTCGCTATTTATACAAATCCCAAGTCTGCAAACCACTCTCACAGCACGCCATCTCCATATCCGCCCGTGAAAGTACAGCTCTACCACCCCTCCCCCACACTCCGCACCTTGAGGCCTCAAAAAACACAGCAAATGAAATGGGGGTCCCCGATAACGACGCCTGGGACCCACGGCCGGGGCCCCCCTATCAATTAGAGGGGCCGTCGCCTAATTGCGTTAGGGAAAGCGTCAAGTTCTGGTGATTAATCAAACCGAGTAGAGTGTGCGCCTGTCATAATCGTATTAAGCGCCCCATTCCCCTCGTTTCAATTACAGGGAAGAGATCTATTTTCTCTCTCTCTCTCCCCCTTCTCTTTCCGCAGGTTCCATTCGATTTGTCTGATCACAGGGAGGAGGGGGGGGGGATCTTCAAGTGATCTGATATTTTACTGATATGTAAGTTCGAGAAATGGTGTGGTTGCAATAGTGAGATCACGGTTTAATGCTTAAAGCAAATCTTTCAGCCATTATTTGAAGCCTCGCGAAAAGACTCCGAATGTTTCGTACAGGACATTATCAGTTCAGATTCCGATTCTTTTTTGAATGTGTCAAATCTTATATTTTTATCTGTCTCCTCAGCGGAGTATGTTTATTATTTCTCATAATCTCTGGCTAACAAAACCTTTGACCTCCCCCATCCCCCCCCCAAAAAAAACAACTTTTGTACGTTTAATTCAAACAAATCTCCTGTATCATATAGTTTTTCTCTTGTTTGAATACACTTACGCTTCTTATAGTATATCTATGTACTGTTTATCCAACGTGGCAGTCACTTTGCCCGGAGGACATTCGCTCATACACACTGCGGTTTCGTTGACAACTTTATTAAGGGAATACCACATCGGTGAGCCAACATTACTCCTTATGGATGGCACAGAAACATCCATGCCATTCGAACCCTAGGTCAGCGTGGAAACTCGCGACTTTAACTGCTATTCGATGAGGGCGTCACATACTATGCTTTAACTCTGCAAATAACAGCAGGTTGAGTACTAGCGTTTTCTATTGAATGCTTTCTGCATCACTGATACTGCAAGGAATTTGCCTTAAATAAAAATACTGCTAGCCTTTTGTATTTTATGCTTAATTGCATTTCTCGATTAAATACAGTCTATTTATAAATTTACAATAAACCACAGATTAAATTCGTGGGTTCACACGGATTCAACGAGGAAGGTCAGACTTGAGTTGTCGCTGCGCTCATTCAAGCAATTCGTAGCACACTTTGGCTTCAGCTCTACTTCATCTCTGGATACTGCGACTAACTAACTAACTCTCACTGGCATCCGGTGACTTTATATACCCCCACTGAACGTTCTCATTAGGTCTGGAAAACGTCTTCATTCTTCGTCCAGTTACATTCCTTGCCGACGAGGCGCCTCCTGTCTGCAGCTCCCCTTTGTGTTTAGCCCACTGCCCCGCTCGTCATCGTTAGCGCATCCGGCCTTTTATGTTGGCAGGGGACAGTCTGTCTGCTCTCGGCAAAGGTAGCTTGGATCAATTCTGTGCACAAGCCGCGCGTTGTGTGGTCTTTCTTGGAATTTACACGTGTCAATATAATCGTTATTGCATGGGAGTCTTTACAATGCCGTGGAGTTTATTCATGATGTCTGTTAATTCACACCATTTTAAACACATGTGGATTCCATAAATAATAAGACAAAATCCTACGACGAAATTTTTACTTTAAGTAATATTAAATGTATTAATCAGGCCCAAGGTAACTTGTCGGTAACGTGTAGGCATTCGGTACTGAGGGTACTCGGTTCGAATCCCAACAAGCCCCATAAAATACCTGTGTGTCTAGGCCGGATATGGACACGTTAATTCCGTAGACCAGAAAGTCCTATGTCAGTGTGTGAGGAAGGTTCGATTGGTGGGTGGGGAAGGTACTATTCCCCCCGTATGTCGCCCCTGAGGTTGCTCGGTCAAAACTGTGGTGGCATCTAGCCAAGTCGGACTCGACCCTTGTGGTGCTATTAACAGCCCGAAGCTTATATGGACCTGGTCTGGAATTTCCTGCCAGGGGGCATTAGGAACAACAACAACAAATGTATTAACACAATTAAAAATTGTTGTGGAGTCCAGACAAAAATTTCTAATATAACGGTTTTGAAATAAACTGCGATGAAGATTAAACGTAAACCATATCTATGGCGAAAACTGCACCAATCTAAAATATTATAAAGCTGTCAGAAAGGAAGTTTAATATAAATACTTCCACAATGAAGACGAAAATGCTGCACTTTACCATGTGCGCTAAACATAATATAATATTGAAACTAAGACCCCAAAACACAAAGCATATCAAATGTAGAAAGAAATATAATGATTATATGTCATGAATTGGGAATTTCATAGTGAGAGTTTCGATCACGACAAGAAATATTTCAAATTATTTGCAATGGTTAACATTTTACCCACAAATGGTTAAGAACCTAACGAAATTAATATCAAATAAAGGGTCAATGTAAAAAGTGACACGTTATTAACTGCGAGTGATGTTTTTTTTGTCCTTAGAATGATAGAATAATAAAAGACCTACACAATCTTTTTATTCGGTATTGGTTTTATTTTGTATTTTTTTTTCCATTTCCAAAGTAAACTTCATTTAAGCTATTCATGTATGCTATGCAAACAAGAGAGAAAAGACCTGCTTTCAGAATAAAGGAGAAAAAATAATAATTTTCCAACGATTACCAAAAATTTACCGTCGACAATTCTATAAGGAAATAATTCAATAGAATGTCGCATAATAATGAGACATAAAAAGCTCTTTTATAACTCATCAATTAGATAAATACACTTGCATGTATTTGGAAAAAAGGACTTTACTTTAGATGTAAATGAAGGTAAATATACGAAAATAACGTATTTACTTATACCTGTAATAGTAATAACGTGGAACAATTATAATTGAAATCGTTTTTTTTCCTTTATCAATATATTTCAATCCTTGAATTCTGTATTTTGTTACTTATTACAACATTTTGCTAAAGTTTTATGACAAAAATGGGGGTTCGAAACTGTTTCAGACGTGTAGTTTAAGAATTTGATGCGATAGATCCAGGGTCACACACACAAATACACATATTCATAATCATCCAATAAGATCGATCCGAAGAGTCAAGTAAACTTATCTTCATAAATTAGAAATATTTTCCGAGACAGATTTTCATCGTTTTGTAGAAAGTAACTTATAAGCATTTTCAGAGAGAGAGAGTACGTTTGTATAAAATTTTCAATGAATTTATATTTTACGAATACACACACACACATATACACACACATATACACACACGTATACACACACGTACACACATATACACACACATATACACACACGTATATATATACACACATAAATATACACGTACACACACATATACATACATACATGCACACCATCCGTGTATATATATATATATATATATATATATATATATATATATATATACAGTGAAACTTCTCTGACGGCCTGTTGTGGTTCCGAATAAAAGTGTCTGATTTGAGGGATGGCCGTGAAAAAGAGATTTCTTAATACTGGGTTGTATGGAGTCTTCAATCGGTTCTGAACAAAATATTTAGAAGGGTGGGCTGCTAGACCGGTTTATATATATGTGTGTGTGTGTGTGTGTGTGTGTGTGTGTGTGTGTGTTTGTTTGTGTGTTTGTAGACGAAGCCGCGATGGATAAAACAGGCCTATACTTTAAGTTTGTTAATATCTAATCTCAGCTGACGCGAAAGAGTCATTTATAAATTATCAAAACAAACGACTAACGCTTGACTTCCTTTATGTCGTAACATCAAGGGCATATTTCACCACACCAGTTATGACCTGAATGCAGTTGAAAAAAAATGTCTTTTTACCCAGAAAAACGCCTGTTCTTTGTGGGTCACCAAACTCGCTTTGTCAATTTCTGAAGGCGAAAAAATACAACAACAAAACACTGGTCTTGCGCAATATACTGTTCAGTGGATGTTATGTTTGATGCAAAAAGGCTGGTAAATTCATAAATAACGCAAATTCATTTTCGAAATGAAGGGCGTGAGATTTCTTCAGAGATACGTATGAAAAAAAAAAGACTTATGTATTATTGTTTTTATGCAAAAATATTCAGTGAAGTTCATCCGGGGAACGAAATTAATGTAATCTATTTAGATTAAGTAACATTCTTTGTTATTTCGAGAAATGATTAACACAAATGGTATTCTCATTTAACATTAAGCGTTATTAAATGTTACTAGTAAAGTTCATGTCCTAGAGGTTTTCTAGGAAGCGCAGAGGGGTGAAAGGGCACAAAAAATAGTTTTTTTTTTCAATAATCATTTGGGTTTTTTTCTGGTAATTTCTCAATGCGGGAAAATGGTTTTTAAAAGTGCACTCTCAGATACGATGAGGTAATAACAGAGCTTCAAATGGTACTATTTTCTAATTTTTTTCTTTTCGAATACTTTTGATGATGAAGATAAGTGTTTTAATTCTCAGGAGCTCGAATGAAAAAATAATGGAGGATAGTAAAAAAATTATATAACAGGCACAATTGATAGATCAGAGTTCTGCGTGTTCGGTAACTCTTCTGTAATATCTTTCCACAAAAAATTGCCGCGCACTTGTGCCCCTCGCAACACAAGCTCAAAAGAACTTCTAATTAAATCCATCTGGATACAAGGAGTTATACTAAATAAATTGCGTATAACTCATCACATATACCAAATACAAATCTTTTATTTATATATGATAAGTTTTCACTTATATCTGAACGTTTTTGGTAGGAAAATTTTTAGGCATCTGTTGCATTCTAGATATGGGGCAGTTACAGCAGCTAGAACGGAGGCTATGATCAAAATTCTACACAAATCTACATTTGATATTTGATAGAAAATATAAGCATTTCTTCGATCTTTCAAAATTATAACCACCAGAATGGAAAAATCTGTAGTAGTGGAAGAGTAATGATACGCCTCTTACAACTTTCCGTGATTAACATTAAAGAGAGAGGATAATATTAAGTTAATATCACAATAGCCATAAAAATTGCTCCAACTTACAAAGACACCACTTTCACCATTTTAAAGTGCTTAAAAGCACAGAATATATGTAAATTATTCTTTATGACTTATCCTATTCTTTCATCACGTTGACAAAAGTTATACAAGAATAAAATTGTAAAACATTTCTTTTCTGCTTATTGAGAAAATCCTAGACGTAAGGATTATATCTGAAAGATTAATTCCTCATTAATTTAAAAACAGTTACACATAAAAGTTATATTTATACATTTTTCATTATCGTTTTTTTTTCGGGTTAACTGTCAAAGGTATATATCTTTTCTACCACCTACGACTATAAAAAGCTTGCATTATGATGGGTATATATTTTTACATAATCAAGTAGAATATAAAATCGTAAATATTTTTTCAACACCGATAAAATACATACTTATGTATGCTATCAATGTATAACAAGGCAAATCTTGTAATCTATTAGAATGTTTCATCTGTTTCTGAGGTTTATTAGGGCAGATTATGACGTAGCCAAGGTATGCTATACTCAGGACATTCTGTCATATAAACATAAAGACACGGATGAAATTTCGCAACCACAACCGAACACATTTTCAAGTGAAGTCAGAATTATACACCATGAAACTTGTGGTAGACAGACTGTTACAAGACACACAAGGGTGATATTGCTATATCTGCCATCATTACAAACCGGAATTTTTCCAATATTCTCCAAGCTTCTCCCCTTCTTTCTCTCTATTACTGAATTCTATTCAATATCAAAATTTTGAGTTTGTCAGTAGTTCAATACAGCAAAAATAACGCACTAGTAAGCCGTGTTTGCAAGAATAAGGTAATCTGATACAGGTAGAAACCGACTAAAACTTTTTTTAATAAAAAGTATTTTATATATATATATATATATATATATATATATATATATATATATATATATATATATATATATATATATATATATATATTGTATGAATAATAGTCAGTAATAGGTATTTTTAATTATACAACAAAATGTAATTGATAAGTATGTTTGAACAAAAAATCCCGGTGTAATTTGTTGCCCCTTCCCCCCCCCCCCCAAAAAAAAATGGTTTTTATGGCACAAAATTATTTCATATACAGAAAACTGAGCTATTTTGGTAATGTGACACTGCGGGGTTTTAAGTGGAAGAAAAATCAAGAAAAATGTTTAGAGGTTTAGGAGATGTCAAAATGAACTATGAATGTAGCAGTTAAAAGCATACTTTGGAAAATACAGAGAAATCCTGACTCAAAATAACAGTGAATAATGAATTTTAATTCTTTAATCATAAGTAATATGAATGCACCAAAAGAAAAGTAAAATCAGACTTATATAAATAATTCCTAAATAAATTTTTATAAAAAAAACGGAATTGAAATAGGTTAAATTCTTTAAAATCTATGAAAAGTGATGACTAAGGAGGATGACGCCGGTGGTCTAATTTCAATTAAAACCTCATTACAAAAATTCTTCTGTTATTCATTTTTTAGACTTACGCATTTTGAACATTTAAAAAAAAATTCTGCATGTTAAGTAGCTTTAATGAAATTTCCTTGTATAGTATTCCTTAAAAAATAAGAAAACTCTGTCAAATTTTAATTTATACATAATGAACTTTAAGATTTCTTTTTCGTCATACATGCAACATGCTGAAATTTTAACATGCGTCTGCATAGATTTATTTCACTTTGAATGCGTGCATATGCATGAAAATTTGTGTAAGCACACCTTCGGAAGACAGGGAGAATATAGATTATATTAACTGCAAGAATTTCTATTCACTGACAAAACTGTATTGGTTACATATTTAAACACGTAATATATCATTATTCTTCAGAAGTGCATGATTAAAAACATATCTCAGTTTTTTCTTGTATATACTTGCAACAGTAATTAATGATAGAATAATTGTTTTTTGAGGGCGAGCAGAGGATAATTTAGTAACGTTTAATGAACAATAACCAAATATTAACGGGTATCTTTTTTCATTCAACCTGTGAAACAAAACATAAATTATAATAAATGTGAGTAGTTTTTTTTTTCTGTAAGCGTAAATTTCTGTGTATCTGTAAAAAAATGGAATTAATTTATTTTCATGCTAGTTAGGAAAATAATATGTCTCACGAAAGTTCATGATAGTTAATGGTTCAAAGTCTAAAACTTGTAAGCTTTATCCAGTTTTGTTGGTGAAGAATAACAACATTAAAAAGGATACTAAATGTGATTGAGAAATCTACACTAACTAAAATTTTTTCCCCACAGCTAGCGATTAAAAAATGAAATATAGGAATTAAGAGGGATATTTAATAAATGAAGGAAATTATTGTACAAACTCAAACACTCGCGTAAGCAAATATAGCTATAAAAGGAAGAAACAAACGTAATTTTTTTTATTATTGAAGTAAGTAACAGGCACTAATAGCTATCAATATAAATATTTCAGAAATAAGATACATCCGCAGCTCATTGGTATAAAAGAAGTTCAACAATTAAAAACTGGAAATGAAAGCAGAAACATCAAGATTGTCAAAAAAAGGAAACTTCAATGACACCCTTTTGTAATCAGTGCATTATAATGCAGAATATAATTGAAAGAAATATTATTTCTTTCAATATATATATATATATATATATATATATATATATATATATATATATATATATATAATAAAATTTGAAACAACGAAGCTCATATCAACAACACTGGAGTACAAAGTGTAAACACGCCTTTGTACGAGGGCGTGTTTCTTGCAGTTTACTTTTTATCTTAGGGTTATCTATATTAATCATAGCAAGAGATTCAAAGTTCCTACCGCTGTTTACATGGGATTGGCTGAAATCGATAAGTCGACACTAAAAATTTAGGAAAAAATTTAGTTTTGGTATTTCGTCATTTCCAACGTATACTTAATGGAGATGGCGTGCTGATGAGACTATAGTGGAGGTGCAACCTGGATTCTAGACTTAAGGATACGCAGTTTATCCATAATAAACTTCATCTGCTTCCAATACCACAACTGCATTGGTGCAATTCTTGTTGAACTTTCTAAGGACAGTGCAAAATCTGCTCTCGAGAAATTCAGGAGTAGAGTTAAAATTTTACTTATTTATAGTGAATATTCGGAAAGAATTTTCTAATGCTTTGAGTTGTTTATCTAGATTTAAAGCTATATTCAATGATACCAGATACACGTAGTTTGAAAATAATATATGAAATAATCAGAACATTATACATGAAATCAAATTCTTCGCCTCATAAAAGATCATTCAAAGTCCGCATCTAAATCCTAAATAATTCATACCCGAAATCGGTAGCTAACGAATAACATTTTCCAAACTGAAAAGTTTTGGAAAAAGCAAATTTTTTGGAAAATATAATCCAGCGTAGACTTAAGTTTATGAATCGCTTTCAAAGAAGCAGAAAAAAAACTATAAACGCATTTATAAGGAAATATCCATATTTCTGGAAATATTCTAAAGAGTCTCATTTCCAACGTCTGTGTGGGTACGAATATAAATTTTTAACAACGATCGCGACGCAAGGGCATACACAAATTTGATGCATTATTTAAATCAAATACCGGCCTTGCTTATTCTGTTTAGAGGTAAAAATAAATATTTGATGGCGAATAAAATAACACTATATTGCCTGAACATGGGCTGTAAACAAAACTTTGAGATAGATTTCTGAATTTTTGGTTACGTTTGCTTCATTTACTATGGATGCATGATGACGGTAATGTTTCGAAATTTCTCGCTTGCTTTAACACTACGGGTAACAGAACGGGATTCGAGATTTACAGGTGGTAGTGGTTCAAAACCGAAGGAGGACCGTTTTCGCCAGATTTTGGCGACATTTCGCTCCCGAACACCAAAATTGGCTTGGAAAGAATTGTCCCACTCAAAAGAGCGTTCATTCGTCATTTTTTATTTTTAGAGGCG
Organism: Dolomedes plantarius; assembly: GCA_907164885.2. Classification (NCBI taxonomy): domain Eukaryota; kingdom Metazoa; phylum Arthropoda; class Arachnida; order Araneae; family Dolomedidae; genus Dolomedes; species Dolomedes plantarius. The sequence goes on along the minus strand of OU015492.1, from coordinate 102,829,479 downwards.
GGATTTTTTTGGGGGTCAATCCCGATTCTTAATAATTTATTCAAAGGCGGGTCGAGTTTTTCCCGATTCTTAATAAATAATTATATCCATGCATTATTTGTGCGTTTTAAAGAATATACATATATTTTGCAGTTTTATGCATTTCAAAGATTATAGCTGTATTTTTCAGTTTTATACATTAGTTTTCAAAAGAAAAAGAGCAAATAATTATATTCTTTCATTAGTTCTGAATGGATGTTTGCTGCTAATTATATTAAAAGTGGATATAATTAATAACTTAAATAATTCATAAGTTAATTTTTATAAAAGTTTACATTTCTTGATAATTATATATTAAAAAAATTGATGATTATAATTTTCTAATATTATTATAAATTTCATATTTTGTTTAGTTTAAATGAGAGTTTTAAGCTACTTAATAAATAATTCGATTGATGCCTAATCACTGTTCATGTATTGAATGTATGTATATATATATATATATATATATATATATATATATATATATATATATGTATGTATATTATATATATATATATATATATATATATATATATATATATATATATGTATGTATGTATGTATGTATGTATATATATGTATGTATGTATATATATGTATGTATATATATGTATGTATATATATGCATGTATGTATATATATGTATGTATATATATATATGTATGTATATATATATATGTATGTATATATATATGTATATATATATATATGTATATGTATATATGTATGTATATATATGTATATATATATGTATATGTATATGTATATGCATATATGTATATGTATATGTATATATGTATATAACACATATACACACATATTTATATATTTATACATGTATATATATATATATATATATGTATATATGAATATATATATATATGTATATATATATATATATATATATATATATATATATATATATATATATATATATATATATATATATATATATATATATATACAGTGGAATCTCGATCTATCGTTTTCCAAGGGGCCGTCTGAAATAACAATTAATGCGGGAAAACGATAGATGTGGGAACTTAAGAAAGCAATATGATCGTCGGGACTGGGTGAAACAAACGACACATGCGGAAAACGATGATTCGGAGAACGACCGATCGAGATTCCACTGTATATATATATATATATATATATATATATATATATATATATATATATATATATATATATATATATATATATATATATATATATATATATATATATAAATATATATATATGTATATACATATGTATATATATATATGTATATATATATATATATATATATATATATATATATATATATATATATATATATATATATATATATATATATATATATATATATATATATATATATATATATATATATATATATCTATAAAACAGTTCCGTAACTGACTGACATACAACGCCCAGACCAAACCGGCCACCTTTGCCGCACAGACCAAAGGGCTGAAATTTTGCATGGCGATTCATCTTATAGTGTAGGGGTGCACTAAGAGAGATTTTTGAAAAATTCTTCTTAGATTTTTTTAAATTAAATTTTTAAGCTGTTTTGTAACTTTTTTTAAGTTTGCATTTAAAATAATAATGTGAGGCTTATAAAATTTATATCACGAGAAAGATCTTAAAAATTCCTTCAAAATGAAATCTTTTTCGAATCTTTACCTCAATTTTCTGATTTTTGGTGAATTTTTAAAGTTTCATTTTTAGAATTTAATTTATTAAATGCCGATCACGTGATTTCTTTTTCTGGTACTTTAAATAAATTTATCGTCACGTGCATAACAACTTAATAGACAAAAAAAATTATTTTTTTCTTTCTAATGCAGCAGACGATTGGATATTATCCAAAAAAAATAAATATACCTTACGACTTTTATATATATATATATATATATATATATATATATATATATATATATATATATATATATATATATATATATATATATATATATATTAAATCAATTGTATACATTGATCGTCGTATTTATTATAAATATATCTATTTATTTTTTTGGCATTAATTGCATACATTGACTGTTGAATTTTATTTGAATGTACGCTGTAGCGAAGCGCGGGTTTTCAGCTAGTATATATATATACATACATATATATATATACATAAATAAAAAAAAAAATATATATATATATATATATATATATATATGCATACATATTTATATATATATATACTTATATACATATATACATACATATTTATATATATACATATGATACAGTGGATAGGCGTCAATCGAATTATTTATTAAGTAGCTTAAAACTTTATTTTAAACCTAAAAAAAAAAAATTTATAATAATATTAGAAAAATTATAATTATCAATTTTTTTAATATATAATTATCAAGAAATGCAAACTTTTATAAAAATTAACTTATTAAATATTTTACTTATTAATTATATCCACTTTTAATATAATTAGCAGCAAACATTCATGGAGAACTAATAAAAGAATATAATTTTTTGCTTTTTTTCTTTTGAAAAATATTGAATAAAACAGAAAAATATAGCTATAATCTTTGAAACGCACAAAACAGAAAAATATATGTATATTCTTTGAAACGCACGAATAATGCATGAATTTAATTAATTATTAAATAGCGTAGGAAGAACCGACTGGTCTCTGAATATATAATTAACCTCTGAATAAATTATTATGAACCATCATAGTCCCTTAAAAAAAATCCGGAGATCTCATTGGGAGTGACAAAACATCCCACACTCTAGGGGAGTTCCAAAAAAAGGAGGGGATTCCCTGCCCAAATTCTGGAGGTTACCACAGTAACATATAATCGTCCTTTTTGGCGTCCGGTCCGCTTAAGATACCTCAGCCCTTCTAATAAAACTAGTCATATAGCAATACCACGGCGACATTTGATAGCCGTGGTAAAATGTGCTGTGTTTTAAAACAAACTAAATGTGCCGTGTTTTAAACAATGTAGCCGTGTTTTAAAACAAACAAGTAATATAGCAATGCTTTAGTGACGTTTAACAAGGGAAGAAAAAATTATCGTATTTTTGGGACCATAAGACGTGCAAAAATAGACTTAAAATTGGGATCCTGCGGTCCGAAGGTAACATTAAAATAAAATGAATATTTTATTATATATGTGTGAAGGCCTTATTTGAATAGTGGGCAAACTCCATTTTTGTTCATTTTAAGATCAGCCTTAAAGTCTAATGAGTGCTGAGAAATGACTGCTGAAGTCCGATTTGTAATGCCCTCTGTTGGCAGAAGAAATAAGCTGGAGGTGTACCAGATTTAAAATAAGATAAAAATGACTTGTATGAACATGAAAGTGAGTCTAATTTTTTTAAAAAGGAATGTTAAAAATTATCACTTTTTTAAAAAGTGGAGTTGGCCCACTATTCAAATAGAGCCTTCATTTATATATATGAAGGGTTTATTTGAATAGTGGGCCAACTCCACTTTAAAAAAAAATATCGTCCGTCCGTATCGTCCAATAAATTTGAGGTACGTCTTATGGTCCGGAAAATACCGTAAGTGAATTACACCTGCATATTTGAAATCTTTGAAAGGTTTAAAGAAGTGTAGTACTTCATGACGTTTTGTCATAGCTCAGAGATATCCCAAATGTGGTCATTATGTATAAGAATGAGAGTCTTAAGAATCAAATCTAGACCGCGCATTGATGTTACATTTAATGAAAACGTTGTAGAGCGCGAGATGTCTTGACTATTGCCCTGAGACAAAAGACGTTCCTAAGTAATACCACTAGAGAATATACACGTTCAGAATGTTTTAACACTAAGCCTTTAGCTGGTACAATAAAACCGTGAAATTATATTAAATAAATATTTTTAAATTAAAAGATCAGCACCGGAGTTAAATCTTACTAAACAGTTGAATTTAAAGCAAAAGTTCCGAATGTGATGGAAACAAATGCCACAATTTGCGACAACCCATATTCAACTTTTTATAGTGTACAGATGTATGTCTAAGTGATATTGCTTTAATAAAAAAAATATTCAACCTCACACTACGAATTAATACACAAGCAAAAATGATTCCAAGTTAGAGCTGAATTATTGCTTTCCAAACGATTAAAATAGAACAAAAATGGAAACAACCTCTAGTTTACATTCTGGCTTTGGCAGAAGCTATAATGTTTCCTTAGAAACAGTTTCTAAGTCAACAAAGATGAAACAGATGATAGCGAGAGTTATTATACTTGCCCTTAAGTTATGATTTAGATTTTGTACTGATAAAGCATGTAAATAAGGCAAATATTTAAGAATTATTCCTATATAATGCCCTACGGATATGATGCATTTTGGATATAATATTACAGTAGATTTTTTAAGAAACGCCCGCATTTGTGAAAAATAGTTTTAAATATTTCCCTTAGCTTACTTTAAAATTTAAATAAGATATTTGCATGCAAATGTAATGTCAGTCATGAATAGAATACAGAAAATCCTTACCATGTTGAGGGTTAGCCATTGTATAATAAGCTCGATAAATACTTATATATATTATACATTCATATATTTTTCCAAGTTTTCATGTAAGGAACGTTTCGACTTACCTAAAGAAAGAAAAACACACAATTAATATACTCGAATTCTAGATAATATTCTACTTAAAGAATAAAATTAACATTTTATTATACTGACATAATGTACAAATTGTTAAAAAAGGAAGATATTTTATATCTGACCATTGTAAATGTGACTGAATTAAGATTCTGAAATTTTAGGCGACTCGAGACAAGGGATCGAATTTGGATCGCAAAACTTAAACACAGAAAATTGAGAAAAAAAAATTAGGTGCAATATGGATTTTACATATGATAAATCTTAGATACTAAATCACAGGTTTTTTAAAAATATTTTATAATTACAGCTACGCTTGCTGATTTTTAAACAGCAGTATACGTCTGCGTATAATGTCAATATATCCCGGAAAGTAAAGCTACAAGTATTTACATCTTTACGCATGAATTTCCAATTTATGCAAAAGAAGTTCACATTGCAATAACCTGTCAATAGACTTTTTCGCGAAGTTGCAGCATATAAAATAAAGCCCCAAAAATTGAAACATTGGAAAAAGCTTGTAATATTTACTAAAGTATTAAAATTTATCCTGAAACATATAGAACAAAAAGGGAGAGAAAAATAGAGAAAATTACATGCAGTAAATCTTGCAAGTAATCTTGTAACTATGAGATTACAGTGTCATGGTTTCTCTATAATCCTTCTTTGCTTCGAAACGTTATTTTGGTTTTCAAACACTTCTCAAAGAAGTTAATAAAGATGACTTATTTTCTTAACTTGCTCATAATATACTCAAAAAAAGAATAACTGTCTAGATAAATAATTCAAGAAACAAACATGAAAAAAATTATGAAAATTGGAATGTTAAGCATTTAAGATTTTTATATCTATGTTACATATAAATAACAAATTACAGAAATATTTCTGTGTCAAATACTGTGTCAAATACAACGAGACCACGTGAACTCTGCTTCTTTTTACTCAATTCAATTTAAGAAATCAGGCGGTCATGCGCAGAAATTAAAATGCTAATTTTACATCTGCATAGTGAATTTACAATATATCACCTTCGAAGATAGAGGGATCCGGAATTCTCAACATAGACATTCCTCAAAACAGCACTTGCTTGTCATTATATTAGTTCTCGTCTAGTGACGCATTAATTTGATATCAAGCCTCCCCGCCAATTTCAAAATCAATTCATTTAAGCTCTCTAAAATATCTTCCACTGTGATATATTCTAAACCAACAGACATTTTGAAAAAAATCACACTACTCCAGATTAATTAAATGTGCCAAACAATAGCTGACTATAGGGTATATCTAATTGATATTCCACCGGGTACTTCCTAGAGTACCCTTTTAAGCAATCCAACTAACTCTCGTGTATCCGTCTGTGTCTGCATATATGCATGTTGCACTCCGGGCTCTAAAACTGTGTAATACAAGAAACTCAAATATTTGGCACTGCATTGTCTTAAAAGCTTTACACAACTTGATAATATTTTGACTTGGCGCGGCGTAGGACGCAATTAATTAAAAGCTTCCATCCGAGACCTCAGCTTTGAAGTCTCGCTCTCACAGAGGTAATTATGCATGCTAGTGGATCTTAGGGGATGGAAACTTTTAAGAATGTGAACTATTGTGTCTTAATGCATTAAACAGCATAAAAGCAAATATAACCCCCCCCCCCCTCGAATCCCCGCATGAAGTGTAAAGTTTAATTTCGGGTGTACACACTGTTGGTCTCCTATGATATATCTCTGATTTAGTACCAGAATTTTTTCAATTTTTGAATATTTTTCTCTTACTTTTTAAGCATTTAAATTTGAGCAGAAGAATGCACAATTTTGCACAATTTTGCTTAAGTATGGTACGGGAAGATGTCCTAAATATAAACAGTCGATGTTGGAACCATATGCCAAGAAAATGAGCCCTTTCACCACCGATTTTCAAACTCTAGATCTTCACAAATACAGCTGAGCAAAAATGAAGCGCATCTTCAGTATGTTTATCTTGGATCTGGAGAGGAACAAGATATTAATTTTTACATGTTTTTTTTTATCTCCTAGTGTCAAGCGTTTAAATTTCAGAATGTATTAATAGAAAATTTCGACTATGTTTACTTTTCGGAGTCTTCCTCTGTATAAACTGACCATGTTTTACACCACATACCAGGAAAAAGTACCCTGCAGGATTGATTTTGAATCTGTAGGCCTTGTTTAAATACAATGTCGAAAAATGCAATGTCCAGCAAGTAATACAGCTGTCAAGGACTTAGATTGGAGCAAAACATAGTCGATGATTACAGCATAGAACGGAATAAAAGAATAAGTTTTACCTGCTAGCCCGAAATTTTCTCGTCATTGATTCTGTTGATACAGGAAATAACTAAATCATCTGCGAAATATGGGGAAAGTACTGTCTTCTTGAATGAGGTAACAAAAGGGAGTTTTTTCAGTTTTCGTAGTCTTTCGTAGAATGTAACGCACATTAGATGTCAATCCTCTTAAAATATCTAGTATTCTTCTTTCTTTTATCAGTTTAGTTTCAGCCGTAACACCAACTAAATATCTCAGGGTATCTGATATAATTTTTTGAACGGGTAAATAACAAGCTTTCTTCCAGCATCCAGAGATGTGCGCAAAGACTGGGACTTAAGTTTAAACCTGATTCCGAAGTCTATGACTTGCTTTTCTAGGCTGGGGTACCAAAGGCTTTCCTTGGTCATTAATTCGCTGCTTCTGCGTTATGATTTAAAGTTAGTTATATCGAATACGAATTGTATTTGTCAAATTAGTTACAAATGCAATTTTATTTGTAAACTTAAGTCGAGTGTTTATAAAAACAATAATTCATATTGGTTTGGCATATACTACACGAACATTGGAATAGTTTACTCGGTTCACAATAAATTTCCTTTAACCCTCCAAGAAAGGCAATATTCAACTGATTAATAATTATTCCGTTAGTTAGACATACGCAGGTTGAATATACAAATGAAATTAGCATAATGCAACAGCAAATAATCTGAAGAAAAATGACACTGAATAAGGGCTTTTTGACAATGTTAAATATGTAACATAATCAATCTATTTTTATTTATCTACTAAAAGGCGAATCATATTTTATAACTAAAAGGGCATAAAATAAATAGGTTTATTACCTAATACTCTGAAATAAATAAGCCACCGTATGACTGAATATGAAAATAAATCGCTACATAACCAACTTCATCATCCAAAGAATATATGCTGCATTCTGACCCATTACGGTCCATTTTTTTCCCAATAAACATTTAATACGATAATATTTACATGATGATTTTCCGATAAACAGATTACAGCCATTTCTTCTTGTTTGTGACTAAACTAAGGAAATATTAGTTTCAAATCCAACTCCCACATCTGATGAATAGTTGATTAAAGTATCGACAAAAACATCCGTTTCACAGATCAAATTTACTATCATTGGAATTCTGTAACGTGCAAAGTGATTTCAGAAGCAGCGTATATTTAGCAGCTAATGAAACTTCAGGGAATTTCAAGTAATGTAAGAGGGTTAAAACAAACATTATTTTAGAAGGCTAGTACAATTTGAAGAAAAATACAATACCAAATTTTATTTCCTCTGATTTTTATTGGATTTAAAATTGAAGAATGTCAGAGTCATTTTTTTAAACATTACTTAAGATTATGTAGAATTTAGTTTAACATTTTTCTACCTCAGCATTTACCTTTAGCTTATGGGGCCCATTTTTTCGATTCCCTATTTAAAACGGGAAATTTCATACCCCTTTTGTAAGAACGGCCATTGAGGGGGTTTATATATATATATATATATATATATATATATATACATACAAGGAAAAGGTTAAACACTATTTCCTTTGTTTGAGAGATACTAACATACACAAAAGCTCAGGGCATTTTATCCTTTTCCTTGTCTCGTGTATGAGTTTAAAGATAGATTATCGAGAAAAATTTACTTGGGAAAGAAAATTAAAATCGAAAATTAGTCCTGATCCCTTGCCAAATATTTCAAAGGGCATGAATATTACCTCAAGATTGGACCGATATTCATGTCCTTTGAAAATTAGGAAGGAAAAATTTCGTTTCCTTCCTAAATTAGGAAGGAAACTAGTGTGAGAAGAGGGAGTGAGGGATGGGAAGATATTTCAAAATTCTTTGTACAATACCTGTGTTAGTAATTCCAAATAGCGCCCTGCGGCCCAGGTCTAGACAGCAAGTATATTTGATTCAGCTCTTATAGTACTCTTCTTTTATTTAGTTTATTTCATCTACCAAAATGCTGGGTTAGCCTCTTAACACACTTACTTGAACTAGTCATCTATATTTGGTTTTATTTATAACTTCTCCATTGTTAATAGTGATTAGCCGTACTGCTAGCATTACATTAACTTGCAAAATCAGTTTTGAGTGTTGGTTTTAACCGTGAATGAAAATGTAATCAGTATCATCTGGATATGATTCTAACCTCTTTTATGTATAATACAGAAATACAGAGAGCTTTTATACAAAATTTATGTCATTTTATGATTTTTTTTTTAATGACCCTTGTTATTTTCGAAAATTTCCCATCAGTGACTAATGCCAATATTGTGAAAGATGATAACGTATTTTAAAAACTTTTGCAGTTTTAGACCCATCGAATTAAAGTATTGTAAAGTGTGAGATAACATTGCGTTTTAATGATTATACCCACTTATTGACTTCCGTTAAGGTTGATATTCTCGCCTTCAATGTTCAGTTAATAGTGCTTGCTCTATATTTCCTAGAATTATGTTCATCGAGGAGTTGCATTCTTCTGCAAGGCAAACTATGATAGGCTAAACGTTGTTACAGTCGATTTTTACCACGTTTTTATTAACTCGATTTCTTGTTTGTCCAGTACAAATCTTGCAATCGATTTTTAACTAACTTCCCGACTAGCTAGACATTTGAAACTTTTAGAATAGCTCAGAACACGATGACAATGCATTCTTTTAATACTTTTAGCCGAAAAAATCCACAAGGTGGCGCTTCGATCGAATTCAATGCTTGGACTTTTGCGTAACGGCGTTTGACGATTTTGAAAACAGAATACATGTGAATTTAGTGTGTTTAAAAAAATATTGTGCAAAAAAAATTTTAAAAAATTATAAAAGCTAGCAGATTATAAAGTCTGTGGATAGTGGAAACGACTAAAAAGTGATTAAAATTAAATAAAAGAAAGTGAAAAAGAATGTTTAAGTGAAGGTTTGTGAAATTAAGAGAGAAAAGGAGAGAAAATAGTCAAGTTTATATGATTCAACAGAAAATGTAAAAACGTGGTATATAAAAAGTTCTTTTTATCTTTTAATTATTGTTTGTATACTTAACAGATGGAAGTGAGGAGTACAAATTACTGAGTAGGATATTCCATCATGTTCGGAAATATATGCAAATTCAAAGTTATCTGTCCCAATAAAGGTTAGTCTGGCCTATCACGAGTTGCGTCACACAAATGATCAAACCCCCGGAAAAAGTCTATGAGTGTGATAGCACTATGACTTACAAAATTGTTATGAACCTTAGTATGGTGAATGGAATCAAAGATATACCACCGTTAAGGCAATAATTTTGGTTGTAGACATAGTAACTAGGATGTGACGGAATGTAAAATAATTGCACTAGAGAAGCATACAAGTGATATCAAATCTCGTGTTCTCAATAATAAAGTCTTATACATTTTTTCCTGTTAAAAGCTCTATTAATATTTCTTTTACTTGAATGAATAAAGAAAGCTTTATAATAAAGGATTTAGTAATCATTAAAGACACTCCTCAGCGTAATCATATTTTCCCAACTTATGCAAATATTAAATACTGAATGTGATTTTTTTCATTTTCTTCAAAATTGACATTAAAATGAAAAATTTAAAGAAACAGTAAAGCATTTTTTTAAAGGTAGTACTTGTAAAAGAAAAACAAAATCTACATTGACATATAAACAAATCTTTGCGAAATTCGAGAGGAATTCTGAATCCAAATATATTTTTAAATTGGGGTTTAAAAACGAAGCGTTGCAGCGTAAAAAAAAAAGTTGCAAAGGAAGACAACTTCATTAGACCAGACAATTAACATGCTTCGCTTCTTAGTTTCCCCTCATGACCTTTCTCCAGACCCTGATTTTCTATTAGGCCCGGTAGGCCAAGGCCTAGGGGCCTCCGAATGTTGGGGCCCACCCAAAAAATTTATTTTAAAAGGAAAAAAAGAAAAAAAATCCCAATTCAAAATTTTTTTCATATATATCCTTTCAAATTTGATTGATTGGTTCATCATATGTATATTATAGTGTATATAAGGGATTAATAAGTTTTTCTGGTTGCATTGTATTGGTGTTTTAAAGATGAAGTTAATATGTTGGTATTTTCACAATGATTCATGATTATTTTTTTTTGTGTGTCAACTTTGGAAACTTTACGCCCACATCAGTGTTAAGGGCCCCCCATACCGAGTTGTGCCTATAGTAAAGAAATTTCTAAATCGGGCCCTACCTTTCTCTGAAATTTTTCAATACATTTTGTCGCCAAGCGAAGCACTAAGGCAATTATTAATTTATTTGCTGACTGAAAACCTGTTTTCAAACTTTAGCAATATTTTCCCCCTTTTACATTTCGCTGATTCATACCCGCTGACCATCTGTCGCAGATTATCAAGACCATATCCTATATCCATAAAACTCATCGAGCGCTGATTAGTATCTGTGTCGCTACCCTTCATGTTCCGAACGTACATGAAATGTGAAATTTAAATATACAACCCCCCAGAGCAGGCGGCTTTGACCGCGCAAAGTAATACGCTGCAACACAAATGCCCTTAAATCAAGAGAGGGAAGATTCCGTTCTAACGGCCTGGACGTTAAGCGCTTGGTTAACGGCGCGAGTCGACTTTACGTGATCACGCAGCCGTCACGAAACTTTTGCGGCCTCCCTTCCCCTCCTCTTCCGGATGGCCCACGCGATAAGGGGGAGCCCCCTGATTATTCCAACCCCCTATTATGTATTCCCGTGCACCACAAAGGAGCGCAAGTGAGGATGAAGTCATAACATTAGATAAGGGGCACAATGAGCAGACAGAACGATGCACAAAAAAGTAAGATTGGAATAGATGAGGGGAGGGGACAGATCTTTTGTCCGCCGGGAGTTCGCGACATGGCCACTTCCTGCGGACCACCCCGCTTTTGTTGCGGATGGACTAGATTTTTTTTACCTCCTTTTTTATTTTCATATTTTCACATTCACATTGAAATCTGTGATGTAAAAAAAGTGGAAGAATCTGAATGTTAAATATATAGCAATCAAAAATCACTCAGTCGATTTTTTTTTCGCTGTTCCTTTTTAATGCATTTTATCCGAGAATTTTTTGGTGTCCAGCTGAATTTCAATTACCTCTGGCGTCAGAATGATACATCGGTAAAAAGGGCTATTGCTTCCTTCCGTGATTTTCGCAAAGAATGGAGCTGCGCAAGATCAAGAAGATAGTTTTATTTAGAGAAAGCGGGGATTTCTTTTTCTAGAAACATATTATAATTACAGTAATTTTTACATAATTTTAAACTTATTCAACTATATTCCTTTAGCGTTTATATCTTTCCTCGTAAGGCGTGGAGTTATAAGTATATATATAAAAAATGGATATCTCTTTATATCGTGAAGATAGTACGAACTGGCAGAATACCGGGTAAGTGGGCTAAATTTGGTTCAAATCCTGCAATAGTGGCAGACAATTATAAAAATGTTCAGATATATTGGGAATAAAGTAAATGGATGAACTGAAAGAGTAAGATAAACATTTATAGAGAAAAGCATTATCATATGTTGATTCTGCATTAAAAATATGTATCAGCCAACAACATGTGAGTCCATTATTTTAAAAGGAAGGCGGATACGTGAAGAATGAAATTCGGAAAATGACAGTTCCGCAAGAATACCAGTCAGGATGCCGAGGGTTGATCCCTGTCCGGGCAAACTGTTCTTCTGCCATCCAAACTTTACACTGCTCAAACCACGAGGGTTCAGATTCGAGAAAGCAGCGTCAGCAGCAAATAATATCGATAATATTTTTATTTCTCCATATCTTTAAATGTTTTGGTCTCAGGGTTAGATATAATAAAACGAAATGCATAGAAAGAAGCAATGAAAAATATAATAGATAAAATAAAATGAAATGAAATTTGAAGACTTTGCTTTTAAATCTCTTTACTTATTATTCTGTCAATAGCTTTTCAACATTCTAACTAACTAACCAATGCCTCAACAGTCCATTGTAGACCAAGGCCTGTGGTGCCCATCTCCGATTTCTTGACTGGGAGCTTGGGTTGCCATACAGCATATGTCTCGGGCTGATAGTCAGCCTGCCGTGGAGCCCCCATAGTTAGTTCCCAAGCATGCTTGGTCCTTATTTTATCGGTCCACTCAAGGGATGAAAGACTGAGTCGACCTTACCCAGTTGCAGGGTCGAACCCTGGACCTGTGGCGTGGCAGCTTGAAGCTTTTAACCTCTACGCCAACGGACGTCTTTTCAACATTCAGACTCATTTAAATCTATCACAAAAATTATAATTTTTAAAATTGTAACATGTATTAATACTTTCTATTGCTTTAGATGATTCGAATTTTGTGAATAAAGTTTGATGACTACACCCACTTGTTCTTTAAAACCCACTATTTTAACATTTAATACAAGAAAAAAAAAATCAGCGAAAATTTAACTTTTACATTAAAAAAAGAACCTTGAAAAGTTGCGAAAGAAAATACTGTTAAGACAGGTTATTTCTTTCATAATTGAAACGTTTTAAACCTTTAGTTTGGCAGATAATTTTTTAATGATATGGAAACAAAAGCAGGGTTAGAAAGAAACATCGTTCTAAGGAAATTGTTTACAGTTTTGCGTTCCATTGTTTAGAAGAATTCGGAAGTTATATACGTAAATTCCATCACATTAAAGCGGCTGTCCGTGTTTGCCCAAAATAAATGCAACGATAGAAGGAAAATATGCAGGAAATATTCGTAGAATACGCTGAGAAACATGACGGAAGGATTGAGGTCTTAATTCTTGACCTTTCAGTAATGTGTGGAATGTGATATAATGATAAAGATTGTGATTTTCCTGAAAAATGATTACGAAAGATAAATTTCAGCTAGTGCTCTTTCCCCTTGATGTATGAAGTGCTTAAAGTATTAAAATATCACAATGAGGTTATCGGAATTTTACCTCCCATCCACTTCCTTTTCTTATAAAAAGCAAAATTTCCAAAAAGTGAAACAGTGTAAATAAAATTCAATTCAAACTATAAGTGAAATAAATTGTGATCTGAATTAACTGTCAGTGCCAAATAAAAGCACAATATATATCTATAAAAAATATTCTAAAGGATGGCGAAACATAGATGCCAGGCTTTAATCTTTACATGTTCAATATTGTTAAACTACTACTGTATCTGAGTTGTCTCTATAAATACCTAAAGGCTCATTATGGAAACTGATGGCTTGGCTTAGTGGTTTTAAAGTTACGGAACATTTTTCAGGAACATTACGGAACATTACGGAACGTTTTAAAGTTGCGGAACATTTTTCAGGAAAGCAAAATGCCCCGAGTTCGACTCCCGTTCAGGTGGTTGTACTTTAAGGGCCCAAGACACATTTAATTTATTTTTATGTTTTGTTTTTTTTGTGTGATGACGTTTTTCTTCTAATGTGTGATTTTAAATAAAGGTCATATAGCATAAAAATAGTTGAAAGATTAAATTTTTTTTAAATTTGAAATTTAAAGAATGTTTAGTATCCGATACATCTACTGAACCAATATGATGTATGATTTTTTTCCATCTAGGCCACAACTGAAGGTAATTATAGGAAGTTTTTAGAGTTTATTAAAACTATATCGATTCAATTTATGATCACTTTAAAGGTGAAAAAAATCATATTGAATGAATGTCTTAATTCAGAGAAATACTTACAGAACTTTTAGACTAAGTAAAGAATCCTATTGAAAATTGAACCAAAAATAAAAAACGCTGTTCAAAATTTCGTGTAGGTACATGCAAGAAATTTTAAAATTATCTTTTTAAAGGAGGAAAATCCTGAAAAATTCTTTTCAGTAAAAAGACTTGGAATACAGACGTACAGAAGGTTACGTATGCATATTTCTTCATAAAAGGAGGTATCTGTAGCTTAAAGCTCTAAATTGTGTTCCAAGCCACGAAATAAAAACGTGGTTTTCTTTTAGTAATTTGTGCCTTGGACTCCCATTGGTAAAGGAAGTTGTTAAAAAAGGAAACTGTGAGAGTATATTGTAGATCACTTTGAATGAAATTTAATAACACATAGCATGTTACTCTAATTATATACAACTTCCTACATAAATCTCTAAAAAGAAACTCAACTTTGAGTTTTTTTTTTTTTTATGTAAATCTAATAGTTAAAGTAAATGTATTCAGAAGCTATAGAACTGAAGTCAACACACAGGATACGATGTTCCGTGAAAGAGTTTTCCCGCAATAAATAATGGATTTGTTCGGCATAATTCAAATCACGCGCAAAATACCGCAATTAAATATTTTACTAAGCAGCAGAATAGGAACCTCAAAACTAATACTGAAACTAAAAACAGGTGCATCTCATAATTGAGGTTTGAAACCTTTAACTCTGTGAGAAATTCCCGTATTTTTTGTTAATTGTAAGTGGCAATAAATTGTTTTACACGCGATCGAGCCATTTGTAAAAAAGTTTTTGCGCTTTTCATTAATTTGTAATATAACTTGTAAGGCTTTCAACCCTTTCAAAACGAAACGAATTCCTCTACAGACTGAAAACTTACAAATGATTTTCACTCCGGAACAGAAAGTATTCATACAATTCATAAACTATTTCTTCTTTCAAGATTTGCTCATCAGTGTATTAAGAAAATAAGATTTTAAAATACTAATTGGAAACTGATAATAAAAAATGATAGCTTTGTATGCGTTTCCAACAAGAGGAACATAATATTTCTGAAAAGTGCTTAGCAAATAATATATATACTCATGTAAGCCCGTACATAGATAATTATCCAAAAAATGAATAGCCATCCTGTTAATCATGAATTTAAGATTTTTTAATTTGATTTCTTAATTACTCCTCAGTTGTGTTTGTTTTTGTTAGTAACAATATATTTCTGATTAAGCGCTTCTTGATTGCAATTAACTTGGTTAGGTTTCGTATAACACCTTGCTTATCAAGCTACTAAACTAGCACCTAATTACAAAATTTTTCATTAGAGATATAATTTCATGATCAATACTACACATGTTGTTACTGTATGCAGTTAGTTATATGGATTTAGTTGTATGTTAATTATATGTATTAAAATATAAAACAAACACACACACACAATATATATACATATATGTGTGTGTGTGTGAGAGGCTAAAATATGGGGGGGGGGGGTGATCGCGTGACCTTAAAACGGGATTTTGTTTATAACGTATAGGATTTATCAATTAAAGTCTGGGAGTTTTCAAATAATCGGAGTAATGCATTGCAGTGAAAATAGCGCTTAAGGTTCGACTTGATTCAATTCCGCAGATCCACATCGAGAATTTTAAAGTAGACGTATAGCCTTGAAGCTTGGCGCTAAGAAAAAAAGTGTTAAATCAGCAATAGAACATTCGAAATGACATCACGCATAAGTAATGAGTGTCAAAGCGTGTCAGTTAACAGTTTAAGAACAAAGGGGGTTAATTTAGAGTCATGGAAGGTTAGGAAACGATAAAGATGTGCCGCTCGGCGGTACGCGTTTTGGGGAAGGGATGGGAATCAATTACTAATTATGGGGCTGAGCACCAGATTTGGTTTAAATAAATATGTTCAGAAAATCAATTGGACTGTTTTATGGCTATTGTGTCAACACCTTGATTGCTGGATGGAGTTTAATAATTTTATGAGTGTCCTCGCCACCGGACCATCGTCGACTGCTAAGTAATTGGATGATAACGTTCATTTTGGGCGTGAAGAAAGATAATCCGACATACACTCAAGAGCCAAAACATTATGACCACCCCTACATTTTGCAATGAATTCGCCTGGATGACATGGAAGGCACGTGATCAGGTGGAAGTGGTATTTAACTGCTGCTGGAGAGTCTGAAGAATCATTCTTTCACTTACTTCTGTGTGTGATGGGAAAGGCTGCGGATCTAAGCGACTTTGATAGAGGGCATATTGTAATGGCTCGAAGGCTCGGAACAAGTTTTTCCGAAACTGCACGACTTGTGGGTTGTTCGCGACCTACAGTTGTTAGTACTTAAGCAAAGTGGATGAATGACGGTGAAACCAGCAGTAGACGACATGGTGTTGGACGTCCACACGCTATCAAAGAAATAGGTCGTCGGAGACTGTCTGGCATGGTGAAGCAAAACCGGAGCCAGACAGTGGCTCAGCTGACAGCCCAATACAATGCATGGCCAAGTAGAATAGTATCGCAGCACACTGTTCAGCGGACACTGTTGGATATGGGGCTACGCAGCAAACGTCCCACTCGTGTGCCTTTGCTGACCAAGCGTCATCGCCAACTGCGCCTGCGCTGGGCCCGGGAACATCGCGACTAGTCCATGGATCAATGGGAGAGAGTTGCCTGGTAAGATGAATCACGGTTTGTCATTCATCACGCCGATGGCCGTGTCAGGATACGCCGTCTTCCAGGCGAACTGTTGTTCCAATAATGTACAGTAGGTCATACACAGGCCGGTGGTGGTGGTATTATGCTTTGGGGGATGTTCTCTTGGGCGTCTCTGGAACCCGTGGTTGTTGCAGAGCAGACCATGAATGCTACAGGGTATCTGAACATCATTGCGGACCAGTTGCACCCTTACATGGCCTCTGTTTTTCCAGCTGGAAATGGAATGTTCCAACAGGACAACGCCCCGTGTCACAAGGCTAAAATTGTGTTGGAGTGGTTCCAGGAACATGATGCTGAATTCCAGTTAATGTCCAGGCCGCCTAACTCACCGGATCTCAATCCGATAGAACACATTTGGGATGTCATGGGACGGCAGCTCAGAGTTCAAAGACCACCAATTCGCAATATCTCGGATTTGCGTGATCTTTGCTTAAACATCTGGTACAATCTGTCTCCGGCCACCTACCAAGGACTTGTGGCATCCATGCCAAGGCGGGTTGAAGCTGTGTTGCACGCCAAAGGTGGGCCAACTCGTTATTGACAGGTGGTCATAATGTTTTGGCTCTTGAGTGTATAATATATGTATGTATGTATGTATTCATTCAAAAATCAGTACATATGTTGTCACATTTATACTTATTTGTAAGTATATTTCCAAATAAATCCCTTTGTTCTACTGTTATCATTCACTATAAAGCGAAGAATGACAGAATTAAATTAATTCAATTTTCAATTCCCAATGTGAACTTGTATTCTTGGCACGGATAATCGATAGCTAAGTGTAAGCGTGCGTATATATATATATATATATATCCAAAACATGAAAGAAAACTAATTCATAAAAAATCATTAACTTGAAATTTATCGCTTCTTTGTGAACAGCTCCGACATTATTCTTAAAGGTAATGTGTTTCTGTGTAAGAAATAAATATATATGTATATTAACTAAAGAGTGAAGTTTTCTATAAATATGAAATTCTGATTCTATATTTTAGGACATGTTTATGTAAAAATATGTCTGTCATATTCTCAACTCCCCAGTGTGTTAATTTGATTAAAATGTAAAATTTCATTCATATGTTAAATATTTATACATCAATACTTTTCATGTCGTTCAAGAAGCAAAAGGAAATAGTTTTCAAATCCAGATTTTTGGCGCATCAGATGAAGGTTCAGAATGCATTTAGATTTATTGCATATCAGCAGCACTTTTAAATCATCAAGATGAGGAAATTTCTCTTGGTAACACACTTCAATTGCTATATAAAAGACTATCTAATTATTTTATTATAAAACGACTCCTATGTGATTAATATGGAGGAAGAGAAATTTTGAAGCAGAAGAAAGAAATTATAGCATCAATTTTCAAAATGTGTATCAAGGAAATTGAGAAGAAAAAATAACAAAAAGGTTCGCTTTGATTATACTGATGGCATATATTATCAGCAGGCCAGATACGTTGATCATGAAATTGTTATAGCTAGATCTTTTTGTGGAATTTTATAGGAAAATGTAATTGGCAGTAAATTTTTTGGTAGTCGTTGATTCTGACATCGTGATAAACTGTATAACCAATAGGCCATGTATTTCCTAGAAGTATCAATAAATAATACGCATTAATCAGTAAAATGTTTCATAGCAATAGATTTCAGATACCTTAGCAACAGTGAACTGCATATCATGTACATTTCTTAGACAGGCGGCCATTTCATAACAAATCATTATGTGTATACAGTTTCTCTTTTTTGATGGTGTGAGAAAATTATGTTTAAAATGTTGATTTAAAAAAAATTAATGTGTAATGAATGTGAATATATTTAATATCTAGATAAAATACATTTTAAATAGCAATAAAAAAATATTTTTCCTTTAAATGCAGCAGTTTGAAGGTCTTTTGATTTTACGAAAATTACAGATTATTCCCACGAAAATATCTAAAGAGTCGATACTTGGGTATTTTTGAAATTAAATTACTTCATACTACAAGAAAAACTGTAAATTTAAATTAATGCTTTATTGACACAATTAGAAATATATAGTTTTATGATACTTTTAAGTTTTTGTTTCATCCCCTAATTGAAACTTTATTTCTGAAAGAAAGAAAAATTCTTTTATGAGGATTTTGATCTATATCATTGTCATCATCAAACATTTCTACAAAATGTGAAATTTTTTAATCGTAAGTACTATCATTGGATCTAATAGACGTCCTATGAAACAATTTTGTTGGTTTTATGAAAGCAAATGATAAATAGAACACATTTTGTGTATAGCTTCCTCTTTTACTCGAATGCAAAATTCCTTCTAATATTACATTTAATCAGGATATAATTCCCTTAGTTGTGTATCAGATGACTGTACTGTTACCTTGCAAACTTTTAAAATCATGATAACCGAACTTCGCTGATGAATGTTTGTCTTTACGACATTTTAATATCAGGATTCCAATTTATTGAGTAATACACGCGTATATTTGGAAATGATTGATTAAACTCTAGTGCAGTATTTCACCTTAAGTAATATTTAAAGTTTAAAAAAATGAAATAGAAAAACTTTGTCCTTTTCTGCTAGTATGATAACTTTATCTGAAAAAGGGTTAGGAATTGAAAATAAGATAATATTATTCTCATAATAAAGCAGGAGACTGATACACCATAATCTGCTGGTCAATATCAGTATATAAACAATGATGAACTTTTTGGTATTTAATTATAGAATTGAGCACGTTATTCATATTTTTAAGTAACATATCGCCTAGAACTTATCAATATATATTTAAATACACTAATCAGTTTAAACATTCCGGTAAATGTTTAACAGTATTGTCAGTATCAAGAATAGGAAATATTATTAGTGGATTTATTTCAGAAAGTTTTCAATAATTCCGTTTATCTTCCCTCACAGCATAAGGAAGCTGCGACAGAACACATGCATTCACACACACACACGTGTTTATATATATATATATATATATATATACCTTGGAACAAAAGCGGCCGATGTCCAAAACTTTGAAATTTGAGTGAAGTGAGCTGCACGAGTAAAATCAGGGTAGGATATACATTTATTATCAAAAGGGCCAATGCCCTAAGATTTGTAAAAATCCATAAAATGACTTTAATGTTCTAACATTGATGAACTGACACTTGGCCCTTATTGTTCCAAGGTATGTGTTATATATATATATATATATATATATATATATATATATATATATATATATATATATATATATATATATATATATATATATATATATATATTTAAATGTTGCTACTCGCAGGTCATAATATTATTTTTTTGCAGTTATTTTTCACAATATTCACAAACATAACACTTTTCTTCAATTACCGATACTAAGCTCGTAACCTACGGCTTCCAAATTCAGAGCAGAGACTTTCAGCCACGCACATACAAATATTCTGCATTCCCTATTCATGAGGTCGATGAGAGAACGCAGTTAGAGGAATTCTCTTGTGGCTGCCAAACGCAACGGAGTAAATTTGCGAAATTAACTTCGCACTCATTTGCGCAATCGAAAGCGTCAAGCGATTATCCGTTACATCTTGCCGCTCCAGAGGGTGAAAATTACCTAATAACATGGCTGATAAAAACCGAGTCAGCTGATAAGCTTGAAGATCCGTCGGGGAAAAA
The DNA here is from genome assembly GCA_907164885.2 of Dolomedes plantarius. Lineage (NCBI taxonomy): Eukaryota > Metazoa > Arthropoda > Arachnida > Araneae > Dolomedidae > Dolomedes > Dolomedes plantarius. The sequence continues at coordinate 102,808,554 of OU015492.1, read as the reverse complement.
AATTAGAGTATGATAACTTTTTGAGAAATTTTTAAACTTTTCACATGACTATTTTATTACCATTATCAAGTCGGATGTACCCTCTGAGCTTATCGAGGAGTAAGATAAAATAATTGGGTTACTGGAATCAATCAAGATTTTGAAAAAAAAAAAACCACACTTTGTACGTAGGCTAGATTCGCAGGCTGCTACCATGTGGACACGGAATTCTAATCCCTGCCAAAATATGGATGTTTTTGTAAGGTTCCCCTTATAGAGAGCAAAGTTTGGTTCATCCGCTGTGTGCTCCCATAATGAAGTACGGTGAAACCTTGTTTATTCGGCCCTCGTTGATCCAGATCTCCGGATAATCTGGATCAGATTTGTAGACATTATTTTTATTTAATGTTCACATTAGGTAATTTGTAACTATGATACCAAGAACTTAACTACATGTACGCCAAATATTCGCTTTCTAGTTTGATTCAATTTACAGTTCCTGCATAGATTGTACAATAAATTATGGTAATAAAATGCTCTTTTTTTGAGTTTCAGGAAGCTTTTCTAGACTTACTACTAAGTCTGCTTAGTTAAGGATTTTGTTTTGCTTATTACCCATATTACCCGGATTATCCGGATTTTCGATTATCCGGATTGCCTATGGTCCTAGTTAGTCCGGATAAACGAGGTTTTACTGTATCCTATAGGTCTCGTTGTGGTTTATATAGAAGAGTGTCTTAAAGATCAGAGCTGGCCGTATTTCAAATAAAATAAAATAGCAATAAAATATTATGCCACCATTATCATTCTTTCTTGTCACAATAAAGTAAAATAAAATGACCTACTGGTAAATTTGACTAAAATCCAATATAACTTATTTTGCGTTCAGTCTGTTTAGTTGCAACAGGAAATTCGATCATTCTCGAATAATGTGGAGTGTCACTTAAGTCAAAAAACAGTCAGGAACGAATATTGCATCAACTGAACAGCGACGTTAGCAACAATAACACAGACGGATTCATAATGAACAGTGGATATTTATAAAAAGCACCTCGCACAAGACGAATCGAAAGAACCGAATAAGCAAGAACTGAGGTGGAATAGAAGTAAGTCGGTCAGTTCGCCCTAGGAGGACGAATGTCTCGAATTACGAAAGTGCTTGAACAAAATACATTGCAAATATCACAGATTGAGCCAAAGGAGGTGAGTAAATATCACATTCTTTGAGTTCCTCGGACAAGCTGGTCGTAATGAACACGCCCTCTGCTGTGCGCTTCCGAGGGATGTCATATACTACAAATTTAGAGAGATTTCATTTTGACCCCAGAATAAAAATAAGATGTATTTTTTTTTTTAAACTTAAATCGACCGAACTTCAAACCCGTTTTTGTTTTTGACAGAAATAATTTATTGATCTAACTTTGGGGGTTTCATTCTGTATCATAAAGCATTAACCAAAGAACGTCCATTTTCATTCATCAGTGGTTTGGTCACATTTTGCACCTCTAGGCAAAGGCAGATAATGGGACACAGGAGAGTGGATTCATTCAATTATTTAAACAATAACACATATTTTAACCATACATTAATCGATTAGATTTGAAAAGCTTGTTGAATTAGAATTTTACTCTTTGTTCTACAACACATTGGAAAAAATTCTGTGAATGCAGTTATATAAAATAATTATTTGGCATGTTTCATCTACAATGACTAATTTGTGCAAAAAATTTTCCGTTCCGGAATTTTTACACATCCCTGTAAAAATTTCGGCATTGTATTTCATTCTCCCCGGGGCGCAGGTGACCCAGTGGGCAAAGGCATCGTGTCAGTAACCTGCAAGTTGCGAGTTCGATGCCCGTTGCCGACAAATCCACCGACGTGTACACTAATGGCGGCTGGGGCATGGGACACATCTGTCGTAGCTGCAATCTCCTCCAAGTTCCCTAAATACCTCTGGAGATGCGGGGTCAAGTGTTTCCGGTCTCCTCACTTGGCCCGGTTCAAAATTACTTGACCGGTTCATAGGAGGCGATGCTGATCCACCTATAGGGTGCTCTCATACTAAAGAGGCCAGCAATGCCGCGGTGATAACAGGTCGATGTTTAAAGGACAAAGCCTACGCATTGGAAGAAAAAAATCTTTCTCCCTGAATACTAAGTTACAATAGTGAAATAAGGTATCTTCAGTATTTTTTAATCTATTAAGTTTTTATACAGAGTTCTATGAATAAAATTTCTTCTAGTACCTACCACTAAAAGTAAAAATTTCTCATTTTAAATTTAAGGCAAACAGGTATGTTCCTTAACTGATGTATCCTACTTTAGAAGCAAAATAGAATTCCGACTTCTATATGGGCTTACCAGAGATGATAGTATATATAACATTCAGTGGTCTGCATATTTAATGTTGCCTGTTCTTTAGAAGTCACATTGGTTTGGTTGTTCAGTAGAAATTCAGAAGCCCCGGAGACTCGGGTAGGCAGATATTTAAAGGACTACTAAATTTTAACATTTTTCCCATTTCAAAATACGTTTGCATACAATTTATGTCCTATTTTCTATAAAAATATATTTTATTTTGTATTCTTATTTGAATTGAAGGCAGTACAGCATTCATACAATTATTATAAAAAATTTAAGTCCTTTTTTAAGAAACTATAAAAGTATGAACAAACGCAACATCATGAGCCAACATTTTTCAAATGAAAATCTCTTGTTACTTTATGTTGTATGGTTATGAAATAAAAACATTTTTACATTGCACATTTATTTATTTCATAAATACAAGATAGATACTAGGAAGTTTGTTTGATAAAAAACTTTATTTAAATAAATAGAATATTAAATGTTATTTCAAATCTTTCTATTGCATATTTGATGCATACCTTTATAATATATCATACTAATGTATGCCAGATTATCATTTAACATTTAATAAATTAGTGTAAGCGTGTGTGTAAACTTTTATTATGTGATCACTCTAAAATATTTGTACAACAGTGCCCACATATTGAAATTATTCGAAATTCTTTTATCCCTTATAATGTGAATAAATCTATTACAAATTTTAAGCCAGTCTTTATTATTGTTATTATTATTTAAAATCTAGCACCGTTATTTTCATAAAATATTTTTCGTAGTCTTGCGGCCGACTTTTCCATTCCAACATTTACCGACGCGAAGTGACGCTAAAAATCTCAACGTTGTAGTTCTTTCTCGCCGAAACCCCCCGGAATGAAGAGATAGGCGTACATTTCAGCCCAATTTCATTATTGATTGGATTCATCAGAAGCGTCTGTACATTAGCTATTCATGAATATCCACAGTGGGAATGCGGTTAGAGGATTCGCATGCGGCCATGAAAGCTCCTCCGAAGTTAATTTGAACGTGGAACTAATTTGCTCCATCAAAACTGTCAAATGATTTTCCGGAATGTTTAAGGCATATGGCTTGATTGACTGGCGTATTTCGATGTAAAATTTGAGCCTCGAGCACCCGAGAATCCTTTTACTTGTTTCAATTGATATTTATTTCAACCTAAAAGAATCGCTTCTTTATAACTTTCATAAGCGTAATAAGTAATGATATAAATTGGCAATCAAAAGGACATATTAAGTTAAACCAAGATTAATTATGTACGTAATATAAAGAGTAAAACTTATTTACTTTTGAAATAGATGAAGACAAAATTAATGACGTTAATATTTAATTACTAAAAGGCATTTTATAAATATGTTAAACACCGTTATTATCTGTTTTGGATAATTAAATTAGCTTTTGTTACCCTTTTTAGATAAAAGATGTGCTTGGTGGATAGCACAAAATAACACTACATTAGGTCTACCCAAGTGACCATGTAAAAAAGGGTTCATCGGTTGGTTTTTTGGGACTTCCAAGGTTATTTTTAGACCCATGTGGCGTAAATAAATCAAATTTGCAATTTAAAACCTACACTGAACAACTAAAAACATCCATGTTCATCACATGACATGATCCAATGCACGAATATTCATTTTCAATGTCATTTGAAAACAAGTTAATTGCTTTTTGGACCAGTACAAACCGTTACAGAGATTTTTCGAATACGTCTACGAGCACGAATGCACCCCCCCCTTTTCCCATCCACATATCTAGTTACACAGATATATGGGATTACGTATATATATATATATATATATATATATATATACACACAAAGTGGAATCTCAATCGTTCTCCCCGAATCATCGTTTTCCCGTATTTATCGTTCAATTCAGTCGGTCCCTTGAAAAACGATCGATTAAGACTCCACTGTATGTATTATATATATATATATATATATATATATATATATATATATATATATATATATATATATATACACACATGCGTGTGTGTGTGTGTTAAGGATTTTGATTTTAATAACTGCCCCGCTATGGTCATTAAGCTTCAAAGAAATCGTGGTTGTGGTTATGGTCGTGGCAAGAATAAAAAGATTCTCTGGATTCATTATAGCTTATGTTTTGTTAATCTATATATATTAATTAAAAGGCATATTATATGTCAGGAGTATATGAAATAAAATAGGGGATTAAGTTTTGTTTTAACATACATATTATATATATATATATATATATATATATATATATAAATATATATATTAATATTAATTCCCCTTCTGTTTCAAATCGTATTGTTTTTGAAGTTTTTACAGATCAATTCTGTTATTGTTGTTTTGACTGATGCCCCTTGACCGACAGTATCTTGTCAGTTAAAGCCCATAACGGCTATTCGGCAAAGTAGTGCGGCTCAGTTTGTAATAGCACCACAAGGATCGGAGTCGGACTTGGATAAAGGATCGGTCCCGTAATTTTGAACCGAGCCAAGTGACGAGACCAGAACACTTGACCCCGCACCTCCAGAGGTAAATTTGAGAACTTGGATGACATTGCAGTGACGACAGATTTTTTCGTTCACCAGCTGCCCTTACACGGCAGTGATTTTTTCAGAGACCGGCATCGAACCAGAGACGTTCAAATCACTGGTTCGCTGCTTTTGCCAACCGGGCCACTGCGATCTTAGATCAATTCTTCAATAATCTATAAATTTAAATAAAATTATTTTATTTCCTAACGTATGTCCCTCAGCATGTACAAAATTGGTCACTGTCCATCAGCTAGTAAGGATGATTCTTTCGCTTTATACTTCTAAATGCTTCGAACAAGTTCACTGTTCCATATTTATCTAGCAGAACAATCATGGCTTTAGTAGTTTACTACGAGGTCTTCTAGTTGAGTATAAAAAGAAACTTTTCCCACTAAAATTGCAACTGTGCTGCGGAAAATAAATTTCTGAAGCATATACTGCTTCATTTTTGGTATCCAAAATAATTTATTTTTCTAAAGAGTCGTCAACTTTCGAAGTTTCTCCAGCTTTTGAAAATCAGTATTCATTTTACGTTATATCAGTGAGATACAGCCACTATATATTTATTCTAGAAGCTAGATACTTAGATTTAATCCTGTCAAAATGTAAACCTTAAAGTCCAAGATATATATATATATATATATATATATGCATATATATATATATATATATATATATATATATATATATATATATATATATATATATATATATATATATATATATATATATATATATATATATATATATATACAGTGGAATCTCGATCTATCGTTTTTCAAGGGACCGATTGAAATGAACGATAAATGCGGGAAAACGATAGATTCGGAAACATAACAAAGCAATATGATCGTTGGGACTGGACAAAATGAACGACACATACGGAAAAACGATGGACCCGAAAGCGATCGATCGAGATTCCACTGTGTATATATATATATATATATATATATATATATATATATATATATATATATATATATATATATATATATATATATTTATGTGATGATGATATAGCATTGTTTAAACAAATAATTGTTGATTGAAGGGCTTAATTTTCTGGAAAATAATAAAAAATTTTGCGTAGCTTAACTTATTATTTGTATGAAAAAAAAGAGATTTAAAGAAGATGAATTACGTATTTAAAGTGTTAATTTCCATAAATTGAGTCATCTTTTCTTTCACGGGGCATAAAAATGGAAATAAGTGCAAATTTCTGGGACCTATGGCTGCGAGAAATGTCGGTATTTAACAATAGCCTGAACCACAGGCATCCAAACCCCTTGCAGTTCAATAACCGGGGTCAAGTTCCGAATTCCTCTCTTGGATGAATATTGAATAAAGAATAGCTGAGCCTCAAAAGCCGGCATACTTCCGCGTACAGCAAACAGATCCCCTCAGCTCCACATCTGGCGGTGAAAATCCTCCCCCAAACCACTTTAATAAACGCTCGCTGGTGTAAAAGCCCGAGCCCTCTAAAATTCGTGAAGCTGTCCATCTACTATTCATGAGCCTAAAGTGGGAACGCGGTTAGGGCGAATTCTCCAGGGGGGTGACGATCGCGCCGGGGCTGTGTGTTTGTAAAATTAACTCTGTCCTAATTGCTTGGGAAGTCACCGAAACCGCTAGACGATTATCTGAACAGATCTTAAACGCATCTGCTGGCGATCGGTAATGTTCGATACCAGCCTAGAATTGATATTGAATTTATGCAAACATAAGCATATGCGCTTTTAAGTTTTTAGATATTAATGCGTGGTAAATGCTGCCACCAGTTACTCGTAGAGATATCAAGACATAAACGGAAACTTTATTGAAATATACTGCTATGATATGAACAACATCAGATTTGCTACTGACCAACTTGAAAAAAATAAACTGCAATGTTAAATTAATTTATGAAAATATCTCTATGAGTATTGTGAGGTGTTACCTATTTCAGCTGCCTAAAAGACAGTGTTTCATATACACTGCTGGCCACCCAAATTGCAACACCAAGAAGGACAAGATATATCACAACAAAATTTATTTTGTAGATAACATGTTGACCAAGTATCAAATGATTAAATTTATAGACTTCTGTGAAGTGTGTTTCCTGCCAAAATCAGCAGCCGAGTAGCCGCCATTGTTGGAGATCACCGCTGCCACACGCCTCGGCATTGATTCAAAGAGACTTTGGATGAGTTCTTGGAGTACAGCAGACCAAGCAGCTTCCACACGTTGCCAAAGTTGATCTGCTGTGGCAGCTGGGGATGGAATCTGGGTCAATCGTAGAGCAACCATGGACCACGTGTTTTCTATCGGCGAAAGATCCGGAGAGCGAGGCGGCCAGGGAAGCAATTCAATCTGGCGATTGACGAAGAACCGTTGGACAATGCGTGCCACGTGTAGTCGCGCATTATCCTGTTGAAATATGGCTGTGGGCAAGCCCTGAAGGTAAAGAAGGACAACTGGCTCCAACACCTCGGACATGTAGCGCTGGCTGTTTAAAGTACCGGCAATGCGTACTAGAGGTGTGCGAGAGTGATATCCAATACCGCTCCATACCATAATACCCGGTGCAGGACCAGTGTGGCGGTGCATAACGCAGCTGTTCAGCATCCTCTCTTCACGGTGTCTCCAGACTGGAATGCGACCATCGTGATGTTGCAGACAGAAGCGTGACTCGTCAGTAAAGACAATTTCATTTCATTCCATTCTGCCTTCCACATCCGTCTGTCATCGCACCATTGGCGGCGGAGACGTCTGTGGTTCTGCGTCAAGGGTAGACAAAGCAATGGACGTCTTGCGGACAGACCACTCTGTTGTAAACGGCGTCGAATGGTACGCGCAGACACTGGATGATGCGTTACAGACTGCATATGCTGTGCTATGGTTCGTGATGTCACTGAGCGATCCGTCACTGCTATGCGCACAATTTGCCTGTCATCACGTGAAGTGGTGCGCTGAGGTGGATGCGATCGAACACGCCGGTCCGTCGTACCCTCCTGCATCCAACGATCACATATCCGCATTACAGTTGTTTGGTTTCGTCCAACACGACTACCGATTTCCCTGAAAGATAATCCACAATCTCGGTAGGACACTATCCTTCCTCTGTCGAACTCGGATACTTCATCAAAAGATGATCGCTGTTTTCGACGAGGCATAATTGATCGTTTTTTTGAAAAACCACAAGAAAAACACAATTGCCGAACTTGAAATCTTCGAAATCTCCAAGCCTTAAATAGCGCTTTGAAGTGGCGCCACAGGCGCGCGTGATGTGCGTCTGTGCTGAAATCCTAATCATTTGCATATCTCACCTCCGCTAATGTATGTTGTAAATTTCATGTTATTTGAATGTTTCCTTCAGGGTGTTGCATTTACAGTGGCCAGCAGTGTATTATCTTACCATCTCTAATTTTTCACTACTCTGAAATGTCGAACGTCACCACTGGCTCGCGTGTTAATGGTAAAAACAAGGATTTCGTGAAAGAGGCAAAAGCAGCTTTGGCAAAAGTTTCAAAGACGAAGAGTGTGCGAGAGAGTTCATAGCCAATAGAGATATAACCAGAAAGGTATTTTAAATGATCTTAACTCCGTAGTTTAGCTGAAACGCAGGTATTTTGTTTCAATCAGCCAATTCGCTTTTAACTTTCCTGTATCCTACAGTCAGTCAGTAACGTTTCACATTCACCTCAAATAGCAAGCATCTCCTTGTAACGAATGAAATCGTTGCTGTCCCACGAGACGCAGTTGCCAAACCAACCATCTAGTCCTGAAGGATAAAGATATCAGCGAAGCATGCGGTGGGCAAGCAGTAATCTTGGCGACTGCAGTAGATGAGCGCAGTCGGAACCGCTTGCAGGAAGATTTGAGGGAGAAACCACAAAGCTTCACAGCTCATTAAATGGTAGCATAAGAAGTGGTTTGAATAAGAAGTAAACTAAATACTGATAGATTATAGCCTACAGATAAGTCGTCGGAACGTAATCGGAAGTTTCCTAAATAATATTTAAAATAAAGTTAGATAAAATCCTTTAAAGTTCTGTGCTTCCTTCTGTTGACGATCCATACTTTATAGCAAAACTAGATTGTGAATTTACAGTTTTTTGAAGAATTTTGTTTCTGATCTCGATAAATTGATGATCTTTACATCTATTAACACTTTATTTTGGACGGGAATACCAGTGGGACTCTGGATTTAAACTCTGTATTCAAATTTTTAGACGCGAAAAAAAAGAAACAACAACATTAATAAAAAAATCCTTAAACATGACTGATAACTCATACATCTAAAGTACGTGAAACCTAAAATGAATAGGACGCAATGAACCTACAACAGCGAGCAAAAATATATTGATTCTTGCAATTTTTTCTATTTATACGAATAGAGAGGAAATGCGTATCTATTGATTTGTAACTTTTTCAGATCACATTAGGAAAACTAATTAACTAACTAATGGCGCAACAGTCCATGGTGGACCAAGGCCGGTGGTGCCCATCTCCGCTTTCTTGACCGTGGGCTTCGGGTGACATACAGCATATATCTCGGGCAGGTGGTCAGCCTGCTGCGGGACCCCATATTTAGTGCCCAAGCATGCTTGGTCCTCATATTATTGACCCACTCAAGGGATGAAAGGCTGAGTCGACCTTGCCCAGCCGCAGGGTTGAACCCTGGAACTGTGGTGTGGCAGCTTGAAGCTTTTAACCACTACGCGATCGGGTGTCACATTAGGAGAAATAATGATTCAAAATACAACCAATAGACCATAATCTATTTTATCATGAAAATTTTTTCCCTATCCTATGAGTAATTATTTTTCACAGAATATACAGGAATGGTGTGTCGCAACAAGACCATAAATATTAAATAAAATAGTTCATATATTTTATTTTATGTAGGTATAACAGCTGTTCAACCGATAGTTCAGTTTTAAAAACCATTGCATTTTTTATTAAAGTAGTTGTAAAAAAAAAAAATAAATAAAAAAAAGGAAATTTGAATTTATTGTTTTAATTGCTGAAAATTGGACAAAATTCTAATTTTTATTTCCTCATCACTGCATTATCTAGAACAGTGATTCTCAACCTTTTTATGTCTATGCCTACCATTTGGATGATCTTCCTACCCTTTTTATATGACCCTAGTAAAATAAGCTCTTCACATATTTTTTGCTAACCATCAGAGTCCTCTAGGTTGAAAAACACTGATTTAGAAAAACCAATCATAAACGGAATAGGTATATAAGAACACACAGTTCCTTAAACAATCGTTTACAAACATACAAAAATATTGTTGACTAATTTCGTCTCGCTAAAAAAAAAAAAAAAAAAGAAATCTCACTGTGGAAATGAAAAATCCTTCTACGCAAAATTGAAAAATTTACTTTAATGGTTTTTTACTCACAGAACTTTCTCAAATATTTCAGTACGGCAGGCTAACTAATAGTAAACATTCGTTTAGAATGAGACATTCACAAAAAAAAAAAAAATCGAAGACATCATTTCACAATATACACAAAAGTCCTGACACACAAAGTGAAAATTCATTTAGACAAAATATTTTTCCCAAATCACAGTAATAATTTCTTTTGTGTGATAAGGCAGTTGAAAAGTACTCATGAACTCTGGCATCCCTATTTTTAATTCCAAATGTAATCTTTCAAATTAGCACGAACGACGGCTTCACTTTATTCCTCATTTTTGAACCCCCCACTTAAACTAAAAGTTACCCAACTTTACATTTTCCATTCATGCATTGCTTTGGAATTGCGCAAACAAAAGGCATCTCATTCACAACCAGAGACCAGGGAACAGGGCCAGAAGCTCGCCCTGCAAGTATAACTATTGATCGAGCGTTAGGGAGACGGTTCCAGTTATTCTGGAAGCAAAATAGAATTTCATTCAAAGAATTAGCAACTTGCGTCCTCTATTGGCTGTGAAAGGCTAATATTGACGCCGTTGGATTTTTATCTATCCAGAATACATTTTTATGAAGACATAGACGGAAAAACTTGACAAATGGTTGAAATAAGTTAAAAAGTCCCTTCGTATTTATATGAGGATACATGGATAGGTGGCCTGTTCCAAGCTATCACCCAAACCTGGATTAATGAAGTGCGTAATTTATTTTAAATTATACATTGAAGCTATCAGTTCCACTTTGCGTGAGCTTTATCAAGCAATCTTTACGTTTAAGAGCTTATTCTTTAGTTGATTTAGCAATCCCTAATTTGTTTAATCCTTTATGAAGTTGTTCTTTATTAATTTGACAGAAATACAACATAAGAGAAAGTTTGTTTGGAAAGTAGAAAATACAACCACAAAGAAATTTTTCCCGTATAAACTTTTCTGCTAATTCGAAAAGTCTTAATTCTGTATTTTTCTGTATAAGTCCACAAAAATATTTCCGTTCTATTCATTTGTATTTTCAGTAATGTATCACAAACTCACATTCCCTTTTCTCGTGTGTAGGGATTTAATGGGACAAATGAGATTCAATATATTGTCACATATAACATCACAAACTACACGAAAGTAGTTTCTTACAATTAATCACGAGAAAATAAGAAATAACACGTATATAGTACTGATATATAATAAATCCGATAATAAAGGATTATCTTAAAAATATCTTTTTATTTATCATATATTTAGGGCATGTTCACATAGAATCCGGCAGAGTCAGCGTTAAAGATTCAGTTGGCGCTGATTGGTTAAAAATTTTTACGCTGATGCTAACGGATTTTATGTGAACCGGCCCTTATTAAAACAACTTAAAGAAATGTTGCACCAAAAAGTCAAATCAAGAAACAAAGACCTAAATGTGTGTAAAGGAGAGATCCAATAGTATTTCCACAAACCCAAAAACTTATTTGATATGACATTTCAGATTTGTTTTAATTTATTTTTGCAAAAAAAAAATGGACAATATTTCATAGTTTCGAAATATTATCCTTACAAAAATATTTAGTACAAAGTTTTTATGTCACACTAACACTCTAGGGTGATGCAAATGACCTTAAAAGTTAAGGCACAACAATATTTAACCCGTCATTGGTCGCGCTATGAGCGTTTCTCTCACGCTTATCATATAAATTGCACCCCTTATTCGAAAATGACCCTGCTGACACCACCCTCTGTCTAGCTGACTTTTAGAATCTCCTCAACAATCTGTTATCAGTTCCGATAAGAATCAGGGCATGTTTAACCTTCAAACAGCCTACTATTTACTTATGTGTCCTTTGTGTGAGCATTTCTCTCATCGCACGACCACTGGCGTTTGCATCACGTGAGAGCGTTTCTCACCAAGAGACCACCAGCGTTTGTGTTATTTTTATAGATAACGCGATGATGTGAGTACGTTTATCGCCTAATTTTATTTGCAAATTTTGTTTGTTAGAAGCGCTAACAAACAAAAAATAAAAAAGATGTGTCACCTATCTTTGTGAGTGCAAAATATAGGGACGAACGAAGCAGTATGTTTGCGTTTTCGTCAACTGGCACTTTAGTGTCTTTATTCCAAAGAAAGGCAAAAATGTTCTTCTTTATTCCTCTTTGCACAATGATAACAAAATAGATGAATATTCTGGCGTCCTATCTAAACCAGAGATTATCACTTTTATAATCTCACTAAGGTAGTGTAGACGTAGTCAACGAACTCAAAGATGAGTACTCTGTTTCGAGAATAAATCGCAGATGGCCATTGACATTATTTTTTTCGATCATGAACATTGGAAGTATCAACAGCCAAATTATATATACTGCAAATACAAACAATACGATGGCTAGACGAGCCTTCTTGAAGGATTTAGCTTTGGAACTGGTGACACTATATTCAGTTCCAAACTTGTCACGCGTATTGCGAAGTGCAATTAGCCAAATAATAGGAGTTGAAGGCTCTTCAAGAATCAAACGAAATGTTGAAACCGCCGGATTTTGTGCATTCTGTCCTCAAAGAAAAAATAGGAAGTAAAAAAAGGATTGTGTTACCTGTGCGCGACGTACTTGTACCGAACATTCAACTTACGTGTGCTCCGAATGCTGTGTTAATAAAGACTTAATAATATTTTATTTACTAGGTCCATGTCGTCTAATTTATAAGACTTGCAGTTGCAGTTCTAATAAAGTATAAATAATATGCTTTTTATAAATTTGATTCATAAAGTAGGTATGATTTTTAAAATTTCACGTTCGCTATTAATTTTCCTGAATAATAGCTGTAAAATAATTTTAATTGTAATTTCCTTGTTCGTTATTGCTGAATATTAATGTAATACCTTCAAACGAAGCAATTTTGAAGTGTTATTATTGAATAGACAATTTAAACAGAGGAAAAGGGTAGTATGAGAAAAACACTCACGCGCGACCACTGGCGTTACTCAAAGTGGTGCGACCAACGACGGGTTAAAAAAATTACAGCTGCTTTTATAAAATAAATTGTACCAGATATTCTAATGATCAATAAAACGACACATTTTGGTCAATTAATACCGCACATTTTAGTTCATTACATATTAAGAGCTCTAAGGTGTTTTACACAATAAAAATATTTTTAAATATATTAATAATTTTACCGTGAGAGAATTTTTAATATATGTCATATATTCTCCAATTTTCCCCGAAATATTACATTTAAAAAATCAATTTTCAACTCAATGACGTTTTATACGTTGATATATATATAAAGTACTGGAAGTATAGTATTTGTTTGATTTCAATAAACCGATAAGCAACGTACTCCAATGGCTCAACTCAAATTTGCTCTCAAACTCAGTAAATGTTGCACGTGAATAGTTTAATTATTAAGGCCAAACATTTTTCTGAGGAAAATACGAAAGGCTTCTTTGAAACGAAATAAAGGTAATTAGACAGATTTTTAAGCACACCCAAATATAAAAATGTTTTGTATTTTAAAACTTGTGTAGACAGTATAATTAAATCTTCCTTAACCCCTTGACACACAAAGACGTCTCGGATACATCATATGTTTCTTATGAAATTGTACACTTGGATGCCTCTGAGACGGAATTAAGTTTAGGCTTATACAAACGTTAAGTTGAAAAGGAAATAGTATATTTTGGTCACAAATAATTTCATTTAATTCGCATGTCAAGGGGTTAATGAACATTACATTCGACCTCACCTACCTCAGAGAATCTATTAAATCCTAATAACTGTATTATTATTTACTGGGACCACAATACTAACACAATTCCTCCAGACATTCTAATAGACATTTTTTAAACTTTAAAAATCTAAGCGATTGGACCCGGGACCTAATGGTTAGAGGATAGGTACTCTGACTTTTAAACTACGTATTCGTTACATCGCACCTCTTCTATAAGAGTGTTATATCTCAAAATAGCCGCATTTTCAGGAAGAGCTAAAGAAGAAATGAAATGGACTTCCTGCAAATATGGCTATTTTGAGATGTAACACTCTCATAACAGAGGTGCGACATAACATATCTAAGGAATCATCTAATATTATTAAAAGTTACCATTTCTCTAAGAAATTGATTAATACAAATAATTTTAATAACCTTATTTTCAACCACGTTAGAATATCGTAGTCCAACAGAGCATTCCATTTTAGTAGAAATGATAGCCACTGTGATTAATGTAAATACTTTAAAACAGAAGTCGAGTAACTGCACACGATAAATAGTGTTTTATAGCAAAGTAAAAGTTGACCGGCGAGAAAGAAATTTTCCACGTGCTCTGCATCGGTTCCAGCCCGTTAGCGAATATTTATTTGAATTTTACGCAGAGGAGTCGTATGACCACTTAAGAAAACTTTGCACACACCATTGAAAAACTCTTCACTACTATCAGCAGAAAATCGCAGTCACCACCTGCAGCTAGAGCTTCCTATCGCACCTGCACAGGGTTAAACACCGAGAGAAGAAAAAAAAAATCCAGAAATATCTCTCATTCATTATTATGATAGAAGCAAGCAGCAGAGATTCAAAGAAGCCGGACACGATACTGAAATTAGCCGAAAGATAAGACCGCAGACATCGAGCAGCTTTCTGATTTATCAGGAGGTTGAGCAACTTATCGGCCGGGAACAGCAGCCGCGGTACGGCCGAATGTAGTTTAGATACCCAGAAATTAATGGGTCCGCCGAGTGCTCCTTGTCTTGGGGAAAATGGGAGAAAGTGATGCTTGGCGGAGAAGTTATCTAAATTCCTGCCTTTTTGAAATGGGTGGCGCTTTGAGGGCCGTTACATATTTTCCTCAAATGACATAAATCTGACTGGTTATTGGGATTCTCTGCTGTATGATTTTTTAAATTAAAAATAACTTTCTTATCACAGTTAGATAATTTAAATATACATTTAATAGAATTCACAGGAAAATTGTTAAGTCTAGATACTCCTTTTTTAAAAATATTTTTCAGTAAAAAATTTCTAAATTATTTAAAGCTTGGAATTATGTCCAGTGAATCAAAGAAAAATTGATAAATTACAATTAAGTTAATTTTGAGTGTAATAAATAAAATGAAAATCCTTAAAAGTTTATATATTTCACGGTAGTTGTATTTTCAAAACTAACATCTTGAAATACGAGAGTGAGTCAAAAATTATCCGCAATGTTGACATAACTCTTCTTACATTGTTCATACTGACCTCTGTCTTCGTTTACTTTTATGTTATGCTGTTGTGGTCCTGCTATAGAATTTCGATCCTAATTCCTCCATTTGTCTTCTTTTTATTACAGATAGATCATGGCCGCTCCATTAGAAGTTTGTACCAAATAGGAACAACGAGCAGTGATCCCGTTTTTGTGGTCGGAAGGTGTATCAGGGGCCACAATCCATCAAAGACTTTCGGCACAACACGGGAACAATGTCTTGCCGCAACAGAGTGTCTACGAATGGATTGAAAAATTCAAAAATGGTCGTATGAAATGCATGCTCAATGTTGTGATCATTTGTGGCCGTAGATGGTCGTCCGGCTCCTTCTTCAAGCGTAACACTCGTGCGACCATTTTTGAATTTTTCAATCGTAGACACTCCATTGCGGCAAGACACTGTTCTCGTGTCCCGAGAATCTTTGATGGATTGCAGCCCCTGATACACCTTCCGACCACAAAAACCAGATCACTGCTCGTTGTTCCTCTTTGGTGCAAACTTCTAATGGAGCGGCCATGATCTACCTGAAATAAAAGGAAGGCAAATGGAGGAATTAGGATCGAAATTCCATAGCAGGACCGCAACAGCATAACAATAAAATAAACGAGGACAGAGGTCAGTATGAACAATGTAAGAAGAGTTATGTCAACGTTGCGGATAATTTTTGACTCACCCTCGTATATTACTCGGAATTACATAGTCATTACATATTTGCTTCAAATTTAGGATTTCGGTCTCTCTAAACTCATTTCTATATCAATTTCTCACTCGATTCGGTTTAGTTTTTAAAAATAAATTGATGATAAATTATTTTAAGCTCGGAATAATGTCCAATGAATTAAATGAATATCGATAAGTTAATAAATATTAATATAATTTTTAATATAATATACAAAATAAAAAAAGTCTTTAACATTTTATATATTTCACGTTAGTTGTATTTTACAAAAATAACTTCTTGAAATATAATACTCAGAATTGCATAGATATTATATATTTGCTTCTCATTTAGGATTTCGGTCTCTCCAAACTCATTTCGATACGTTGTTTGTTGAAGCATTGCTGCTCTATTGCCATGCCTCATCGATTCGCAGAGAATTTCTCAACTGTAACTTCGCCTCTAATGCCGGCTGATTTGGCGGGCTGCGAAACAATAGCTTTACTCAGCTGTTCTTGAGAGTTGCTTTATCTCCCATATTTTTTAGAGACTGTTCCAGTGTCAATGTTTGATTATTTTTCAGATCAAAAACATCTCTCAGATACAATTATTCGTTTAAATGATAAAGTCGGCATTGCTGATGCTGAATTATTATCGTAAAATTTTATTTTATACTTAATCTTTATTTGGTTCTATTCCAATAATTAGTTCAACAAACGCATTATTTTTAATGCGTGTGTGTAACTTTTAATACAGTCGAACCCCGTTATAGCGAACCCGGTATATACCGAACTCACGGATATAACGAAGAAAATTTTGGTCCCGCCGTTTTCCTATTGTACGTAATTTAATTAATATTGTGTCAGTTTACTGCAATCGATTTTAGTCGATTTAATTCCTTAATGATAATTTTCAATAGATTTTATCATTTTTAATACATTATTATTGAAAACACATTTCAACTAATGAGTTATACATTTTGTGAACTCTAACATTTTCCCTAACGGTTCGGATATAGTGAACCATCGGATAAAGCGAACAAAACGTTTGGTCCCTTGAAGTTCGTTATAACGGGGTTGGACTGTATAACTATTACCATGATAATTCGCAAAACACGGCAATTTCCAATGAAAGTAGAAAACAATGTAAAAATTATAAACGAAAAACTAACGTAAGCAAAGGAAAACCAAATAAAAAATACCAGTGACATAAAGCTAAACGATAACATCACCTAATAAACAGGACAGACAATCATTTAAACAAGGGATTGTTTCTGAAAGATGTGATCTTCAAGTTAAACACATCTTGGTACTGTATAATCCATAACAAATATATAATAAAGAAACTTTCAAGAACAGCAAAATGAAGATGATTCTTCCTAGGCTGTCAAATTATACGGCATAAAGGCAAAGTTGCATCTATGATATTCCTTCAGAATCGATGAAACATGGAGCATAATTACATGACTTCTAATAGCAAAGCTTCCAAACACAACCAATTGAAACTAGTTTAGAAAGACTGAAATGCTAAAATAGGAAGTAATCTAGTAAAATCATTCAGTTCGGAATGTTATGCTTCAATTTTTCAGTTATTATTATAATATTTACAAACATCTTATCATTAATTCCTTAATTTTTAATTATTAATTTTACTGAAATTGCTAAAATGGATTTTGTTTACATACATGCTTAAAATAATTTTTATAATTTTGGGAAAAAGGATTTTATATAAATATATATATATATATATATATATATATATATATATATATATATATATATATATATATATATATATATATATATATATATATAAAGCAACTTACCTGGTTAATATTTATCTTGGAACAAAAATTCTTTTGAAATTTTCACGAATGTAAACAATTCTAATCTATAAAGCTAAAACTATCACTTATTCACTCTATATAAATGAGGGATAATTATGTATTTAATTTTTTATATTAAAATATGTACACCTATGACAACAAAATAATACATTAACATATATCGTGAGAACATTTGTAAAAGAAAACTGAAAAATACAACTAGTACATGCGAAATATAAAACTAAATTCAACGCGACAACTTTCCAAAACATGCATTTCTCACACTATTTACATGCATAAAAATTCTCAGACATCATCGTACATCTGAAACATAAGTACTCAACATTGTAAATTCGACAGTGCTGAAAAGCGTGTGTGTATATCTATATGTGTGTATATAAGGATTGCAAAGAAATGCGTCATCACAACACATGCGCAAAAGAAAAATTAATATAAAGCTCCGAAGAGCAATATGTTCGAGTGAAATCAAAATTTCGAATGTTTAAAAAACAATCGTTTGAAAAGTTTTCTTAATATATGACATCGCAATATAAAATAACAGGGTGAAAGAGCGAAGTGGAAGGGGGGAAATACATTAGAAAGTCCCCATTCCACCCCACCCAAACGATAATTCGAAATTTAGAAAATTGAATCGTGCAAGCTGGCAACCCGTTTGCAGATGCATATGCAGATGAATGGGGGTAAGTCTCTTAGAGAACTTTCCGAAACGTAATACTTTAATTGCATCCACATATGATGCAGTTATTATGATAGCATTATAAATGTAACAGATTACTCTTAACTTGATTATTCTAACGAAGGGAAGGTTAGTAAATCATGTTTTACAACGAGTCACTGAGTAAAGAGTGACTCATTGTAAAAGACAAACGATAACTCGCACAGAAAGTTTTCTCTTAACAATAACTGAAACCCCGTAATGAAAATTTATCTCCCACGTATAGTAGAACATTTTCGACGGCTGTTCAGGAAGAAAGATGAATGGATGGAAAAATCGCAAGGATCTATATACCGGGTTTCATCTATTCAACGATACGATATAACAAAAAGCAGTTGGAATTTAAACTCATCTTAAACTGAATTCTAAACTTATTTTAAACTAAATATTCTGTTGAAACTTCGTTACAAAGGAGACATAACGATTGATGATGGGTAATTAAATAGATTTTTATTGTGTTTACTATGGCTTAATTATCTCAAGTTCAGGCTTAATGAAATAAATTATACTTTTTGGTAAAATCTTGTACTTTTTTGTATTTTTAACACTATATATGCTGGTATACTTTAACATGTGTATATTTTAATTTACGGCGAAAACTATGGACCTGATGTATCCCGCCAGGACACTAAGATATCTTTGGTTATTATTTATTTCATTTAGCGGATAGAATTATCATTTGCTGCCCACTTTTTCGCCAGCACACTAAGATATCTTTTATCCAGCACACTAAGATATCTTTTATCCAGCACACTAAAATATCTTTAATTAAATAGATTTTTATTGTGTTCACTATGGCTTAATTATCTCAAGTTCAGGCTTAATGAAATAAATTATACTTTTTGGTAAAATCTTGTACTTTTTTTGCATTTTTAATACTATGTATACTGGTATACTTTAACATGTGTATATTTTAATTTACGACGAAAACTATGAACCCGATGTATCCCGCCAGCACACTAAGATATCTTTTGGTATTATTTATTTCATTTAGCGGATAGCATTATCATTTGCTGCTTGATCTAACGTTTCTCTATAAAAACTTTCCAAATTAAGGCTGTTGTGTAGTAACTCTATCGGATTCACTCATCACTATGTTAACGTATGGAGAAAATTTGTCCAAGAATTAACGACTTGGATTTAAAGATTTAAAAAAAAATTGTACTCCATAATAGAGGAAGAAATTTTACACCTTGTGGCATTTTTCGTTTTTTTTAAAATGCAAATAATATTTTAAAATTTCAATTATTCGGAGAAAAAATTTAGTTGAGTGTGTTTTAAACGCTTATAAATTCCTTTTATGGACGAATATTATAAAATGAATCCTATTGCAAGGCGCAGAAAAGTTCAGGCTATCTGAAAATACAAATTTTATTGGATTTAAGGTCATTTAATATTATTCAATATCTTGCAGAACAATATTACAGTCATAGGCAAATATTGTGGTAATCTGAAAGTCATTTATACTCCTATTGGTAAATATTTGAATATGTTTATTTTGCGTAACGCAAGTTCTTTTAGTTTTACTTCAACTGACAGTTACCACTTAGACATTTCTTCAAATACAACACGACATCTGATAAATAATTTGTTATGGGATCACAAAATACGCGCACGAATGTATAATTTCCCATAAGACGAAGAAATGCGAACATCCATTCCATTACTTTAAAACTGTACATTATAATTAAGTAAATATTTCCATCTTAATTTTTTTTAAAAAAGTATCACATTTTCCTACAGCTTAAGGGTCTGGTATCTTGTAAAAGCTAAGAGACTTGACAAACATTATTTTAAATCATCAGTAGTTATGAAAACCATTTATTCAGAAATATGAATATTTTACTGCGAGTTAAACACTTATTCTTCTTAATGAATATAGCTCTAAATTTTATCTAGCTTGAGAAATTTAGTAGCTTTTTAAAATTTTAACAATGTGTTAAAATTCATTGTTATGTCATTATGCACGTGATATCACCAGAAAAGTTAGCTAGAATACCATGAAATTTTATACACATGCAATATAAATATGTACAATCAAAATGAACAACTATTGTATGATTCCTATAATAAAATTTTAATTACAGTCAAAATTATCCAAAAAATTTCAAATTAAAAAAATAAAGGAAAAAAAAATTCCATGAAGATTTAAGAATTTTGATTTTAAAGTAGATCATTTTAAAGATATATTTTATAACTTAAATTTAAAACTAGAAAAATGTGTATATTCTTTAATATACAGATGCAAGTCTGCTGGCAATGACATAACATGTAAAAAAAGACAATGGTTGAAATTTTTAAAAAAATTAAAAAATTTCTCTTTAAGCTAGAAGAAAAATAGAGCTATATTTATAAAGAAGAAAGAGTGCTTAACTCTCAGTAAAATTTTTCATATTTCTACAAACGGTTTTCATAACAAACGGTTTTCATAACTACCGATGACTGAAAATAGGGATATGTTTGTGGAATCTCTTGGCATTTAAAAGGTACCAGACCCTCAAAACATTTTATTTATGTGAAAGCATGAGATAGAAAGGATGATACTAAATAGTGAACACACTTGCCACAACGGGTGCCATACCATGCCAATAAGAGATAAATAAACCAGGATGTTCTTTTAAAAACCGATATAAAAAGATAAATAAACAAAACTGCGAAACCTTTCAGCAGTATATTTTCATCTTTTTTGTCTCATCAGACTGTGAACGATAAACCGCCAGGGAGTGAAAAGTCCTAGCATCTCGTTTTCGACGGAACTACTTTCTTACGCTGATGAGAGAATCTCCCTTTTTTTTCTTCTCCCAGCGTTAAGGTGGCTCCGGGCCATGGTAATGAGCCCGCCATGACTCATGATATAGATTGAGTGCCAGCACAGCCCTCCGACTTTCATTTCACACGTGATCACGCAGTTTCACAGAAACTGAGGGAAGACATTGCCTAGGGGGATTGAAGAGATATGGGAAAAAGATAAATGCATAGTGCGAACTCGAACTGCATTATTCGGACACACGTAGATGTGTGCAAAAATATGCGTGGGGTTGAGCAACTCAGGAGGTGATTCAAAGTTTTTGAGGAACTGTACAACCGGGTCCATGGTAAGTCATTTTGCTCAACTCTGCATTGGCTAAATCAACGTCCTACACAAACTTATGTCGATATGCTTTAGTGCATGAATTCAAACGTACAGATGTGTGTGTGCATGTGTACCCTTTGTTTGCATGCATACACACACACACACACACACACACACACACACACACACACACACACACACACATATATATACATATATATATATATATATATGTATATATATATATATATATGTATATATATATATATATGTGTATATATATATATATATATATATATATATATATATATATATATATATATATATATATATATATATATATATATAAATATATATATATATATATGCGCTAATTTTCTGTGCTGAGGGTGCTCGGATCGAATCCTGGTGTCCCGCCACGAAAAATGCCTCCGTTCGTGTCGTCCCTCATAGGGGGTAATACTGTCCGCCTATATAGTGCCCCCACAATAAAATATGCAGTAAAATTGCGGCGTAGTATAGGCGAATATTTGATGACAAGCGCTTCCGCATTCGGAAAATATATATATATATATATATATATATATATATATATATATATATATATATATATATATATATATATATATATATATATATATATCAGAACAACTTGATATTATTAAGTTTAATAGTAATAACTCTTGTCCCCTGTGTCGACATTACTGTTAAAAGGAAAAAAATTCCGAAATGTGTCATCTTTAAGATAAAGACTTACTCTGGATAATCCTAGAAACTCATTGAGAAAACCGCGTTCCTAGATGATCAAAGTTACGTCAATGAGGCTCGTCAATGCACCTAGCACAATGACGATAATAAAACTTCAGGAAACGAGTTCAAGTCGATGAGAGATACAACAAAAATCCCATGCAACAGAGTGTCATGATTTATCAAATAACATACTAAAGGATCTTTAATAAAATATTTAAAGTTAATAAATTAGTCCAATTAATTAACTCGGATAAAAGGAAATAGTTAAAGAGACCACAACAATAAATCATGTTTGTTGTTAACTTGTCCAATATGGTAAAAGCTAACGCACTTATAGTTAACTCAGTGCCTTTAACTGACGCTTAAAATAACTATTTTTAAATTTATCCAACAATTCCAGACTCAAAGTAGGAAAATTTATGCGATTACCTTTCAGTGATTCCGTATTACGAAGGAGAATATTTTTCTTCAATCTGCTGTATTTATTAACAGGAAAAAGTAGAAATTTCGAAATATTTTAACTAGAAGATAAACAAAACTGACTTTATTAAAATGATTTATGGAATAAAATTTGTCGCCTCGAATTATTTAAATTACTTGTTAATTAATTTTTGGAGTACAACTCAGGAGCTTAAAATGGAATATTATATTAAACCAGTAACAAACTCAGATAAAAGAGAAAAGGAAATAGTCACGGTATATAAAATATGGTGTATCATGGTGAGAATTAAAAGTATCAATCGTATCACTGCATTAATCATAGCATTGTATTTATCATAGAACTTAATTATAATATGTGCCGCGATTAATACAATTCATCTATATTATTTCATCTTTGTAATACTAAATTTAACTTTCTATGAGAATAAAACAATACTATTCTGTAAGTATGAGAAACTAATCTCATGTCTTGTACAATTATCAGGAAAATTATATATTATAACCTTTTCCCGTGAACTTTTAATATTTTCATTCATTTATTCATTCATTCATTCATCCATCCATCCATCCATCCATCCATTCATTCATATAGGTAGATAGATAGATAGATAGATAGATAGATAGATAGTGAACGAGTATAGAAATAAACTTTTAAAAACTAAAATTTGGAGTTCCATAGTCATAACTCAAATTTTATAACAATGACAGTTTAACTACATGGTCTCAATCTCAAAGGAATGCACGAAATACTTAGTTTCTTTTAGTGAGAGTTAGGGCAATGAACAAATAAAATTGGGTCCACAGAGACGTGCCGATTGCAACTGAGTATTTTGCTGTTAAAGTTAGTGAAAGTGTGTACTGGTTTTAGGTTTTGAAGATACAAGAATGTACATACCTCTAGTTAATAAATAATCCTGAGTAAAAATAATCGAGGATAAGTAAACAAACGACCAAAAGCGAGTAAATGTACTGCCCCACTTAATAATGTGTGCACTTACTTAAAATCAGATCAAGGGACTTATGCATATTTATGTATAAAGCAAACAGAAATAAAAGAAAACTCGCAGAACATGCAATGTGTACTTTCACCTTTGAACACATTAATTTTTTTTTTTAAATTCTAATATTTTTATTTAGAAAATAATTACTAGTTTACAGAAAATTAGCAGTGGTGCATCATATATCATAAATTAGTTTTATATTTTTTATTATACCTTATTGCAATATATTATTAAGATGATTATTCCATTAAAAATTCTTATACTTAATAAGCTATTAGAGGTATTTATTATTAAAAATTCCCGGCATAGATTAAACTATGTAGGAGTTTAAAATTTAGCCATAATTATACAAAAAAAACTATACAAAGTAAAGCATTTAAAAAAAATACAGCATGATGTATTCTAAAATTCATTCAAAACTGCTGTTTGTTAATTCAGTTCAAGGAAACTGTTTCGCTAGAACTAGTGTTAAATATCGTACAGGACTGATTCCATAATGTTTGAATGACGGGGCTTATAATGTCCTTAGAAGACCAACCAAGAATATAAAAATTTAAAAATTTAAACATTATCAATCATAAATTGAAATGAATTTTCTCAGTCCACCTCAGCAATTCTTTACCGTTAATTATAGATTTTTCTATACATTGTAGTTTTGTTAAACAGGAAAATGGTAATTTTAATCATTTTGATTTAAAGATAAACGAATTTTTTTTAACTTGCAGCAGTTTAGAAGGGTTTTAAAGATTCCAAACGCTAATACAATTATTATACATTAGCTTTTTGCGAACGTTTTACTTAAATTCTTTGGTAACTACAGGGTATGCAATTTTCCTGCTTCCAAATTTTGAGCCTAATGATACCATAGACAGGATCATTTTATAACTGATACACCCTGACCATCAACCTATTACCTATTTAATCTCTTAAGATCGCATCATAACCAGGATTACAGCCCTGCTCTTGATCAAGGGGCAAGGAAATCAAACTCGTGTGCGCTCTGTAATTACGCTGGAGAACTTAATAAGGGAACACTTTGGTTTCGCTTTGTTCTAAAGTTACCTGAGAAAGCGGAACAAGTGCGTATTTAAACTATATTATCTCGATGAAATAAATCAGCCTGTTATCAGCACCGTGTTATGGGCGTGTTGGGGTCCCGCGTAAACCAAACCTATTATACCCGCTGTTTGTTTTAAAAAAGAATTAGTGACAAAGCATAGTTCGTGATAAATCATCTTAATGTTTCACTGCACAGAGCTCTGTATGAAGTATCAAGACGCCTTTGCTATTTACATCGCTTTTAATCAGAATTGAAACTTCACTCCACAAGGTTATCTAGTAATTGGTCAAAGATTACTAGTAATATAAAATGAAGTAAGTATATATGAAAAAAGCTATTTTCTAAAGACGTTAAGAAAACAGTTTTTTTAGGAGTGTACTTTTAAAAAATTACATTTAGTTATAATGTTGGATAGATATAATTTTACGTAATCATTATTAAAGGATATCTGTGATTAATGTATGCTATAAAGTATCCTAAAGTCTTATAGGGTGTACTTAAGATTGCTGAATTTCTCTCATGAAAGTTAATTTCCTTTCAGGTTAATAGGATGCTCTTATTCTCGTAGAAGATTGCGTAAAATGAAAGCAAGAACAACATACAGAAAAGCTCATTATAATAACGTAATTTGTATTGTGTTAAACTTTAAATTAAAGAAAACTGTTCAATTTAGAAAAATAAAGACTCAGTTAATATAAATAATAGTATAAGTAAATACATTTTTATGTAACATAACAAATTATTATAAGAAAGAAATATTAAAGTTATTGAACACTAATATATGACAGTATGCATTGTTTAATATGTATGATTTTATATGTATAGTTTACCCACATGTTTATATAAGTATATATTATGTGGAGGGATACGTAAATTTCGCATGAAAAATCGAAATTTCGCAAAAAAAAATACAATATATAAAATTTTGCATTTATTCGCAAAAATATATATATATATAAATTCAAAATTTTCGCATTTATTAAAAAAAATTACAATTTTACTTACTTGGATAGGTACGTATCAAAATTCTTAGTTAAAAGCTAACATTGTAGTAGTCAACACATTATGCTCCTTAAGTCTTTGCCTTCTGTCATTAATTACTATGTTGTACATACTAAAATATCTCAGTATCTGCTCCGTTAACGGGACTATAGAGGCTTTGTTTAGCTTTGTATAGCTTTTGCAAAGTTAAGGTAGCAGCATTTCGTTGCAGTTAAAATATGTATAACATTAACAGGAGTCTCTTGGTTGACAACTGTAAGTGGCTGAAATACCCTTGACTTTGGCGCTCAAGAGACGTTCTTAAATCTACTAAATTGTTTCACAAAACTTGATGGTTGATTTTTACAGTTAGATTTTTAGGTTCTACTCCGGTACGGGCAAACTGCCCGGGTGAAATTCGGAGCAAATCCGAAGGAGAGTGATATTTCTCAGTGAAGACCACGGATGGTCTCACTTAAGTAATTGTGTTAATAAATTATTACTATTATTACCAAATTTCGCTTAAAAAGCCGTTTATCATCGAGTTTTCACCGAAAAGTAGTAAAAAAGTAATTTTCGCATTTATTCGCCCATATCGGCAAATTTCGCATTAATTCGCATCTATTTCGTAAATACGAAAATTACGTATCCTTAATTATGTGTATACAAACACAACGACAAGGGAATTATTGCACACATGCACTGATCAACAGCGTACGAAAAAAAATAATCATATATCATCATCATTAGCAACAAGTGTAAATGAAACGGAAACACCTAATTTCTAAAAATATATTCTTATATCCGTCTTGCTAAACGATGACCTTTAGTAAAGAAAGACGAATAGATATCCGTTTGAAAAGCTGAATGGAAAAAGAATGAATGACCAAGAATTCAATATTGTTGTCACTTAAAAACTGTTTCTCCATCATCATTAACTCACGTACACACATACTATGTTTAAGTATATATGTCTCTGAATAAGACATTGAGTAACACTCGACATACTGAAACATCCACTTTCGAAACGACAATGAAAATAACATTTAGCCGTCTCAAAAAAAATTTAAAAAGAAATTATCACAACTACAAAGGAAAGAATCTCCCCATATATCCATTAATAACTGCGCAAAGTAGCCGCGACGTAACAAGACAATATTCTTTCAACTTGTCGGAAAAAATTCGTTTACGGACATTTAACTGAATTTCACGAAGAGGCAAAAGTTCAGATCCTCTTTCGCGAGCGGTAAAAAGAAAACATCGGATGGAATGCACATGGCCGACAACTCAATTTACAAGAAATAACTTACAGAGTGAAGGAAATGTATGTTTAGCTCTCCATCTTGGAACGCCAACAATTGATTCTTGTGTTGGACGGGTACAAAATATTTCTATGCGAAATATGGGGCAGGTGACTACAACGAGTATCCTTCGACAGACTATAAAAAAACTTCATAAGAATAATAAATGATAACGAATTTTATAAAAACTGAATAAACTGTATACTATATCATAAGGCACGTGTACTCTAAATTACATTGAATCAAAGTGTCACTGACTCTTCATAAAAAGGGATATCCTTTTCAACATTTTGAGAGTGGAATTTCATTTGTTTTCTGCTAAACTGTCGCAAAGTTTAACAAATTTTTCTCTCTTAAATTTTTCCCTTTTTACACGAATGGCACGAAAGTTCTTTCATCGGGAAATAATGCATACGCTTAATTTACGATAATTTGTAAGAAAAATTACATATAAAATTCATGAATTTTATTACAAGTGCAAGTTTAGCAAGTTATATTTTAATGTCTTAATTTTTCAGATGGTGCTTAAAAGGGGAAAGATAAAAGTAGTACCTTTAATTGCACATAGTAACAAAATACTAAGAAAGGAAAACGAAAGATTTTCCAGTTTTTTTATTAATCATATGACAGGGAGGAAGCGTGAATTGAATCTAAAGTGCTATTTTCCCTCTGCGTCCTCTTCATTAGTTGTATTTTTTTACTGACATATCATCAAAAACATTTCTTAACTCCATATAAAATAATTGAGAAAAGTGACTCGTAGTTTTGAAATATAAGGAAGAAAATAAAAAGTAAGTTTTAATAAACCATAACTTTTTAAAATAGTGAGGTTTTACAGTTGTTAAACCGCAGGGGGAAACGTTTGCGTGTGTTTGAGTCAAACATCTTACAGCTGAAAATTGGAGAAAAAAAAGGAAAGTTTATTATTTATTTTAATAAAACGCTTTTAGAAAAAAATCTTTCCCTCTCCTAAACAGAAATTATTGCGCCACCACATTAGTTTAAACTAGAATATTACGCTACAGCGTAATGAAAAATTACCATAAAAATAAGTAAAACGCAGGCAAAATCAAACAGAAAAAGAAAAATTTAAAAACTTCAGTTTGGCATCTTCCATGCTTTTTGCAACCTTTATTAAATGTTTTTGGCACAGACATTGTTAAAATTTTAAAAGGAAAAAAACCTATCTCATATATCCCATGAAATTTCGATCAATAACAATATACATATCGTTATTTCTTTCCGTTTACATTATCAATATGTTTGGATAATAATCTCCTCAAAATATTTATCTTGTGTCTACACACATATTGATTAATTATGAATTTCTTTTGAAGGGTCCCCAAATTACAGCAAAACACTACTATTTTAATTTTTATAGGCCTCGAAAATTATCGGTAACATTTGAATAAAACGAGAAACACCATTTTAATTTTATTTTAGTGTTACTTAAGTCTATTTCCCGTTAAAGGATGTGTAACAGTTAATAATTGCTAATATTTGCAATTACAGGTAACACTGCATTAGTAACAGTTGCTAATATTTACAATTACAGGTTGCACTGTATTTCTCTCGAGATATGGCTTATCAGACTTTGCATTTCAACAGATAATAATAATGCAGTTTTCATGTTACATGTTTTGTTGCTCACTGATGCTTTTATTTCGCGATATCACGGAGCACAGATAATTCAATCTACTTCCTAGAAAAACTCAATGTGATTAAAACGCGAAATTAGTTCACCCCAGAAGTTGATTATGTGTTAAAGTTTGCTTTAAAAACTGCATAAAATTTCAAACAAGAAAAAACTTGTTGATGCGGAAGTTACACAATTGCAATGAACTAAAGTAATCGAAAATCCCGCAGTTCTGTAAAAAAAGAGTACATATATCCCTCACCGAAACGATAGGTAACATTTAAAAAGACATAACAGGATTCACTATTACTTGAAACATGGCCATCGTATAAATAAATGACGTTGGTATAATGCTATTAAAAACTAATTATGAGAGTTATGAGGCGATTAAAAAGGCATCTTTTATCGTTTTAACGTATACCTGGAAGAATTAATTAAAGGTTGCAATTATTTTCTACTTTTTAGCATCTTAACTAAGTCCTCTACTTGATGAAACATTAGTAAAACTTTTCAGATTACAGCGAGCAACGCCTACAGTTGTACCCATGAAGACAGGGGAAGCACGACAGAGGACTTAAAGTTTGCCTAGTCCCTTGGACACAAAAGGCAATAGTATGAATACATTGTATGAAATCTTTATAATAAATTAATTTTGTATGTTTCTGTATTATTAGTAGACACTTACAGGGTCACATGGTACTGACAATAAGAAAGACGTGAATCTAGGATCCATATTGAACTAATGAACAGCTTGTATGAAGAACAGTTATGAGGAAAATGTTCACAGAGGAGCAGTTCTCCTAGAGAATATTCTCTATGAGCATTCTCTAAGGGCATTCTCCGAGGATAGTTATCGTCAGATTTCAGGTGAGGTATAAAGATTTCCTATTTCATTAAGTCACAGCGTTGTATTATCAGTGGTATTTCAGATTAAATATTATTACAGTAAGCTTGACATTTAGACTCGCCAAAACCTAAAAGATTCCCTATTCAAGGAAAGATAATATAAAAAATAAATTACAATATAGGGATCTTAAAGGGTTCCTTATATGCAGACCCTATAACAAACAATTCGCTTTCCAGCTAACACAGCAGTTGTCTGTTCTCTACCGAAATCACTTTTCAGAAATATATATATATATATATTCAGAAAACGATGTTCCTTCGGACTTCTTATATGAGACTTTCGTCTTTTGTCTACCCTCGTGTGATATGGAAAGGAAAAAACAGGGAGAGAGTCAGTTGCTGGTGAAGGTTGGAATTCCTTTTGCTCATTGGGGAAAGAAGTATTTTATAGTAACAGGGGCATTTACGATAAAGGAGAAAGAAAAGAATTTTTAAGCATACTTGTTAAGAAAAGAACTCACTTCTGTTTCTTGGCGATCAGTGCATCATAAGGCCACTGTAACGAGATTTTCACATATTTCATGTTTGTTATGCCATCGGTAGTAAAACTGTCTTAAGGTTATAGAAAGCTTTTCAAGGATTTCTGAAACGGTCATTATAATGCAGAAAGTCACTGAATCAAGGGTCACAACAAAGCAAAATTATCGTATCACATTTCTTGAGTTTAGCCAATGATTTTGAATAATAACACGAGAATAAGGATACAGACAAACAAAATGATAAAAACAAACACAAAAATGTGAGGAGCGTTTTTTACTAGATAATTTAGCAAGTGATTAAATCACCGGCAATATCGAAGTAAACAGAGACCATCAAGTCGTGCAAAAGGGAAAGAAATCAACCGTTCATGCTGTACCCTAACTGAATCAGCATAATTCAAATCGATAAATCAATCAAGAACAGAAATTCAATTACGCAAAGTAAGCCGCAACGAACACACCACGAGAAACAAGATGGTCTTCCTTTTATTATAAATTGGAATAAAAATATAAATAAAGAGGAAAAAAATCCTATTTCTGACATCTCGAACGTTTAGAGAAGTGCGGGCTGAGGGGAGGACAATAAAAAAAAGCCTTTCTACGATCGTGTAACTAAAGCGTGTATGCAGTGCGCAGCTAATGACATTCCGGTAAATTGCCCCGGAATGTCCCGTTGCGAATTTAATTAACTGTACCCCGAAGACGGGAATGGGTTTTTGAGACAGACAACCTTGACACAAATGAATTCACAACCTCAACACCCGTCGCCCTACCGAGATGAAATGGAAAACGGCCGCCTTTCATGTCTAGTGTTTAATGTAAAAAGACTGTGATAGTAAATAGTTCCTTCACCATGACAGGATGCCATTATATGTACTTTCTCGGGTCTTTGTACTAATCTCTCAGGTAGGCACGAGAGGAAATTAGTTATAAATGATATTAATTAATAATTTAAAATAAATGAATAGAAGACAATTCTTCATTTAATAGGTATACGAGATACTTGAGTCAATCCACGTTTGTCAAAATTTATTAAATGCATTACAGTGAACAGGTTAGACCTTACTTTCCACGCTGTAACTATTCCAATCCATGCCGTAAAAACTTAGGATATTATCAAGGAACATATTTCTAAGATTCTAACATGCCGAGACTGGCAAATAGTTTATATGTTTAGGTATCACTTAAACTTAAATTAAAATTTGACTTAAATTACTTATAAGAAAAAAAGTATTTTCCACCTATTGCTCTAAACTTGGCTCATTTTGTGGTTCAAATCATAGAGTTACAAGAAGGATTAACTAGTTTTTTAAAAAGAAACTTTACATTAAGCAACTAATTCTTATAAGGATATTTCAGTTCTTCTTATAAATTACTTTAACACTTTTTATTAATAACCGTTTCAATGTGACTCTTTTACAATCTTTTGAACAGGTGTTAGATTAGAACAACTAGATACAAGTTCTCGGTTGAAACTTTATCCTTCATGAAATGTTGCAATATGCAATTCTACATTTTTACTCTCTCTAATAGACCATTATTTCCAAACATTACATGAGTAATAGTTAAATATAATTAATTCTAGTCTTGACAAATTTGTATATTAAAAGTGTCTGAAATTTATCAACATATATAATTATGAACAAATATGCATGATTTAATACACTGAACAACGTATTAAAGGGGTGGAGGTGTACTTGAATATAATCTAATACCAGGTAAATCCTGTTCACTTGAAAAATAGTAACTATGCAATGTATATAATTTGAAAAATCATAACTCATATTATAAAATTTCGCCATTAAATATAACTCTCTGTGTTGTATATTTCCACTTTCAAGCACTTTCAATTTACAGCCTAAACTTTCACAGGCTGTGCTGTAGAAAGTAACACAAATAGAAGAGAATCGCCCGGAGGTAAGTTATGCAGAAATAATTAAAATCTTCTGTGAACTCACCCAGATGGCAGAAGCGCTATTAAACTAGTTTCGTATGGAATGAAAGGAGAACTTCACTTTGTTAGATCTCTATGCAACTAGAGTTAGATCTAAAATATTAATTAGAAATTTCCAATTATATAAGCGGTTTAAAATTTCAAGATGGATTGAAATACAGGAACGCATCGCTACAGGAACGTAATACATAGACTTGCATATACTTAAGTCCTATATAATTATTAGTTGATGTAAGATTGTTGAAATTAGGATATGGAAAATTTCTGTTGCATAACACCGATTTCATACGAATGTAAACGTAATTTGTTTATTAATATTAAAGCTATAAAGATTGAAAATAGTACTGAAATCTTCCTTGTATACAAATATTAGTTTGAAAAGATGAATATCACAATAATTTCGGCTGCAGGGACTTTAAAGTATTTCTTTAAAGCAAAAATACGGAGTATAAACAAACAAACAAAATAAATATTAAAATGGGTTCAAATCATGCCACTTTTACCTGAAATCTTCATTGTCAATTTCTCAAAAAGGGAAATTCATCACTTACCTAAAAAAAGGAGAGAAATATTTTTAGAACTTTACAATTCATACTTTAGAATATACATTATATAAAGACATATCTGTAGTATAATAAGCTATTTATACAGTTTAATAGGCTATATAAATGCCAAATAGGAACAACAATAAAATATTATTGAAAAATTAATACCCCCCAGAAAAAAAGTTTCTGTTCATTTCTGTTATTTTGTCAGTCAATTTGTCTTCGTTGGAAATTAAACAAAACCTTAAAGAATATATATATATATATATATATATATATATATATATATATATATATATATATATATATATATATATATATATATATATATATATATATATATCGTGGAACTTAGATCTGTTGTTTTTAAAGGGATCTATTGCACTTAACGATAAATGCGAGAAAACTATAGATGTGGGAACTTAACAAAGGAA
The DNA here is from genome assembly GCA_907164885.2 of Dolomedes plantarius. Classification (NCBI taxonomy): domain Eukaryota; kingdom Metazoa; phylum Arthropoda; class Arachnida; order Araneae; family Dolomedidae; genus Dolomedes; species Dolomedes plantarius. The sequence goes on along the minus strand of OU015492.1, from coordinate 102,775,268 downwards.
TATTATCACCAGAACTAGATGAAGTAAACGACACATACGGGAAAACGATGATTCGGGGAACGATTGATCGAGGTTCTACTGCGTGTATATAGTGCGTATATATATATATATATATATATATATATATATATATATATATATATATATATATATATATATGCTAATTCGTGAGTGTGAGTGTGTGTATGAGACAAATGGAATTATAGGCCTTTTAGTCTACCATCATAGATAAGTGGTGAAGAACAGGGCAGTTTCATTTACTCAAATATTGTAATCAGAAGCCTGCACAAATAAAACAAAAGCACAATGTTTTTGAAAGAATATTTATAAGCAACATTTTCATGCCTAAGTAGTGCATTAGGGGAAAAAATGATAGGACTAATGGCAGTGTGACATATATAAACTTTCGACACCCAGTGCAACGCAATTAACCAAAAAGGAGTGCGATGTCTATGTTCTATCCAAACCACGAATAAGAAAAAAACCTTGTCGACAGAAACTAATTCTCTAAATTTTTTTAAATAAAAAAGATTATATACTGTCTTAAAATCCTGACCCATTCTTCGCCTGGCATGACAGCAACACTAGAAAATTTGATCACGCTCGCGTTTCATGTTTTCCTGCATTATTTTAAAACAAAAATGTATCAGCCCATAATGTGATGTTCTTCACAAAATGAAAGAAGCCCTTCTTTTTTTATGTAGTTAGACGACCTCTCTTTAGCTCCCACCGCATGAAAAATGAATCATTTTCGACGTCAAGATCTCCATACTTTCATTATTCCATGATCCATTACATACGACGCTCAGAGGTCTGCCCAATTACGGACAAAATACGTGAAAAATAGTTGCCTGTCGTGCAGCCTTACAATAAAACTAAGTCAATTATTTGTTGCGTTTTTGCGGCGCAGGGGCTTGCGTGCCATCTTAAAACATGAATTTGCCTTAAACAGGCCTCAGCAGAAGCACAGCTGCAGCTTTTATCTTTAAAGGCTCATGCCGAAAGACTTTTCTAATTTTTTTTTAAACCCACCACCTTCTAGTACACGTTTACTTCTCTTCGCTCTTATAAGAAAAAAAAAAGAACCCACACAAACCTTGCTGGCTTTGAACCCGTGCGTGCTGCAAAGTGCTTTTGCAGGCGAACGAGGATTAAATTTTGCTTTATGGTGATTATAATGAATAGTGACATAGTCCGTGAAAACGCATGCCTTAATGGGAAAGAGGCCAGAGTAGGCTAAAAAAGTTAAATTTTTGGCGCGTGGGAGGAGTAAGTAGATAGGTACACATGTTGTTAACAAGGGTTGACTGGGGGCGAAGGCTTGGTAAACACATCGCCAGCAAAACGCCGTTTTTAATCTGCTACCTCTTTTCAGCACTTTCAGCAGAAAATAAAACTAAGATGCTAAAATCGGCGTTTTCAGAGTAAACACGAAAAAAAAAATAAACCCCGTTTAATAAGTTTTGAAAAGAGTTATATTGTTAGCAGGAGAATCTCCAAGAATGCTTCAAGACAGTTTAGAAAATTTTTATTTACGTTCATTTTTAAAACTTTACAAGGCTTAATTTTTAAGTTTAAGCATATTTCACGTATGAGGGAGGCATAACACCATAAAACCCTAAGGGTATGACATTATAAAACCCTAGACCTTAATATTAATCAATATTAATCACCGACAAGTTGAATTAAGGTGAATTAATAAAATCGTGTCCTTTTTAAGGGGGTGGGGGAAAATGGTAATATCCGTGATGTTTAAGATTAATAACACGAGTCAAATTACTCATCATATTACAGTGGTGAGCATCATGAGCTTCCACGAAGTGGACTTGGGTTCGAATCCCGATTACGGCATGGTCGTTCCTTCATAGGGAGCAATGTTGGATCATGTAGTATATGGTCAATATCATGACGAAATAAAAACCAAATATCGTGATGTGGATGGGCGGATATCAAGACAAATGCCTGCCGCGTTAGAAAAAAAAAGTACAACCCAATAGCACAAACAACCTAAAAGTACAACCAAGTGCAACCCAAGTACAACCCAAAAGCCCAAAAGCACAAACCCAATAGTCTCTACAAATCGATTCCTGGTACTAAACCCCCAAAACAGCAGATAATCCCCCTGAGTCCGTAAAATATTGGTTACAGTGAATCAATTACAATCAGTTTGTTAAAGAAAACATTTCTCTGAAAGATTTGTATCACATGGTCGAGGTTTAACTTTATAACATTTATAATTGCATGCTGGTAAAATATTCCCAGTGAAAACAAATACTAAAGCGTTCTTTAAGGATCACCTAACTTTATTTGAAGATTTAACTCACTATTTTTGCCTTGTACATTTGACATTAAATTTTTTACATTTAAACGGAAATTAACAAAATAATAATAATAATAATAGAGGTGATTAGTACTGAGTACATGAAATACTACTTAAAAGAAGAGTTTGGGAAACATACCATTAGCAAACAAATATTTTAAGCATTGCATTGGTGCATATTTAGAATTTCAATAATGTCAATATACTCAAGAAAACATCCTGCGGGGAAAAGGAGTTGTCTTTTTTGTTATGAATTATCTGAAAGAAAAGGTATCGTATTTTCAGGAGACATATCTTGAAAATATCAGAAATTCCTATATACACATCTCCTTATGATTGAAGGAGCCTAGATTTCTCCATATGGATTCAGAATTCATAGATTTCAAAATCTTAAGTTACTTGTATTCAATGGTGCTATATTACAAGGAGGAGAATCTAAAGCCCAGTAAAAACTGACTTATTTACGTAATGAGGTAAATCAGTTACACGTTTCTATACAAGTGATAATATTTTTAAATAAATATTAGTCTCTTATGGTACACGAGCTGTGTCACGCCATTGCTTTAAAATTTTATCTGGCCCGGAAAGAGAATGCAGATCGCATGTACAGCAAGCGGTGCTCGCATATTTCCCATAGAGGTAGTGCTATGCGTCTCTATAAACTGTGTGAAAAATAAATCATCCATTCTTTTAAATTTTAAGATCCAAGAGAAAGTGTGAAATTTCTTCCTGCATGAACGATTATATAAACTCTGTGTTAATAATAGTTTTTTTAATGACAAAGATGAATAAATTTTGGCCCTATCAAAAGATTTCCAGTAAAAATAATTACTGTACACATTATAATGGTAACTACACACATAAAAATGCAGGCATATATAACAAATAATATCTATCTATCAAATACCCATATTGTTAACACATTTATATGCAAAGAGCGTTTTCGTCTCACTTTGTCGAACAAGAACTTAACAATGTTATTTTCCCCACACAATTTCACTTTCCTTCAGATGGTTATCTCTAACTATTATTATTTAAAGTAGCCAGTATCATAACTTCTGCAAGGAGAGGAGGGTACACGTTCAAGAAATTGATGTTAAAAGATTGGGTGTCACTCCCAAAACAATGAGACAGTAGCTGATTGTTTCGACTTTGCTACAGGAAGCATCGACAGTTTATTGTTTAAATGTATCGATTATGAGCATCCGAAGGAAGATATTTCTGCCCACATTGTTTTAACAGCCTTATCTGATCACATTTAAGTCTGGCGTATGTCTAACGGCATAGGGTGATGGATTTTTTCGTTAAACGAGAGGGGATTTTTTTTACTGGAGCATTACTTTGTGCTTCCAATTTGTAAGATTTTTTTTTCTTATTAATTACTTCGGGATGAATGTCAGGAGAGATAAATGACTAAGGGGTGCGCAGATTTATGATTTCTTTGCGATTATCTTTACATAATTTTCAAAGTTTTGTATATTACTCATGAACTACGTAAGTGAGCTTTATAAATACTCTATACATTTAACTCACGCGTTTAACATGTACATGTAACACAAAAACTGGGACATATACGTATGACAGTGACTGAGTGAAAAGTGCGTGTGTATGTGGTTATATTGCATGAGAGGTATATATACAAATATGCATGTAAATATATGCATAGTTCACTTAAGATTTAATACTATCATAAATGTTTCACCACCTAAGATTTACGGCATGCGTTTAAAAGAAGGATGATGTTGATAAAGTAACTTTAAACTGGAGAAGGATTTTTTTTTATATCCACTATATATCACTGACATAGGATATTTCAACAAAATCAAAACGCGGAAAAAGTCCAGAACTGATATTGAAAGTCATTAAAATAAAGCTCATTGTATTGTATGAGAGGTAGAGATACAAATATGCCTGCAAATACATGCATAGTTCACTTTAGTTTCAATACTATCATAAATGTAGCCAATCTAAGATTTACGGCATGCGTTTTAAAGATGGATGCTGCCAAAGTGACTTTAAACTGGAGAAGGATTTTTTTATATCCACAATATAACGTATGCAATACTATATATCACTGACATAGGATATTGCAACAAAATCACAACTGGGAAAAAGTGCAGAACTGATATTGAAGGTCATTAAAATGAGATTAAAAAACAAAGAAACGCATATGAATTAGAAGTAATCATTTTTAGAATTGTGTTACTTTTTACAAAGAGTAATAACTTCCCATTTCTGTGCATTCATATGAGGTTTTCTCATTTTTCATTGGCCTGTCACGCACACGCACATCACAGTTGTCAGGAAAGAAAGACGGATTACCTTTCTCTTATAAAAGGTAAAAGAATATGAAAAAAATATATAGTGCATCAGAATAATCAGGCAAAATTTTCCTAGACGTTGCGCATAGATGTAATAGTGAGATATAATTAAGAACTGAGCTGGTGGAATTAAAGCCGAACTTCAGTTTAACAGCTACTTGGATGGGAATACAGAAATTTCAATGTAATGTCCCATCCAATACATTTGAGTCGCATTAGAGTATGAAATTTAATTTTGAAAAAAAAGAGAGAAATCAAAAGAGAGATGAAAATAAAGTACGAAATTTAATTTCGCTTTGGTGTCTGCCATGGAAGAGCTCTTATCTTCAAGGATGATAGAGCTAAGCAGATTGTAATCTTCAGGCTCACCAGTGGCCATTTGATGTGCCTAAAATTTGATTGATCGCTTTTACAAAGCTTTTCCACTTGTAAATAGTGTAATAATGAGCAGGATACTCCTGGCCACATAGTGCAAAATTTTCCCAGACGTTGCGCATAGATGTAATAGTGAGATATAATTAAGAACTGAGCTGGTTGTATTAAAGCCGAACTTCAGTTTAACAGCTATTTGAATGGGAGTACGGAAATTTCTATGCAGTGCCCCATCCAATACATTCGAGTCGCATTAGAGTATGAAATTTAATTTTGAAAAAAAAGAGAGAGATGAAAATAGAGTATGAAATTTAACGTTGCTTTGTATCTGCCCTAGTAGAGCTCTTATCTTCAAGAATGACTGAGCTAAGCAGGTTGCAATCTCCAGGTTTGCCAGTGGCCTAAAATTTGATCAATCGCTTTTACGAAGCTTTTCCCTTTTGTAAAAAGTGTAATAATAAGCAGGTTACTGCTGGCCACATCCTAACCTGCTTAAATTTATCTAGGGAGGACTTAATTACCAATCCTCGCCTATTATTGGGCCTATTGAGGATTTATGGGTTCATGGACCTGGTATAGCGTTGCTAAATCAGGAAGGATTTAAAACAACAACTACAAGTTAATTTTTTTTTTTCAAATAACTTACTCTACGGATGTGCAGTATGGATAAAAAGTGTATTAGATTATTCATTTTAAAAACTTAGAACAAAATATTAAACAATGGGAATAAAATAACAAGTCCCTAGTAAATAAAGGCTTGAAAAATAAAGATAGTTTCATAACATCGAATTCTTTTTTTAAACAATGAGGTACTGAACGAAATAAATGAAATTAATTCATCCTTAAGACATGAAAATAAAGAACAAATGAGAATCCAAAGCGTTTGTTTTCCGATTATTATCAAAATATCGAGGTATAAAACTCACTTAAGAACTTGAAAACATACAAACCTGCAAAACAAATCACTCTTTAAAAAAAAAAAAGTTCCTGTTAGCTTTAAGTGCCATTTAAATCAGTAAGAGCCCCACAATCGATGTTTTGTATTACAGAACCTACAAGAAAGGCAACAATTACAAGAATTCTTTGAAGGGGTGAATTAAATTAATCTTGAAGATATGTGAAGTAGTGCTGCCGAAGGGCAGAGTGGGCAAAGCAAAAAGGGCAAAACGGGGGCAAACTTTGAAGAGGGAGGGATCGAAGGAGGGTCTTTTGATGTCTCACTCAACCCTTGGTAAAAGACAGCTGTTGCAGTGAGGGGGAGGGGAAAATGGCAGTTCGATATTTCCCTCGAAACCTGGTTCTTTAGGAATAGAATAAGCCAGATTTGGTATGTTATACTATTATCCATATAGAATTTTCTCCACTAAGGGCTGTTACAAGCCATGAGATTCGTCAGAGGAATGGTTCTATAAAAGAGGGCCGTCCGAATAGTGAGCCATATGGAGTATATAGAAAAAATATTACAAATCTGTGCTACACCACTAGGATTTCAGTAGAAGAATTTTAATCATTTTGAGTAAAAAAAAAAGATAAAGCATGTGCCCTGATAACCTTGTTTACAGTTCTATTCTGAATTCTCGTTAAAAACAAATTGTTTTAAACAACAGATTTTAATATATATATATATATATATATATATATATATATATATATAATATATATATATATATATATATATATATATATATATATATATATATATATATATATATATATACGTATATATATATACATATATACGTATATATATATATATATATATATATATATACGTATATATATATATATATACGTATATATATATACATATATACGTATATATATATATATATATATATATATATATATATATATATATATATATATATATATATATATATATATATATATATATATATATATATATATTAAAGGTACTTTTAACTAAAGGAGAAAAATGTCTTTAACAAAACGTGATATTCCTAGTCGAAACAATGAAAGGAAACAATAGGTGAATCATCATATAATTTATGAAATACAGTCGGACCCCGTTATAACAAACTTCAAGGGACCAAAGGTTTTGTTCACTTTATCCGATGGTTCGCTATATCCGAACCGTTAAGAAAAATGCTAGAGTTCATAAAATGTATAACTCATTAGTTGCAATGTGTATTCAATAATGACATTAAAAAAATGATAAAAATCTATTAAAAATTATCATTAATGAATTGAATTGACTAAAATCGATTACATTTAACAATACTAATTAAATTGGTACACAATACTAACTAAATTACGTACAACAGGGAAATGGCGGGACCAAAATTTTCGTTCGTTATATCCGAGAGTTCGTTATATAACAGGTTCGCTATAACGGGGTTTGACTATAGGTGATTTTTTTCCCCTTTAAACATTCTCATCTCTAGACCTACAATTTCACGGAAACTTTAAAAAGTAACTTTTTATAATTAAAATGAAAATTTGTTTCCGAAATATCAAGAAAGAACCAAACGAAGCATTTTTTATTGGGAAATGAATGGTGAGTGAATTTATAATGTGCTGGTAAGCTGGCATAAGGTACGTCATCCTGACTGTAAAGGGGCATCAAACATATATATGAAGCGATGTCGATTAATACACTGCTGATGCTCAGTCGCCACTTTTCAAAGTTTGTCACTTTCATTTCGGAGAGGAGAAACAGCATCCGAATTGGTACACAACATGTCAACAGCGAAATATGGAAATTCGGACAAGCATTTCAAGTCCCTTATTCCTGATGGTGTTAGAAACTGGAAGATAGTCAAAGAATCGTGAAAAGGAAAGACAAGGGGAAAATTATCATTTCGCTTTCAAAATTGGTTGCTGAAGATAAGGTAGAAGGCAAATTCTACTATAAAAATGTAACATTTCAAAAAGGAATCAGCTGAATAGATAGTATAGAAAATATTTTCAGAGGAATGTTGTGTTTATTTGTTTGTTGCAGAGAAGGACGTATAGTTTAATGGTATTTTCCAAAAGTCTATGAACTCTTAAACCAATCGTGAGGCTTGAACCTCGTGAGGCCCAATCAACAGTAACCATCCAAGTTTCTTCCGTTAATTTTGACTATTCCTATTATAAGGGCAATAAACCTTGGACACTGGTTATTTGACTCTCTTCCAGAAGAACCTTGTAACAAACCAAGATATTTACCTGAAATGTCCAAGCTAATGCTGAGTAAAAACATGATCACTTCATATACAAGGTAAATTAAAAAAAATAGTGATTTATCTTGGAATATTTTCATGGTAATGAATATTTTACACGACTAGAAATTACGAATGGCCATTTTGAAGGATATGAACAAAATTACACAGCCCTTGCGATAAAAATTTCCATATTTTATGGCAGTTCAAAGGAAAAGAAAAATATAATATTGCACAAATTAAAAACAATTATTCCCCATTTATATAACTGAAAACATTAATTTATTTCAAGAATTATTCATTCAAACGCAAGAGGAAATTACTGATTTAAGGGATAATATTTTTAAACTATGGGATACATAATTAATCTTTTAAAATACCAGATAACTGAATTCAACAATAACACTATTCTAGCATCACCCAATGTTGAAGATAGATTTATATAATATATATATATATATATATATATATAAATTCCAGTATACTTCTCCATGTTCATATGCATCCTCACACAAAAATACATATCGGAGAAAATTTCCCTTCGAAGTAATACTTCAACCCGTATCAGATTTCCGAATTAACCCTTTTCCCCCGAAATCTTACATCACGCGTTCTATGAAATTATTCTTCCTAATCCTAAAACGGGGTTACCCAGCCCCCTCAGACAATTTAGCATCGTCGCCAGGGCGTAATAAGCGACTGCAGGCGTCGGAAATTGAGGCCCGTGCTCAAATGACTGATTAAACAGCGAAAAGTCTCGATTTTTCGAAATGGGTTTAATTACTTTTCGAGTGAAGGGAAACTGGCATTTGTGGGAGTCATTCATAACAACTGACCGTGGCCTTCTCGTTTTCGGCGGAAGACGCGATAGGTCTTTCCTAGTTTAGCCCTGGTATGGATTTCGGAAATGAATTTTATTCCAACTTGGACTGAATATATAGGGAAAGCTTCAATTAATTTGACATAAGTTTATAAGTTTACGAATACTTGAATAAAACTTTATCCAATCCCATCTTTAATTTTTCAGCATACATTTAGTAACTATAATGATAATTTTGTAATTTGTGAAGTACAGAAATGTTCCGTTTGTGCTTGTATTATATATATATATATATATATATATATATATATACAGGGTGAGCCAAAAGTTCGAAAAAACTTTAAAAATTCTTAAAAATGGAAGAAATCATGATAAAAAAGTGCGGTTTGCAAGAAAGGGCTCACGAGGAAGTCGGATTTTTTTAGAAGCCAAAAAAAGTTTTAAAAGTTTAAAAAGTCAAACTTAAAAAGTCACTGACATGCGAGAGATTCAGCAGAATTATGCAAATCAATCTTGCAATAAAAGACCGTGATACACGAGGATATGGACGATCGGCCACGAAGTGGAAGACTCTCGTTGGCGGAGGACCGCATTACTACGGTGGAAACCGTTATGAATAATATGGTGGCGGAATCGTCCACGGGGAGTAGCAGTGCTCGCAAAGCTGGACCAGTGACTCTTCCAGTGACCTTTTTTAAATTTTTATTTTGCTGCTAAAAAAAATCCGACTTCCTTGTGAGCCCTTCCTTGCAAACTGCTCTTCTTTATCATAATTTCTTCATTTTTTTATGAATTAAAAAAATTTTACGAATTTTCGACCCACCTTATATATATTGTACATTGTGCATTGTGAAATGTAAGAATTTGACGGAGCATAACGATACGTCTTATCAAATATAATGTTTTTAAATCGATAGGTTCCCCAGTTTCATAAAGTTTCGTAGTTGCATCCTGCAGCAACTTTAGGTCAATAATTCGCATCCGCCTAATATTTTATAATTAATAAAAGGGAGCCTTGAAATTTATAAATTTTTTAAATTCCAGCGCTGATCAAGTTTTTCTGTTTCGAGAATTTTCGAAGGTGTGCTCATTTTTCACTGCAACTTTCAGTATACATACTTTAAAGTTATACTTTGAAACTGCTTATTCAAATGTTAGCAAAAAGTAGGAAAATTTCTCATTGCTACATCCCATAGAATTTTAGAGTTTTAGGAAGTTTCGAAATATACATCTGATTTGCAGTAGCAACAGGTAATTTTTCTTTTTCGTCTAAGAATTTAGAACCCGTTAAAAAATTAACCCCCAAAAGTTTAAATTATTTTCCTCTAAAACCAAATATCTCTCGATCCACAGAATACTGTGTCGGTAGATATATCTGGACAATTAGACACCATCACATTTCAACATCATAACCAAGCACTACCATAGTTATGATATGGTACAACATAGCTGAGGACTCTAGTGTTATTTAATTCGTAACAACATTACGTTACTTCTTTCTTTCATATTATGATTTAAATTCCTCATTCAAGTGAGCTCAGAACCATGAAAAAATCCTCTTATGGCTATGACTGAAAAGTTCTGCAGTTTTCTAAAGCTTCAGACTTCGATTAAATTTGAAGCAAATTTGGAAAAGTATTTTTCTTATCTATTCATTTTATAATTTAAAACTTCTTATTCACAGGAAAATTCTTAAATAATGACAGCACACCTGATTCTGAGCCAAATGTTAAGAGATAATGTTCGGAACTTTAAGACGGTTTCTTCACTAGTAAAAACCTCAAAGCCTTAGTGTAAAGAAAAAGTTTAAATGTTAGTTTAGGAAACAACTCCGAGTTACAGAAAAACCGAGGGCAACATTTAACATTAAATTTTTATGCAATTCGCATACGTAAATAAATAACTCATCGTGGGATAGTTTCTAGTTTGGAAATAAATAGAGCATCTCAGAGTTTGGTTCTCATATATCGTGATCTGAAGTAAACGTTATTTTAGATGGTACGGAGAGGGAAAATTACGGTATGGCATATTTTCCAATTGCATTAATAATCAAACTTCATTTAACTTATTCCTCAATGTTTAAGAATAAAAAAACTGAACAATTTTTTTATCCAGTGGTACTTGCAGTGAGCTAAATATATCGAAACTTCTTCTGCACTTTTTTTTCAGTTTACAAACCTGCATCACACTAGATAAAAAATAACTAATTCAGTAATAATCCTAATTCATCGCGATCCTACTTTATTACCTAATATTGTATTTTTTTAACGTAGGATTACGTTCCTCCATAACGGTACTCCGGAAAGCAAAATTTCAGACGCTAAAACCATCCGTCCGTACCTCATGAGGTATAATTTTGGCAGCGCGCCAAACCTAGTTTGTATCACTTGGACAAGTAGTAAACAGTTAAACAGAAAAGTACCAAAATGCGTCAAAATTTTTGGCATACATATATGTATATATGTACATACGTACACACACACACACACACACACATATATATATATATATATATATATATATATATATATATATATATATATATATATATATACATATACATAACACATAAATACATACAAAAGAGGTAAGCAACGATAAGTAATCCTAGTTTTATGGGAGTTTCGTTAGAAGAGACTACCTGAAATTTTTTCTGTGTAAAAGATTAATGTATTTTCCATAAATAAATATCGACTAACATCATACATAAAAGTCCCATAAAGGTTACAAAACAGCATATATTTATAGAAACGACAACCTACTTCAAGCTATAAATTAGCGCATATAAATTCACTAGGTGTTCGCATAGACACATAATCAACTCACCCCCTTAGAAACAAACTGGATATTTTATTAATTACTCTATTTTCGATAACAATATGCATTCCACAGATTATATCCCTAATTACAGAGCGTAAACACAATAACATGTCATTAATCTTCATCTACCCTCATCTGAATTAACAGTTCGTAATAAGCGGGTTTCCAGAGCAGGAAATTGAGACACCAGACTGATGAGTGATTAAACAGAAAGAGTCAATGCTGCTTTCTGCTTTCTCTGTAGAAATTATCTCCTGCTGGGGAAATCACTGATATAAGTAAAGGAAATCGATCTCAGCGAACTGAAATGAAGGCTGGCAAGGCTTGCATATGAAGGCTGAATTATAAAAGTTTGAGGGTATTTTTAGAAAGCATTTATTGAAAATTTATGAGGAGTTTATCTTCGTGTATATTTAAATTTTGGAGCCATTTTATTTTGATGAAGTCAGATTTTAAGTTTTATACAAAATTAATTAGTTCCATGGTAGGTGCTGGCGACTTAAACAATGTTCAGGGAACTTTTCAAAAATATTTTAATTCACTTACAGTTAAATAAATTTAAATAAAGTTATCCTGTACATAATATTGTATACACACTACAACTCAAAAGTAATGGTGATCACGATGACCATCAATATGCTTGAATTATTCCGATTAAAAAAACTCCACAGAAAAAGAAGTTACGAGAGCTCAGTTAATAGACGACCAAATTTGGTTTGGTTTGGAGAGCCACGGTTATTTTTTGCTACCCGAGGGCTAATTAGACCGGGACCTACTGCTTAAAGCCGATTCCGAACGGCTAAAAATGTCCATGCCAAGAGTGGAATTCGAACCCACAGACTCTGATACCGAAGGCCAGCGCCCTAGCCATTCGGCCATCTCCGGCCAAAATTTATTCACTAATATTTTTAGAATAACTCATAATACACAACCAAGACAACAAGATCTCGAAAAAGAGCGCCCTCTGGTGATCACAGTAAACCAGTGGTTCCCAACCGGTGGTCCGCGAAAGTCTCCGGAGTGGTCCGGCACCACATATAAAAAAGTTGCCAAACAAATTTGAAGGCAAACAATCTTAATTTTTTTTTAACTCTTTTTCCCTCTCTTAAGAACTAATAATTTTTTTAAAGTTTAGAGGCTAACATAAATAAATACAGATGGCAACCTTAATATAGATTACAATTTTTTTACAATTTTCCCCTCTCCTTCCACTTGGAAATGTACCGGAAAAAGAGGTTTATATGTCCATGAACTAAGAATATTAAGTTAATACGAGTTCACTAAAATCCCAAAAACCTGGTCCAGCTAAAACGGGATGAATATGGAATACACAACCAGTTAAAAAATTTTCCTGTATACCATAAAAAATAATCCAAGGATAATTAGTCAGAAAGGTAAGTGAGCTAGATACATTTTTAATTTTTTTTATTTGCGGGTGGTGGTGGTCTAAGAATCTAATTAAAATTTATAAAAAATCCTTACACAAGCTTCCAGTTTTTCACCTGAAAAAAAAGTTTGTATTATTCCATTATGTGTGAAGTGTGTTAACGTTTATTCAGACAATTTGCAATTTTTTTCTATTTTCTTGTTTTTCGCATGGATAATCCGTGAAGCGAATATACACTGCTAATGGATAAACCAAAATAACTAGCGATCGTGAGTCTAGTTTTTATTTATTTATTATAAATAGAGATACCGATATAACTAAATGTTCATGTTTCTCTTTTGATTTTATTCGGGAATCGGGTTTCATTTATTTGTTATTATTCCGATCACTAACTGTAGGTATCTGTAATTCATGCAAGTTTATACCATTAATTAGGGGCGCAGGTGGTCCAGTTGGCAAAGGCATTGAGCCAGTAACCTGTAAGTTACGGGTTCGATGCCCGTTGGCAACAAATCCACCGACGTGTACGCTAATGGCGGCTGGTGCACTGGAAAAATCTGTCGTAGCTGCAATGTCCTACATATTCCCAAAATACCTCTGGAGGTTCGGAGACAAGCGTTTCCGGTCTCGTCTCTTGATTCGGTTCAAAATTACGGGACCGGTTCATAGGGTGCGATGCTGGTCCACCTATATGTGTTTCCCTGATATCGAGGCCAGCATAACCGCGGTGATAACAGGCGAATTTTTAAAAGGACAAAGGCCTCCACATTGAAAAAACCCCATTAATTATAAAATGTATTGACAATATATTAAGCAAACTTTATTTAATCATCTAAATAAGACTACACATAAAAATTAATTCCTTCTGTACGAGCCCTGTGTTACTACCTCATCGTAATACAGTAATGCCTTCGGCCACACGTTATGTCGTTTATAATATCTAAGTTAATGAGAAGTGCCCACATCAGTCAAATAAAGCATTAATTCAGTCACATTTACTCAGAATCCACATTAATAATGCCACACGCGTAATCACGATTCCGCTCAAATCCTTTCATTATGTGATACCCATCGTTTTCTTCTATGAGGTAGAAGAAGGACGCAACGTCACCTCTCTTCCAGCCGACTACTACTCTCCACTCCAGACGCTCAGAGAACATTTATGACTTATATCCTCGACTCCCTCAATGACCACTTTCCTATTTCTCTTCCCATCTTTGCAATTAAATTCCACGGGAAAACCGCCACGTTTCTTGTTTAATCAGTCACTGCGCGCCCCCGTTTTCTGTCCTTTCCCTCATTATGAGGATGTAGTTATTAATTTATTGGGAAGATGAGACCCTAACTTGTTTAATTATTTTTTGAGTTTCAACTTCCAGGCTTTGATTAAAGCGTGCCGAGGAAAATTATAATTAAGTAATGTAAATGAGATATTTAATTGTGCCGTGTATTCTCTGTTTTATTCATAAAATAAAATTCTCCACGTGCCGCGGCGTTATGTATAATGACGATTATATTAATAATTTTTTGTTTGGGACTCCCGGGTTTTTATTCCTAAGCGAGTGCGCCAACGAAGGTAAAAATTGCCAGAATATTTTTTATCATATAGAAACTACCTATATTTGAAAATTATACAAATACATTTACAGTTAGACATACATGCATGCATCTATACGCAGAGAAAGAAAAAAATTATAATACAAAAGGAACAAAAAGTGATCAATTAGCGTTAAAACTTTATTAAAATAAAGTTTTTAAAAATGATTAAATATTAAGAAATTTTCTTCTAAGCATGTATAGTTCTCGAATATGTATAGCCCCACATTGTGGATACATTTTTTATCATTATAATACGTGCATAAACCATTTGTACTATAGTCCTTAGCTTGACCACGAGTTGTTAACACATTATATATATATATATATATATATATATATATATATATATATATATATATATATATATATATATATATATATATATACATAGAGAGAGAGAGACAGGCAGATAGACAGATACACTCACTCACACACACACACACATATATATATATATTAGACAGACAGGCAGGCAAACAAACCCACACACACACACACGTGTGTGTGTGTGTTTGTTTGTTTCAGAAATTATCTGAATATTCTTATGTACCGATCCAAAATCAAATAGTTAAATATACTAGTTGTTACCCGTCAAAACATGACTGCTAGATAGTAAATAAATGTACTAATACACAAATTATACTCAACACATCATTGCCAAATGTTGAAAATCATAATAATGCGCAGAAACAAATTAATGTGTTTAAGCGGCCTCGTGCTTAGTGAGCTTCTAAAGCCAGATTTAAAAATTTCACTGAGCATGCGCAGAAAGCAATTTTTTTTAATTGTAAATTATCACATATTAAACAGCGCGAAATAAACAATTTCCATGAGGTTTAATCTTATATTTCCGAAATATAATTATCATAAAAATAAAAAATGGCAGAGAGAGATCCAGAGAGACTCCTCGGAATAAACGTGTTTCATCATTAAAACATGTCACTGAGCATGCGCAGAAACAGTGAGTTTCTAAACACAGATTGAAACATGCCACTGAGCATGCGCAGAAATCAATTTTTTAAATGAAAATTATCGCTAATCAATAGCAATTGCGGTTACATAAACCAAATTTGACAAATCTACAGATTACAGTCTCTCGTTTAAGACCCAAATTAAGTCAATTGTTACAGTAGTTTTCTCTCATGGACTGCCCAAAAAGTCGGCTTAGCAACTTAAATATATAGATTACTACGCATATCAACATAAAACAGGTGGTCATATAAGCTGTCCACAACTATAACTAAAGTAAATTGCGTTATAAATGTATCTTCACTCTAAAAGTGCTCATTAGACAAGTAATATTTTATCATCAAATTTTGGAAGATCTGTTGAAAAAGTTTGCATACTGTTCTCCAATCAATAAGGTTAATATTAATATTTTAAGTATTTGGCACTTAATCTATGGACACTTGACCATGCAATTTTTACCGGCTGTTTTTGTAGGGGAGGGAGGATCAAATGTATGAAACGTCGTTACTTCTAACGAGAGAACGGGAGAAAAATACTGTCTTATCTTGGATTCGAACCAATATCCGGGCAATGGTAGCTTGCAGTGCTGAACACGATGCAATACTACCGACGAAATAAAAGTTTTCGAAGAATTATCAACAAAAGGAATACTGCACAAAAACAAGAAATGAAAAGCCTGAAAGCTTGGTATATTTATTTATTTTTTAATGATTCTCATGTAATACTCCCTACTACTTTAGCTTTCCTGGAATCGAAAATAATCTCAAATTTAAACTTACAGGAACTACTCGTCGTGTGACTGTTCTTGAAAAAATTTCCAGAGTGAAATATCTGGGTTGTTTGCGGAACGTAGGAACGAAATGGGTAACCCCGTTGGCTCAACGTGTTACCGGCGTGTAAACTGAGAGGTAAAAAATACATTCCCCTCTACTTGTTTAACTCCAGTCTATTTCTGACTGTCATGAATCACGCGTTTAAGTAGAAATTTTCCGCTTCGTTGTGTCAAATGCTCAGCTGTTACAACCCAGATTCGAAATTACCTAACAGATTAGGTCTGCTGTATACTGTTGTGTAAAACATATGCCTAATTTCCGCCGGTTACTACAAAAATTGAGAGGTTTGAATTGAAGTCTGAATTTATAATTGGAACTCAACGGAAGAGTTAAAATGTTTGGCAAAGAAATATTCAAAACTGATAACCATACTTAACCAAAATAAAAGTATAACATTACTTAGCACAGCTTAAGTAAAATTTATGCTTCTAAATTGATAGTATTGACAATGTACACAAATACGCACTCAAAGTGTGGGCAATAGAGCATTACTAATGTAGTATATTTCGTAATAAATTGTATTATATTTATATAGTAACACATATTTTTAAAAATTAAAATTATCGTCATGTATAGCAAAAAAAACGGTTAGTGAAATACAGTGTTTCATAAACTTTCACAGTTCTAGCAAGTTGGAGGACTCAAGTATTTAAAAGTTTTCCTCTTTAAAAACTGAACTGAAACTGTAAACAATCCAATTCGGAAAGTCGGGGGGTCGTCCACATACGTGTGTATATATACACACACACACACGCATGTTTGTGTGTGTATGAATACTTCTAAATTAGCAACATTCCCCGGCTTATATATATATATATATATATATATATATATATATATATATATATAAAAGAATGGTTAGAATGCTAATTGTTGAAATTATAGAACTTTCGCTAACACAATTTCTCAGTATCATTATATTGCTGATTTATTATTATAAATTACTGAGAAGTAAATTTCCATAAATCAGAGCGTGCATTTAAACGTTTAAAAATATGCAATGTATTAAACCCACTATAAGCGGTTAACGAAGTTAAGAATTTCAGACGAGAAAAAAAAATTATCTTTAAAATTATAGGTTTAATAATAGCTAACAATGTGGGAAAACATGAAAGATGCAGGAACATAAGAAATATATTATCATCGGGACTGGATGAAACAAACTACACTATCATTTCTTACGATGAAAAAATTAGCCAGAATGCTTTTAAAACTTTTCTGTATTTAAATAAATTCCTCTTTATCAGGCAAAAAGTGTAAGTTGTTTAGAAAAATATCACTAAAAGCAATGGGTACAAATTAGCAATGAAAAAAAAATTACGCTCGTAAATTTAGTCATTTCTTAGAGACATAAAAAATGGGTCACTCATGGCTAACAGAGAGTAACACATCCATAGGTACAAAATAAAAGAGAAAATATAACGTGATGTTTAACAAGTTCCACGGAATCACGTTTATTATTTCCCGTTCTGAATCTATGAATATATATGAAAATCTGCAACTTTATTGTCATGGCAACGAAAACACAATTCTTTGCGTCATACGATTCTACAGGAAATTGATACCAAGAAATACATTTTTCTCTATAAAACAACAGAAAAGAAGTTTCTAATGATAAGTTTTGCTTCATTTTGTTAATAACGACAACAGATGGTTTTGGCAATATATATATATATATATATATATATATATATATATATATATATATATATATATATATATATATATATATATATATATATATATATATATATATATCAGGTAATACATATTTAAGCGAAAAAATATCAGTTAGATTAACCATTTCGTTTTTCTCCTGCAGTTATCTGCCTTAACGTATTTAATACTTAAACAGATTATTTGCATAGAGAATGATGAGCAAGCAATTTTTTCTGTCCGATAGCCAAATATCACCTAGAATGCTTCCTTCCTGTGTTGGGATTCGTCTATTAGAATAAGCCATTTTATATAAAACTATGTTCCAATACTGCATTTATTGATCAGGAAAGACCATTAAGAATTGCGTCATTGGAGTCTTAAGTTAGTATTCAGAAGTTGTACAGTGCAACCCATAACACGTGGGAATCGGGCTTTTCAGTTATTGCAACACAACTCAACGAGGATTCGAAACAGACTCAAGTTGATTTAACTACTGGGTTATTGCTCTCTATGGCGGAATGTCTATATAGCGAGAAGGGAAATTCGTACATGTTTATTGAAAGATATTACATAAGTGAAGGACGCCATCAGCGAGAGGGCTTGCATAAACGTTAGAGTCTCATAGCGACGTTTAGTACTTGCAAAATTAGCACAATCACCGCGTCATAAGTTACAAGAGTGGAGATACAACTGAAAATTGAGCAGTTTTGATCATCTTCTGTCCTCACCCATTGGTTACTATAATAAACAGAAAGAGCCGTACATTATAGATAAGTTACATGTAAACGAAGATATAATCATCTCACACATTTTTATTTTAATTTATCGGGCTGGGAACTTGAAGGCAGTTTAAACGCTTTCTTCATTATATGAGGAAAACTTTCACGCACTACTTGACTTCTTCATCATCACTTAAGTAATAAGAATTCTTTTAAAGGAAAAAATACAAATTTTACATTTTCAGCTTTGAATATATATCTCTAAGACTTATCAGAAACATTATGTGCAGTTTTGAACAACTGCGAGTTGCAGATGAATACTTAGGTAGCTTCGAAATGTTAAAAATCAGTTAGGGATGTTTCACCAAATACCAACCCACTTCTTGAATCAAACAAATAGCATAGGGACGTATGCAAAGAAGGGGAGGGCTCCTGGCTTGTCCGCTTATCGAAATCAAGCCTTTGGTGTGCTATAAAGTAGAAATCAACAATAAACCTGAGGGGATCCCCGTGTCCTAGCAGTGTACGATGGAGAGTATTTCGGGTAATAAAAAAAGCGGATCGACTGATATTGAAGGAAGGTTAACAAGTGGTAATTCCGATTCAGCAATAAAGCTTGGTCTTCGATATCTAACTCGCTAAACGCGGTCAAATTAAGCACTTGGCTTGTGTATACGTTTTCGTTTGGAATTTGCTTTAAATTACTGGCCTCCATTCGTACAGCACTCGTTTTGCTAATAGATGATAGCATAGCCCCAATTAAATTAAATTGGCTCGCTGGTTATCATACGACACTTATCTTTTCAACATCAATTTTTAGTAAATTCATCCAGTTCCCATTTAAACCAGAAGTTTTATATGAACTTGGCTGGTGGCAGAATAATTTCATCATGATGTGGCTTTCAATCATTTAGCATTATGATATATTGGAAACTGATACAAAAGAAATGACTTCACCACAAGAATCATATCCCAAATAGTCAGCAAAAATTTTTCTTGAGTATAACGTCGACATTTCCATGTTTCCGCAACCTCTTTCAATATGCCCCGAGGGTATAACTTTGCAAGGGGTAAGACAACCTATCTATCTCGCGCCATCACATCGATACCATAAACTAATTTCGCCCTCGCTGCTTAATTCTAGACTAACATCAGTTTGTATGAAGTTACTTAACATCTATGCAACCACTTCCGTTTTTTTTTTCTTAGAATATATTTACATGCTAAGTTGAGCATGTGAAATATACATGTAATCTTTGAAACAGTAGTTCATGACAATTGTGCAAAATATGAATTTCACGCCAGAAATGTAAACACCACTTTAGAAAGTGCGGTAAGTATGCTTTCAGTCTTTTCACTACACAAGTCGGAAAAAAAATTACTATTATTTTTCTTGACTATAAAAACAGCTATAACGTGCGGCCACAACGTAAGAAACACTTAATTCTATTTGCATCTCCACTAACACTACCCCGTCGCATTCTAACTTCCCACGTTCATTTGAATGTGCACGTATCCATAAAAATGTACGTTAATTTTGCTCGGAAAAAAAAGAAAATAAAGAATGAATTCAAGCGGTCCGATTCTTCTTTCTTACGCTCCAAATTATGCTACTATATTAAGGGGCAAAGAAAAGGGAATGACTTTTCCCCGGCCACGCACAATATGCACGCACACACACTCTGACTGCTGGCAACATAACCAAATTACGCACGAATTAAATAGTAAAGTTCCGGCCCAAATTGAAAAGACGTCGACCGTGAAAATGGTCCTTCGACTTTTGTTCTTCTGGGGCGCAAAGGGAAAATTTCCCCTCTTCTCTCACGTAGGGGCAGTTAATTCCGGGCAATGATGAAGTGCTGGAAATTATTGAAAACTTTTACTGCTGAGTCCCTTCACAGATGAACGGCTCTAAAACAAATTAGAGCCCTTCTAATTCCTTCCCGCCCTTTTACGCTCAGGTGGTAGGGGGTTTTGTCCGAACGTCTCATTAAGTTCTGCTCGTAATTGGAGTTTTTCCATATTTCTTGAAACTTTCTTCTTTTTTTATCCCAGGCATTAGCGCCTTTTCTCTGCTACGCAAAGGCGCTATAAATTGCTCTTAGCACCGCTGATAATTCATCGAAAAATGGCTGAGGGGGAAAAAAGATGAATGAGTTATGGATTTAAGGAGATTTTTATTTTTAAATTTATGATGAAAAATTATCAGAGAAGTTTCTTATGTGTGTGTAACACGAGATTACAAATAGGTGACATGTGCTGTTACTTCAACTGGAGTTGATTGGCAAAGAAATTTTGCGGGAGTGATTAAATGTATTGTAGAGAAACGGGACAGCTGAAGCAAACTACAGTAACCTTACAGGAAAATCCTAAACTAATAATATAATGCAACAAAAAAATAGAAGTAACTGTAAACAGCTTAGCAAGAATAATGAAGATTATAATGTATTACCAACACCTTTATTTGTGACTGGCAGTATGAAATAAATGATTTACATTTCCTGTGATAAGATCGACTTACATTGTAGAAATATCTGATTAGATGATCATTATTAATCAATCTCTCTCTCTATATATATATATATCAGAGATTTTACATAAACTATAGATTAAATACAAGGTGCGGCCATAAAGTAACCGGACAATTTTTTATAAATAAGAAAAATATTACTCGCCTTCAAATAAATTTAACTCCTTCAAAATAATTACCAAAGGAGTCTATACAATTTTTCCAACGTTTCTCCAAGTCATCGAAACACTGTTTATAGGCGTCGGAACTAACCGTTCGCAAAATACGCGTAACATTTCCAAGACGTTTTCAAATTATCTCTCTGTCCTTTCATGGTCATCTTCAGCTTCGGAAAAAGGAAAAAAATCAGCTGGCGATAAGTCGGGAGAATATGGTGGGTGATTTATCACTGTAATTGAATGCCTAGCAAGATATTGTTGTACAGAAATTGCTGTACGGGGCCTATCATTATCGTGTAAAAGAAAACATTGCCGAGAATCAAACAGCTCCTTCCTAACTCGCCTTATCCCGTTTCTTAATCGAAAAAGCACCTCCTTGTAAAAATACTGATTAATTGTTTGATTTTCAGGCACAAATTCGTGGTGAATAAGTCCTTTGTAACAAAAAAATGCAATCAGCATCACCTTAGTCTTTGATTATAAGAACGAATTTTCTCCACATTTTCCTCATCCTTTGAAGTTTAAGGACGTCCTGTCTTTGGTTCCTCTTCAATGCTGTCCCACCCACATTTAAAGCGGTTGTACCACTCATACACTTGTGTTCTTGTTAACGATGCATCACTATATACTGTTCGAAACCTCTCTAAAGTTTCGGTAGCAGATTTACCTAATTTGTAACAAAATTTAATATTACAACGTTGTTCCATTCCGAGGCAAATTTTTTTGTACAATGCCTTCTCAGTAAATGAAAATTACTACGGCGTTTTGATATGCAAACGACTAAATAACCAGTTTAAACTGGCTTTAACAAGAGTTGAGATGTCACTCTTTCTAGCCAGGTGATTATTCTTTCACCTTTTTTATTTTATTGTTTGATCTTTTAATTTGTCCGGTTACTTTATGGGCGCACCTTGTAGATTAATTAAAATCATCAAAATTAAAGAAAACAGCTAGAGTGCATAATATTCAAAAGGATGCTGAGTAATAATTTATTTTGTGCTGCCAATTTAAAGCAAATTATCACTAACTTTGGACACATTTTTAGTAATTGCCAAAGATTATTGAAAGTGTTGCTATAGTTACATTTTGCTGAAAAAAATATTTAAACACATTATAAACTCTGTATGTATAGTCATCACTTCCTGCTTTCTTTTTCACTCACTCTTTCATTCATTCTTTAACCCCTCCCCCCCCCCACACACACACACTCATATTAAATATTAAACTTGAGGAAAACAGCTATAAAAAAAAGCAAGTAGTACACGAAATAGCCATTATGCACCATACTTCAGGGTCCTAAACATGAAACGACAAAAAGACAAATACTAAACACAATGTTATAAAGCGATAATTCATCATAACATGTTCTAAATTTATTCATGAAATGACGTAAGTATATTGTGTTTCCCAACTCAGATGACCATGTACGATTTTCTCATTCTTACTTTGATGGATAAACTTTTATTTAAATTCCCAAATCGTACAAAGACTGAAATAGGATCAACTTTTTGTCGGGCAAAATACTATGTACTGACATTAATCGTAAAAAAAAGACCTTTACAATTTTTTTTTTCCTTTTTTTGTAAAGGAAAGGTGAAATAAAGGATATATTTGCGTTAATGATCAAATTTACTGTTGCTGTTATTTATTCATAATGTCTGAACATTATTATGTATATTCATTATATTCACATCATACATAGCGAGCTATAGAAAATAATGAAAAAGGTGATTTATTTCGAGGAAGCTTCACGCAAAAGAAACAGAGCGAAAGCAGTTTAATGCTGCACCACATTAGCACTATTAATTTATATATTTAAGAAAACAGAGTGAAGAAAAAAACATTAAGTAACGTGATGAAGTTTAAAATGCTCTAAATGAGATTATCAAGATTCTACTGGGTGTTCGCATATTTATGAGCTCGCGTGTTTTCTGCCAGACATGTGCCCAGACTTAAAGCAATGCTGTCATTATACCTAGCGTTAGCGTTTACGTGTAATTACTTTATAGTTAATTGGAATCGTATTAATTTCCGCTATCACGGAAATTTAATTAAAGGTTACTCCAAAAAGCGTTTACATGCATTTTTGCTAACAGAACACGAATAATGATTATATATATATATATATATATATATATATATATATACGCCATAAATAAGCTACATTCTCATTGAACAATGTAAGGGATGAGCTAAGTTGATGTTATTTACTTTTTCCTTCTTCTGAATATCTTTTGCTGAATATTTATCATGGAACTACCATTAAATTGGTTACTAGTTTAATCGAAGATTTAACAATTTTGATCAATACTTTGATTTGAAAAATCTAACGTAAGAAAAAATATATATATATTTCTTTGATCGCTTTGAATTCATTTTGAATAGCCAATCAAAGACTCGGTGTCTTATGATAAATAGTAGAATAACTACCATCCCGTTTACCACCTTCAATCATGTGTAGGCATGTTAATTGTAAGCATTTCTACCCATGTCTCTTAAAACCGAATTTTAAATACCAATCTGCTAATGCGACTTAAATGCGATTTGAACAATGTGCAAATTTGAGGTTAAATGATAGCAAAAAAGTTAAGCTAGGAGATTATATCAAAATAGCAGTAGATTCACTTGGGAGAGTTTAGAATAAATTAATTATTTAATTGAATAATCAGTCATCCTAATATTTGCTAATTTCGTCCTATAATCAATCAAAATAACACTTTCAGCTACTACACATTCACACACGAAAAAAATCCAGTTTTTCTACAGATTTACAATATTTTCTAAAACCTATAGCACGAAAATCAAAATATAGACTATTAAACAAAAATGCAATTATTACAGAGTGTTGCAGCTGGTCGACGGCCGAATTGCTAGAGTTGTCTAGTAGAATCTGTCGTTTCGAGTAACTCCTGCTGGTATGAACGATGGTGATCTTCAAAATCGATTTAAAATTGTAGGTCTCTGTATGTTTAGCTTTCGTTTAACAAAATATCAACGAAGTAAATCATATAAACGGAGCCGAAAAATTCCAATAAGAGTTCCTACAATAGGTAATATTTAGTAAGCCATGGGCAGAACTGTAGATAAACTATCTGTGTCGATTGTCTGTGCATACTTACATGCAACAAATGAGGTGAGAGGTCAGTATTAACCTTTGACATAAAACACTGACTCTCTGATTATCTTTACCAAATGACGTCAAAGCTGACATACAAAATGATTATTTTCGTTCTTTAGTTTTTCACTCAAAACATCGAACTTAATTATCATCAAGTAAAGCAAATACAAATAATTAAACACTATTTTCAAAAAAAAAAAGATTCGGTATAAGGTATTCAGAAAAGGGAAAAAAAGACAGGAATATTATTTAAAATGACTCTATTAACTGTCCAACTCGAATGCAAGTAATTAGTACTAGAATGCAAGAATCGAGCCACTTAGTGCTCCCGTTTCACAAAAATTTATTGCCTTCTGACTAGTATATAGCTAAACTATTTAAGAAGATAAACATGTTTTTTTTCGATATGTTTGGTTGAATTATTATAATAAATAAAAAAAACCTTAAATATGTTAATACTCTGACCTTCCAATTATCCGTAAATCATAATAAAGTGTAGAGGGTTGAAATAAAAGACTTTATTTTAGATAGAATATCGACAAACAAAATGATAATGCAGATGAAAAATTGAAAATCGATGAATAAGTTTTATTATTATTCTTATTGGACCTTGTTTAAATGTAGCCCACAAAAGAAGAAACAAACGTCTTGTATGAACTCCCGTGTAAATTTAGTGTTACTTTACGCCCCCAACCCCACAAAAAAAAATAATAATGCATGGAACTTACCCTAATAAGAGGGGTCACTGGTCCATTACAAGGACGTGAGGTCACCATACGGAGGGAGAAACATTGATCCATGTCTGTTGGTTACGGTTTATATAATATCTCTGCTTTAGGGACCTCGCTCGTTAGGATGTGTACCATGCAATTTTTTTTCAGCATAGAACCTTACAATTTTTCTGTAATAGACTCTTCAAACATAAAAGGTTTTGTTTGTTTGTAAATTACGTTCTGTCTCATAAGATTATTTACATATTTTAATAACTTTTTACAGTTCTCAAATTTATTTTACCTATGCGAATACTTATCCAAAAAGCATTCCCAGAAATATAGCGTAACGCTCCAACACACCTTTTACAATTAATTAAATCTGGCGACGCCAAAACCGGGGAGTTAACACTACATACAGAGTACTCGTAAAACTGGAAGCTGCTTTGTATGAGGACTGTGTAGAAAAGACGATTATTAGCAGAAGAAGAAGAAAAAAAACAGGTAGAATATTTTCTGGAACCTTTGCGTGTTTTTGAGAAGGTTTTGAATTACAAGGCACCAGCAAAATCATCGATTCGGGCCTGCGTGCCGCCATTTTCACGCTATGACTTGCGGTAATTGGACTCAGTTAATTTCTGAAATATGGTAATTCGGTATCAAAATAAATGGTCACACTTTACCGTTCCCTCCAGCGTACGCATGCAAGAACCAGATATGTGTGTGCATGCGAGAGACGCTGTCCGCGGACAGCTCAGGTTTGGAAATGCCCTCTGAATCTTTCATGTTTCCATTATTGAATTCTGCCGCGCACAATTATTGACACATCCTGCGAGCGTGGAAACCCTAAACATACGGCATGACACAATGTTAGTAATGTTTTGTTTGTTGGGGAATTGTTCTGGGGTTGAAATTTTCATTTCGTTGCATTATTTATACAGGAGACCCAAACTTTGGAAAATTAGTTCTTTCGCTTCTTTGCTGATGGGATATAAGTCTAGGGTTTTCCTTTTTCTTATTTTCCTTCTGCATTATCGTACAACTTTCATCCATAATCATTATGAGCCCACGAAGGGAATGAGAAAAAAAACATGGTTTTAGGAGGAATTTAAATGCGTTCAAATATTTCATTGCATTTACCACGAATGACAGCAAACACTTCTTGCAAATACTGTAACTGAACATATGCAATATTATATGTATGTATTAAAATTTTCATTGAAAGTAGAATGGCATGGCAAATAATCAATTTTAGGCCTTTTAAGGTAGATGTATGCATCGTCTGGTTTAATAAGTAAAATCAAGATAGAGGTTATATAAGGGGTGTAATGGTTTGCCCAGAGTGTTTATTCTTCGCCTCATGTACGTACTTTCAGCAAAAGACTATGAATATAGATATGTGCGGCAGACCGGTTTTCACAATGACGTCTTTAGTGATTTAAACGGGTTTCAAAAACCAACTGATGCCATAAAAGCAGGGGCGAATTTGAATTTCATTAAGACTACAATCAAAGTATATATATATATATATATATATATATATATATATATATACATACGTACACGCACACACACACATATATATATGTGTGTGTGTGTGTATGTAATAATAACGCTACATCAATTTTAAGTCTATTCCAATCTTGTCTTTCTCTTTTATATAACTAACTTCCGCGTTCTTTTTATATGCGCCTGGATGTCGCCTGGACATATGGCACCACAGGGGGGGGGGCATGTGGTAAACCGTAACTAAATTTCATATATGCAGGCGTGAGCGTCGGTACTATGGACTTATAGATTGAATCAGGGATTGAGGCGACGCCATTATAATTTTTGCTTGTAAATATGTAAATAGCTTCTACTCATTTACCTTTCGTATAATATATTTAATTGTTTGATAACCATAATGTGTTTTAGGTAATAAGAGTATTATTCCATTTGATTGAATTATTTTATTTGGATTTGATGTGCCCAAGGCCCGACTGCCAAGCTGAATGACCATTCGAATGTTTTCCCGGATATCGTCGTTAAGTGTCGTCTATTGATCCGTTATATATATATATATATATATATATATATATATATTTATTTATTTCCTCTTCCTAACGGAGCAGTCATTTTTGTCTTTTGACATTCGCCGATATTATGCCATGAAAGTGTCGGTTACTTGTAGCGGAAGCACCGTATAGGTGAACCAACATCAACGGCTGGTGCCACCTCAATTTAGACCGACCATTCCCTGATTTCCGAGAAACCATTGGTGCAATATCTGGAGGGGAGGGGTGTATGTGCCCTCCTCCCACCCTTACAAATCTCACGGAGGAACATTCTGGCCGACATATTTAACATACCCATACCCGGCGTAGACATAGCCTACTCAGTATTCAATGGCGATTGTCAGGACTCGAACCGAGCATCCTCAGTACCGAATCCCGAAGCGCCACCCACTAGTTTTACCCATACACTTATGCAATTGTAGGCGAACTAACTGGTTAAAGGGAAGACATTGGGTTTAATTCTCGAGCAAAGTCATTGTCTTCAAAGAGAAGTAAAAAAAATGAGATTAATTTATTTTTGTATCTATTTTCCCGTTTCTCATTACTCCAACACTGTCGACAAAGAGTGCTGTATTATAAATTACCACAATAGTAGTATTTTCGATTATTATTTGAACTTAATGCCTATTTAAACTCACTTAATTTTTTTTATATATTTCCATTCTGAATCCATTTACTCATAAATGCACCATCAGTCACACGCGTATTGTTCGCCAATGTATTAAATTCGAAAAAAAAAAAATATCAAAATGAGAAATTAAAAATAAACACTAAACTAGCAAATACTTAAACAAACAAGAAAAATTTACCCTCTAAAATATTAATCTTCTATTGCGATATGAAGTAACATTTTTCCATCGAAGTACAGCAGCTCTTTACTATATTTGCGACGAATTTCGTTTAACTCCATTATCTTTCAAAATGCAATTATTTTCTGAATAATGATCATCGGCAAACAAACTTTACATGCCCACACATAAACACATACTTATGCATTATTAACTTATAGATAGTGATAAATATTATATTTAATATGGGACGAGTAATGGAGGATATTAGTCGCTGCCATTTCGCAAACATAATGAACTAATACATGTCCCTCCCCGCGAACTTGATTTCCAAAATTCTGCAACTGAGGTTTGCTGGGACAAATATTTTCAATTTAACTCCTCTGTTTGTAAAATGACCCAGATTAGTTTAAATCCCATTTTGGAGAGACGAATATTACGCAGGCAAATATTTACAATTAATTCTGAGCCGGACTCGGGGAGCAAAATGCAAAGAAAAGGCGCGCGGTTCCAAAAAGAAATGCCAAACCGCTGTCGGTCGACATTGATGGACACGGTAATCTCCATAGTTTTTCTCTTTTGAATGTACGTATATGTATTTCTTTTTTAAATAGATATAAACATAGAGTCTCTAGGAAATTAGAGCGTTTTTAATGGATATGGGAAACACATGTGTTTCGATTTTGCTTGGTTAAACAGAAATTCAGCTTACAATGTCAGGATTTACCAGTATGGAAAGGGCTAGAATTTCTAGAAGAGGACACAATTTTCCAAACATAGGTAAATATATATATATATATATATATATATATATATATATATATATATATATATATATATATATATTCAGATATTCAGCGTGGATGGAATCACCTAATGTATTCTCACCTAGAGAATACATTAAAATTGAACAAAATATTCCCAGAAAAATATGGATTAAATATATAGAACTTAGATAATTTAAAGATAGCAGTTGATAATACCATGACTTCATGTTTTCTGAGACCTAGCCATTGCTGTTTTCGCATCTTTTCGAGAGATGAATTTGAAATATTCGATATAAAAGTTTCACTTTGGAGGTCTCACTTTTAGAAAACTTATATTTGTTTCCCCTTTTGAGTATGCATGTGTGTTTTATTACAATCATCGCATTAAGAGGAATGTGTTACATCCATCCTATACGGCTATCTTAATAGTAACCACTTTCTTAAAACACTCTGCAGCTAGTCAATGCAAGAACAAGGTTTAGACCAACAAGAACAATGGTTTGACGTCACTCCGCGATAAGGAATTTCTTATTTTGCGCGAAACAGGATAAAATTACTTCCTCCAAAAATGCATAGCGACTATCATTTACCCAGTGCTAACGATCCATGCAATGATTTTGCATTACAATGCATTAAATGCCTTCCTTTCATCTACTCTCATTAAGATATCATTAGACATTTGATACGGCACGTAAGCAAAGGCGTTCTGAAAGTTTCCGCAAGCCCAGCAGTGCAGGGGGCTCGAAATAATTGAGGTAATTAAATCTTTAATGGAAAAATGAGTACGCAAGGAGTTTTTTTATGTGGGTTGCTCTATGTGCAATTCAAGAGAGCGGCCTCTTTGAAAAAAGCACCGTACAGTAGTCATACTTGTTAATACAATGCCATAGTTTTTTTTTTTTTACATCTGATATATCATCCTGGGAAAAGCCGAACTGTTGGGGGATAGAATCCAAAATTTTCAAAAGAGGTGTCAGGGATCAGAGATCTGAATACACCAGCCGCTCATTAGAACTGGCTACAGGTTCTATGAATCTTTAACAATGGGATCTACAGACACGGAATCTTGAGCAGAAAAATGAAAATGCCAACACGAGTGAATAATTTTATAGAATGGAAAATAAGGAACAAAGAATGTATTTGATTATACATTGGGACAATTTAAAACGGGGATTAAATTTACTTCGGAAGTACAAATAAAAAATGATGATCATTTAATAAACAGGGAAAATATGGAAAATATAATTTATGACATTATAAAAGCCTCTTTGTAGTTTTGAACCATACAATATAGCCATGAATACATACACAACATAGTACGAGTATTACAAACGAAATACCAGATTTTATTTAAATTTGGAATGCTGGATTGATACCTATTATGGTGAGTTAGTCTGAAAATAAGGTTAGCTTTTCAAAATAAAATATTTAAAATGATCATTTTCATGATAGAAATATATTTGGATGTTATCGTAAGATCAAATTTATATCATTTTGATTGGATCAGGAGTACTTAAGAAACTTTGCGGTATTTATTTCATTCGTAAGTGCATTGATTAGAAAGACTGATACAAGAGGAAATGAAACAGCTTTCCATTTCATTATCTTCTACCTTGAAAATGGATCGTTGTCTATAATGCAACATTTAATAAACTGACATTAGTTTTATAACTTGCTATGATTGGAGGCAGGAGAACTGTGTAAAATATATATTCTTTTACTTTAAAGCGCTTCTTTCATTATATGTATGCATACACTTTAAAAGAGAATAATCTTGTTGAGTTAAGCGAAATGCTTAAAATGAAGTGAATAAATACCAGTTTACAAATAATGAAGCTATTATACTCAAGTCACTTTCGAGAAGAAATAGCACAAATAACGGCAGAATTTAAAGGACATAAAAATTGCACTATATTGCCATAGACGTGAAGACTATTTGGTTTTGGGGACACTTCAGCTCTATTTGGCAACTAAAGGACAAAGTATTTGTTCCTGTAGAGACAGCTCATAATTATACATAGGTGAGTGCAACGTCTGTGGTGCAATATGTTCCAGTCGATGTAAGACTAGATGAAAGTAAATCCATTTATCTAGACATAAGAGAGTCAAAGGGAACGTAAATGTTTTACTCAGCTATAATGTAATGCCATCAATGGACTTCATAAGTAAAAAATGAAACAGTCAAAATTACAATATTTCTACAGAGATATCATGAAAAATATTTCAATCACTCCATCCTAACAGATTTTGTTCACGTGATATACAAACATAAACAGCAATTTTGTTTAGGAGATGAGACTAATAGTCACTCACTAGTGGAGAACAGTTAAATTGCTACAGAAAGCCTCTCAAAATTCATAATGAATCGGATAATTGATGATTAGTTCAGGATTAAGAGTTAAAGCCCTTCTTCAAGCCAGAGAGCATAAACTGCAACTGTTTCAGCAGAAATTGTGATCCGGTCACAAAGACAATCCTACCTAATGCTCTTTGACTGGATGAATGGCTGTACTACTTAGTCAAACACTAGTAGTCACTTATAAGTTTAATTGGGAAATTTTAAGAAGTTTTTACTTACAATTTATCGCAGATTTACAGTTTCTTTGTTTTATACTAAATTAACTTTTTTATGAAAATTAATAGTATTTTCCTTTTCGCATTTATATTACATATGTATATATACATATATGCATACACATCCACAAACGAATACATACATATAAGTCCCTGCATGTATGTGTGTGTGTCTTTTAAGTGATTTTTTTATTAATAAGGTTTGCTCCACTCTCAGTATTCAACAAGCGTTGATAATCCATTAAGCATTTTTAAGATTTATTTAACTCAACTATACATCAACAAATAAATGAAAAATGCTCTCTTGAGAACCCATTATTCCTGAAATAATGCCTGTTATCGCAAAAGAGCGGATACGAGTCTTTTTAATAAAACTGTCAAAGTGTCTAATTAACTCTTTCGGTTTAAATATCAATCTTCATCCAAAGCTTTATTGCATTTTTGCCCTGCATGCATTGCTGCTTAAACAATCCATCACAATTTTCAAAAACCCTCTGTCTACGCCGACCCAAAATGGCCGCTTCTTTTGTTCCCCTTCCCCAGGCTGGTGGTACCTCAAAATGTCTTCCCGCTTCCCGGCACGCAACGTAAACAAACTGACGACGTTTCCGAAATGATGAATCCTGCGAAAAGCATCAGCTGCTGTGGTCCTCTCTCTGCTTAACGGGAACCCTAAATTTTCGCAGCCGCTTTACTTTTTATGTTCACCTCCAGATATAATTCTTTTATTTTTTTTCGTATTTATCTTGAAGTTGAGAGTTGCTGCTCTTAATCAGCGCAGATGTCGTTTGCAAGGGGTTTTTTAAATGTTAAAAGTTCTGGATATTTCGCGAAATTTCAGTTCTTTGAACGAGCTGGTGTAACAATCAACGGATTTCCAGCACGATTCCCGAAATGTAATAGGTAGGGATTTACATATTTTCTTTTTGTTTTTCAAAATCAAGTTCAGGGTATTATGTTGTCCTTAACCTTTAGCTTACAGGGCCCACTTTTCCGATTTCCTCTTTAGAAAGGGGAATTTCATACCCCCTTTGTAAGAACGGCCATTAAGGGGGTTATATATGTATATTATATATATATATATATATATATATATATATACAGTACCGTAACTAGGCAGGGGCAACAGGGGCATCCGCCCAGGACCCACTTGGAAGGGTGGCCCAAAATGTTGTATTTGTTTTATTATTTTCCCAAACCTATTTAAGGGACCCAAATGCAAATTCTTGCCCAGGGCACATGAATGCATAGTTACGGCCCTGTATATATATATATATATATATATATATATATATATATATATATATATATATATATACTATCATACTATCATTATTGCCCGGCGTTGCCCGGGTAGATATATAGATATAAAATATTTCATGCATTCCATCAAAAAAATACTGGGCTGCACTCCCGCTCTTCATGTTTATCTGGCCAGACAGAATGCGCTTAGCACGTTTCTACTGAAATGATATACAAACAATAAGAAAGAAAGAAACTTTGAGCCTGCGGACCTTCGTCTGATTTTAAGGTCATTCCCAACCCTCTTTCTTCCGCGCACTGTAATTTGACCCCGCCCCCCCTCCGTCATCCTCAAACCACCACTCCTAACGCAGCTGGTCGAGGGGAATCCACAGGGGGTAGACGCACCTCTATCGGGCACAAAAACATTAAAAAATTAATTAAAAAAAAACTAATTGAGCCCCAAATTTCGTTTTTCCTGATTTAAATTTCTCGGGTCCAAAACATTAACTGTGCCGAATTTGGTCCCGGTGGGTGAAACAGTCTATGATTCTATAGCGGACAAACAAACAGACAAGCTCTTTTATATATATAGATAATGTTCATTCTTGGGCCCGCATTCTTAGGACATGCTATCCTACCCAGTAAGGAAAAGGTTAAATTTCTATCAGTAAAAATACTACGAAATCTTATGGCGAAATTAACGTATCACTGGGGCTATAGCCTACACTGGTGACTGATACTGTAAGGCAGGGGTGCGCAAACTATGGATCGTGACCCCTCTCCCCCTTGTAGGTAGCAAAAACAATTAGAGGGGTCCCGGATAGTTCGAAGTAAATTTATATCATTCTGTTTGTGTTTGTTGGTTATCCCACTTGACCGACAGAAACATCAGATCAAATCCATATAAGCTAGTGGGCAGAGGGGGGGGGGGGGGGGTTTAAATTAGCACCACAAGAGTCGGAGTCCGACTTGGCTAGGATCAGTTCTCGTAATTTTGAACCGAGTCAAGTGACGAGATCGGTACACTTGACCCCGCATCTCCAGAGGTAAATTTGAGAACTTGGAGGTCATTGCAGCCATGGCAGATTTTTCGTGCACCAGCCGTCTTTAGTGTACACGACGGTTGATTCGTTAGCGACGAGCATCGAACCAGTGACGTTCAGATCACTGGCTCGCTGCCGTTGCCAACTGGGCCACCGCGCCCATGTCATACTGAATTATTTAATTGAAAAATTTTCTTTAAATATGGTAATAAATTTGAAATCATGCTCTTTTTTAATTTTAAATTTTGTAATTTTTACATAAATGAAATACAAATGCATAGTAATATTTAAACAGGAAGATTTAGCCACATGAGATTTGCCTATAACAAGTACAAAAGGAAAGCAAGACATTTTCTTATTGTTATCATGCAATGTAAATATATACAAAAATCTACAGTTCATTGATTTTTAAAATAGTTCATTAAATTAATATTTTTAACATTTTCCTAATTTTTTTAAAGAAAATGTTCATAGGGGGTCGAGCGATTATTTATCTATGGGTCGTGGTTGAAAAAAGTTTGCGCACCACTGTGGTAAAGAATTATTACATTATGTTTGTACTATTATTTCTCTCATTAGGAAAGATAATTAGAAATAAATAAATACACATGCTGAGAACTTAAATATTTGTTCATAAACAAATAATTGAGAATACCATTAAACACAAAGAGACTGGAGCAGTGGTCCAGCACCAATGAACTAACCAACCTCCTTTATTTTGTTGTATTAGTGATTTTTCTGTGAGCGAGCTTCGTGATCTAAGCTAAGAGAGATAATATTACTGAACAGATAGAGATTTTAACTGG
Source organism: Dolomedes plantarius (assembly GCA_907164885.2). NCBI lineage: Eukaryota > Metazoa > Arthropoda > Arachnida > Araneae > Dolomedidae > Dolomedes > Dolomedes plantarius. Next base: position 102,740,489 of record OU015492.1, on the reverse strand, counting down.
ATTTATTTTAAGTGGAAGTGATGGTTTTGAACTGTAATCCGGCGCCACTCAGTTAACAAACGCCCTCCTTATTTTTTGTAGCACAAGCAGTTTTCTTTGAGTGGGATTCGCGGTTTAAGCTAAAAATGGTTTTCTCTTAATACGAGAGATAATATTACTGACTACACAGCTGTTTGAACTATTTGCTTGGAACCGCAGTCCTGCAGTCCTGCATCAATAACCAATCCCAACCAGAAGCATTTCTTCCGGTTAAAATTGCTATATATATGTATTCAGCAAGTTTATTTCTCTAATCAGGAGAAAAGCTTTTTTAGCTTAACTCATGAAGTTCACTTTTGCACACTAAACTATTTCTAATACTAAACAAGAGAAGGTTGGTTCAGTAAACGTTATTGGACAACGGATCAGAACTAGTGTTTCGGGTTAGCATGGCTACTCATTCCTTAATAATTTTTCCCATCTAATACCACACAACAAAAAGAGGCTTGTTGATGGATGCCGAGTCGTTAGAGAAAAGTTTTACTCCCAGTCAAAATGACTAAAAGCTAATTATTTTTCACCAAATGTAAAGGGAATACTAAATAATGTAATACTGTATATTTAACCAGCTAAAAACGGCTGAATTAGTTCATTTTTGGCTAACAGGTAAACTGGACGAACCATTACCACATTCCAAGAGACCAGAAATGCGAGACCGAAAAAGGCAGAAGCCATGACTGATGAAGCCCCTTACAATAACTGAATTCCAACAAATTCGACTGAATGAGAAACGATTTCAAAATGAGACTCCGACTCAGTAATGAAATGCAATGTACTTTCTCATTGCAGAAAGTACATTCAAATTGACAAATCGGGAACTGAAACTTGAATTGTTTGAACAGAGGATGTGTCTAATACAACAAAATCTAACAAAAAAATGATTTTGTGAATACAAATACTTCCATAAATATGTGTCTTTCTGTATAGATATTACCTGTATAGAAATATCAATTATGAAAATTTCTTAAACCAATAAAGTGAGTTTCTAAAAATATACATAAAAATAAAAGACAAAAAAAAGTAAGAAATTCTATGATAGTAGATATCCAAAATTATTAAATTTATAGTATAAATTAAATCAGATCTAAGAATAATAATTTATAACCCCAATTTATCTTAAAGTTGTTATATACCTAATAGATTTCAAGAAAAAAGACTTCACAAAAAATGTAATAAAATCTTCACCACCCAACATAAAAAACTTAATAAATCCCTTTCATTGAAATTTTTAAATGAATAATGTTCTTCATTGGAGCCCAGTCTCTGGAAGAAGACAATCAAAATTTACAACAGTTTTTAATTGAAATTGCTATTTTTTGAAGAAAGTAGAAGCTGCTTAATATAATATCTTTTTTTTTAAAAAAGGAAAATCACCAAAACCTATCAATAAAAAAAAGAAAGAAAATTTAATAAAGGACTTCCTGTACTGAAATTAATATGATTACAAAAATAACAGATTACCAGGACACGTGCTTCTAAAGCTACATTAGTGTCTGGAAGTTTAATGTCATATCGCTCATCTTAATAAGCAAATTTTTATTGGAAAACGGCTAATTGGAAAAACTTTAACTTCACATTAAATTAATTTTTGCTAAATTATAAGAAAAGTTTTTTTTTTCATTGGCATTAAATTCAAAACATTTTAGATCGCCAAGAGCAAAGTTCTCCAGTTTTTATCATAATAAATCTTTCCGTAATTGGATAAAATTTAAAATAAAAAGCAAATGCTTTACGTTTTTTCTTCTACAAAAATTTAATTAAGTTATTTTTATTAATTCATGGCAACTTTTGATCCAAAGAGTTTTACGAAGGAAAAAAAATATATATATACATACTTCAAAAATTTCGATCAAAAGTTTCAATAAATTTTTTAAACTCAAACTCAGTATAATCCCCAAAAAACAAAGGTGAAACTATTTGAAAATGCTTCTCAGAAATAACAATTAAAAAAATACTGGGGTCAAAGTTTCAAAGCGTCTTGACTTTACGTTATTGATGGCAAAATAAAAGTTCAAAAGGCAGGGTAAAAAAAATGATGAAATTAATGAGAAAACTTAATATTTTATAGGAATTTAATTTAAAGGACATATTAAAAATATGTAAATGGTGCATCCTATCCAGCGACGTCAACTGAAAGACTGAAAAATTGCTTCGTATTTCTCAGAATTTCCAAAATGACGCCGAACTGAATTTCTTTAAAAAATATCTATTTTCGACACTCGAGATGTTACAGGAGCAGGGGAAAAAAATTCCCTTTTTTCTATCATCCAACTCAAGAAGATAATATAAATGCAAATGCAATAAAATTGCATTATAAGCCTTCGACCATAAAAATGCATGGGGATAAAAAAATAAAAATAAATAAGATAAATTCCACGGCGCCTTTTCAAAGTCCTGCAGGAGAGAAAAGGACAGCAGACAATGGAGAAAATCTCATTTATTGAATAATTTTTATGAACAATTAACTTTCAGTGAGAACACTGGGAGGGGAAAAAAAGGGGAAAAATAACCGGGTCTAAAATGTGATTTCCCCAAATGCAGAAGTTTTATTAAAACAATTCGACCGATTCGTTGAAACCTCATTCGTAGCTTGTCACCTTCACCGGATGCTGAAACAAAATAAATAAAAACAAAACAAAAAAAATGATCTTAAAAAAAGAACAAAAAGTTTAACCCACACCACGCGCAGGGTTTTTTTTTTTTTTACTTACTCTCCTCTTTTCTCTTTCTCCGAGGTGGAGCAACTTAAGATAATGAAATCTTCTTTAAAAGGGGGTAAAAGAGAAATTTAAGATTTTTAAGAAATTTAAGTTATTTACTTTTTTCTGAGGGGATAAGAAAAGGGCAAAGGGTTGTGCCCCTTAAAACAGTTTGCCATCGCGGGTATTCCTTTTCAAGCATTTTATCTGCCGTGAATTCATTTCAAATGGAATGAATCTGTAATGAACACTTCAGCACTTAATCCGGAGCACGAATTCTATTTAAAAAGCATTATTGCTTAGTGAGCCTTTCAGGAAATACGTTTACGCAATTATGCGAAGTATTTACTTACTCCCCTCTCTCTCCCTCTATCGTTATATATATATATATATATATATATATATGGGGATATATGTATGTATGTGTATATGTATACATAAATATGTAATTTTTTTCATGTATTACACATAATTTGAAGTTCTATACTGCAATCCCCTTCTGTTAAAGACAGAGAGGTAGACCAAAAAAGACATGGAGGAACTTCCTGGATTCGGACTTCAGTGCCATGAAGGTTAAGAACTGGGGATCCATGGCTGGTGAGAGGGTAGTTTGGGGAAAACTTCTAGCGAATTCAATAAAGTTAAAATATTTTCATTAATTTTGAAAATCATGTTATTGATTGCAGATAAAGAAGTAAATTATTACAACGCTAAACTGTATGCAAAATATGGAAACCTAAAATCAATATTGTTTAAAATGTTTTCAGAATAATATGTGAAATAAAAAAATTCTGCCATTAAAAATAAAAGAAACTTTTGTGCAAAAAAAAAGTTTGACAAATAAAAAAACAACAACTTGGTAATTTTAGAATTAATAATTTTCGCCGATCTAAGCCCGTGACATATTTTTGGCAAAAGGATTTGTTTTGTGCCTTCGGTTATAAATTTTACTAGTTTAAGATGATAATGCTGGAATTCTGGTAAAGAACTGAAGGGACCATTTCTATACGCATTAATATGTGATCCTACGTTAAATAAAAATCTGTATCCCCATTTTACTCATCTTTCTTTTTTCTCTTACATTATTCCTAATTTAACTATTATACATTACCTTATTGAAACAGAATCAAGATATTCCCCTTCATTCCATTCCTCAGCGTATGGCACATTGCATTCAATCTGGACTCACATTTGCTCTCTAAAAACTCTTGTTATCAACAGTTTTTACTCTTCGAAATCGAAACTTAAAGATGTCTGTCCATAGACTAGCCTTGGTAAACCCTCCGATCGCAATTTTCTGGAGAAAGAAGGATGCTACACCTTCTATCTCGCAATGACTGAGATGAGCAGAGCTTCTCCAAGAAAAGATGCGTATTGCGCCCCCTTAGACTAGCATACGAGAGTAAGCTTAGTACTTTACGGTATGTCTTTAGCTTGACGCATGGTTCTATCTTTTGTTGTGCCTCTTAACAGTGTGACCAAATTGACAATACTTTTAGGAGTAACCATGTAAAAAAAGACTGAAGTTGGAGGTCCGTCATTAATTATCGGGTATTTTATTCTTCTATCCTAAATGTTCTGTTTTTTCGATGACATTTAATTTCGATATTTAATCAATTCTATGTATGATTTATGCGGAACGTAATTTATATATATATATATATATATATATATATATATATATATATATATATATATATATATATATATATATATATATATATATACACTCAAGAGCCAAAACATTATGACCACCTGTCAATAACGAGTTGGTCCACCTTTGGCGCGCAACACAGCTTCAACCCGCCTTGGCATGGATGCCACAAGTCCTTGGTAGATGGCCGGAGACAGATTGTACCAGACGTTTAAGCAACGGTCACGCAAATCCGAGATATTGCGAATTGGTGGTCTTTGAACTCTGAGCTGCCGTTCCATGACATCCCAAATGTGTTCTATCGGATTGAGATCCGGTGAGTTAGGCGGCCAGGACATTAACTGGAATTCAGCAGCATGTTCCTGGAACCACTCCAACACAATTTTAACCTTGTGACACGGGGCGTTGTCCTGTTGGAACATTCCGTTTCCAGCTGGAAAAACAGAGGCCATGTAAGGGTGCAACTGTTCCGCAATGATGTTCAGATACCCTGTAGCATTCATGGTCTGCTCTACCACAACCACGGGTCCCAGAGACGCCCAAGAGAACGTCCCCCAAAGCATAATACCGCCACCACCGGCCTGTGTATGACCTACTGTACATTGAGGGAGCAACAGTTCGCCTGGAAGACGGCGTATCCTGACACGGCCATCGGCGTGATGAATGACAAACCGTGATTCATCTGACCAGGCAACTCTCTCCCACTGATCCATGGACCAGTCGCGATGTTCCCGGGCCCAGCGCAGGCGCAGTTGGCGATGACGCTTGGTCAGCAAAGACACGCGAGTGGGACGTTTGATGCGTAGCCCCATATCCAACAGTGTCCGTTGAACAGTGTGCTGCGATACTATTATACTTGGCCCTGCATTGTATTGGGCTGTCAGCTGAGCCACTGTCTGGCTCCGGTTTTGCTTCACCATGCGAGACACTCTCCGACGACCTTTTTCTTTGATAGCGTGTGGACGTCCAACACCACGTCGTCTACTGCTGGTTTCACCGTCATTCATCCACTTTGCATAAGTACTAACAACTGTAGGTCGCGAACAACCCACGAGACGTGCAGTTTCGGAAATACTTGTTCCGAGCCTTCGAGCCATTACAATCTGCCCTCTATCAAAGTCGCTTAGATCCGCAGCCTTTCCCATCACACACAGAAGTAAGAGAAAGAATTATTCTTCAGACTCTCCAGCAGCAGTTAAATACCACTTCCACGTCATCCAGGCGAATTCATTGCAAAATGTAGGGGTGGTCATAATGTTTTGACTCTTGAGTGTATATATATATATATATATATATATATATATATATATTGTTACGAATTTTACGAGTCTATGGTAATCTAGCCAAATTTGAGAGTTATCGCCAAATTGGCGATGGATTTGAAGACTTATTTTGGTCACCAAATGGTCGCCAACTTGCCGTCTAGACCGTTCTAGAAGCTTCTAGAGATATCTAGCTGACTGTCCGATAGGGGGCTCTTTGGAAATCTGCAAATATACCTGACATTGGTATTGGAACCGAGTTCTTTTCTACTGAGAATTGAATGGGTTGAAAGTGCGTTAGGCGTGTATTGTATTGTAGACTCTGGTAGCCTGACTTTTTTTTTTTTTTTTTTTTTAGTTTTCTGTTGTATAGAAAACCGTTGTTACGTGTTTTCTGTTTGAATTTGTGTATGCGTCTGAAGAATTTACAGAGTAATAAATTTTATTTTGTGTGCATTTTCTGAAGAGATATTATTCAATCGTAACGTACCCAGGAAAACGGAACATTTTTGCGTCAGATGTGGGATAATATATATATATCTATATATATATATATATCTATATATATATATATATATATATATATATATATATATATATATATATATATATATATATATATATATATATATATATATATATATATATATATATATAAATTTTATATTATTAATCTGGCTTCTCCGCGTTCCTGTAAAACATATTTTATTCAGTTTCTAAAGATGAGGTTATAGCTCATAAAGTTTGCAGTATTTAATCCCTTCGTTCCCCTGTAGACAGAGGAAGATCCTCAAGTCTGTGAAGACAAGCCCTGTCTAGGGCCCCCTAGTCCTTGACGTAACATAACTTCATAGGGATTAACCGTTGCATCACCTCTTTTGTATTTTCCCGATATAAAAATGTAAACACGGCTGAAAGTTGGACCTTCCTTCTGATAGTGTTTGTACAAATGTTATGTCACACGGTCTAGCTCCCTTCCTATGGGGAACTGCGTAATAAACGACAAATAAAACTATTTTAATTCATTCGCCTGTTTACTGCATCCCAAAAACTCTTTTTCTGCTGTTCCAGTATCTGCTTTTTCAACTGTTTCTAAGACATGATATGTCAAGCCGGTAGGATATATATATATATACTACACAGATAAAGGGGGGAACTCAATAATCTCCTAATGCTGACCTCATCACTCATAAAATTGCCATAAAAAATTAAATACAGCCTCTAAAAGACTAAAATTCCTAGAATATTAATGCTGATTTACACTTTTTATACCGATGCTTTTCAAATTTAAAACTGAATCATCTATAGGCGTTATGACTTAATGACTCCCTGGTGAATGCAAGTAGCTTTTATAACTCATTTTCCCATTCATGTCTCCGAAGACTTCTCCCCCCCCCCATCATATCCCCAAAAATAATGCAGCATTTCCCCCCGCCTATACGTAGGCTCGTCTGGGTTTTAGAAATTATATATTCTCCCGTGGGCACAAAAACATCATATATTTTCACTTCATAGCTTTTTATACAGCAATTATTCTAAACACAGTGGAAAGAAAAGAAAAATGATGACGGAGTTGAATTCTGACTGGAAGAACGTATATACATACATAAATATATTTTACCTGAGTGTGTTTTGATTCGGGATTTTAACAAACAGGTGAATGTTATCTAACAATGAATAAGCATTTATTGCAATTTCTGATTGTTTTTTATGTGAAGTCTGAGCATCTATAACGACATCCATAACGACATCAAAGCTTGATAAAAAGTTAATCTTCAAAATACCAAGAAGTAACTAGATTCTCATCTAAATTTAGACTTGTTGCTAAAAGCACATTGCATACAAAGATAAAATAAAATAATTTTACAGAAGTATATATATATATATATATATATATATATATATATATATATATATATATATATATTACTTCATGAATCCTATTCAAAAAGTGATTGAAATTTTTAGTTTTGAAAAGAAATTTCGTTTTAGTAACAAAGCATTGTTTTCTGTTCTTCATACAATTATGGGTGTAACGAATGGAGTAAAAACAATCGAAAATTTTGATTAGAAGGATTTGCTGATGTTCAAATTTTTAAAATTTTACACTGGAATGAATTTTCGACGAGATATACGAAACTATGATGTAAATTTTTTACAGTAAACTTTCTTGTTTACAATTTAAAAACTGCAAGTGTATGTTGAGGCTATACCAAAAGTACGATACTTGAAATCCCTTTATATATATAAAAATTTTGTTGTTCTGATGTGTTTCTTTAGAATATATTCAAAACAACTTGAGTAATTTACCATGGCGATATTATTTTAAAAACTTGCGATGAGGAAAAGTATAAATAGAATGAGTTCAATAGACTTTTAGTTATGAAAAGTAAAGTATTTTTAAGAGTATTTTTTCCAAAGTTGAACAGAATTCATTAAAACAAATATATTGTTCAATAGACTATGAATTTTTTTAAGAACTGTGAATTTTTTTTAATTATTTTGCGCACAAGTTTTCTGGCGGTAATTTTTCCAATTTTTTTTAAATGCTAAGTTCAACAGACTTTTAGTTATTTTGTTGACTTTTAGTTATTTTGTAAACAAACTTTACATTTTTATGTTCTGATGTGTTTCTTTAGAATATATTCAAAACAACTTGAGCAATTTACCATGACGATATTATTTTAAAAACTTGCGATGAGGAAAAATATAAATGGAAATTGTTCAATGGACTTTTAGTTATGAAAAATAAAGTACTTTTAAGAGCATTTTTTCCAAAGTTGAATACAATGCATTAAATCAAATATATTGTTCATTCGACATTGTAAGCAGAGCTATGATTTTTTTAATCATTATACGCACAAGTTTTCTGGCAGTAAATTTCCAATTTTTTTTAAATGCTAAGTTCAACAGACTTTTAGTTATGGAAAGTACAGCATTTTTTAGAATATTTTTTTCCAAACCAAAGATGAATAGATTTCATTATATCAAATATATTCTATAATAGACATTGTAAGAAGAGCTATGATTTTTTTAATCATTTTTTTAAATAATTAGACGTGGAAGTTTTCTTGGCGGTAATTTTCCATTTTTTTTTAAATGCTAAATTCAACAAACTTTTAGCTATGAAAAGTACAGTATTTTTTTTAGAGTATTTGTTTTAAACTAAGTTTAACAGAATTCATTATATCAAATATATTATTCAACAGACACTGTATGAAGAGTTACGATTTTTTAAAATTATATTCCTTGCAAGTTTCCTTGGCAATATTTTTCCAAATTTTTTTTAATGTTAATTTTAGGATACCTAAAATCAGTCAGTCTCACAAATGTTTAGTCAAAAAGTATTTAATTAATTGAAATAATCAAGTGCAAGAGTAATATAAAGGTACATTTTTTTTCTTTCTCCAGTAAAAAGAAAAATGTCTGTGAGTTATCGGAATAGCTTTTAACATTCTTCATTTTTATGGAACAGTAAAATAACATAAAGTTTCTCTCAGTTTGATAGACATTCATTCTAAAAGAAAAAAAATACATCTCAAATAAAACATTATGAAATAAAAATAAGATGCGATTTAACTGCATTTCCGCATTAAATAGTTTTCATTTTTTTCCCATACTGGTACGCACTGAAGCATAATAGATTAAAAAAAAATATCATTACAATGAAAAAAAATAATTGAATTGCATCGGGAAAAACTCTTTCAAAGGGTTCCGAAACAAGATTTGCAATAGTTTAAATGTGGAAAAAATTATTCCAACACAATGACTAACCGAATCCCCAAGTTTTCGTAAAAGTTCCTCCTTAAAAAAAAAATAAATAAAATAAAAAAAATACTTCGGTTTTCTTAATGTAACTGTTTATGGGAAGGCAGAGTGCAAATTAATAGGAATTCTTAGTAATTCCCTTGAAAGATGAAAATGGATTAAAGTAGACGCAAAATCAGGGAGAGTAATTAATTGGCTGGCTTGTCACTGTCAAGCGTTGGAGTCACGTGATGGTTGCTATGGGAACGATAAGAAGAGATATCTCTTATTCCTCTCAAGATGAATCTATGAGAGTTTATCATAAAACAAACTAAGGAGCCGGAATTGAGAGGAAAATTCTTAACAAAACATCATTTTTTGGACTAATTATTCAAATCAAGAGAAGGCATTTCTAACGAGGCAAAAATATTTTCAATAGCAATCTACACTCTTGCTTCAGAAAGATATAATTAGTAATTTGGAAGTTAGAACTTAATAACTTTCCGCTTTATTTAACAGACAAACAAAAAGTGGTGATATTTATATAAAATTCAAGCGATCGTTTGGGTGTCCAAACTGTGAGAGAGACATTTTAAATTGTGAATGAATTTCTTTGCATAAAAATGTACTAACTTGACAAATTATTTTTCCGAAAAACATCAGATATTTATTAGATGAATAAATGTAATTAAAACCGTAAATAAGAGTATGCTACTTAAATCCATTTCAAATTGTGTGAATTTTTGTATCAGTGACACAGTACGTTATTGTCACAAAAGCTCTTTTACTAATGGGAGGATGAAAGTAGACAATATAATGAGCTGGTGAACTAACAGTTGTCCATAGAAATACACATTTTTCCTAGCTACAAACAAAAAATGATAATAGAGCTGTTTTTTTACAATGCATTTAGTTAAAAAATATCTCAAACTTCGGAAACCGACTTGAAGGAGTCGAAGAGATGTAGTTTTTTTTTTGCACTCCTTTCTCCATCAAGACATTTTTAGTGGACTAAAGGATTAGAGATCAGTATTTTGTTGTTGAAACTCACTCGAAATCACATCAACAAAAGGTACCGCGAACAACGAGAAAGAATACGACGAAAGGAATGGTTGAATCCACGGGGAACAGACTGTCCTATAAGGCAACTAATTCACGTATCACCTTCTCCATATGATTAAAAGCGTACTACTTTCCGAACGACCTCCGTCATATAGAGAACATTCTTGATCGGTATAACGCTTAATCTTACTCAAAAGAGAGGATGGCACAGAACGACAGTTTTGATTCATCTTGCATGTGGAGGATTTGGTTAGACATTATATTTATCTTTCTATCAATGTATTGCATAGAACCATTCCCATCCGACTCAAACTGGGTGTCTGTCTAAATCAGGGGTCGGCAACGCGGTGATGCCCGCGAAACAATTTTAGGGTGCCCGCTATTCAAATTTCGAAAATTTTTAGATATTTGAACAACAAACGCTCGTACTTGTAATGAATAATTGTAGAAAAAAAATAAAAATCGTAAAACCGCAAAAGTCAAAAACTGAGCAGCCTGATCTCTCGACAGCGTCGTTCTCCCCTTGCTTCTATGATAAGTCCGATAAATGCATTAAAAGATAAATTGTCGCTCTGGAAATCGCATATTCAGAAAGGTAATTTATGATATTTCCCAAATTTAAAATTAGAAAATTATTGAGATGGAAATGCTACCACCTATTAGCTTGTCAAACATTTTGATTTCCTTATTGGAAGAATTTAATACCAAGAATTTATGCTTGTGAATCTTTGTTTTCTAATATTAAATACTTAAAAATCAAAGTACCTATCAAGCCCACTGACACTCACTTGGATTAATGCCTGAGAACTGAGAATTCAACTTATATGCCACATTACAACAAGTTGGCCGCAGATTTGTAATGTTAAGTATCGCGTTATCAATTTTAAGATTATTTTTTAAATTAAAATTTGAATTTATGTATTAAAAATTTATGTCGTATTAATATTTTCATATTTAAATATTAACCCCCCCCCCCCTCTTCCTCCTCTTCACCCAGTGGTGCCCGCCAAACTCCCACATTTCTGAAATATGCCCTCCTAGTTAAAAAGGTTGCCGACCCCTGGTCTAAATCTTCGCTTAAGCAACTGGTTACAAACCCGTCCGACGGGTTTGTAACCAGTTGCGCCGTGTGCGTGGCTCCATTCAATTACATAGGTTGCGACTTATCACGGACTAGTTTGTGATTTGAGTCAGTTATCAGTTTCTTTTGAGTTGCTCCGTGTGCAGGCGGCCTTAAACTAAAACCGAAAATGCTTGGGACGACTTACATCTAATTTTCCGCAATAAATGTAAACGCGCACACAGATAATAATATTGCTGCAAAATTCCGTATTTATCGTAAATACTACATTTAATCAAAACATTTATTATAATATACGGATTAAAATAAAACCTTATTATTTTTTCATTTAACATTTTATAGCATGCACGCTAACTTTGTTTTCTATAATTCATGCCTGGAAAAAGGGAACTGACCATTTTATGACTGCAAGGTAACATATACATCACATTATGAATGCATGTACTGTTAAAAAATACGCATGGATTAAAAAAGTTTGTATGTCTGGTGAGATCCTGCCTCGACCCCTCTTGCTGCCTCACCCCTCCCAACACGCCCATCATGAATTTTACAGGCGGAGGGAGGGGGGGGGAGGCTACATCACCATATCCGAAATGAACACACTCTCCTCTAATTCCACCTAACCCTTCCAAACACGTCTGGAACAGAAAGGTTAAAAAAAAAAAAACGTAAAATATAATCCAGTCTAAATTTGGGCACCTCTTTTATCTCCGTATATAACCCCCTTTCAGAAATCCTATTTACTCCTTACGTTGTAACGGTAGAGATTACGAAAGAAACAGAGACTTTTAAAAGGACTCTGAAATTTAAAAATTTTTATCTCCCCCTAAATATTCTGCCATTCGATTTTTATTCGGTGGTTCCACACGTCAATCAAATTTTCCGCGGGGGGAGAGAGGGCGAGGGGCGGCCGCATTTGATGCGACCAGACGGTGCGTGCTTTTTAACGTCCCCGAAGTCACGTGGATGCGATAAAAACCACTCGTCGCGGCGTGGAAACGGTCCTAAGATGCGGGCCACGCTTGGCCGCGCGGCTCTATCGGGGCGCAGAGCCTGAAAAGAGACCTTATCCCAGTGCAGGTATTACTTACGATTGGGTACGTCTTTTTAAAACCTCCGTGGCAGGAGAGATAGTCGATGTATAGAGCACACACGGTATGGTTTCCTTTTTTTCTTCTTTTCCTTCCTAAGGCATCATGAGCGCGTGCGTGGCGTAGTCCCTCAGTGGTCGAAGCGGTCAGGTATAAAACGAGCTTTTACTGTCTAAAACGATTGAGGTATAGGTTTTTAATTTTTTTTTATTTGCGTCGGTTTTATTTTTAAGAAAATATATCGCGGTCCCGTTAATGCTACATTGTTTGCCATCAGTGAATGTGAGTTATCCTCCATGAATTCGATGTATTTTAAAAATATTTTTATCGTGTAAATGAAAAGCTGATTTTAATAGGGCTGAGATGTGTGCAGGCTGAGTTGTAACTCTGTTCTCTCCATACATAGGCGTAGCGTGCTTCTTTTTTATTTTTATTTTTATATTTTTTATTTATTTATTTATTTATTTTTTTGGAGGGGGCATGAATTGAATTCAGTTAGGAACCTCCTGAGCGCATTGATCACCAAACGGTCCGTAAAATATGAAATATTATGATTTTTCAAATTGAATAACAATAGAATTGATTGTTCAGTAGTATTCAAAAGTTATACAATGACAAAAATATAATATAAATAAAATGAGAAAAGCATCAAAATTTTGCTATAGATTATATCATTGTCAAAAACTATGTTAAGGCTAAAGATATAATCGGAATCTTCAGTTTCACAGTTTGAAAAAGCGGAAAAAAACCAACTTTCTTAAATTTTTTCTACAATTTTCCGATTTTAACTGAACTTGTATTTACGTTTTAATTTATTCCAAGCTAAGTTGGGGGGGGTTACATTCCCCCCCCCCGTGCCCCCTCGATGCTACGCCTATGTCCCCATATGTTTATTTAAAGCTACGACTGGGGCATATCATCTTGGAATATGCAAATTTTTTAATAATATTTTCAACATTAAATGCAGTTTTTGTTGGAGCGTAGCGTCATAGCGACAGAGTTACTAGCATCGAAATATTTTTAAATAATCACATATCTACAAATTATTAACCAAAAAATTGTTAAGGTCTTAGATTTTGGTTAAAAATATTTCGATGCAAGTAATGATAACGCTTCTCTCTGGGGGCAATGTGAACAAAGAGTTTAGGTATGAGGCATGTGATAATTCTATGATGGGGAAAATGATATTATAAACAATTTCATAATACCTATGACAGGGGGCCCGATTTAGAAAATTCTTGACTATAGGCACAACTCGGGATGGGGGCCCCCTAACACTGATGTGGGCATAAAATTTCGAAATTTAACACACACAAAAAAAATCGTGAATCATTGTGAAAGTACCATTTTACCAAGAATTGGCTATTTGAATCGTAGAAGCCTAGAACATTATCAAATAACAAAAAGAAATACAACATATTAACTTTAACATTGAAACACCAATACAATGCAACCAGAAAAACTTATTAATCCCTTATATAGTACACTATAACATACATATGATGAACTATACATGTAATGATACATATGAGGAACCAATCAATCAATCAAATTTGAAAGGATATATAAATAAATTGTTATTAAAAAAGGTAAAATTAAAAAAAAAATAAATTGGGAATTTTCCTTTTTTTCCCTTTTAAAATTAAAATTTTTGGGGGCCCTCAACATCTGGGGGCCCCTAGGCCCGGGACAACTGGGCCTAATAGAAAATCAGGGCCTGCCTATCACTGAACATTTTTGTAGATTAAAATATACATCAGAATAACGTCACTTTAAGACAACAAAATTACGAAGGTCAAATACTTTAGACGTTCATGTCAGAAATAAATGTCTTACTCTTAGTCAGGTAATGATAGACGTCTAATTTTCCAACAAACCTCACTCTGGAAAAATCTGTATCGATAAACTTAAAACCAATTTTATGGCTAAAATTAGTCTCACATTGACAAACTGCACTTTTAAATAATGATTAAGTCAACTTTTCTTGATTTAATAAATTGCAGCATTATATAATAAAAAAAATTACTTGATTTGATGCTGTTCTAACAAAACCGCATCTCGGAAAAACAAATGAGAAAAACCAATTCCCCAATTCTTCGTGCAGACACAGTTATTTATTCTAGGAGTAAGTCTTATTTTCTGATTGCCCAATATTCAAGAAAGTACAAACTTTAAACCTAATTTAATTCACTACAAAAACTATGAACCCTCGTTCATCAAGTTTAAGAACTTCCCCTTGAGTCCGTGACTGCCTCCTTCTTCTCACATAAACGCATCGGTTCCAAAAAGGATGATTTTCCCTTATCTGTGTCTTCCATCCTAAAGCACCTTGTTCTTTTGTTTTTACCTTCACGTGGCGCTTGTACTTCTTAATTTTTTTTAGCCTTTCTGGAGCTTGTATCATGGGCTCCTTTGTTTCATTAAAGAAAAGGTGATTTTCCTTTGAGACGTCACAATTTTACGTCTTTCCGCCGTTCTTGCAAAAGGAGAAAACGGGCTGTTTGGGGAGAAAAATTAAGCACGGGAGAGATAAGGGCGAAAAGCTATCGCTACTCCTGGGCGCCCTGAATCGCAGACCGTAAATTATTTGGAAAAGTTTGCGCCATTTTAATGAAATAGACTAGAAAAACAAGGGATAAACATGTCCTGCAGCTTGTTTGGAAAAGTATGCGGAATCTATAATTTGCGAAAATAAATGGTCAAAACTGATGTTTAAAGTACTGGAAGAGATTGTTCAGTGCGACGGAGAGTTGAGGAGAATTTAATCAGTTATAAAGATTAATATTGTTAAAGACATGGATTCTAAAAAAAATTACGAATTGTAAAACCAAGCCCTTTAGATCCCTAAAAAGGTTTAACATAAATTTGGCCGCAACGCAACCCTAGTGTTTTCCATAGTAAATCGCTATTCCGACGGTCGGTATACGTAGTCTGTGGGCTCAATTCCCGATGTTGTCAGGTTTGTTGGTTTTGGGGCACTACAGTCAACTTTGGGCAAGAGCCAATTAGATCGGGACCTGTAGTTTGAGGCCGCTTTCGAACACCCATGCCAATATTGGGACTTGAACCCGTAGACTCTAGACCAAGTAACAGTACCCTGCAACCAAACTCGCAATTTTACTGCTTGGTATTCGGTACCGGGGTGTATGGGCTCGAGCTCCGTTGTTGGCAGGTATGCGTGAAGTCACTCAAAATCGACAATAAACACTAGGTCTCGGTAGAATTGGTACTTCTGTAGCAAAAGATTACCATAGTGCTCTAAATCAATAAACCAACTCAACAAGTTCAGTTGGTTCTTACATTTCGTAAAATTTTTAATTTCGTAGTAAATCATTTATGCAGATTTAGCAAAAACTTTGGATTTCACTTCTATATATCTATTCATAGTATGGATAAGGTGTTGTTATAAATTTTTCATAAATTTAACTATAATTCGTACATAATACATTTATCATATTAAAAAATTATATATTTTGTTTACTGATTCCTAGTGAATTGGTTGAAGAAAATCTTAAGTATTAAAATTATTCATGAAACGCATTTATCTAAAAAATTTTAAATTAGCATTCCTTCTCTCCTATTTCTCCCGGATACTACAATTACTTCTTTCCCAAAACAAGCTTACACTTTCATGTTATTAAATGTACACGTCTACATGAACTCTAAACTTAATTTAAGCTAAGAGAGGACTAAAAACTTCCGTACTTCATCCCAGGAGTCTTTCCCCTGAGTTCAATGCTCATTGTCTTGTTTCTGACATAAACGAATCTAACGCACTTCCAAGAACAGGAGAATGATTTTGTTCCTTATCACTCTCTTCACTCAAAATCACCTTGTTCTTTCACTTTTACACTTTTTCCAATGTTCTTGAACTCCTTAACTTCTCTCTTTTTACTCTCCGGGAACATGTATTCAGTGTTTCAGCTGTTTCATTAGCGAAAAGGCGATTTCCTTCAGAGATATCACAATTTTACGTCCTTTCGGCGTATTTGCAAAAGAGAAATTGGCTCCTCGTGAGAAAAATTAAATCAAGGGGGAGATAAGGGGAAAATATATCGCAATTATTGCTCTCTCCGAATCCATGGCTATAATGAGTTATAAAAAAATAGAAGCCCCCCCCCTAAAAAAAATCTACAATATGAAAAAAATAATAAGCTAAATTTCTCCGGAAAAAATATACTTGCATTAGCTAATATCGTTATCATTTAAGTTTACTTGCATAAGCTTATTTAACTTGATCGCAAGCCTGAGAAATTTGCTAAATTTAGAATTCAAACATCTGAAAATAAATAATTCTTTAGCACATCATCATAAAGTCAAAAATTTGAACGGTATAAATAGGGGTTTATCAGTACATCGTCAGTGATATCTATTTTTAAAACTTAGTTTCAAGCTTATGCTCAAGCTCACTGTTAATTTCAGTTTATTTCTTTAGAATTTATTCCTCCATAAGTAAAATTATTACTTTTTAAGAGCTATTTAATTTAAATTTTATACAGATCTTCGGGCCTAGAACTGAAGTAATGAGAGAGGGCCAAATGCTAATGACTACGCTTTTAGAAAACTTTGAGGCCATCCATGATCATCCGTATTATGTATCTAGCTTCAGAGTATAACGTTATAAGTTTTCTTTTCTTATTTTCAAAACCCGCATTTCTAACCAGTAATAAAATCATGAACCTTCTCATAATTAGTTTTTGAACTCTGGATGAATAACACGCCTTAAATTTAAAAATTAATAATTGGATGAGGGAAAAACTAATATAAATGTTTTTTAAAAAAAAACAAGGAAAAAAAGAGATGCCCCTTTTGATAATATAATTATTTTTCTGAAAATTAATTTTATTTTGCTAATGTCCGATGCACATACGTACACAATTCTTCAACCTAATTTTATCCCTTATAAAAACAGTAAACTGCCAAATATTAACTGTTGGAATTCTCTCCGGAGGACCTTTCCCTTGTTTCTGACAGGAGACGTATCTAACTGCGATCCTTCTCCGAGAGAAAGAATGAATTTCTGCTTATCAGTGTCTGCCATCCGAAGCACCTTGCTGTCTTTTGTTTTTGCTCTTTACCGCGTGTTCTTGCCCTTCTTAAATTCCCTCTCCTTCTCATTTTCTTATTCTTCTGATGCCTTTATCAACCGTGCTAAGGTTGTTTCATTAAAGAAACGGCGATTTCCCTTTGAGACGTCAGTATTTTACATCTTTTCTTCGGGATTTTCTTGAGAGGAAACTGGAGAGAAGAATTAAGCATGAGAGAGATAAGGGTGAGAAGAGCTAAGCGTGCTCTATATGCTCTGTAAATCGCGAACCGTAAGTTATTTGCTCAAGAAGCGTCTGTTGCTAATAAAAGAGATTGTCAAATCGGGGAGAATAAATACTTAAGAGTATGAAAAAGCAGTGTTCGAACGGGAGACCATGCATTCTTTTCCCGAAATCGGGATAAAAAAAATTTGAAATGTGGAGCGATAGACTGACTCCCTCATGACTTATGGTGTATAATAAACTAAAAATCAAACAATAAAGCAGTGACTTTTTCATGGAAGAAAAAAATCTCTGAAGATCTTCATCTAGTGTTTGAAATCATACACTTAACGTATACCTCATTATTTATTTATTTTTCACAGAACTGGCATGTAATAAACAAGTTATGAAGTGTTTTTTAACGTTATCTGTTCACGGGTAGCAAATATACAACACATAATTTGTAATTATTTGATAATGCATAACGTCTAAAAACATTTTATAAATTGTATTTTTTTAATTATGTAAACGTTTACAAGTAAAAACAAGTAAAATCTACATATATTTATTACACAGGATAATTATTTTTCCGTATGTAAGAAAACAGAATGCATTATAAGCAGTTATCACTTGAGGAAGTTCACTGACGCTTAATGATAACTGACATTTTTTTTTCATCTGTTATCCTGAGTTTATTTTAAGAAGTTTTAACCAAATAACAAGCTTTTACCTTAATTTCTAGATGAATAAAAAAATTGAACTTCAATTCATAACTTACTAGCAAATAATATAACGTTACCACGCGATTTACATGGGAATTTTATACACGATAGCCTTGAATTGTTACTTTGTTTTTTTATTTAATTACTTCCTAGATCTCCATTTTGAGTTGCAATGAGGAGAAAAATTCCTGCTTCTGTTGAAGTTTCATGTATAAGACACGTTTTTCAGCCTAGGACATTCTTTGCAAAACACTTTACTTTGCAATAAAAGCACTTTTACTTTGCAAATTACTTTGCAAAACACTGTTTATGAATTTAAAGTATCTCTGCCATCTTTCTACTTGATTTTACCCATTGTATTCTCATCAATATGAAAATAAATCTTTTGTTACAACATGTACATGCCTACATAATCTTTAAAACTAATTTGAATCCAATGCGAAAACAGATAAAAATCTAATATCGAAATACTCCCTACGGTGAAAAGAACTGAGCTTTGTTCCTATGTTAAATATATCAACTTCATTTCTTTTGAATAAAAAAACACAAAGAGAATAAATTTTCTTCTAACATGGTTAAATTTTCTAAATACAACTCAACATTTGTTTTTGCACTTTTCCATGTTGTACCCTTGAATTTCTTTCTACTTTTCTGTGCGTATATAACTTGCAATCCGTTGTTTCATTAAGGAAAAGGCGATTTACCTTAGTGATGTTACATTTACGTCTTCTAAGAGGAGAAAACGGGCAGCTTAGGAGAAAAATAAAGGAAGGAAGAGATAAGGGTGTGAAGCTATCACAACTCCTGGACCCGTTGAGTCACACGGGTCATAAATTACTTAGAAAAGAACTATTGGGCGATCAGGAATTGGAAGTTCAGGTATAGCTATATTTCAGAAGTATTTATAGCATGATATCAATATTTATTACGATTACTTAAAGAAAATAAACAGCATCTCTTTAAAAAAAAACTGACAAATGTAAATCACTTCGAGGGGTGTAGAATATAGCGCTATGTTCTTAGTCCAGTAAACTTGAATCTTTTGGGATCAATGCACTCATCAATATGTCAAGTTTCTTCGTTCATTTACCATACAGAATTTAAGCTTGGAAAAGAAACACTTGACGAAGGTGGCCAATCTTACACCTGTCATCTTCGTCACAGTTACCAGCATTCAAGTATGATTAACTGATCATTTGTTATGCATGTGTGTGTGTGTGTGTCTGTCTTCAGAGAAAAGTCCTTTTTCTCCTTTTAAATTCTTTTCAGTTCAGACAATGGCATTTTAATGGCTAGGTAATTAAATTCTTCCAACTTTATAACTGTTTTTCCATATGGAAACCCAAACTTTTAAACACTTCATAAATTCATTCCTCCCCAAAATTAATCCTTTGTATTTTTTCTCATAGTAATGGATTGATATTATTTTTTTTCAAAATATATGATAATGAATGTTTAATTTCAATGATATTAGAACCCTGATAATTTATTAAGTTATCTCTGTCTATTTATACTAAAAAGGGCCATATAAAACAAATTCCTTATCAATGGAATAAAATGAAAAGTTTTTGAATATAATAAACTATTTTTGGCATATTAAACAGCCTATTTACATAAATTTATGAATAAAAGCGCCTGTTGCAGAATGCGACAATATTCAGTTTCAAATGCATTTAGAGAATCACTTAAAATAAGAATTATTCTTTGAGAAATACTTAAAAAACATTTTTTAAACTTGATGGTATGGATTTTGAAAAATAAAAAATATATATTTTTATCAATAAAATTTTAATTAAACGAAGAATATCAATTAGCGTTAAACTATTCTTAAGAAATAAATCCCCGGAGAGTTCAATTTAAATGCATTTATTTTAAAATATTTAGTTGGGGAAAAGTTATTTTTCTTTCTAATTGCATTTCTTTTCACAAAACTTAAAAGTATTACTTAACTTTTTCCAGTGTTATTAACTTATTACCTATCTTTGGGAAAAAATTATTTCGAAAATAAATCAGCGACTGTTTAATTTAAATACATCAAAAATTTTTTTTGTCAATTATTTAAAATGTGTGATTGGAAGATTCCTACAGAAAACCTTGTTTATTATATAGCAACTTTATACAAGGTACTTATTAAATATAAAACAATACAGATCATAAGCCCGATTGTCATTATTTTGCATTATTTGCATTCAATACATTATCTTGAAGCACCTGTACGACCGCATTAGATTTTCAGGTTTTCAGAATATCTTCTAAAACAATTCCTCCCATGAAGTCAGATTTCTTAATCTATGCCTGTTTACATAATATGATGGTCATGCCAAAAAACATCAAAATTCAAAGAAAACAAAACAGAATTTTTTTTAAAAAGAAAAAAAGGAAGTATTAAGCAGAAAATGATAGAGAAAAAAGAATAGTGAGAATTCAGACTTTTAAAACTTTTCTTAAAGAATAACCACCTTAGTCGACAACATCTAAAATTACAAAGTAGTGCCAATATTGCTTACTACAACAACAGCAATGGAAGTGATTGCCAGCCTTTTATTTATTTTAAGAAATAAAACTTCCCAATTTGCAAGATCTAGAGAGCTTTCTTTACCAAACTTATTTTCACTAAAATAATGAAATATTATTAGCATATATTAAAAGAGTAGAAATCAGGAAACAGTGTCAACATAATAATTATTGGTGATATAAAAAACACCTATTTTAAAGAAAATCAATTTCATACCGGTATAATTATTAAATTTCATTTGCAGTATAATAAAAATCATTAGAACTAGGCCAGGTATTTCAAAATGAATTTAAATTGATGTCTATTGAACGAGATTTTACGCGACACATAACCTTTCAACTTAATAAAAAATAATGAATAATTATCAGCTTGATATTAAACTGCTTCAATTGCACGATCTCACAATGATTTACCATTTTAAATGATTAAACGTCAGTCACAATTAATTATAATAACCTTAATTCCAGCCGTAAAACAGGAGCTGCTCTAAACTAGCTTCTGTTTTGTCTGACCTAATCTCGTTCGCGGTTTTAACGAGTGAAAAGCTTGGCATGTTTATACAACTTGTGATGGATTGTTTCGGGCAAATTTGATCCCCAACTGCTTTATTAAAACTTATGCGCTCCACTCGTATGTTTTATCACAGTCTTATTCTGTTGACATGGTAATGTATGTATGACAGCTATTCATTAAGGGCTCCAAAAGAAAGGAAACTTAAGAACTTAGATTGTGAAATTGCTATAGAAATACGATACAAATATCATGCGTTCTAAGCGACCAGTATGACTTTATATTAACTTTAACTGCATGGAAAAACAACATGTATAAGACGCAATATCTACTTTTTTTTATGATAGCATCTTGGATTCAGGAAAGTCTGCATTTTTTTAGTTAATATTTTTTATACTATCAATCAACGGGTTATACTAGTATTAAGAGAAAAAGTAATTTCAGATGACGGCTGGAAATAAAATAAAAAAATGCTCTAATTCGATGTCTGCAAAAATGATCTATAGCATTTATAAATTGAAAAAGTACTATATATGGTTTCTATACATCTATTTCGTTAAATAAAATCTATCTATAGAAATTGCATTGCCATAACTAAAACTGATACACAGTTATAATTATGAAGTGTCCCATTGCAAAAGAGAAACCGGGCATAATACAGAAGGTCGTTCGCACTTTAAGGAAACGATTTTGATAGTTAAGTTTTATGTATAAATGCCGTATTTTTTGAGGCGATTTGCTTCTATCTGATAGTCATGTTTGTTGACAATAGCTCTAGCTCGAATTTTTCATGAAAGTAAACTTTTACATAGTACTGTCATGTCAATTTTACGCCATTCCTCTTGGACCGTTTTCCAAAGTCCGTTCAGTGTTCTTGGGTGCCGTTTTCCTAAGTCTCGTTTTAATAAACCGAAAGCGCAAAGTCCATTGGAGAAGTGTCAGGGGATTTTGCAGGTATTTCATCAAATGGGATACACTTTATTTCTATTTCTGTTCTTTCTTTGCTAAATAAGCGGCAGTTGATTTAGACATGTGACTAGAGGCTTTGTCCATATGAAGCTCAACTTCAATGGCCTTTCCATATAAGGCTGGAATTCGTTCTTCAAAAATTGGTTTTAAAATATTATGCTGATAGTAGAGTGAATTAATTTTGGCTTTACCTGAGACTTTTTTTATTCTTAATTTGCCGTTGTAACAAAATCCTGGAACTATCATAAATCCCTTTCGGAGCTTTACTGTACATTTACGAAGCCATTTCGTATGGTCATTCCCGTCAGTTGAACAATAGAAAATTGATCGTATTTTATTACAGTCACTTAAATACAACCATGCCTCAACGAGTATTACCAAAAATTTCCATTTTTCAGCAGCTAGGTGTTTTTCATATAATTTTCTACAGTTTGTTTCTCTTTCAGCAATATGCTTTGTCAAAAGCAGATGAACATTAGGTTTAAACATCTTTTTTAACTTCAAATCTTTATGAATGATTTTACTTACAGTGTCATAAGACATTCCTAGTTTCGATTCAATTGATCTTTGAGTTGGAGGATTTTCTTTTAGGATCAGAGACTTCACTTTCTTGATATTTACCTGCTTTCGAACAGTCTTAGGATGAGGTTTCGCGGTCATGTTTTCAATTTAACTTTCAGTTAGACGTAGTTTTCCTTTCAAATTTAATATAAATACCTTTTTTTGAAATGCCAAAACCGTTATTTTTACACCGCTTTATAATTTGTTGATACGAATATTTCTCCTCGGAAAGCGCAGTTAGGTAACCTTCGAGTCATTTATCAATTTTAGGATCCATTTTCAAAATAAATCTTTTATTTTACATTCCAATGAAAACAAAACAGTAGCAGACGATTATTCTGAAGTTGCCAAATTTTCATCTCAAAATGCAAACGCCAAAAATAAATTACAAAATCATTTCCATAAAGTGCGAACGACCTACTGTACCATTAAAGAAGGAATTAACAAACATCCCCCAATTTAAAAAAAATAAATAAAATAAGTAAATTAATAAAAAATAAATATAAAGGAAAGAAAGAGTTATTACTCTCGCACTTGAGTTTTCAATCAGTTTTAACCTAGTTAAGAGTAAAATCACGAGGAAATAACACAGTGTTTTTCTTGCCACATCTTTGAAGATGTTACACTAAAGTTATAAAAAAAAATAAGAGGAAAGTGCTCATCAAAAGAAGTTCAATTCAATTCAAGCCATATTATAAAAGATCATCGTTGATAACTGAATGAGAAAGAATAGTCATATAAAGGAGAACAATCTAAAATAAGATATGGGGTGGAAGGGAATAATGAAAGTATCAAATCAATGTGCATGCGAGGTCTTTATCATTTTTCACTTTTGATATTTTTCACTTTTTATATAGTATATATTGGCTTTTCCACTGATACATTTTAAATGTAATTAAACTAAATTAAATTAAATTATTTATTTTACGTGTTGTCTATAGGTCTCCACTTCAAATATCTCCAATTATTCACTCAGATCTCCAGGGGAGAAAAGGGGAAACAAAATTACTTTTTAAAAAAAAAGGAATCGATTTCCAGACAAATACGAATAAAATTCTTATTTGTGCTCTCATTTTTACTTTCCCCGTTCTTGCATTAGTCACAGGAGAGCCTCCGAGACACTGTAAGTAAATAGCGTGGAAGAAAAATTCCACGAAAAGTCTAGAAGTATATATAACCATCTGCATTTCCTCCAATTTAATAAAACGCTTTCCCCGACGTCAGGGACTTAATCCAATTATGCTCTTTTCGCACCTTTAGCAGAGCAGTTCCTCGCACTGCCTCCGCCAAGTTTTTCATACGCACGTGCATTACAATGCCGAGACAAAACAATTTACCGGGCTTTCCATTATACGAGGTGAAAGGCTTATTCGCGCTTAGTTTTCGCTGCTAGGAAGTATCACTTGCCTTAATTTGATTTGAGACGAGGCCGCTTAATATCAACTGCTTTTCTTCCTAATGAGTAGGAATGAGTAGTCACGGACTTCCATTTGCACGTTCACAGGATGCCGGGAAAATGCTTAATTTGATTTAATTGACAAGTCATATGAGAGAAAACGTACTTGTATTTGTTACACAATAGTAGACTTTAAACTAACATTTATTGGTCAATTGAGAACAGGGCGTGGAATGTCCTACTTTTTCAGGTCTCTATCTTCAATTAAAGGTATATATGAATTCGTGACAAATTTATTGATAATATTACTAATGAAATTGTATGAGCTTTCTTTAGTATACATGATAGACCTACAAGATTTATTCGATCGAGACAGACACTGTTTAAATGGTGGCCAAACTTTATGGATTTTCCTGAATTAAGCTTTATGGTAGAGAATTTCCTTGATATAAAATCTTACAGGAGCCCAAGAGAGCATACAGATTGTCTTCCAATATTTTATGAACTAAATGGTCATCGTCATGATCTCTCAATCTCAGTGCACAAACTAGAGACTCTACAGAACTCAACTAAGGCATCGTGTGAGAGAGAGGGGAGGAGAATCACTGTTATTACAACGAGAGAAAATTTTAGTTCTGATATTAATTACTTAACTTCGAAAGTATAAAGATCTTATTGCAGTGACACATTTAGAGGTTATTGATAGAATTCACTACATTCTATGGAACTGGAACTTTCAAAACGTAAGTAAAGATGTATCGCTAGTTGACTCTGTAAAGCGAGAAAATTGCAATTGCAATCTCAGTGCAAAGAAAAAGGCCTGCCTCTACATCTTCATCCTGTACAGATAATTGTGAAGTAATTTATATTTGGCAATAGCATCTGCTTTTAACTAGGAATATCTCCGAATATAAGACTTTTTAACCACTAAACTATGATTAATAAATGTGAAGAAGTGGAATGAAGTAACTCTGCGAAATATTTTTGTTTAAAATGTCAACAAGACCTTACACGGACACTTTTCTTCTTACAAGAAGCAAGTTTCATTGGCTTAAAACTGGTTGCCATAGGAGCACATCTTGTAAATTTCTGATTTTCTAATGCACCGAAAGAGAGAAAGAAAAAAAGACGCTTTTTATTCAATAATTTGTGTGGAGTCACAACATACATCAGGCAATGCAAGGCGCAAACAAATATGGATTTTGAAAACACCGCACACCAAAACAGAGGAGCGACGGACCCATATGCAAATTACCTCCGCCACTTGAGCACGAATCATATGTCACAAGCGCAACACCATGAAATGGATCACGAAAATAAACTTAATTTGCGACACTCTTCATCCAGTTCTCTTTTGCAAGAAATCCTTCTTCATCTATCTTTTTTTTTAAGCCCCGTATTTTTTTCTTTTAAGCTTTTAGTTGCAATGCCCTTTGTTGCAAGAGAGTCTCGGGCAATTTAGGCAGGGTTGTTTGTCTTTTTTTCTTTACCCTGCGCTTAGAGCCTGGTCTTCTGGAAATGAGACATGCCTTTGTCCTTTTTCGAGTAAGTACCACACTTCGGGAAGTACAGTGTTCTCAGGGTCTCAGAGGCCAAGTATTTCGCGAATAAAGAAAGTTCTCTCTGGCACAGTTTCTGCAGCAAAACGGTAGAGGGGTCTTCGAAAGTGTTTGCCTCAGGGGGGAGAAGACGCGAAGATAAATTCTGAGAGTTTTCGCCAGTAAAGGGTAAAAAGATAGTTCTAATTGTTTCGCCACCTCCTTTTCTGGAAAGATTTATCTTAGTTAAAGGTTTGTTTTAGCATTTTTTTTTTCATCTTCGAATTTCGCGCGATAAATTTTCTATTCATTAATCTTAGTTTTGAAGAAAAAGGCTCTAGTCGATGAGGTAGGACCATTACTTCTAAGGTAATTAGGTTGGTGAATAAGTTTGGCATCAGTTCGTAGAAAAGAGTATAAAGTATTTACTATCATTAATTTACAAACATAATAATTAAAAAGAAAATGACGAGTCAAAATAGAATCAGAGCAAAGATTAATTCCTTTGAAATCAATGAGATAGAAAATTATTACTTTACCTTTGTTCTTAATTAAAAAGAACTGCATTTCTATTAATTAATACTCCATTGCTCTTTGACATTAAGTAAATATTAATTTTTTATCTCTATATGAAAATTATATAATTTCAAGCAAATTTCGGATGTACTACAAGGACTTAAATGTTACTTAAATAAGGACCAACAACATTAACTGCATCTATTTACTTTTTGAATTCCTAATTTCTATAAACTACAGGATTAATATCTCTTTTAATATCTGAAACTAATTATCACATTTCAATTTGAAAAGAATTTTTAATATTTAAAATCCAGTTTTGGATTGCTCATAGGTTGCGCAAGTAATTTATCAAGCACTAGACCTTGGAAACTCGTAGAAGTCTAGTCGAAGAGGCCCAGAAAGCCCTGGTGATTTTGATTTCTGTTAGTACGATAGTATAGTTAAAGTACATAAGTGGGAGCTCATATTGTTAAATCGCGGGTTTTACAAATCTCCCAATTGTCAATGATCGTCAGAGTAAGAGAAAAACAGAAAGTACGGCAGTTCTTCCATCCAAACTATGGTGCAAATTGGGCTTGCTATGTATGCTGTCCTCGTGTTTCAGTACAACAATTAATGAAATAAAAAAAAACTATACTCTAATTTTATACCTAGAAGCTAACATAGAGAAATACTCATCCCTTATTACAACCTAAATAGCTTCAGTTAAAAGTTTCAGACCTTCGACTGATACTCAGTTGCAAATATTCAATTTATTCAGCTATGCAGCAAAACACAACATTCACTGATTTATGTATGCCCTGACGCGTCACAGAAAATGTCCGACAGATCTCTAATAGAAAATTCTTTGTTTATCTTCATTTCTGCTGGAAGGAGGAAAAAAGAGAGAGAGAGTAAAAGAAGCAATGCGGCACATGACAAATACCCTACCGATACTTCACTGCGGGGCATATCGTGGAGAAGGAGAGACTAGAGATGTATCCATTACTGTCTCCCTCCCTCGGAATGAGGTCTAGAGATCCTAAATTGAAATCGTGACTTACCTAGTTGTGATACTCTGATGTGAGGTTGAATCCCGTCTTGCCACGCCCCCTCACCTCCGCCGATCAGTGACGTCAGGTGGAGGAAAAAGGAAAAGCATAACAGAGGGTGCCAAAGTATCAAGGATGATGACCTCTCAGACGACATGATTTCTGGCCACCAAGGTGAGTTTTTGGGGAGATATTGGGGTCTGGTTGCGAGATTTTCAGTCAGCCCGTAGAAATGGCGATGTTTACTGACGATGGAAATGCCAGTTTTGAAGTGATAATGACAGATATCCCATGTTTAATAGAGGATGAACCAAAGACGTGATCCTATGAAAAGAGAAAAAAACTAACGATCAGTAAGCAAGTAGAATAGTACAGTTATAAACTTTTTCATCATACATGTTAAGTTTTGAGGACGATACAAACGTAAAATCTGCCATAAAAGATGAAATGAAAAATTGTTTTGTTGATCATAAAGGAAAATTACCTCAAAATCCTTTAATTAACTATGACATTAAAATTATACAAATAATATTTCCTTTGGAAAAAAAGAGAATGATAAAATGGCTAAAGGTTCATTTAAAATTTTTATTGAGTTACAAAATTTGTAAGAAAATATTTTATATTTTGTAAGAATGCCTTTTTATTTACCTGATATGTTTTATCTTTAGGTTTATAAATGCAAAATATATAGCTCAGTATAATGAAAAACACTTTATATTACACATTCAAAATAAACTTGTTTCCATTAGACAGGAATTTCTGGATTAAAGTGGGAAATTAATGATAACAGAACAATAACACCCAAATTATGTGAAAATTTTCCTTCCAAAAAAATTATCGATCTTGATATACAGAACATTTTTCACCCCTCAACCACCCCTACTCCCCACCCCCAAATTGTAAGTTTGTGACGTCGTTTATGTCATCTATACACTTAACTCCCAATTAAATTCGCTAATTAATGCCCGGGTGTGCACGGAGAATAAGCAAACACGGATAATTCAAAATTGACTCAATAACCCGTAATAAAGGAACTATTCAGAGGTTTTAATTAACTCGATTTAGTGATTTATATGAGGTTGAATCAAAATGACAAAACTTACATAGTCTTCCGGATTTTGATATTTCGGAATAATTCTGTTATATTATTTTATTTACGAACCATACTGACAAACTCTCGGATATTTTGCATTTCTATTTTTAACTTCATATCTTTAATGATTAAAGGACAATCCAACTGCAGAAAATAGGGTGTTCAGTGAATTGAATGAGTTGGCATCTTCTTCATAGGAATAATTCAGATTTGATGAATCATTTTAGGTTTCAGAGATTATAAAAAAGTCTGTTAGCGATCAAATATGAGTTTATTAAAGATATATATGTCTACTGAAGGTAGCAAATGAAGCCCAGTATGCAGACTGCTTTCAGAGGGAATCTGCCAGACACGCTAATCTTAATAACTTGTATTTAATGCTCAACAGAGCGATAATAATTTTACCATGGCACCGGACAAGGCTCGTCATAGTTCAATTAAAACTTGAACTAGCAAATTTCATATCATCTTCTTTAAAAAACAATATTAAGTTTTTTTACTGTTTATAGTATCTGACAGCAAGGAAAAACCCATCTAATCATCTAATATATGCGCCACACAAGTCCTAATGGTTATCATAACTATCTAATAATTCACACGGCTACATTTTACAAATAAACTAAATTTTAATTATCAGTAGTAAGACAAACAATTTTAAAAGCAGCTATTTAAGGTGCATTTTCTGCTTTCTATTCTTGAAAAGCTGCATACTTTATTTGTATTGCGTGTTCAACATATACGAGGGTAAATCTGTTAATTAGCTTTATTTGTCTGACTGTTATTAACAAGAATATAAAGACATCCTGCAGCATAGATGGCAAACCTATGATTCGAGAAAAAAATCAGCTGGCACTTGAGCGATCTAATTAAATAATAACCTCTATAATTTTTTTTTTAACTTCGTGAAGATAATTTCAGAATCAGTTATTTAACTTTAAACCGCAGCAGTAAAAATAATAGTTATAACATAATTAGTGTAGATTTTTCATAGTTTATCGTAAGCACATGATAATTACATCGGTGGCAATTTTCTTTTTCAATATCACAATAAGCATCTGTTACAATTAACGGTAAATTTAAAAGTTGTCTTTTCCTACGAATACGCACGCATAATAATTGCCCAGTTTCCTACACCAAACAAGGATGCCTTCCTTAGCGATTACTTACACATGCTACGCTAGACTCGGCAACAAAATCGTGACACAATAAGAAAGACAAATCTCTTTCATTAATTGATATCAGCCAATGTTTTAATACAATATTCTCAGTCTGTGGACTGACGGTTAGTGAATATATATATTTTCTCTGATCCACTAATCCTGACTAGAGCAGTGTGATTTCTCCAAGGAACCGTATAACAAAAGTTATGGTCTACTGCCCAATTATTTTGCTCCAGACAATTTTCGTTGATATTTTTAATAGAAATATGTGAGTGACGATATGATTATATTACAATAGAATGTATCTGAGAATAGGAACAATTTCCAGCGACATCTTCAGAAAGCCTTCAACAGTTTTCCCGAATTGATTCCTATTTTACTTTGACATCCTGACTGCAATAACTTTTTGTGTACTACATGTTATTAAACATATCCTATTGCTTATCAATTACCAAACTCATTAAACGAAAATATATGGAACTAGACGTCAATGATAGCATGAAATCATTTCTCATTAATTAACTAACTCCCTAATTTTGGTTAGAATTGTGTGCACACATAAAAGGAAAATGATATGCCATACTTATCTGAATAACAATAATTTCGAGAGAAATGTATTTTTTATCATCTAATATGTCACATAGTATAATATTTCTTTTAGTCCCGTTTTCCTATTATAACTTTCTGTTTTAAATAGAAATATCTCTCCATATTTTTTTTTCTATTTTTGCCTTTTAATCATGTTCCGAAAATGTTTTGTCCTTTAAAACCTTTGAAACTAGAAGCTTTTCTTTTCCCTTTAAATCCTAGTCTTACGACATTGGTTATAATCGAATCTCTCAATTCATTATGTAAATAAATTTGCAACTGTAAAAGGCTGCGTTAACGAAATGATCATTTTTTAAAAAATTATTTATCTCTATTCTCTTGCATAAACATTTTGGATTTTTTAAATATTTATTTTGCATGTTACACTCAAAACATATTTTAAAGACAAACTCATTTGCGAAAAACGTACCACATGAAAAATCAAATTAGTATAGACACGATTTTGTGTTATTAATCCTCTAAAGGTATTTTCTGTTAAACAAATTCTCTTTACTTCACAAAGAGTAACGGTCTGTTCACAATGAATCCGAAGCGTTACGTAACGTCAACGTTAAAAATATTAACCATTCCCACAGCACGATTTGTTGACCACGTGATATGTCAAACCAATCCCAGGTCATTTCATCAATCTCGGAGTCAACATAGTAACGTAACGCAACACTCTGAATGCAATGTGAACAGGCCTTAATACGTTTAACGATTCAGTGAGCGCGCCAATTTTTGTAACACCAGCAGACGTGTGTGGCACAAAGTGCAAGTCTCTTTCAACTTGATTATTTCCTTTGAAATAAACTTTTTTTTTCAAACTGAAAATAATAATTCTGCGTTTTATGACAAGATATAAAATGTTGATAATATTGAGATATATTTATAATTAAACGCCAAAGAATGCAGATAGAATCGCCTTATTTCAAAACTGTCCGGTTTGTTGGATCTAACGGTAACTTGCGAATTGAATCCTATTATGTCCAAAAACCCAAAAAACAATGAGATTGTCCATCTTTGTGATATGCGGCATACTGTGAAGTAGCTGAACATTTGATCGACTACATCAACGCCTGCTTTTGCCGTATTGTAATCCAGTATAATCGCTGGTTTACCACGGTTAAATCCCAACTAACAAATGAGTGGAAAAGAATACAAGGGTCAGAAAATCACAACTACATTAGAAAGGGTGTAGCTATAAATAGAAACTGCTAAGAACATTCAAATCTTACATGTAAAAACAAACCATTCAAAATTACGAAAATGTTGCACTTTATGCGCCCGGTGAAGGGTTAACTAAGTAATATCTTAAAGATTCTTACTAAAATATCTAAGAGAAGACAAAACAGCGTTCTTATCTATCGCGAATGTTGAAAAATACCAACTAAACAATTTGAAACATAAATGGATGAAAAATCTGTATACGTATTTAAGTTGCTACGCCGACTCTTTGGGCAGCCCGTGAGAGAAAACTACTGCATCAATTTACTTCATTTTGGTCTTAAACGAAAGATTTTAATGTATAGATATGTCGAATTTGGGTTTTATAACAGCAGTTTTTATTAATTAGCGATAATTTACAGTTAAAAAAATTTCTGCGCATGCTCAGTGACATATTTAAATCTGGCTTTAGGTACTTACTAAGCACGACGCCGCATAAACATGCTAATTTGTTTATTCCGAGGAATTTCTCTAGCTCTCTCTCTGCCATTTTTATTTTGAATTATGTTTGTGAAATACAGAATTAAACCTGACAGAAATTGTTTATTTCGCGATGTTGAGTAACCATATTTCTTTTTATTGGGTTCAATAGTAATTTTTTAGTGTATTTCTCTATTCTTAATACAGCCGTACCCCGTTATAGCGAACCAGGTATATAACGAACTCACGGATATAACGAACGAAAATTTTGGTCCCGCCGTTTTCCTATTGTACGTAATTTAAGTAAGTATTGTGTCAGTTTAAAGTAATCGATTTTAGTCGATTTTTTACATTAATGATCATTTTTAATAGATTTTATCATTTTTTAATACATCATTATTGAATACACCTTGCAAATAATGAGTTATACATTTTGCGAACTCTAGCATTTTTCTTAATGGTTTGGATATAGCGAACCACCGGATAAAGCGAACAAAACCTTTGGTCCCTTGAAGTTCGTTATAACGGGGTTTGACTGTATTATGATTTTCAACATTTGGCAATGATCTGTTGAGTATAATTTGAGTATTGGTACATTTATTTACTATCTAGCCGTCAAGTTTTGATGGGTACAAACTAGTATTCATATAAAAATAAGGTAATATTTTTAATCAGTTCATTTTGAATTGATTCAAAGGGATTTTGTTCGCTACTGTCACAGGCAACGTGCCCGAAACGTTCTCTTCTTTCACAGAGTCCAGCAAACATCCGGCAATACGATATCCAAACGACAAGCAAGAGTGCACAACATTTAAGCGTTCTGGAGTAGTCTTTAGAACATCAGATACCTGCCTCTTGGCGCATCAATACAAATAATCTGTAATCTATTCTCCATTAATTATTAAGCATCTTGTACTAAAATATACCAAGGAACATTTTACCTGTTTTAACAACTCCACCCCCTGTCAACGTAACAAATGTACTTTCGCCGCTGAACAAGCTTTTCCCCCGGTTTTTTTTTGTCTTCCCCTCTCGGTTTATACAGAGTTATTAACCTGTTCAGCGGATCGGTCTCGTAACAAATGGACGTTTGCAAAAGAATAGCTTTACATCTTCAGCGGGGGTGGGCGAACACACCGATCGACACGCGTCCGAACACCGGTCATTCATTGCGTGCCGATGACCACTCCCACAAAATGAATGACTGCACGCACTTACCAAAAGGGTGCGCTCACCGACTCGGCAGAGAGTGAAAAGCTAAATAAATAGGATAAATAATGGGTATCTTTAGCGCGTATTAAAGGAATATGATAAAACAAGCTAAATACCCTTGCTTCGCTGCGAAGTACATTCATATTAAATACAACGGACAATGTATGCAATTAATGCCAATATATATATATATATATATATATATATATATATATATATATATATATATATATATATATATATATATATAATGCAACAATCAATGTATGCAATTGACGTAAAAAAAACAAAAAAAATATATTTATAAAAAGATCGTAACGGATATTTTTAGACAAAATAATGTAGAGGAAAGTAATCAAGTTAAATCTAATAGAACATACTAAAGAATATAGTACAGTTTGTGGAACATTTCTTTTACTGTAATTTAATATTTTTTTGGATAATGTCCAATTGTCTGCCGCATTAGCAAGAAAAAAAAATATTTTTGTCTATTTCGTTGTTATGCACGTGACGCAAAATTAGTTTAAAGTATCACAAAAAGAAAAGAAACCACGTGATCAGCATTTAATAAATTAAATTCTAAAAATTAATATTTAAAAATTCACCAAAAATCAGAAAATGGAGGTAAACAGTCGAAAAAGATTTCATTTTAAAGGAATTTTTATGATATTTCTCGTGATATAATTTTTATAACCTCACATTATTATTTTAAATGCAAACTTAAAAAAGTTACAAAACAGCTTAAAAATTTAATTTAAAAAATCTAAGAACAGTTTTTCAAAAATCTTTCTTAGTGCACCCCTACACTATAAGAAGAATCGCCATGCAAAATTTCAGTGCTTTAGGTCCAGCGGTTTGGACTGTGCATCATCTGTCAGTCAGTCAGTCAGTTACGGAACTGTTTTATACATATAGGTTATTTTCTGCTTTAAGTACTGTTAACGGCCAGTATATTTCTCTCCAGCGTAAGATCCCCGAAAGATGATCAAAATATGGAGGTACGTTAAAAAAATGTGGCGAGAATTTATATGATAGGACTTTAAATTTAAACGTAAGAAACGTGCTCCCCATATGTACAAATCATATATATTTTATGCCATTTTGTTACTATTTATTTTGTGCTGAGCTCAGGAGTTGGCGAATGACTTGGCTTGGCAGCTAGATGATATCCCGAGATTTTGGGTTCGATTCCATAAAACGGAACAGCCTATTCACCATTTAAAATTCACCACATCCACACAGCGTGACAGCGTGTTAAATGCGTGGATTCCAAAGAACTAATTGGGGTGGTAATATAAGCGTGGACGGTATCTAAAATCGTTACCCCTGCAAAGGGTCGGTTGAAATTCGGAAGTACTTCTTGGTCTCTATAGTCGAAATTAAAATGAACCAACTAAATCCTTTCCATGTCAAAGAAGAATTTCCATGTCAAATATTTCATACTTTCATTAATCATTGTTTTGGGGTTCGATTCCATAAAATGGAGATGTATATGTGTGTGTTTAAGTAAGTGTAAGTAATGACAAGTAAAGATTGACTGGTTTAGGGAACTATGAATATCTTTTGCTATATGCGGGGTAAATAGACGGGAATTTATAAATTAAAGCCACTGTTTCAAATATCGATTACAATAATGAGGCTTAAACGCACAGACTTTGCCGACCGATGGCAAAGCGCTAGCTATCTGACCATTGGCAAGCAATCGACGTATGATATCTCGTTTAAATGCCCGTTATAACGTAGGATTACGTTCCTCCATAATGGTCCTGCGGAAAACAAAATTTCAAATGTCCTGCTTCGCGAGTTATAAGTTTGGCAGCGTGTCAAACCCAGTCTGTATCGCTTGGGTAAGCAGTTAAATAGAAAAGTACCAAAATGCGTCAAAATTTTGACGCATATTATATATATATTTATCTATATATATATATATATATCTATATATATATATACAACGTACACATATATAGATGCATATATATATAACACATACGAACATATATACATGCAAAAGAGGTAAGCAAAGATAAGTAATACTGCGTTAATAACCCCCCGGTAGTTTCGTTAGAAGAGACTACCTGAAATTCTTTTTCATAGGGTCTTGACACAGGAAGGAATCTAAAATATTTTAGAGTTTTTAAATTAGAGCTTTTCTTAATTGATAGAAACGTTTTCAACTGATAGAAACATTGTACTTATTACATTTAATTCTTGAGATATGTAAATTTAATTCTTGAGGTACGTATAAGGAGACTGACAGATTTTTCAGTTATCATTCTGAAATTCGGTGAAGTTAAGCTCTTATCTATATCATTGGGGGAAATACAGACAGCCTCTTTTAGAAGGAAAAAACTGCAAAATAAGCAAGCCTAATTCAGTAAAATAAATTAAATTTTATCTTTCATCTCAAGAAAATTCAACGTATTGGTATCAATTTACTAAAATTTTATTTTTGTTATTAAAGTTACTTTCGGGGTCTTATTAACCAGGAAATGGTCAAAGTAAACATTTAAATAAAGAAAATACCACTATATGGGATTGCTTTCCACCTTCTAAAGTTACTTATTTTACAATACGTTTCATTGAAATATTTCTTATGATACCCCCCCCCCCCGCACACACACACACACACGCACACACAAACGTATTCGAATTTTACTGTGTATTCCTTTTACAATATAAAGTATAGATTATATATATATATATATATATATATATCCTAATTCACTTACGTTAAACACTTGATCCGTTATAACATATAAGCTATCTGTGATCATAGTAAAAGAAAATAGTGCTTCCTTTCCTTTAGCAAAATCTAATAAAAACCTATAGAAAATATATGAAAAATGGCAGAAATAAATGAATTGCCCCAAATAAAAAAAAGACTATTTGAAAAGAACTTTCTTCTGAATTCAGAGCTACTCTATATATGAAATAAAAAATATATTTGAAAATATATTTTTCCTTTAACCTACTTCTATCACCAGATGAAAATGTTCATCCTTATTTCAAAATTTAAAGCATTTAGTTATAAGATTTTTTCATAATTCATTTTATTTAGATTTATGTTATTTTATTTTAAAAATGCTGTCGATTTACAGCTGCCATGAACATTCCAAAAATTCATTTCATTCATATATTCCTGAAAGAAAGAAGATACAATTTTCCATTTGTTCATTTAAAACTAGGAGCTTGCGTCATCGATAAAATAATATCAACAGAACTTAAAGCAAAGGGTAGAAACAAAATATTGGATAAAATAAAAGAAAAAAAGTTTTTCCATATATGAACTGATTGCACGGCGTATAAGCAAAAAAAATTCTATTTCTTTAACCATTTGACAGACTGTCTTGAATAAACGAAAAAGAAGCAGTTTTATAACTCAACATATTGACAACTGTTCACAAATTATTTCCTCTAACCCTCTGCGTGGAGGCATCGAGGGGATCATCATTTGGGAGGCATCGAGGCAGGGCCTTAAAAATTTTCTTCCACCAAATGAATCCATTCGTTGATAGCAACATAGCATTAAATGTGGTTTAGCATTCTAATGAGCATACAAAAATCACAAAACGTTCAAAGGAAATATAACTTACAGAATCCCGAGAGAGAGGGGTATCATAACGAAATTGAATTTCTCAATGCATAATCCATACAGACTTGTTATAAACCAAATGATTCTAATCACGTGATTTTGGTGTCTGGAAGAGGTCTCCCAAACTTTCGGGTTTAGTACATCGAAAGCGATTACCGATAAAGTATTCAAAAGAACATTTCATACGGTGATTAAAATAAAAAAATGTTAGTAAATGATTATCACATTAACACAGCTGAAAGTTTTCAAATAATCTTTTCGATAGACTATGATTATGTTGACAGTTTTATTATAAGAAACATAACAAAAACAACCCTATATACGCAAGTGGTGCTTAATGGTAGTATATAAGAAATCATACATTTTGAGGGAAAATGACAATTTAACACAATGGAGAAACTTTGATTGCATGTCAAAAACCGTCTCATTGACGTATTTCATAAGAAAAACTGAACATCACGTAAATATTTACATATTATTATCTCTTAAATCCCTCACTCCAGTAAACTAACATCCGATAGCTACTTTTCTCTAACCCGGTAACCTAAATTTTACTTTACTCCACATCTACAATTATGGACACACAATATATCCTTAACAAATTAGACAGCTTCGTCGAGCTGCAAGTGTCTATTGCTACGCGAACGATGAAATTAAATTTATGAATTGGCCATTTGCATAAAATATGGAGTTTTATGGATAGTTATGATTTTTAAAAAGATGTGGAAATCATATTTTGGATTCATCTCGCATTTCCGGTTAAGGCTTTTGTGTACTAACCCTATTGGATTTGCTCACCTCAATGTTAACCCACGAAGAAAATTTGTCTGCTATTTAAAGCTGCATAAATACTGATAATCCAATAAAAGGGTATTTTCAGATAGCCTGAACTTTTCTGCACCTTACAACAGGATTCATTTTATAAATTTCGTCCACCAAAGGAATTTATGAGCATTTAAAACACACTATACCAGATTTTTTCCTCGAATAATTTAAATTTAAAAATATTATTAGCATTTTTTTTAAACGAAAAATGCCCAAAGGTGTAAAATTTCTTTCTCAATTACGGGGTACAAATAAAAAAAAATCTTTTAATCCAAGTTGGCAATTCCTTTTAGGTTAACACTGAGGTGAGCGAATCGAACAGCGTTAGTATACAGCAGCCTTAGGACAGTACAGGATTTATGAAACGGGGGATGATTATCACTTTAAGGGTTGGCCCTCCCCTCCACTCCCTTAAAAAAGTGATAAACCTAACGAAAACTGTACAAGAACAGACCATATAATTTTAAATACA
The DNA here is from genome assembly GCA_907164885.2 of Dolomedes plantarius. NCBI lineage: Eukaryota > Metazoa > Arthropoda > Arachnida > Araneae > Dolomedidae > Dolomedes > Dolomedes plantarius. The sequence continues at coordinate 102,702,255 of OU015492.1, read as the reverse complement.
TTTCAATCTTATATGCTAATATTATCATTTATTTACCCTTAAATATATAATAACAATATTGACTATTACTTATACCATAACTTACTAGGAACATTGCCCCTTTGCAAAATAAAAAGACCTTGAACCAGACAGAGAGATAACAGTTATCTATGTGATACGCAACTTGCATTATTAACACTTACAAACATACTTTAACTAAAAGCATATAAATTAATTCGCTTGCGAATAATAGACCATCCACACAATGCACGCAGCGAAATGTTTCTATTTCAATATAACGTTTCCACATTCACGGCTGCCGAATATCTCCCTGCAATATCCCCACCACCTGAGTGTCCCGAATTTCAAAGATTTTAGGAATCTATTTAGTAAATGTCTAACATGGCGATTCTGCGGTATGAGAACTGCCAGAAAAGGATTTCAAAGGAAATGGGTGGAAGTCATCTCAGAGGCATGCAGATGAAAAGAGGGCCCTATCGGCTGAGGATTTTGCATCAGTTCTCTCAGTGGCAGAATGCGAGAGTGCGTTTAGTTTAATAGATAGACGCAGAGAAACCTGTTTCTCCCTCAAACACTAATTTTAAAAGCTAAGAAGTGAATTTTCTGGCCACCAGCATCACATGCCAAGGAGTCTACCAAACAGAGCAGCGTTAATAAATTTTAGAAAGCCTATACACGCATATCTAGAGTGACGTATCAGGATATTTATAAAAGGACATTAAATATTCGTATATGAGTAATTATTACAGAATGTTTATGAATGTTTATGTCAGTATTAATTAAAGCCAAATTGAAATATTTATGCACGGTAATAATTTGCACATAAATGGGAGAATTAAATTTGTTAAAAATGTCTACATTCAGTGGACTTAGCCAATTACTCTTACAAATTTTAAAGCTTTCATCGTCTATGTACATGGCTATATAATAAAATACATATAGATGTTTCTCGTATATCTTATTATTGCAAATTAACGAGGGTGTTTATGATTAGTCGAGTGGAAAATCAAAGCATTCAAAATTCATGGACATTATTGTCTCAGTTTCAGTTTATCTTGCCCAATATCGATTGTATGATCATATGAATTAGTGACAGTAATCATCACAATTAATGTAGATCAAATTTTAGGGGTACATTGGTGCAGCCAAAATTTCTATTTGGATTTCTATTTTGAATTTTTATTCCTGCTATTCAATATAAGAACGCTATATAACGACATTGACTAACGCACAAACACTTTTTAATAGTCATTTGAAACAAGTTAGATGTCCATAAATCAAATCTGGGGCCTTCTGCTATAAAAATATTTCTACATGTTTAATCTGAGATCATAAAATGCATGAATGGTTAAATATGACTTTTCCAAAACCAAACAAAACTCAAATTGTGCTGCACAAAAATCTTGGAAATAATTTTCAATGTTTTTTGAAGAAATATCCAAGTACATATATTCATAAATAGGCCGAGTTTGAACTAAATATTATTATTTAACGCGATGCACATTAGAAAGTAAACGAAATAAATTACCTGACTTCACATCACACCGAATTTAATTACTCAAAATACTATTTGTATGGATAACTATTGAATTAGATTTTTAAATAGGTTAAAAATTATAAGACTTGATGATTATATAAAATCCCATTATTCAATACAAGCTGACATTCTGCATACCGAAAATGTTTGGGGCTGAGTAACAAATAACCGTTTTATAATTCTGAAAATTAAACAAAACATGGCTCGCCCAACAATCTAATCCGGAACCTTCCCCCTATTGATCATTTTTAATACATTCACCACCAAATTATGTCACCATCTTCTCTGATACGCTTCATAACTACCTGAAATAGATATTCCCTCAATCCTCAATATTTTATTTAAAAAAATTGTATTGATATACTTCCGAATAAAAGATCATTAATTATCAAGTAAACTCTTTTCACAAGCTTTAAACAAATTAAATAGCATAATTACTTAGTAAATACAATTTAGACTATCTCGCAAAGTTCTATCCTTTCATTCCAGAACCTGGTTTTAACGGAAATTCATTAAATAGCAATTAACTTTTAATTCGTAACAACGTCATCCGATAAAATTAAATAAGTTGAAAAAAAACTGGACTAAACATCTAGTTATAGTTTTAGGGAACATGAATAATTCAAGCGAATTAATTATGCTTAACTGAAAAAGAGCCAACAATTTAAAGCAAACTTAGAAAATATTACGCATAATACAAAATATTAAAATATGTGTTATCGATTTAAAAAAAAGTCAATACACTTACCACGGGTTTAAATATCTGCGCTTTAAATGAGGCATTTCTGTTTAAATTTCGTTTTCCATTAAAGAAACATGCCTGGAAATGCTTGTATATTATATACTACGCATACGTGAATAAACCCATATTAACTTAATACGATCCTGCGTACAATGCGTACATGCACCGCAAAGTTTCTATTTCATTTTACGTTCTACCCATTCAACTCTCTGGAATACCTCCCCACAATATTCTCACCTAACTGTCCCAAATTCCAAAGATTTCGGGAATCTATTTAGCGAATGCCTGACACGCGGGCGATTCTGAGGTATCGAGTGCTTTCAGAGAAAAGGATTTCAAAGCAAGTGAATGGGAGAGAGTCAGCGCAGAGCGCAGCATCATGCAGATGAATAGGAACCACATCGGTTAGTCGATGATTTTGCAGCGGCTCTCTGGGAGAGGCAGAATGAGAAAGTACTTGGTTTAACAGATAGAGAGAGTGTCAGCGAGATCAGTTTCTCAATGAAATACGCCACTTGAATAACGGAAATGTGAAATTTTCTGTTTGATAACTAAGGACGGTAAAGTAAAATTTAGTTTCACAAATTTTGAATCCCCCATCTAAATGCAGTGAACAATGCTGAGGTAAAATGCCCTTTAAAGTGCAACATAAAATCATTTAAAACCAATGGGAATAAATGAGAAGCCTTTAATAAACTTCATGCGTGATGCATGAAGTTTTTTACAGTAACACGCTTTTGAAATTTGCATAAAGGGAGCAATATGACTAATTCTGCTTCTTTTAATATAATACATAAAGGAGTCATGCATTTTAAATGTCAATAAATCTATTTATAATATGACTACAGATGACTACAGATGACTACAGATAAGTGAGTGATAGAAAATATGAACGAGAATTATCACTTAGCAGGAGAGACTTATCATTAAAATTACATCATCCTTACTTTTGTTCCCGTAAATTTGGATAGATTTTCTGATTCTAGACAACAAATGTGGAAGCACAAGCGTTTATTGTCTAAAGTTTTCTATCGTAAAATTAATTTTTAACACGAATGGAAATTTTAGAATAATTCTATAATTTTCTAACCTTTTTTCTTTTGTCAAAGCAATTATTATTGTATTGCTGAAACTTTAAAAACAGGTAAAGATAACTGCCTCTCAGCTTTTGCCACTGGTGCATGAACACATACTCGAACTCCCGTGCAGGATCGAATTATACATAGGAAGTAAAAACCAATTTCCATTAACCTTTAGCCTATGGGGCCCATTCTTCCGATTCCTTCTTTAGAACGGGAAATTTCATACCCCTTTATAAAAACGTCCATTAAGGGGGTTATACACACACACGCACACACACACACACACACACACACACACACACACACACACACATATATATATATATTCATTCTTGGGCCTGTATTCTTGGGATACATGCTATCCCATCCCTTAAGGAAAAGGAATATTTATGTATGTATGTATGTATGTATATATATTTTTTCATTCTTGAGCCCGTATTCTTGGGATACATGCTATCCCACCCCGTAAGGAAAAGGGTAATTGTCCATTTAAAATAATGACATTATCTTGCCACATCTCAAGAGAAACGCTTTGGAGCCTAAACACTCGCCACCCGATCGAAATAATTTTGCTTTCCTGTCCGTTGTCTCTGATATAGAATTAAAACCTCGAAGAGCGCATCACTAATTTCGGCTTCTGGTAACGGAAGGCAAAAGAGAAATATAAAAAAAAAAAAAATAGAAGAAAAAGAAGGAGAGAGAGAGAGAGGCAAAAAAAAAAAAAAAAATCTCACCTCTTGGCTAGCACCCTTCATAATCTCCACTCCGGAGCTCAACTCGCAAATGAACCCAGCTGAAAGAATACTGGCCGTTCGTGCGGCAAACGGCAAACAAGGTGTAGATGCGGCGGGCGGGAGGCAAAGGAAAAATAAAAAGAGCAGAGAGAAAGAGAGGGAAAAAAAAAGAATGAAAGAAAGGTAAGGGGGAAAAAAACGAGCAATGAACAACCTACGTGACGACGAAAACTGCAGAGGGTTAACTGAAAATGTCCTGTGTTACCAGCAAGTATTTATGTAGCGGGATGTGTAATGGATCCTTCGCAGTTTATACTTGTAATATACAACGATTACGAAAAAATACGGTATTAGAAATTAGTCTTTATTGCGTCATTAAAAACAGAGCAAAGCTGCAAACTGATAATCACGACTAACTTTTAATGGAAGAAGAAGAAGAAAAAATCATGAAATTGCAAAATTAGTAAATAAATTATATAAAGGAATTCAAGTACGATAAAAATCCATTTCTAACATTCCTTTAATGTTACGCTATTACTCAATACAATGATGCGTTTGCTGTGTAAAGGGTATTATGTCCAAAATGGGCTAAAATGAGTTCTCCAACCAAGCATGTTTGAAAAATCAAGGGCTACTGCAGGGTACAGAATGCTAAGTTCAATTCCACTCCTAAATAGTTTTATTCACCAATAAAAGTTTGGGATATGTGAAACAAAATACAAGCATGTTATTTTTCAATCCCGTTTTTTCTCAAAACTACGAGTTTGGACTTAACACTCTTTACGCGGCCAACACAAAATGAACACCCAATTATTCGAATGATTTAATATATGGGGTATAGTGGTAAAATTTGAAGGCGCAGATCATCCAAATATTGCTCTGTATACTGTAAAAGTTTTGCGACTCGGAAATTTTAAATGAATTTCATGTATTGTTTTTACAGGTTTGAGTAAAATAGTTATAAAATTTAAACAGATTTTGGGTTTTCTTTATCATAAAATATAATACCTATATTTATTTGTAAAGTGGATATTTTTTTCAGACAATTGTTATATTTCTGTTTGTTTTTGAGATTGTATACATAATCTCTAAGTATGAATTGAACCACGGATAATCTAAATCTGGTGATTTCAAAAGTTTATGTACAAAGTTTAATGCAAAGTTATTATAGTGCTGTCTTACACAAAATATCTCCATGAAGTGATCTCACGGAAAGATGGTATACGCTAAAAAATACAAATGGTGGAATAATAACTATTTGAAGTTTATGTCACATATGAATAAAGATCATGCCATGTAAGAAAAAGCGCTTCGATGTGTGTTTCGATTAAACTATGTACAGCTCATATTCAAAATATTAGAATAATTACATTTTTTTACAAATTGAAAATATCATTTGGTAATTTAATGTCTTTTAATGCAAATATGCAAACGATATTTTTATTAAGAACTTATTGTTGATTAAACTTATTTATTATCTTAAAATTAATATCATTTTTGAAAAGATTAATTGAAAAAAAAAATATTTTGAAAAGTCAAAATATTAGAATATTTATTCAAGTGGTTCAAAATATTAGAATATTTCACATTAATTCTCCTTTAATTATCACCAATTCATAACTGGTGGCATCATTGATTAAATTCAGACGATTTTATTTAAAATCAGTATTCTTTTTGCAGTTTGTTCGCTTTTTCGTCTTAAAGTGGGTCGTGTGAGTGATATTCCTGAATCTATTAAACTTCGTATGGTTGATTTGTATCGGTACGGTAAAAATCAATGTTATATAGCGAATTATTTACATTGTTCGCAATCAAGCGTTAGTAAAATACTAACACAATATTAAAAAAATGGAAAATTTCAAAATAATCGCCGAAATGGCGACCGAAAACCAAAAATATCTGCTAAAGATGACAGGAAACTGAAGCGTATAGTTCAGAAAAACCGTTTTAAAAGTGTGCGATTCTTGCACCGAAAGTGGAAAGTAGAAGGAGTTGAAGTTTCTAAATCGACAACATTAAGACGTCTCCATAAATTTAAGTTTGAATCTCGTGTACCGAAAACAAAACCTCTCATGACTGCAAAACAAAAGCGTATAAGATTGAATTGATGTAAATCAAGACGTTTATGGAGCGAAGAAGATTGGAAAAAAATATTATTTAGTGATGAAAGTATGTTTTGCGTTTCATATGGTAATCAAGGTATTCGAGTTTAGAGAATGAAGCAATAAGCATTTGATAAAGAATGCCTTAAACGTTCGGTAAAATTTGCTGGTAGTGTCATGGTTTGGGGTTGCATGAGCGCAGAAGGACCTGGAAAGTTATGCATGGCCTACGAAAAGGTTAACTCTCAGATATATCAAGAAATTTTGGAATATTACATGATTCCATCATCAGAAGATTTATTTGAAGATGATTTCATCTTTCAACAAGATTTAGCGTCACCGCATACCTTTGTGTCAACTAAGAATTGGTTCCGCCAGCGTAAAATTAAGGTACTTCCTTGGCCACCAAACTCACCAGACATTAATCCCATCAAAAACTTATGGAGTATAATGAAGAAAAAACTCCAAGAAAATCCTCCTTGAAGTAAAACTGAGTTAGTGGCACGTATAAAGTCTATTTGGGCTAATATTGATAGAAATGTTTGTAAAAACCTTGTATATAGTATGCAAGATCGATTGTACGCTGTTATTAAAGCTAAAGGGGATGCTACAAAATATTAACTACCATTTACTTCATATTCATAAGGTAATATTTTTGCGTAAAATAAAATATTCTAATATTTTGAACCAATCTAAATTTTATTCTAATATTTTGATGTGTTTCGGAAAGCTGTTGTATACCTAATTTATTGTATTTTATATTTTGTAAATGTTAAAATCTTATCTAAACATTCCAGATTTAATTTATAAGAAATTTAATTGCATTTACTTAGTATCAAAATTAAATAAATGGAAAATAATTTCTTTCTTATTACTTTTTCTCAATTATTCTAATATTTTGAATCTGAGCTGTATATACATCTATCGTCAGATCAAGAAATTTCTGTCAATTACCGAAACGTTTTAGCGAAAATATACGGTACACCCATGTGATATAAATATCAAAATATCAATATGAACATGAGAAACGCCAATGTTTTTGCTTGTCTACATAGTGTTGACGTATTTGTTGTGACTTATGCCTCTTGACCGACAGTATATCAGATCAAGTACATATAAGCTATTGGGCAGAATAGTGCCGCTCCGGTTTTGAATAGCACCACAAGGGTCGGAGTCCGACTTGGCTAAGGGACTGGTCCCGTAATTTCGAACCGAGTCAAGAGACGAGACCGGTACACTTGACCCCGCACCTCCAGATGTACATTTTGAGAACTTGGAGGACATTGCAGCCACGACAGAGTTTTCGTGCACTAGCCGCCATTAGCGTACACGGCAGTGGATTTGTCAGCAACCGGTATTGAACCATAAACGTTCAGATCACTGTCTCGCTGCCTTTGTCAATTGGGCCACCGATAAACATGGGTGACGAAAAATAACATGTTTTCTACGTGATATTTTATAAAACCCCCAAAACTGATGATCAACACTTAATCTGCAACTTAATTCATCATTGACACCAGCTGTCTCATAAACCAGCTGAAGTTAAATGGTTGATAGTTTGATAGGTTGATGGTTGATATTTGGTTTGCGACATTGGCTGGTTTGTCACGTTACGCTACCTGAAGGTTCAACAAGCGGAGAATGAACAGTTAAAAGATTCTGAGAGACCTCTGAACTCCATCTGAATCGAAGTTAAAAAGGATAAAAATGAACTGTACCTTTAAAAAATATATTGAACTTTTTAATAAGATTGTCGCACTCTGGAGTTAAAAGCATAAAAATAAACCATGCTTTTGGGAGAAAATATTAAATTTTCAATATACTTGTCGAGGAAGGTCAGAAATTTCTTTCATACAGAAAATCCCGAGGAAATTAATAACATTTTCAGTTTGTTATCATCATTCAAAAAAAAAAAAGAAAAAAGAAGTTCGCTTTGCCAGACGTATAGAAAGAAAAGAAAAAATTCTCCCTGGCAAGATTTACTTACGTTCATGATGTATTATATATCCTTTTGTTTAGAAAATAATTTATCCAACAAATATGTGAATGTTTGGGATCAGTATGTACGAATATAAAAAACAATAATAAAATGTAAGAATCTGGAATATATATCTTCTGTTTCCAAGAGCTTCATATATTGTTACCAGAAAGTTTTAAACCAGAAAGGAAACAAAATGTTTAAAACATCCTTTTAATATGTTGTCGCATTTATAATATTGGAATTCCGCCAAACCTGCCAGCATGCAACAATAAATAATTTCTAGACGCAAAAAAAATTAAACTTATATTACGATATATGTTTTAGAGGTTGAAAATATACTTATTTAGCATCTGATGACGTAAATAGTTTTAGACGGTTAGCAATTACTTTTCATCTTTCATTATCATGTCTGAAAAGCGTATTATCTACAACTGCATTATCAAGATACTGCTGCGTGTTTTTAATCATTAGAGATGGTATTTTAATATATTACGAAGTAAATAAATTTTATACGGCAGAACAAACAGATTATATGCCTGAGGGAGGGATAACTTCTCTTAATAATAGTCAAAATGCATTAATAAAAGATAAGAATATAGTTAGGATTTTATTTATTCCATTAGATTAAATTTTCGGATCCACTTCTACATTAACGTATTTTATTGCAGCATTGTAAAGCAGCCAGTGTGTCCCCATATAAATGAAGATATCAATCAACGAGTACATTTAAAGATTAATTTTTTAAAGTACTTTATTCGTATCTTATGTTTAAAAAATCATAAATTATTTACTGTAAACATTTTTTCTCTATCCATTTCCTCTCATCAAATAATAAATAATTCAAAAACGAAAATTTACGTATGTAATGTCTCTCGTTTTTTTTTTTACCTACCATAACGCAAAAAAAATAATTCATGATTTGAATAAAATAGTGCATTTATTTTCAATCTTGAGAGTGAAACGCAAAAAATATAAGATTTAAAAGAAGCACATGACAAATCTCGCAAAGATATTTTTCAGTATTAAACTGGTCGGTGTTGAGTAAAATGATATCTGCTGCTGGTCTAATTTAATATTACCTTAATACGTTGTCAGATGTGTAAATTTAGTTTTAATTATACATACAATAATATTTATGAATGCTAAAAGTTATTTCTTCGAATAGATCGAAACCATGGACAAGGCATGAATCACTGAGAGACAAGATTTATACCAGTGTTTCTGAAACCTTCCAAGTTCGAAGAGCTTCATTAAAATAATTCTTTTACGGAAAGTCTTTCTTTTATAAATATATATAGATTTTAATCAGTTATAAATAGTATACGATTATCCGAGTTTACTGGGAGCGTGAACGGAAGAGCAGATAATTTAAAAATTGGCCCGGCACACCTTAAAAATTAACTATTCAAAGGTTTAAAAAGAACCTTTATACCCTCATTATTTAAAATAAGAATTTACTGACATGATAAAAAAAAAATTGGGGAGAGTTTAAATTTCGTCCAGCAAATACTTGTCATATTCGTTTCTTAGCGAAACCTGTTGACAGTTTTTCTGCTCGATTTGTACTTTATTTCTATTTTATTACTGCCCGGATAAGCAACAAAACATTAGTGTAACCATAGGCGTAGCGTTAGTTAGGGGGCACGTGCACGTGCCCCCCCCCCCCAACTTAACTTGAAATAAATTAAAATGTTAATAGAAGTTCAGTTAAAATCGGAAAATTGTAAAAAACTTTTCAGAAAGTTGATTTTTTTCAGCTGTTTTAAACTGTGAAACTGGAGATTTCGATTATGTCGTTAGCCTCAACATAGTTTTTAACGATGATATGATCCATAACAAAAATTCTATGCTATATATTTTTTCTCATTTTATTTATATTATATTTTTCTCACTGTATAACCTTTGAATACAGCTCAAACATTAATTCTATTGTTATTCAATTTTTAAAAAATCATAATTTTTCATATTTTAAGGACCATCTGGAAGTCAATGTGCTGAGGAGGGCCCTAACTGAATTAAATTCGTGCCCCTTCCCCCCTCCCCTAAAAAAATAGAAGCACGCTATGAGTGTAATTCAATTGTTAAAAAAAAGTTAATTAAAAGAACTATTTAGTTTTAAAAAGTTATACATAATGATTGGCTATAGGTTTTTTTAGGCAGCTGTGTAGTATATAATAATGTTGCTTTGCTATCATATTAGTATTCGCTTTTCATACGATGATTCTCGAGTTTTGTGCCATGTTCTATCAATTTCATCATTTATATTTTTAAACAAGAAGTTGGAGAAACTCCAGTCAAGAAACTCAATGAATAAAACTGCTGGGATTTCCCTAATAATTCCGGAATAAATATTTCTTACGGATAACTAGTAAACATGAGCATCGTTTTGTTTGAAAACAAATTTTAGGGGGCCACTCTACTATAGCCCAACAAATTTATTGAACTCCGATTTTTTTTTGTGCCAGTAAATAGGTTCAGTGACTGACAGATAACGCACAGACCAAACCGCTGGACCTAAAGGGCTTAAATTTTGCATGGCTATTCTTCTTATAGTGTAGGGGTGCACTAAGAAAGATTTTTGAAAAATTCTTCTTAGATTTTTTTAAAACTCAATTTTTGAGCTTTTTTGTAACATTCTTTAAAGTTTGCATCTAAAATAATAATCTGAGGGTTATAAAATTTAAATCACGAGAAAGATCACAATTCCTTTAAAAGGGAAAAAAAAAAATTCATCCTTACTTCCCTTTTCTGATTTTTGATGAATTTTTAAAGATTAATTTTTAGAATTTAATTTATTAAATACATATCTTTAATTTATTAAATGCTGATATTTAAGGCTGGTTTCTTTTCTTTTTGTGATACTTTATATTAATTTTGCGTCACGTGCATAACAATGAAATAAATTGACAGAAAATAATATTGAAATACGGTAAAAGATAAAATTTAACCACTAGACTAATTGAGATGGAAGTTTTTTTAAGAATTTAATTCAAAATAGTATGTTTTATGGATATTAAACTTACAAATTAATTGCATACATTGACCGATGTATTTCATTTGAATATTTTTTTCAACATTATTTTGTCTTTAAAAATATCCGTTACGATTTTTGTTTATAAATATTTTTTTGGGCATTAATTTCATACATTGACCGTTGTATTTATTATAAATATGTCTATTTTTTGTCATTAATTACATACATTGACTGTTGTATTTAATTTGAATCTACTCCGTAGCGAAGCACGGGTATTCAGCTAGTACAGCATAAAAAGTCTTGACGGAGAACTTCCTGCAGTTCACTATTTATTTTTTAATGGTCACGGTAGAGCGTGCACACCAGTTTCTGAACTACGGATTTATATCACGTTGTAAAATTACCATTACATGGGATCTATAACCTTCATTTTTAGAGAAGAGCCCGTTCCTATGATTAGAAAAAAAAGCGTGATGTCACTAACCCCTATTAATTATGTCCTATAACTTCATTTGGCTGTTTTCTCTTTGAAACATTTATTCTATTGCGGGAAAAACTGTATCATACATGAAGTTTTATTTTAAAATGTGTTGACGACAGTCACAATTAGGGGATAATAATGACGTTACAGCGAAAAGAATTATGCTTCTAACGAACATGACACTTCAAACGAAAAGTCTTTTTTTTTTTCATACATATTTTACTCGGACCTATGAAATGCCGCTGTCAAAGATATACGATTCAAATACATGTTGCTAAAACAAGGCATAAATGTTTTACAAAAAAAGTTATATAATGATGCAATAATAATTATGAACAGTACTTCGTAAAACTCCTTACCAATTCAAAATCCGACAAACGCTTTGTAATTCCTGTAGCTCCCTGAACGTATCCTCCAAACAAAGCTCTTTAATCATTTTGCAAACGTACCATTGTTAAATCAAACAATCCCGCTATTTCTCCACAAGATGTTCCACTGGCCGCTAACGTTCGACAGAACATTCGAAGCACTAACCGAGCGTCATGAAATTCATCCCCCGAACAGCCAATCAGCTGTAGCGATGTACAGAGCAATACTGTCAATAATCAGACGTGTAGCCTAGGCTCTTGATTTAAAGTTCGCCCACAAAAGCACAAGTTAAATCCACGAGGCGCTCTTGTTCCAAAATCAAATTGAGAATTAACGGTTCGTTAGAGCTCACAAGCACAAATTCACAATGCCGGCCAATTCCCTTAATTAAAGCTACCAATAACAGGGGGAGCGAACATGCTTTTCCTCGGGTGCTCACTCATAAATTGTCGGCGTTCCTATAATTCCACGCCTTTATATGTCGGTCACACAGTAATCATCTGCATACCTTTTTTTCGCCGAGCCCTAATCCTCTGCACCCCCTGCCGGATATAGGCACAATCGGTATTAAAGCCAAACTGCTGACTGAAAGTCTAAAGCCCGTGAAAACCCTTTTCTACATCGCTTCCGATCGCGGATGGTCACGTGACTCGAGGGCTTTGCCTAGTGGGGGAACCTCTATATGACGTCACTCCCTTTATTCTTTTTTACTTTTCTTTCTTCTTTCATATGCTTTCTTTTTTCTTTACAGAGTTAATTGTTGAAGGGAAAGTTCGCCGCGCAACTATTGTAACTTACAGAATCATCCAAAAGTGCTGATTCTTCTGAAGTAAATCTTAAACGTTAAAGGATGATTTGCAGATGTGTTTGTAACAGCGATTATTAGCTTTATTACAGTACTGTTAAATTTATTTTTCTTTTCTCATTTGTTTACGAGTCAGGTCGTTCTAAACGTCCCCTTCCGAGAGTTTTCTCATCCCTTCTACAACAGGTATGATTGTTCAAAATACACGTATTAACTATTTTGTTTAAGTTGAAAAATATTTAATAATATTCTTTATTCTAAATTTGCCTTAAACATGAAAACTGATATTTTACCTTCTCGGTTTTAGCTAAAAATTAAGCAGAATTATTTACATCACTGCACAATTTGCTTTAAATCACAATACTGATATTTTTCAAGATATATAAAACTAACTATAATCATCAAAAACAGCTGATTCTTCATATACAAATGTTATTGCATGTTAAATTGTAATTGCAAGTATGTTCGTAATAATTTATTAATGGCTTTAAAATAACACTATTTAATTTTAATCCATAACCCGTTTTTTAAACGTCAGGTTATTCTCAACTTTCCCCTCAGGCGATATTTTTACCTCTATCAAAATCATGTATGTCTGTTCATATTCAAAAGTATTTCATTGAAGCTCAAAATTGTTGAAGAACTCGCGACATTCATTGGCTATTCGATATTAATTCATAAGTTTTTATTTTCATTATAGTTGTAATCATTGTTTGCTTGTAACCTGAAAGCTGATATTTTTTGAAAATATACTTGGCGTATGTCATTAGTGATTATTGTATTTTTTTGCCATACTTTACATCTTTTGGTCTTATATTTAATAAAGACATTTTGAATAGTTTAACGCAAAATAGTTTAACGCAAGATCTGAGGTCGGTATACGTTCGTTGTCATATACCAAACACAAGTTTCAGAAAGTTACATTGTTAATACCAAAAATTTTTGGGGGCAAATTAAAACTGTTAGAAGAAAACATTAAAACTTTTTCGAGACTAGTTCTTTTGTACTTCGACCAAACTTTAGGGGCTGTAAGCATTGTCTTGAGACTGCATTTAGGGACCCGTTACTTTGAATACGTTAATATTTCTATACAAATATTCAGTAACAATACAATATTAATATACTACTTCTCTAACCCTCGAAGATATAAGTTAAAGTTTTCATATTCTGAGATATTCCTGAAAGATTTAAAGGAAGTAAAATGATAGAAATTTTCAGCGTCAGCCCTTGATATACACTGTACTAAAGAAAAAGATTAAAAATAAAAAAGATTTAAAATAAAATCCTTATTCCCCCATAGAATATGAACATAGTTTTTCAACAGGTGTATTTCACTTTCCCAAGAAGGAAAAAAAAGACGAACTAAACAACCTTTTTTAAAAACTATTTTAACTGAACACTGTTTCATTCCATTTATGTAGATAGTTAAACCCGTTAAACAGTTAACTTGTTTACGGTGTGATGAACTATTCTTGGATTATCTGTACTTACCCGATTTTTAGAGCACATCCGTGCAAGAATTAACACAGATAATTTATAGTTCAGAGTGTTTAGTTCAAGCTAAAATGCAATTTGTAACACTGGGATTATTACCAATTGAAAAATTAGGACTGAAGTAAATTTTCAAATTACAAAATTAGTGGATAAATGCACGCTTTGAGGATTTACTCGGAAAGTTTGAAATGTTCATGTTTCAGCGTTCTAGGGAAACTGTAGCATCTGTTACTGAATCTATCAAAAGCAAACAAAAGCAAGAATTACTTCTCCTTACACTTTATATTTATGAATATTCATGTTAAATAATGTAAAAAATAAATGAATAAATAAATAAATAAAAAACATTTTTAGTGTCACCAACGTAAAGTTTAAAATTAAAATTTTATTACTTTATAAGATACTAGCTGAAAACCCGCACTTCAAAACGGAGTACATTCAAATTATATACAACGGTCAATGTATGCAATTAATGCCAAAAGAATAAATAAATAAATATATATATATATATATATATATATATATATATATATATATATATATATATTTATTTATTTATAATAAATACCACGATCAATATATACAATTGATGTAGAAAAGAATATATATATTTATAAAAAAATCGTAAGGGATATTTTTATAGACAAAATAATGTCCAATCGTCTGCCGCTTTAGCAAGAAAAAAAATATTTTTTTGTCTATTTAGTTGTTGTGCACGACACGATAAATTTATTTAAAGTACCAGAAACATAAATCACGTGATCAGCATTTAATAAATTAAATTCTAAAAATGAATATTTAAAAATTCACCAAAAATCAGGAAATGGAGGTAAAGATTCGCAAAAGATTTCATTTTAAAGGAATTTTTAGGATCTTTCTCGTGATATAAATTTTAGAACCCTCAAATTATTATTTTAAATGCAAACTTAAAAAAAGTTACAAAAACAGCTTAAAAATTTAATTAAAAAAAATCTAAGAAGAATTTTTGAAAAATCTTTCTTACTGCACCCCTACACTATAAGAAGAATCGCCATGCAAAATTTCAGCCCTTTAGGTTCAACGGTTTGGTCTGTGCGTTGTATGCCAGTCAGTCAGTGAGTCAGTTACGGAACTGTTTTATATATGAGGCGGTGAAAAGCAAAGTGGTGCAAGTCAGAAAGTCAAGTGGTGTAAGTCAAGAGAGTTTAACTGCAAAAACTACAAAAAATTCCACCATAAATTGAACAAATTATAATTCATAACAGTTATAACAACATTGCAAATAATAACTATTTACAATTCCACTATAAATTGAACATGGAGATTACATATTTGCCCCCAAATGAAAAAAGTTGAAAATGTGACTTACACCACTTTGCCTTTCAACGCCTCATATATAGACAAGCTGAAAACCCGCACTTCGCTACGGAGTACATTCAAATTAAATACAACGGTCAATGTATGCAATTAATGCCAAAAAAATAAATATATATATGCATTTATAATAAATGCGACGGTCAATGTATACAATTCATGAAAAAAAAATATATAAAAAAAAAATCGTAAGGGATATTTATTTTTTTTTGGATAATATCCAATCGTCTGTTGCATTAGAAAGAAAAATATTTTTTTTGTCTATTTAGTTGTTACGCACATGACGATAAATTTATTTAAATTACCAGAAAAAGTAATCACGTGATCGGCATTTAATAAATTAAATTCTAAAAATGAATCTTTAAAAATTCACCAAAAATCAGAAAATCAAGGTAAAGGTTCGAAAAAGATATATTTTTAAAGCAATTTTTATGCTCTTTCTTGTGATATAAATTTTATAATCCTCAATTTATTATTTTAAATGTAAATATTAAAAAAAGTTACAAAAGCAGCTTAAAAATTTAATTTTAAAAACCTAAGAAGAATTTTTCAAAAATCTTTCTTAGTGCATCCCTACACCATAAGAAGAATCGCCATGCAAAATTTCAGCCCTCTAGGTCCAGCGGTTTGGTCTGTGCGTTGTATGTCAGTCAGTCAGTCAGTCAGTCAGTGAGTCAGTTACGGAACTGTTTTATATATAGAGAGACTAGCTGAAAACCCGCACTTCGCTACGGAGTACATTCAAATTAAATACAACGGTCAATGTATGCAATTAATGTAAAAAAATGGAACTGTTTTATATATATAGATATTTGAAATAGTGATTTATAAATTGTTCAGTTTTCATAGATATGAATTTCTTCTCGAGTAAGAAATGCCGTATTAAAAACAGACTTTGTTACAGAGAAGCATTGATATATTTTTTTCTTTTTTAATCGTTCTTTTGATCGCTCTTTTGTAACTTCAAGATTATCTTCCTTGATTGCCATATTTTCCTATTTTCGCTTTATTGTCTTACGAGTACATTTCAGTGCATGCAATTTTTAAAAACACACATATTTAAATCAATTTAGCCAAAAATCATTCTAGTATCAATCTAAATTAAAATTACATAAATACTCTACAACACGCAATATATTCTTCCATATACTTAGCTGTGGGTACACATACTGGAAGCGACATAAAAACAGCGGAAAATGTAAGAAAATATAAAATCAAATAGCAGAAGCAAATAAGAGCAGTACAACAGCGCCACCTAGTTGTGAAAACTTGGACTTCATTCAAAACTCCCCAGAGAAAATCCCTCTTTCCCCTCAAAAGAAGTTAAACACAAACTGTATAACAAGATTTCAGTCTCACCCTTATCCTCCGATTCTGATTATTTCGTCTCTATTGCTTCGTTATATCTTGAATGAAGTATGCGTTTAGCTTTACCAAACGGCCACTAAGTGAAAGTATTACGAATTAATTTATGATTTAACCATCTCAGTTTATAATTTCCCGCAACAGAATCCTATTTTCCGATATTTTAATCGAGAAGTCATATCGAAATGAAGTTATACATATTTATAGTATGCTGGCGGGACTTTTCGGAAGCCATGGCGAAATAATTGGAGAGCTGACTAAATCCAAGGGCGTTATGAAGATGATCGCAAAAGAATCAATATGAAGAATTCTAAATAACAGGCATTGCCTGTTATTTAGCGTATTTTGAAAATACGCAATATCTTTAATCTGAAATTTCTAATAGAGAAGTTTCCCCGTTGTGCTCTGTTTGTCTTGTTTACTACTTAAACCTATTTTACAGAATATATATCATTTTCATGCATAAAATTATACCACAATAATTTGCCAAGATGTTTTATATATAAAATTTTGGAAAAAAATTAAGTTGGTGTACACCAGATTTTAAGTCAGGACGAAAGATTACAGTAGGAAATACATAGTACCACCAAATAGTGGAAACAAGTTCTTCGGCAACTTGTTGAGTCCTAAATGAATAGTGCTTTCTCTTTTTCCTTTTTCTTTAAATTATTTATTAATTAATTTTATTATTTTTTTTGAGTTTATGTGTGTTTATTTGCACACTGGAAAAATTGCAAAATATCTTAATGAAAAATATCATCAAACATTGTTAAAAACTTATTGTCAATGAAGTTAAAAAAAAAAAAAAGTTTTACGACATTAATTTGTAAATCTAAAAGAATCTCCAGATTACCTATTTTTATCATTTCTTTCTTAAGAGTAAAAATATTACATTTGACATATTAAACAGAATGCACTCACATTTAAATTTTAGCATTATGTGTGTTTTAACTACAATGTTACTTTGGAAAAAAATCATTTAGTTAGTTGTTTTGAAACGTTTAAGGACTATTATCACAATGACGTAGCCAAAAAAAAAAAACCATCGGGCTGGGTTGGTTTATAAATTCACCAAGAATAGTGCAATGATGACAATATATGAAAGAGTCAAAATTTAAGAGTTTGTGGAAGGGCGGTGGGGTAGCTTAACCTCCGGGCCTCTACTGCTGTGTTTCTGGAAAAGCATAACGTTCACAAATTATTTTTGTATATTATACTAAATAATTTAATATTATACTAAATGATTCACTGGCAAAAAAGGGACTGCAGTATATCCTGGACAGTGCTCTATTCCTCTTGACTCCTTTAGGAGAATTATACGGTACAGGATTTTGTCATCGTATATTAGTGAATTCTCAATAAATTTCAAGGGAAAAGTCTGGGAGACTAGTGGGGATGGCTAGAAAAAGTTTAATAAAAAAACACGCAATGTGGCTGTGGCTAATTTTAGATTAAGAACCGGGCATGGCTGCCTGGACGAACACTTGGCAAAAACTCGAGCATATGCACTTTATGCAAGACTGGTAAAATTAATAAATCCCATCTACTTGTCTGCTCTGGACTAAACTCCAACTTACAACAGAACGGTGACTTGAGTACTCTTCTTTTGGAGGGCCAGAGAACTCATGTCCTGACCACACGGTCTTCAAGCATTTCGCTTCTATCCTTTAATTTTTTTATCTTTGAACTCTAATTTGTTTTTAACTGTGTTTCGGGCCTATTTTGGTCGTTCCTCTTGAAATGTTTTTGAGTTTTCTGTCTGTTTTGGTGGGTGGTTAGATTTGTAGGGATTAAGTTCCAAGTTGTCATATGAAAAACAACAACATATTATACTAAATGTCGAATCTAAAGCAGAAATCAGGCAACAGGTTTATAGAATTAAGAAACAGTCAAGCAAATAATAAATAGACAATGAAACAAAATGCATTAATTACCAACTAAACGGCCAATCACAGTCTACGTCCTACATGGAAGAAATGTCTCGTGCTATCAGTGTCGACCGGCTTTTTGTCCCACTTAATGAAAGCGTAATCTTACGCGATGCATCATTCCCTGTCGATAAGAAAAAGAAGCCTTTGATCCACTGTCTAACGACAGAATGTGTAAAACAAGAGTTGCAGACGAATGGCTGAAGCCTAAACTATCCTCTTCCGGTAATAGGCTGATTTCTATATTCGCCGCACTTTTACGTTTCCTCCGTCACATATGAATGGAGACGTAAACAAAACTCTATTTCGGGAATCTCTATCTGTCCGGTATTTTTACCCACTAAAAGCAGACTGGATTTACACGATATGGAGCAGTTTTCCCAGTGAGATGAGTTCTGAATGGAAAACAGGCAAGTCCACCACGGTTGGATTGTATGCCTTGAATCAAAAACTCTTTCATGCAATTTTTTCTTCTTTTAGTATTCATTCTTGAAAATATCTTTTCAGGAGGGGAATTCAAAAAATGAGAATTTCGTACAGTACTGGGAAAATCTAGTCTGTAGAATGCCGGCCCAGAGTTTAGAAGATTAGATTCGAACAGTTTTGAAGCATATAAAATAATTCATAGTGGGAAAATTCCGTTGCGTCAGGAAAAATAAATAACTATGAAGTAATACCCCCACTATTGGACTAACCGCAGAAACGAATTCCTCGCACATAAGGGCGTGCAAAAATTATCCAGCAGAAATACAATCGCAACAATGCAGTTCAAACTCCTGTTTTGCGGACACCTGCAGATACGGACGAAGACATCATTTTCATTACTCAATACTTTAGAAAGGGACTCCTGTAAGGACAATATTTGAACTTGCAAGATAATGAAATCCCCCCTCACAAGAAAGCCAGGTGATGGCCGAATAGCTACGGCGCTTCAGATCCTATGTGTTCGAGTCCCACCGTTGTTATGGATGTTTGTAGCCGTTCGGTATCAGCTTTAGACTGTAGGTCCCGGTCAAATTAGCCCTCGTGGAGCAAAAAATTGAGGTTTGGTTTGAAGCCGTAGAGCTCCAAACCAAATCCTCTCACACACAAAAAAAAAATCAACTCTACATCTCTACCCAGTAATTCGTAATTCATAAAGATTACGGCAACAACGGTTCTCACCTATACGCCCTGTTCAAATTGAAACTCTTTCCAGTAAAAAAAACTATAACTAAATATAAAAATATAAGGTTTTACTATAGGAGAGGTTTAACTATAGTAGCTATTGGTAAAATCCATTGGTAAAATCCATCGCTGCTGTTTTAGCTACGTAGAATCCAGTATAATACAGTGATAGGGAATTTCGATAATTTACGTTGACGAAAGGCGCAAACTTGGCGCGAAAGTTCGGGATCACGGTTGGGATTATGGAAGAGTGGAATCTCAACGTCCGTGATGTGGCGCTCTGAAGGTGAAGGATGGAGGTGTTAAACTATGCTAGAAAAAAAAAATTCTGCTACGGAGCAAGAAATACGGGACGAGATGGAAGTCAAAATCGAAACTTCCAATTACTTTGAAGCTTTCAAGGCGTTACATGATTGAAGCATTTACAAACACGACAATGCTAAACTATCAGATTTATCATAACTGCTAGAAATACATTTCAAAGACTAAAATACAACCAAACGTTAGGGAGAATAATTTTAAATTTCAATAAAGTTTATAGCATTGTGCGTGCAAACGCTCCATATCTCAGTAAGCATACACATTTTTAAAAATAGCATTTAAATTTTATTATTAAAAACCTTTAAATACCATTACTTAAATTTAATAATTAAAAACCTAACAACTCAAATATTTAATCAAGCTTTTTTCTTACGGTAAAATTTTTATGTTTCTTCAGGATTTCACACGGATCTCAATCCGGAAGGCTTCAGTCGGGCCCTGTCAGGTGCAATGTAGTATAATTAATAAAATATAGGCACATGTCAATATACTATGTCTATAGCCTCAATTTGAAAAGATAGAAATTTAAAAAGTGATGCCAACCTCACTGCAGAGAGACACCGGTTCAAACAACGGTCCAAACTAATGGTCCTTATAATCTCATATGTAGGAATTTTCCACAATTTAGATTTTGAATATTTTATTTGAGGCAGTTTTATTATGTTGTAACTTATTATACACTAAAACACAAAATAATTTTGTCGGCTAATTTGCCAGTCGTATCGCATTTCTGGAACTTAATTTTCCTTCCCAACTTCGAGGAAGAACTGCAACAGTAATTCCCTCATCTTCCGCCCTCTCTCCCGCGAAGCAAAGCTCATTTGCAAAGAAGGTCCCACCCCCACCACCAACCCCCCGGTAAGTGTTACCCGTCATTAAGAACCAGAAACGATTATAGGCATCCACCGAAATTTCAATCGATTGCTCCCAAATCTGTAACTCTTTGCATACTCCAAAGACCGATTAAAATTATCACCACGTTGCAGGCGCTATCGATTGAAGGCCCCGGAACACACTCGCACAAAGAACACTGACAACTGACGCATTAACTCCTCGTCATCTTTTGCCGGCATTTCGGGCGAGGAACAACACACACAGAAAAAAAAATTGCTTACACAAAAGCGCACAAACCTCGATGCACAAAAGAACCAGCTTTTCCCATGGCAAGAGAACCAGCGTCCTGACAAAGACTAATCCAGTATCATTAATTTCTTCCCTTTTCGTAATGACCGTGCGCGGTCTTAGGCAGTCACGTGACTCTGCCCGCCCCCCTCCCTCGTTTCGGGGCGAGGGCTTTGGGCCCGTTTGTCAGTTTTGCGAGCGGCCCCCCTTGCTCCTAACGAGTCCCTGCTTTTAATCACTGATAACAGCGTCCGGTCACAGCGAGCTGGAGGTGTTATCTGGCATCATGGCGGCGTCACTCTCCTGATATCTCGCGCCCCTAATGACCAAGTATTCTTGACTGAAAGGATGGACATCTGAGAGGGTATTTAATATTAAACGTTGCAGCTAATAAATGTACTACACCAGTCAGATACATATCTGCGACTGGAGGGTGCCGAAATTAATAACTAGAATGGCGCAAACTGGATAACAACCGCGCGCGTTTAAATTTATACACGCGAATTGTGCATGTCTGATTTAGCGTGCATGTCGACTGCACGAGAGTGTATGCCGTGTGGGTTGCAAATAAAATTGAGGATTCAAATCAGCATCATCGATGAGGGAAAGGGGATGCCTGATATACTCCTTTACAATACTCTATTAATATTCATTTTAGACAAATATTATGACACCGCTTTCTCCATATCACAAATTCGGCCCGTGAGAAATAGATCTCGAAAATTGAGAGTTCCACACCTTTCCGATATAGTTTCGTTTGTAGAATACAAACTTCGAGGGTAGGATATGTATGTTCCGATGGCAGTTGTTCGTCACAGAGGCCTTCAGCAATTGGAAAGAAATATAATAGACAGCTATATTCGAGACATTTGGCTAATATTTAATGCAAAAAAAATTCCACATATTCATATTGTCTCTAATGTCCCTTGGCTGGAAGTTCCAGGCCAGGTCCATATAGGCATTGGACTGACGTGTGCGGCTCCGCTTTATACATAACACCACAAGGGTCGGAGTCCGTCTTAGCAAGTTACCACCTAAATTTTGACCGAACACCCCCAGGGGCGACAACGGGCTGATCGTAACCCTCTCCCCACCCTCTCTGACCTCAGTACATACTCATAAAAATGATAAACAACAATAATTATAAATGCGCAAAAAAGAGGGGCATATGCGAGGAATGGAGTTCAACAAATGAAAGTTCCTCACTTCAACGTAGTTTATTTAGTAGAATACTGGCCTTTTTATGTAAAAGACCAGATTTCGAATTCTGGCTGACAGCGGTTTTATGGTTACATAGCAAAATATTTACCACCATACCTGGAATAAAACGTCCGAAATATAAATGCATTAAAAGTTAATCAATTGTTTTCCACTACAATTAGCTGAAAGCTTTTTAGTGCTTCAACATGCAGTCCATTTATTCTAATAGAAGGGAGACTTTCTTGCGATCTTCTCAGCAGAACTTCCTCTTTCGTTATAAAGAACTCTTTTGAACTTTAATGAAACTGCATAGCAGCACTTAATTTAATAAAACTCGGAGAATGCATCCAAACATAATCCTTATTAAACCACACAGTGAGCCAAGGAGGGGTCTTTTTTTCCTGTCTTAGCTAACTGCATAGACGTTCTTCTACTCTGCCCCTGAGGAAGAACGCCGAATTTGCTTTTGAAATTAGCGAATAGAGATTAGTTCCCAGTTACCTAGAACGTATATTTTAAGGGATTTTTATTGATATTAATTTCATTTCCAGCTAACATTTTGCTCCACGGAAATGCAACCGCAATCTTTTCCCAGCCGTTGTTTTCGATTCGCGATTATAAGTGCACCGTGGCAACACATGCGCAATATTATATAGCCTCGACAACAACGCGACCGTCACACGGAAACGGCTAATTTCGAGTGAGAGATAAAGCGGCAAGGCATTCTTGTTTCTTTTTCGGCAACGGGGCGATAAAAGGGAGAGCAGAATGTGTCGGGGCTGTCTTGAAGCTGCAAGATAAGGGTATTAAGCCCCTCGTAAATTACAAGGTTAGCGGGTGACACGGGCGTAAAAATTTCACATAATGGGCATGTCGATGAGGTGTCCCAGAAACAAAAGAGGGGCCGAAAATTAAGTGTCGTCACAGAGGGTCCCAGATAAAAGGAAGCCCGTTTTAATCCGTGTTATTCTCGCCTAATAACGCCAATCCGACGAGCTGTGTCGCCAAGTACGCGTGGAGATAACGTATTAAGTTCTTTTATAAGACAGCGGTATTAGTTTCTGTTGGGAAGCACGGCATGAGGGGGATGATCCGGTTTTATCGAGATTCAATTTTTGAAAAAGATGTCAATAAAGAAGTGGAAGCATATACCTTTTGTTCTCTGTGTTGTAGTGGAGGAAGAGGAGTGAACTATTAAGTGTAATAATGCCTCTGTTGCATAAGGATAACAGAAAAGTATTCAGGAAGGATGGAGTTAAGCGATGAAAGAGTTTGGCGCTATAACGCTTTGCAGACTGAGCCAACGAATTCTCGTTGATTGTGAATAGATTAACCACTGTAACAGGAATGAAGTTTAATAAATAAATTTGAAGTATAAACATATATTATCTCACATTATATAACTATAATCTGATACTAATTTAAAGATAAAATTGAGCATATATATATATATATATATATATATATATATATATATATAAACAGATAGTAATAGAGAAAGATACATATCGTTTAGTTAACATTTTATTTTTCGGGGGGGGGGGTGTTATTTTGCAGTAATCCTACCTAAAATAAACTTCAAAAGATTATTTTAAAATATATTTTCTCCCTAGACCTATCTCTCTTTCTTTTTCTCTTCCATTCCATAACGAATTTACAAATATGTTACACCTCAATTGGAATCTGAAAGTGCACGTTCGTAAAACGAGATATACATACATATTATAACACTAATTATCGTGGGAAGCATTTTGTTTTGTATAGAAATTTCTACTCAAACAATCTCTTAAAGACTTAATAATAAATCGAAAAAAAATTTACATACTTATTTTATCTCCTATTTGTTTATACAATTCATTATAATTATAATGAAATTATTTAAAAGGACATTAGAGAGAGTGTTAGACTTGTATGGTGTTCCAGTAAAAAGAAGTCAATGAATTCGTAGTGTGGATGAACTATTTTCGCAATAGAGAAGTGCCTAGCGCATTAGAAGTTACATTAGAGGGATACATAGATAAAGTAAAATCAAGGAACAGATCTAGTTTCTTCCTCGTTCTGGGCTTCTCAACATAGAAGATATATGACAAGTACTGCTGAGGCGACAAAATTCCAAGAGCAGAATGTCTAAATTTTCACTCGTAACTAACATTACCAGCCAATTCAGACCATAACGGAAAGATTCAAGAATATTCCTTAACCTGCGGTTAAAAGTTTAGATAACTTAAAGATGATCCCTTTTTACAGCGTGTGTTTGATGCCGATAAGAGTAGATACACGAGTAACTGCTAAACAAGACATGATAAAGATTTGACGGCGTCCACTTATCTTGAAATACTGTTTTTCAGCACCTATACATAACTGGTTTTATAATTTGCACTCGAAAATCTGTAACCATGCTAAAATTTTTAATAACTATAAACGCTCAAAGAAATGTGAGTAATATATTAGTCCATAAGCATGCAGTGTTTCTTGTAAACTTTTGCAATTATCCATGTATAACAAAATAGTCAATAAACAAAGAACCACGGCAGAAGAAATCAGTTCAAAAGCAATAAACGCGGCACTACTTGCGAAAAAAGTCGAACGGGCATAGCTCCAATATAAAATAGCATTAAGGGAAATAAGTTTTAATTTACAAAATTTAATATATATATATATATATATATATATATATATATATATATATATATATATATATATATATATATATATATATATATATATATATATATATAAATATATAAATATATATATATATATATATATATATATATATATATATATATGTATATATATATTTATTTATTTATTTATTTATTTATTAGGCCAAGAAGTGCCTAAGTCAGTTTTTTCCAAGATGATTTTGTTTTTTATATCTCTTTAAAAAATATTAGTTTCAATGTAAGAATTACCCTATAGTCTGTACAATGGTTTGAAAAACACTTTTAAAGCATTGGACAGACTAAGGTACTTCTCGTACCAAGCCACACACATATATATATATATATATATATATATATATATATATATATATATATATATATCTTATTAATAAAAGAGAATGTTTGAGTGCGTGCGCGCGCGTGTGTGTGTGTATGCGGCCCCCAGACGAATCTGTGAAACTTACAGCCGTGAAATTTGGCACACAGGTAGTGCAGATTATGGGAAGGTGCACCTCGAAGCCCGAATTTTAAATTTTATAATAGAAATTTTTTTATTTTATGTTTTGTGCGATATTTTATGATTTTTTAACTTCAGATTACGATATCTCGGCAAAAAATTATCGTAGAATTTTGATCTTTTTACAGTCTAAGACTACAGACATTTCTCCTTCAAACAAGGCCTCATTTGTTTTAAAATAATTTAAAACAGACTAATATTTTCATCAAAATATTAAACCCACTTTTTCGAGAAGTTTACGCAATTTTGAACATCTACGATCGATCCTCTTCGTGTTTTAATCTTACAAAGAAAATATTTACATCATCTGGAAGATGAAAGCTTTCTCATTCATCTTAACCTCATTTCAAGTCTCTATCTTAAAATTTCGATTTTTAATTGAATTTTAAAGAACGATACGTCAACACAAATTTCCTTAGTGGTCTTTCAAATGCGGTTTGGAAGAAGAACCATTTTTTCACCCATAGGCGGGGAGGGGGAAAGTCTCGAAGAAAGAATTTTTCGCCCATTCGTGGAGGGTTGGACGGAACGAAATTTCTCGCCGGGGAGGGGGAGAATTTTTCTTCTGGCTGCGACTGTTTGCAGGACGTGGGATAGCCACAAAATTTAGATACCTTGATTAGTTGTTTTTTAGTGTTTCCATTCTCTGACAATGATTGCTGAAGGGAGGGGGTCCCTAAACCGACCGGCTAGAAGGGCGAAGCCCGTGTCATGGGTTATGTCACAGTATAAATAACATAGAAAATGTCAATTTTTTCTATGTTATTTATTCTATGTTAATTTTTAAATTGATTAACAAACATTCTTAACAAACATTCTTAAAACCGCGGGCAACGCCATCTGTAATTAGGAATACCTCCAGCTTTTCCTTTCTTACAGAACAAAACTCATTTCGGAAGTTTCATTGAAGGTAAAACGAGCAATTTCTGTTGTGGCATCTAAAAAGGTATTTTAAGTAAACAATTAAACTTTGAAGCGTATTCCCATCTTTAACATTACAGTAATAAGCATTACATCTTATTAATAAAGGCGAATGTTTGCGCGCGTGTGTGTGTGTGGGTGGCCCCCAGGCGAATCTGTGAAACTTACAGCCGTGAAATTTGGCACACGGGTAGTGCAAACTATGGGAAAGTGCACCTCGAAGCCCGAATTTTAAATTTTATTCTAGAAATTTTTTTATTTTATGTTTTGTGGGATATTTTATGTTTTTTTAACTTCAGATTACGATATCTCGGCAAAAAATGATCGTAGAATTTTGATCTTTTTACAATCTAAGACTACAGATATTTCTCCTTCAAACAAGACCTCATTTGTTTAAAAATAATTTAAAACAGACTAATATTTTCATCAAAATATTAAACCCACTTTTTCGAGAAATTTACGCATTTGCGGATCTACGGTCGATGCTCTTCGTGTTTTTATCTTACAAAGAAAATATTTACATCATCTGGAAGATGAAAGCTTTTTCATTCATATAAACCTCATTTCAAGTCTCTATCTTAAAATTTCCATTTTTAATTGAATTTTAAAGAACGATACTTCAACACAAATTTTATACGCGGTACTCTAGGCGTTGGAATCAATCATTCATAAGAACTGTGCATGCGCTCAAGGAAACGTTTTATTTATTTTTGCCGGTGTTCACTTTTTCTGTATTCTGTCAATTTTTGTTTAATTTAGTTACATTTTTGCATATTCTTTCTTTTTAAGCTTCTGTCTGAAACTCTGGAATATTTTTTATTATCATTCTAATACTTCGAAACTTAACAATGTGTACCAGGGGTGTTTTAAAAGAACTGTTAATTATGTTTGTGTTTAGCTTTGAGAAAAAATAATTTTGTAAAGGTTTTTTTTGGTCTTTTATGCTAAAATAGCACTTAAAAATAAAAATAAAAATAAAAAAAAACTTACCTGTAAATAGCTTACCTTTTTTATAAATTGATCAATTTGAAGTAATTTTTAATGAAATTTAGCTAAAACACCTATCATTCTGTACAAAATCCTAAAGCTAATATTTTAAACTAATTTTAGCTTTTGATTGTGGAAATTTTTGATGTTAAAACATGTTAGCAATGTATTACATATGCATTATTTTGTACGTCAAATATAGTTGCACATTAATTTTATAGAAATTTGTGGTATGACTTTTTTAAGTAGCATGATTTATTTTTTCTCGATGATATCTTTTTCTTAATTATCATATTTTGAGAACATAACTTTTTTAAATTAAAAAAAAAAACACAAATAACAGTTTAGGTTAACAAGATTTATTGTCCAGAATTATATTTCACATGATTGGACAAGCCACAGGTCAAGAAGTGTTGAAATTAATGGAGGTAAGGTTAATTCTTTTTACACGCAGTAATTTTTTCATGTCCTGATAAGTGATTCATAAATTAGAATCGATAGCTGATTTATACCTCATTTATATTTTTAGAATTTAACTTCTTACTTCTGTTTTAACTTTCCTTTCTATTTTACCATCATGTTTTGTTTTACTATTATTGAAGTGTGTAAAATGTTTTTCATTGCTTACGACGATTTAAAAAAAAATTTTGTATTATTGGCCTGAGCATATCTGGCCGCAGCCTGTACTTTTTATTCATACTGTGTTATTTATACTGTTATTTTTTTCTACGTTATTTATACTGTATTTAGTCTTTAAATTGATTTGGTATTGTTTACTTTTCAGCTTTTTCCGAATAATTTTCCGAATCTTTACCCCGGAAAGAGAAGCGAGACTGGAAGAATCAGACAACAGCAGCAAAGAATAGTTGGACAAAAAACCACAGGATCGTCATGATTTGTTAGCAAGAGTGTTTCATCAAAAACAAAAATCCCTTATGAGTCTCATCACTAAGGCAAAGATTTTTGGAGAAGTTAGGTGTCATATGTACACCATAATTGCAATTCTTGGCTGATTTAAACTCTGTAGTGGATTACATGGTTAACTGGAGTTACTCATTTTGTTCCATTTTAAAGGAATTACGCTGTGGTTCATATGGGAATGGCGTTTAGAAACATACGGCATATGAGGCAGATATTACAGATCAAATAATAGCCAAAGATGACACCACTTCAGTCAGTTGACCGACATAATTGCAATTCTTGGCTGATTTAAACTCTGTATTCTCACATTTTGATGCCTCTGTAGTAGTAGTGGATTACATGGTTAACTGGAGTTACTCATTTTGTTCCATTTTAAAGGAATTAGGCTGTGGTTCATATGGGAATGGCGTTTAGAAATATACGGCATATGAGGCACATATTACAGATCAAATAATAGCCAAAGATGACACCACTTCAGTCAGTTGTCACAAAACAACTGTCTCGTCCACGTGTTGCAGAAGCCTCCTCTACACGATTTCTTCATTCGGGAATGGCGTTTAGAAACATACGGCATATGAGGCAGATATTGCGGATCAAAGAATAGCCAAAGATAGCAAGTGTCTATAGACAATGCGTAGATTGTCCCGTATTGCCCTCTACTAACCACAATTTTCAATGCCCATATAAACGTAGAGTACTGTAATTCAGTTTTATAGTGTTGCGTGTGAGTGGAACACTGGTGTGTGGTTTTAGCTTTTACTGGAAATTAGCATATCATTAGCTTCCAAAACAGTAATCGTTTGGAAAGCTTTTATTTATATACACAACTTACTACCATAATACTCTTAAAATTTATATTTTAACACATTTCGGTTACTTCTGTTGTTTGTAAACACACGATCTTCATTGCCATGCTCATTTCAGAAATTTCTCATTCAGATGATGCTCATTTAATGCGTGCTTTCAAAAGTGAAATATACCATGTTCTGTAAATGCCCCGAAAATATTTCTATACTGGAGATGTAGACAGATTAAAGAATTTCAGTAAACTTTTGAGTAATTTATACATTTGTGTGTGTTTAATTATTTAAATTAATAGATTTATATTTTTTAAACGTTTTATTCCTGCATTCTTTTAGGGGTTTATAGTGTTGCGTGTAAGTGGAACACTGGTGTGTGGTTTTCAAGTGATTTTAGCTTTTACTGGAAATTAGCAGAACATTAGCTTCCAAAACAGTAATCGTTTGGAAAGTTTTGAATTTAATTTATTAAATGCTGATCATGAGATTTCTTTTCTTTTTGTGATACTTTAAATTAATTTTGCGTCACGTGCATAACAACGAAATTAATTGAGAAAGAAAATATTAAAATACAGTAAAGGATAAAATTTAACCACTAGACTAATTGAGATGGAAATTTTTAAAAAATTAGTTCAAATTAGTATGTTTTATGTATATTAAATCAAATCTACATATAAAACTGTAATTTCCTCTCAAAATATGCTTCGCCATGACGATAAATAAGTCCCAAGGCCAAACTTTAAAATATGCTGGGGTACATTTACGAGAAAATTGTTTCTCCCACGGTCAGTTTTACGTAGCTTGCTCACGCGTAAGTTCGCGGACGAGCCTGGTAATGTTAGTTCCGCCCAATGAAGAAACAAAATATATTGTTTATAAGAAAATCCTCTAAAAAGCAATTTCATTACTTTTTTATTGTAATTATCCTAAAATGTACCCCGTAGCGAAGCACGGGTATTCAGCTAATAAATAAATATATATATATATATATATATATGTGTGTGTGTGTGTGTGTGTGTGTGTGTGTGAACTTTATGTCAAACTCCGTATCCTCACAGCCTGTCAATACCATTACACACATTCACACGCAAACACACGATTATTAATAACTGATTAATAAAGCATTTAATAAGCCTTTCTTTCTTCAGTATAATTGAAATCCTCCTCTGCCATTTTCTGCTTTGGCATCAATTAGACCACACTCCCTTAAGAGCTCTATCCCTTTCAGCATCGTAATCCGCAATGTACAATAAACGTTTATTAACCTCTGCTTGACAATCGCATCGTTTAATAAGAGGATTTTAGAACAAAAAGCAATACGATTCTTGCCGGAGACGAGGCATTCTATCTTTCAGCATCGATCCTGCCAAGCAACAACTCGTCTGGAGGCAATCATTAGCTGTTCATCGTTACAAGAGTTGATGAAAAGGCGATTAGACGAAGAGGGTCTTCGTTTAATAGCTTGTGGTAACAAAGCCCCTATCTCCATCCTCCCACTCTCGTACGAACGTCTGCTAACAAGTACGTTTAGACTCGAGGAGGATGCGTTCGCTATGTCTGCATTTTTAGATGCGTTTCTGCAGAAGGAGAAAGAGTGTGGCTGATTTTTGCCATGTTTCTTCGATGTGAGAGTTTAGATAAACAGCATATCTTTTCCAGAACTGTTTCACTCGCTCACATGTATGCAAAATATTATTAATGAGAGTTATTTCAGAGATGAAATAAAAACAAAAGTAGAAGCAAGAACTGTTCTGGGAAAGGGGTGAAATGTAAAAAATTTTAAATAAACAGAAATAAAGACGTGTTTTTGCTCTAAAGTATTCACTATACTTTAGGGGCATTAGTTAACACGTGAAAAACAGAACAACAGCAGCAAAAGAGTTTCTTTTAAAATAAATTTATAAAGAAAATTAAATTACATACATATGTTCAGTATTTATAAAAAGAAAAAAAATATGTTAGAACAAACGTTTCTAAAAAAGGAAAAAAGATTGTTGGGTAACCCTTTGATGTACCAAAACAACGAAACTATAAAAAATAAAACTGCAATGTTTTTACCTTGCTAAATATAATTCTCACATCAATACTGAATATATATAATTATATTTCTGCAATATTTGTTCTATAGGCGCACGAAAAGCGAATGTGTTCGATGATAGATTCTTGTCGTCTATGAGACGTCAATATTTACAATGACTTTGTAAACAAATGAGGTATCCCAGGCGTCTTTGTATGTCAAGGGGTTAAATTGAAGCAATATACATTTTAATGATAATTTTAGAAACCGGGCATTGATCTAGACATAGGTAATTAAAACCTTTCAGAGAATATATAAATATATACCTTACATTTTAACAAAAAAAGCCCGTAATATGTAAAATATCAGGACCACAAGCACAATGGAATGAAATAGGATGTTTTAAATAAGGCAGTAATAACCCTAGAATAAATATCATATTCATACATGACTCGCATACGGGTTCAAAGAAACAAGAAAGGAATGCCTCAGATACACTATACAAAGAACAAATCATGAAAATTGTTTGAAGTATATAGAAGTAAATACTATAGAGAGGTAGGGTATCCCATGAATAGAAAATATTTCCTTTAAATATCATGCTTCTATGTCAATAGTTTGAAGGAAAGGGAAGGAATTCAATGGGGTTCAATTTTTGTTTTTATATAAGGCACTCTATTAGTTTTGGCCAAAAGATGTTTATTTTCAATTCAGTACAACCTATTTAAAGCATTACTTAAAAAAATGTTCGAAACCCGTTAATTTACATTTCCGTTGGTTTCATTTTCTTTTCAGTCGTAAATACTAGTGAATATCATGGAAAGAAAAAAAAAACTCAGTCGAATAAAAGCTCTGTTGAAATTCAGTCTAATAAATAAATCAGTCAAATTCTAATGGTAAAAAACAGTAGAAGGATGTATTGAGGTCTCAGACCAGTCTTCCAGATCCGAGAGAGCACTTTAAAAATTTGCAATCCCTACATTGTGAGAATTTCCCAGTGTTGTGAGGACTCTTCTACTGTTTTTTTACCATCCCCTTTATTCGGTTGAGACTTTTTGAGTTCCTTTTTCACATAATTCCCATTCCTCTTTTTGAGGCCAAAAACAAAGAATGTTGCCCAAACATAATTTTATTACTCTTTTATAATTTATCATTTTTTTAACAACGCTGGTTTTTTTGTTAGCCATATATAGTTACCATTTGTTTGCTGAATAATTAATCATCGTTCTCTCCATCAGATGGGAGCCAACATAACTATTTTCACAACGACCAAGAACTGTTAGTAGGACGGTAACAGGAATTTCATTCTTGGATACCTTACCTCATAAGATGCAAAAGGAAACGTAAGGGATAATTTCAGTTTCAAGGAAAAAAAACTTCAAATATATGTAAAAAGAATAAACTTGAGGTTATATAATATACCTCTCCATCGGGATATGTATAGAGCAATACAAACCCATATCAAGAAGAATTTCTTAATTCGAATTTTTAAACATGTTATTGAAATTCAGTTTGTTTCGCCTGAGGAGTATTTCAAATTCATAAAGTTTCACTGACAGAAAATGAATTCTGGAAAATTTGGAAATTAATTAAAATACGAATTTTAATATTTAGGGCATAAAGTTTAAAAGAAAGGAAAAAAAGCAAGCACTGTAATTTTCCATGTTTAAGAGTTTTTTTTAAAAATTATATATTTATTTTTTTTCCAATCTCGATTTTTAGTTTCCGTTGCCAGCTTTCTTTTATCGATTCCTCGCTTACATTTTACAGAAAAGCGCAGTGTACGCAGACATTCAGAAAGAAAGCTAATCGCGTGGAATTGAAATATGACCCCAGAAGGAAGCCAAAAACTAACAATTCCATTAGCTAAACTCATGGGACTCTGTGACTCGAATAAATAAGCATTTTCGCCAGCTCTCTTTTCTACATGCTACAGTTAGCAATAAACACATTAGCCTTCTTTTTATTATTTTTTTTGCCTTCCCCCTCCTTCATTATTTAATATATACTTCACGATAGTTCTCCGCGGCGAAACAACACTAAACCAATTTAAATTAGTGGTAATTAACAAGAAATGTTTAAATTTCGAGCCGATTCAGCGCAAAAATGGGCTCTAATGGCTCGTTATATTATGACTGAGAGCTCGGAACGTTCCGGATTTTAGGTCGGACTCGAGACGCTCTGGAGCGGAATTGACCTAAAAGCGGAAATTTAAAAAAAAAGTAAGGGGGGGGGGTACCCTATTTATAGAGCGACACAAAGAGTTTCAAGCAGAATACTGATTGCGATTAAGACATTACACAATCAATGCGTCGAAAATAAATTTATTTCAATACAGCAGGGGGAAAAACAAGCATTAGAGAGTGAGATATGCAAACAATGTTCATACGCAAATTAGATTGTTCGTAAAGGAAAAGAGGGGATGAAAAAAATTTACCAACTGATTAATTTCATACGTATGTATGTATACATATTCTAAAATTCAAACGTTGTTAGGAATTAGAAAGATATTCACTTATACACTACGCTGTATCGGTTTATATTAAATTCTATTTCTGTCAAATTTGAAAAACCTGGGCCATTTCAGTTTTGACATGTATGGTATAATCTATATATAATCTATATATATAGTCAGTCAGTTCCGTGACTGACTGACTGACAGACAACGCACAGACCAAATCGTTGGACCTAAAGGGCTGAAATTTTGCATGGCGATTCTTCTTATACTGTAGGGGTGCACTAAAAAAGATTTTTGAAAAATTCTTCTTAGATTTTTTTAAATTAAATTTTTAAGCTGTTTTAGTAACTTTTTTAAGTTTGCATATAAAATAATAATTTGAGGGTTATAAAATTTATATCACGAGAAAGATCATAAAAATTCCTTTAAATTGAAATCTTTTTCGAATCTTTACCTCCATTTTCTGATTTTTGGTGGATTTTTCATCGTTCTATAAGATCAATTTTTAGAATTTAATTTATTAAATGCTGATCACGTGGTTTCTTTTCTTTTAATTTTGCGTCACGTGCATAACAACGAAATAGACAAAAATATATGTATTTTTTTCTTGCTAATGCGGCAGACGATTGGAAATTATCCATAAAAATATTAAAATACAGTAAAAGATATGTTCCTCAAAACTGTACTATATTAACTGTACTATATTCTTTAGTATGTTCTATTATATTTAATTTGAATATTTCTACATTATTTTGTCTATAAAAATATCCCTTACGATTTTTTATAAATATATTTTTACATCAATTGAATACATTGATCGTCGTATTTATTATAAATATAATATACTAGCATTATTGCCCGGCGTTGCCCGGGTAGATATATAGACATAAAATATTTCATGCATTCCATCAAAAAAATACTGGGCTGCACTCCCGCTCTTCATGTTCATCTGGCCAGACAGAATGCGCTTAGCACGTTTCGACTGAAATGATATACAAACAATAAGAAAGAAAGAAACTTTGAGCCTGCGGACCTTCGTCTGATTTTATGGTCATTCCCAACCCTCTTTCTCCCGCGCATTGGAATTTGACCTCCCCCTCCCTCATCCTCAAACCACCCCTCTTAACGCAGCTGGTCGAGGGGAATCCACAGGGAGTAGACGCACCTCTATCGGGCACAAAAAACATTAAAAAATTAATTTTAAAAAACTAATTGAGCCCCAAATTTCGTTTTTCCTGATTTAAGTTTCTCGGGTCCAAAACATTAACTCTGCCGAATTTGGCCCCGGTGGGTGAAACAGTCTATGATTCTATAGCGGACAAACAAACAGACAAGCTCTTTTATATATATAGACACATGTTTTTGCCATCAATTGCATACATTGACTGTTGCATTTAATTTGAACGTACTCCGTAGCGAAATACCGGTTTTCAGCTAGTATCTACGTATATTCTCTATTAAATTCCTAAGATGTAAACAGATTTTAGAATGTAGGTAAATTTCAGTATAATTATGGAATATTTTTTGAAGATTACTTACATTAACAAAAATAAAAAAAGGAAGGGGGAATTATTAACAGCAAAACCGAGACAAAGTTCTGTGAACCAGAACAAGTATTTTGAATCAGTAGTTCTTTGAATCAGAAGTAGTAGTTTCAATTTTTTTTATAGCGCGAGCGCACACACTCACACACATATATATGGCGACCAATAATGGTTACGAGAAAAAGTGGCCATTTTGAGGGGGTGGCCGTCGAAAAGAGGTTTCTTTCATAACATTTGCTCTGGGAAGTCTTTAATCAGTTCCGAACAAAATGTGGCCGTTTAGAGAGTTTCACCTTATACACACACACACACACATACATACATATAAACTAAAACTAAACTCATGGCGCAACAGTCTGCTGTGGACCAAAGCCAGCGGAGCCCATCTTCGCTTTCTTGACCGTGGGCTTGGGGTGTCATATAGCATATGTCTCAGTCAAGTGGTCAACCTGACATGGGACCCCCAGAGTTTAGTTCCCAAGCATACTTAGTCCTCATTTTATCGACCCACTCAAGAGATGAAAGGCTGAATCGACCTTGCCCAGTCGCAGGATCGAACCCTGGACCTGTGGTGTGGCAGCTTGACGCTTTTAACCACTATACCACCGGGCGTCATATACATACACACACACACACACACGTACATACATACATACATACATGCATACATACATACATACATACATGCATGCATACATACATACATACATACATACATACATACATAAATACATATACATACACACACATGTATGTAGACTTTCCTGTCTACGTAGCTGGCTGGCGTCTAGGGGGTGTCCAATAATTTCATACTTGAGTCATAAATCAATTATACTTGTTAAAACTTAACAATAATCGTTTATTAGTGTGGATAGCAATTACGATATGCCAGAGAGCTTTTACTGTCTCCGGTACGATATAACAACAATCACGGGATAGCTTCGCTTCCCTTCAACAGAACAAAAGATCGGGCAGCTTTCTCGCTCCCGCCAAATACACCATAACGCAAGCCTTGAATCGCCCCGTTGGAATTACAATCTCTCTCTCGTGCCTATCGCACGGACTCACCAACACAACCTCTCCCTCTGGAGGTATATACTTCTCTCCTCCCCGTGCACAAGCCATTTTTCACACCCCGCTTCGAATTGCCTCCAAGCCGGGGTCATTCAACCCTCGACTGTCCCCTCAAGAATGTCGCAGGAAGAAGGGTTTGGTGCGTCTCTGGCTATGCATAGCAACAGAGAATATTACTATGGCATAAGAAGAGATTTCGCATAAATTCTACACACACACATATATATATATATATATATATATATATATATATATATATATATATATACATATTCATACATATATTATATATAATTAGATAAATATGTAATTATGTATTAATTTATTTATGCATGTGGAGAGGGAGAAAAAGAAGCAGACACAGCTCACATAACTGTTTCGCTCTTCAGTTTTTTGACCTATGCGATAATTACATAATCGAATTACAAAATGAAAATTTTTTTGTATTATCATAAATTTAAGTTTGTTATTCGCTTCTAATTTCCCATGCATCCCAAAAATAAAAGTAAAAATTTAGATTCAAGTGTTTTATTTAGAACTAGATTGGAACTAAAATTATTCAAATTTAAACAAATCTCAGACAATTAAAATTGTTATTTAAAATAATGGGATGATATATATATATATATATATATATATATATATTATTGGATGTAAACTTTATTTTAGATTTTAAGTTATAGATTTGGATAAAATAATGCACGTTTATGGACAGAAGAATAACTTGCAAAAAATTTTAATTTAATTTTTAATGTATCTTCATTATGTTATTAATTAGTATTTTAGAATGCCTTTAGTTTTATTATTAATGGAGATTTATAAGCAAGTTACGCAATTATTTTAAATTTATTTAAAGTATTTTAAAGAACCAAGTAAATACAATTCAAGCTGGTATAAATAAGGTACGAAATTCTCAACATTATACATTTAATCTGTAGTATATCAAGGACATAAGGAAGTTCATGCATCCACCGGCCCAATTAAACAATATACTGGCTTACCACATTATAATTTTCCGCCAATGTCTGTTATTTTTCAAGTAAGCCCTCTTGTATGTTACCTCAAACATCCTGGAATTTAATCTGCTTAAAAATAATAACCTTTAGTCAAATAATACACTTCAGTCAAATTTGAAAACGCCAATCAAGTTTGCCCCAAAAACAAAAATTTCAAAAGGCATGATCAGCTAAGCAAGCGTCTAATTAGAATCCTACTAGATTAAACTATTAATTGAATAAGTACACCAAGCAAATTGCATTTATTTAATGAAACTTCAGCCATCCATTTCTTATCTGCCCATGCAAAATACCTCTTATACTCAACTCTTCCCTCCCCGCTCTTCGTCATTCAGAGCCAATAGAAGCTCCGTGGGAAATCCGTGAAAGAAAATGGAGTAGCAGCAGAGTAAAACAAAAGAATTCCACTTGGTGCTTGATCATGTGAAAAAGGAAAAGTGGTTAAATTCATTATTTCACAACCGAAGCAAAAAATTGAGCTAGAAATTGCTTAAGGAAAAACATGTTTACGGCAAAAAAAGAGAGAATGTATCCAATACTGGATTTTAAACATACACGTAAACAAGGAAAATGAAACTATCAGTTTTTCTGTATTTGTTGAACTCAAATTACAATGAACTTATTTACTATTTCGTCGTTAACTATGAGTATTAGCAATTTAAAATTCCAATAACAAGGTAAGGAGCAAGGATAAAAAATTTTATTTCAGTAATTTTTTTAAATATTTGCAAAAAGAGTAGAAATTAAACTGAGTATTTTTATGACATGGTTTCATGCTCATTTATATAACGTGTTTATTTATCTGGATCCCAAGATTTCATTACAACGAGTACGGTAAAGACAGATTATAATAGTTATTAACAACTATAATAATATAAAAAGAATAGGAAACTTAGTAGTTTTTTTAAAGGCATGCAAGAACGTTTATAAGGCTTATTTACTGAGCAAGATCTCGATTTTAACAAGCACGTATATCTAAAGATTTCGTTAGTAATGGAAAAAGCTTTATCAGGACATTGACAACAGCTCATGCCGTTATGTTAGAGGGCCCATCACGTACCTTCTTCACACATAGCACGTTTTCTCTAATCTAATGAGCTGATTTTTATCCAGAATACTGAGGTAAAAATCCAGGCGTGCGTTAGAATCGTGTACAGGTGATACGTTGTACCAAGCGAATTTAAACACTCACTCACCAGGGGTGGTTGCGCGTTAAAGTCCAGTAAATGTGAAACTCATTCTAAAAGCAAAATGAATGTTCATTCTGAAAAATAAGCATATGCACGTTTTGGAAATTATAAACTAAAGTACATGTCATATCAGTTTACCTTGCGATATTTTTACCAAAAGAATCAATTTTGAAATATCGAAATTTTCGGCTTTGTGCGAACAGATGGAGATTTGCCAGCAATTGCTTGTGCTGAAAGGGGACCTTGGTGTTGAATTTGTTTCTCCGCGTCATGTCATCTCTTTAGAGCCCATGCTCTGGGGTGGCAACCAAATTAGCTGCCCAGTTCAAATATATAATTCCTCTGCTGCCTAAAGGAGCTCTCCCTGTTAATGGCATACAAAGGAATTCTCCTACCGGTGTCGGTTGGTTTGGAATATAGGTATTTAGGTTTGGGGGATTGGACCCATAGGGGAGTTCCGTTTCCCAGGTCCTATGTTTTTTCTTTTATTGGGACATTCTTCCGGGATTCTCAGTGTCCAAAACAGTGAAATGTTAAATAATGGACTAACGCATGAAATGAATCGCGATTGTCCTCACGGATGAAAACAAACGCGCGCACACACACACACACACATATATATATATATATATATAACAGTTCCGTAACTGATTGACTGACTGATTGACTGACAGATAACGCACAGACCAAACCGCTGGACCTAAAGGGCTGAAATTTTGCATGGCGATTCTTCTTATAGTGTAGGGGGTATTAAGAGAGTTTTTTGAAAAAAATCTTCTTAGATTTTTTTAAATTGAATTTTTAAGCTGTTTTAGTAACATTCTTTAAATTTTGCATTTAAAATAATAATTAGATAGTTATAAGATTTATATCACGAGAAGGATCATAAAAATTCCTTTAAAATCAAATCTTTTTTCAATCTTTATCTCCATTTTCTGATTTTCGATGGATATTTAAGGATTAATTCTTCGAATTTAATTTATTAAATGATGATCACGTGGTTTCTTTTCTTTTTGTGATACTTTAAATTAATTATGCGTCACGTGCATAACAACGAAATAAATTGACAAAAAAAAATATTAAAATATGGTAAAAGATAAAATTTAACCACTAGACTAACTGACATGGAAGTTTTTTAAGAATTTAATCCAAATTAGTACGTTTTATGGGTATTAAACATAGAAATTAATTGCATACATTGACCTTTATATATAATTTGAATATTTTCTTCTACATTATTTAGTCTATAAAAATATCCGTTACGATTTTTTTTACATATTTTTGGCATTAATTGCATACATTGATCGTTGTATTTAATTTGAATGTACTCCGTAGCAAAACACGTGTATTTAGCGAGTATATATATAAAGAGATGAGTACGTGTAAGTACTTGTGCCAAAAAACGAAATGAGAAGGTATTTCTAAAGTCAATTCTTATTACTATTTCACGTAACAGGAAATTATCCGTTGAAAATAAGGATAGTACAGGCATCACCGGTTAAGAGCTGAGTTTTCTTGTTTTATATGTATTAAGTCTTAATGAATATTCCTTTTCATTCTACCATTAAACTATTTAGTTTACTATTAAACTATTAAACTTTTTAAACAATAAGTTCAAACAAAATTTGCATTCGAAGGAAACACTACCACGTTATGTTTACGGAAGAGATCTCTCATTTTACATTAAATAGTTTTTTAGCAAATCAGCTTCCTCTTCCATTACACGCCTCTTTTACGGTTTATAAGGAAAGGTACTAGGAAATTTGTTATTTTTCTGTCATCTCTTTCAAAACATGTAAACTGCTCTTCCGGAAGTTTGACCGAAATATTTCATTTCCTTTGTTAGTGGCAATTATGTTGCCACGGGAGTTAAAGGTTTGGGTAAACCGCCCCTCTCCAGGAGAAAACAAAAACGGAAAAAAAAGGTGTTTCAAAAGCTAATTTTTATTTGAATTTCGCACAACAGGGAACTCTCCATAGAAAATAATTCTGGTTGCATCACTGGTTTTGGAAACAAAAGTCTCTCTCGTCTAAAATGGATCATTCTTCATAAATGATATGAATGTTTTGAAAAGCCTCTAGATTAACGGCGAACATTTGGACTAATGCCAAAGTCAACCTCGAATTCCGCTCGCCGAAGTCGTATAGTGGCTAGGATCATGAGATACCACGCATTGGTCTAGGGTTCAAATTCCAACAAAAAAACAAGCAAGTTCTGGTGCTGTCCTCTACCTGTGTGGGGCTCCCGTAATAAAGAATCTAACAAAATAGCTGCGTGGAAAGGTCGGATGTTGAAAAGATAAGTACTTGCCGAGTTCGAAAAAAGAAGTTGATGTAATACGCTAGATCGTGTTTGGATAGTTCTACCAACCTACACCAATGACAATAGTTGCCAACACGTGTATGTATTTATATTAATAGTGAGCTACAAAATATTAGCACCGGAAAAACGTGAAAATGTATCATCAAAGTTCATTAACTGGTGAATGGTCTTCGGTAGTTACTGCATGAACAAATGGAGCAATTGTACAATATTTATAGAAATTTAATAAAACTAATATAACTATTAGATACTGTTATTGTCATGACTTATGCCCCCCTGGCCGCAATATTCCAGACCAGATCCATAGATGGCTGCGAGCCATAGGCGTAGCGTGCTTCTAACTTTTTTGGGGGGCACGAATTAAATTCAGTTAGGGCCCTCCTCTACGCATTGAATGCCTGGCGGGGTCCTTAAAATATGAAACGTTATGATTTTTTTAAAAATTGAATAACAATAGAATTGATATTTGAGTAGTATTCAAAAGTTATGCAATGAGAAAAATAAATATAATATAAATAAAATGATAAAAAAATTATATAGCATCGAATTTTTGTTACGGATCATATCGTTGTTAAAATCTATGTTAAAGCTAAAGACATAATCGATCGGAATCATTAGTTTCACACTTTGAAAACGAGGGAAAAAACCAACTTTCTTAAACGTTTTCTAGAATTTTCGGATTTTAACTGAACTTTTGTTAACGTTTTAATTTATTTCAAGTAAAGTTGGAGGGGCACGTCCCCCCCCCCCCGAACGAAATAAATTTTAAAAATATATTAAAATATGGTAGAAGATAAAATTTAACGACTAGACTAATTGAGATGAAGTTTTTTTTTAAGAATTTAATTCGAATTTGTATGTTCTATGAACATTAAACATATAAATTAATAGCATGCATTGACCTTTGTATTTAATTTGAATATTTTCTTCTACGTTATTTTGTCTATAAAAATATCCGTTACGATTTATATATATATATATATATATATATATATATATATATATATATATATATATATATATATATACATATATATATATATATTGGCATTAATTGCATACATTGACTGTCGTATTTGATTTGAATGTACTCCATAGCGGTATTCAGCTAGTATATCATATAAATGATGTAGCTAAAAAATATAAATTAATGATATATCTTAAGTCATATCTTTACATTATCCTTACATACCTCAAGTGCCAAACTGAAAAAAAAAAGACTTACAAAAGTTACGGGAAAATTTTTTCAAATCTCTGATACCAAGTCTGCAGGAAAATCCCTCTGCAGCATACTAACAGACTACGAGTTCTGGGGGCTATAAGCTAAAATATAGACAAATAAACGAAAAAGTAAAGAAAACCGCTGGAAAAATGCACCCCCAAATGTCGCAACAGATATAAAATACATAAATAAAAATTCTCCGGGAGGGTTTTATTGAAAAGAGTGGGTATTTTTTTTCTAGTCCTTGTTCTCTATTTTATATCTATATCTGTCTATATTTTGGAAAAACAAGAAGAGACGGAAAGAAAAGAACTGAGATTTAAAAAGAAAAAAAAATATATAAAGCTGTCGACTAGAAATTACTGACCGCAACATACAGTAGTCTCTGTCCGTGATTTTGAGATTTTG
This sequence comes from Dolomedes plantarius, assembly GCA_907164885.2. Classification (NCBI taxonomy): domain Eukaryota; kingdom Metazoa; phylum Arthropoda; class Arachnida; order Araneae; family Dolomedidae; genus Dolomedes; species Dolomedes plantarius. The sequence continues at coordinate 102,659,434 of OU015492.1, read as the reverse complement.
CCAAGGTTCTCGTCTAGCTGTAGTCCCCTTCCAGTCCAAAAGAATAACTCAGTAAATTCATACACATGCACGTATAAAAAATATATCTTTATTCCGCGGTTTTACTTTTTTTTCAGAAAGATACAAAAAAAATGGATGTTTTCTTTTTTTTAAACTGAAACATTTTTTGCTAAAAAATCCAAAAGGAAAAAAAAACCGTATATTTGTATTTATGGAAAGTGAAGTTTTTCTTTCTAATTTATCCCAAAATGAACTTTTATTTACGGTTAGTTTAATTTTCCGCCTATGCGATAATTTATTTCTTATTGTCCCAATTTTTTTTTTTAATTTCAGCTAAAATCGCAGAACATTAATTAAAAAGGGCAGTTTTTTTCCCTAATAGAGCATGCGATTGCGGTAAAATTGTTTCTAACATCATTATCTTAATTTTAAACTTAGAAGTTTCTCACATATAGATGTAGGATTCCAAAGAAATACTCTTACTTCGCCATTTTGTGTTCCGAAAATAATGAGAAATATTTAGTATAGTTTCAGAAAAATTTCTCTTTTTATTTTGGCTGATGTAAGCTGTTTTAGACCTCATAAAGTTTTGCATTATAAAATAATAAAATAAGTGGTTTCTCTAATAGCTTAATTTAAATTGTATTGTATTTTTAGAATGTAATGTATTTTAATTTTATTATGTTAGGAGATTAGAAAATGTATGTTTTATCTTCTTCTTGGATGGCTCGACAGCCATGGGTGGATCCTGGTCTTCTCCAGAAGTCTTCTCCAGGCACCTATACTTTTGGCAACTGCTTTCGAGTTTTTGACCTTTAGAATGTTTAGGTCTTTTTCAACACAAACAATCCATCTTAGCGGGGTTCTGCCCCCTTAAAGGTCTATTTCCCATGGTCTTTGCCGGAAAAATTTTCTTACAGGAGCGATCTTCATGTATTCTTGCCAGATGAGCAGCCCAATCATTGGCGGCTCCAAGGGGAGGGGGGGGGGGGCAGTAGGGTCAATTGCCTCTCCCAAAAAAGTACTTTTTTTTCATAGACTAAAATTATATAATTCTAGACCTAATACTAAATGAGTTTAAATTTAAAATTAGACGATGCTTATTTCTTATATATATATATATATATATATATATATATATATATATATATATATATATATATATATATATATATATATATATATATATATATATATATATATATATATATATATGTATGTATGTATGTATGTATGTATGTATGTATGTATATATATATATATATATATATATATATATATATATATATATATATCCCTAAAGGCCGACGTTTCCCCCCCCCAAAAAAAAAAAACAAAAAAAAACTCTGGACTGGAGCCGCCCCTGAGCCCAATTAAGTCTCTGTAATTTAATGAATTACTACATCAGGTTCTTTATAAACATTTTAGAGTTCTAGGTTAGATATCTTCTCTATGATCCATTAACTTGGACCCCACCAAGTATGCAACGCAAAATCTTTCTCTCAAAAATCCCCAAAGCTTTCTCATCACGTAAAGTCAATGCCCAGGTCTCTGATGCATATGTCGGGACGGATCTTATAAGACTTTTGTAAAGAAGCAGTTTAATACTTCATTTGATAAAGCTGGATTTCAAATAGCTCTTTAGGCCATAAAAACATCTGTTTGCAGCCGTGATTCTTTTATATATTTCTGGGGTTAATGCATTTTTATTGTTTTATATCGTATGTTTTATATCGTCATATAATATGAAAAATATTAAACCACATGAAGTTTTATATGAAAAAATAATATTTGACGTGGCATCTTTTATAGCTCAATTTTTGAAAAGTATTGTATTTCAATTGAATTATTCTAAAGTATTAGTAAATAAGTGTTTTATATCGGAACGTAAAATGAAAAAAAATATGATTTATAGTTCTAAACTTTTTTACTTGCGTTAAGGGAATTTGAAATCGAAAAATGTTATTAAAAAGAAAGAAAAAACAAAACAAAACCCTACTATAGAACATTTAGAATAGCATAACACAAATTACATGTTGCCCCAACGGTTGCATAAGCAGATACAACATTGTTTTTACAGTACTTTTAGTGTATGACCTGCTGTTCAAATGCTTTTCAAGTTTGTATGTTGTATAGAAATTTTCATGATTCCTTATCAGCCGACCGATGGCTGAATAGCTAGAGCAGTCGGATTGGGTGCCTTAACTTATTGTTTCGAATTCCAATTTTGGCATGGATATTTGTAGCGCTTTCTAAATGAACCTTAAACTGTAAGTTCCGGTCTAATTAGCCATCGTGTAACAAAGATGACCGCAGTGCTCTAAACCAACCAATCAACCATGATTTATCACTTTAAAACACTTTGCAAAGTATATCTGTGAAAATTTTTGCATTATTTCTTTGTTCTATTTCCTTAAATTTACTTATGGGTTTTTAATTTAGAATAAAAATTTCATCAATATTCACTGCAAACCACAAGTTATTATGAAAAATGGGAGATTTTTTTTGTCTTTTAAATTGGTTAAAAACTTCATAAGTAAAATTTTAATGGTCCCGAAGAATTTGAATCCATTTCTATGAACAAAACGGAGAAAAAATATACAAAAAGAGCTATCATCAGATCGGCAATTTTGTCGAAATCCTAACACTCCATTAATTTTGGACTTAATTTTTTTAAACAAAATTTTAAACTTTTCGAGAAATTTTATACGTATGATTATCTTTATATAAAAATGCATTTAAGTGAACACGAAGTGTCGGTAAGTAAAACGAAAAAAATATCTGTTATTTACCCATTACATATATTCCTAATTTGATTGCATTTTAGTTCTCGAACACATCATGATGGAATTATAAATGATGAAATGTCAACTATATACGACTTATATTTCATAGGAAAATGTATTGTATTTTAACAAATAAATATCTTACTGACACTAAATAAAAGTTTACAAGAAGGTGTTAGACATCTGATAAGAATTCGGTATTCTTGAAGAGTCTAAAGATAGCATTAAATTTACTTAGAATCTGCTCAATTTAAATACTGATCGGTAAACAATTCATATATTTTATCCTCTATAATTTATATAACCTGCGTTTCCTCTAATTTGTAAACGGCTTCAATATATAGATTAAATTACACCCACATTATCGTAGATAATTATTTATAACTTACTACTAATGTTTAAGACAACCTTCCTCTTTAGATCCCGGTATCGATAAAGCAGCTGTAAGTATAAGTCCCGTCGTTTCATAGAAAGCCTGACATGCCTTAAATTAATTTATTTCACGAAATGGATAAGTTTAAATTTTCGTAGTTTAGGTTCATTATAAATACTAAATCGCTTATAATTAATGAACGTAATTTAATGTCTGCAGTTCTGATTGAAGTTTTGTAATAATTTTGAGCAGATCATAATTTAAATTCTGCTTAGGAGCAAATATTTGGAGCTCTGAATTCCTGGTTATAATTTACTATTTCATAATCTAGCAGAGCGGGATGAGCGAAAGTATTGATATCAACTCAATTACTTGAAATGTATTTGTTTTGTTTTTAAAACTGTCCTTTCTTTTTAAAATCAAACGCAATAAAATAATTTTGAAGGTAAGTTATATTTATTGATAGTTTTTGTTTGTGGCATTTGGAAAATCCGAACGCTATCGATAATGATAGAAACTGCAGGTATCTAGGTGGATAAAGCAAACTCATTTCAAATACACTGTTGGTCATTAAAATTGCAACACCATGAAGGAGGGATGATACAAACGTCAAATTCGCATGAAAGGAAGAAGATGGTGGGATATGCAAATGATTAGCATTTAAGCGCAATCGAACGATGCAGGAGGGAGAAACGGCATCTCAAACTCTGTAAAAAGGGAAATTTACGCTGCGGTTTTCTCATTCGGAAATCGCATTTGAATGTTAGTTGTGAGAAGATTGTGTTATGCCTCGTACAAGAAAGAGAAACGGCTACCAGCACATGTCGGAATTCGATAGCGGCAGGATCGTGGCCTATCGAGAGTGCGGTTTATCGTTCCGTGATATTGCTACATGCATTGGTCGAAATCCAACGACTATCATTCGAATATGGAATCGATGGGATCAGGAGGGTCATACTGAAAGTCATGTAGGATCTCAACAGCCTTCTGCCACTAACGCCCGAGAGGACATATGTTGTCAGGTCTGTCTTGCAGGATCGTTCAGCCACGTCACGGACCTTGAGTCAAGAAATGGGCTTGTTTGCAGCACAATAAGTATCCGCACGGACAGTGCGACGACGTCTGGGGCAGCACTGACTGTCTGCACGGCGACCATTATTGCGGCTTTCCTCGACACTGCAGCATAGAGACGCGCGGCAACAGTGGTACGCCGAACGGCAAAACTGAATACAAGGGTGGCACCACGTCATCTTTTCAGACGACTCCCTGTTCTGCCTGCAGCATCATGATGGACGTATCCGTGTCTTGAGGCACCGAGGAGATTGCACGTGGCCTGCTTGCATTCGACATCGTCATAGTGGCCCTGCACCTGGTGTGGTTGTAAGGAAAGCCATTGGGTACACGACACGAACACCTCTTATTAGCGTAGTCGGTAATCTGAACAGCCATCATTACATTTCTCAGATCTTAAGGCCGGTGGATGTGCCCTATCATCGAGGTCTCGGAGACGTCATTTTTCACCAAGATAACGCATGTTGCCTGTCGTGTCCTAACCCACCAAGACACAGAGGGTGTTCGACTGTTGCCCTGACCAGCACGTTCTCCAGATCTCTCACCCTTTGAAATAATCTGGTCATGGGTTGCTGAGAGACTGGCCGCTACCGCTCTTCAGCTACTACGATTAGTAAAGTGTGGCATAGACTTGAAGCAGCATAGAATGACTTGCCCGTATCTGTCATCCAAACCCAGTTAGGCATCAAGTTGCCTGCAAATTTAATCATGATTTCTTCCTACTACGAGGTAGAGTCAAAAAATTTCCGGAATGTTCGCCTACATTCATGCAGGTGTTCGTTGGAGGAGAAATATCTTTTTTGGAGGTTGGCAGCACTAATAAGGAAAACACACAGCCATCTGGAATTCATTTCCGGTACTATCGGCGTTAGCTGCAGATCATTTCTGACAAAGAGAATTTTTCATTCGTCGGATTTTGAAATGTTGTCTTTAGAGCAGCGTGCAAACATCAAATTCTGCTGTTTGCTCGAGAAATCACCTTCTTTGACGCCCGAGAGATACTGAAGAAAGCATACGGAAACAATGCCATGAAAAATACGGCTGTGTACGAGTGGCATAAGCGTTTTCGTGAAGGTCGCACAAACATCGAAGATGACCCTCGAAGATGACTCCTCCTCTTCCGAGGGAAAAGCCGAGGGAAAGTGATGGAGGTTTTTTTCGATTACGATAGCGTTATTCACTACGAATTTATTCCTGAAGTCTAAACTGTCAATAAAGAACTTAATCTGGAGATCCTTAAACGACTACGAGATGCAATCAGACGGAAACGACCTGAAAAATGGGCAACAAATGATTGGTTTCTTTTACACGACAATGCTACACCACATCGCACTCCGATTGGGAAAAAGTACCTTGCCAGACACAATGTTACCACTCTGGAACAACCTCCTTATTCTCCCTACCTAGCACCAGTGGATTTTTACCTGTTTCCACGGCTGAAAAGGAAATTGAAGGGACACCGTTTTGTGGATTCAGATGAGGTGATCGAAAATACGACGAAGCAACTGAAGGACCTCTCAAAAAATGGATTCCAGGAGTGTTTTGAACAGTTATACGAACTCTGGAAGAAGTGTGTGGATGCAGGAGGAATGTACCTTGAAGGCCAATAAGGTAAAATTATTGTTCTATATATTAATAATTTGTAAGTGACCTATTCCGGGAACATTTTGACCCTACCTCGTACGCTGTATACGTATAATAAGTAAAGTTTTGCTATTTGCTTTCTTTCAAAGTGTGAAGATTTTAATGGCCAGCAGTGTATGCCAGCAGTGTATATAGTATGAAAATCTTTCAACCCCAAACCGGTTTTTATTTGAGACCTAATTAGTCAAATGGGCCATAAATGCAATCTCACTGAGAATTGCCTTGGAAATATTCAACCAAACTCTTTTTAACTTTATACCGCTGAGAAAGTTGAACTTGATGAGTTCAATGCTTAATCTACACTGAAAGTTTTCAAGAAGATGCAGTGTATATACTGTTCTAAATCAAAATTTTGAACAGTAAGATTAAAATAAAGAAGAAATTTTGTCTCAAAAACTAATACCATGAATTTTGATACTCCAGACTCTTTCATTTTATTGTTCATAGTTACATATTTATATAATTGTTGTGTTTTGAGTTATGCGCCCACCTGACCGGAACATGCCAGACCAGGTTTCGACTGCGGGGAGATGAATGGGGCTCCAGTTTACAATGGCACTACAAGGGACGAATTTGGACTTCAGCCAATTGTCATCCGAGTTATGATCGAACAACCCTGGGATGACAGGGCTCATACCTTCTCCCACCTACATACTTCATGAAAATACTTTCCAGTTTACGGATTTAACGGGCCTATATCCGGCCTAGAAACGAAGGCATTTTGAGCACCCCCAATTCGATGCCCAACGAGCTAACACTAGGCCACATTGATTTTAGGGGCCTAATGCTAAAAATCATAAGACATGACTTACGGGAGTGACGGTCTGAGAGTGGAGAGTTTCGGGTTTGATTCATCTACCAACCAGTTGTATTTTAAACAACAAAAAAAAAGACACTTCAATACTTATGGAAGAGTTTGGGACCTTATAGTGGCTCTCGAGTATTTGTGGGATGGAGCAAGTAGTTTCAACCAATTCATTACATGATATACTGGTGTAACATAGTAGTGTAAGGAGCTCACCTGTCTAGCAAACGGAAGTTTCCGGGTTCTATACCCTGCTTAACAAGTAATATATTCAGTGTAAGAAAACATAATAAACTTTAGTGTATGAGGACATATACGTTCTGTGCTCCCCGTTTTGAAAAAAAAATAAGCGGAGATGTTTTTACACACAAAATGTAGCAACTTTTGAAATTCAATCCAAATTTAGTGTGATCATTCGTTCAATCAATTGCACGCACGTAAAATATCAGAAAACAAATCTAAAGAAATTGATCATATAGTTAATGCGTTACACATTTATTAGAAATAATTACGCATGCTCTATTGACAAATTGTATGTGCAAATTTTCCTGATTTTAAGTCGAGGCTCACAACTCTGGAGTTGTTGTGAGGAATTGTTCTTTCTGTATGCCCTTGTTTCGTTTTGAAACTCAGGTCACTATGTAGGGCCCTAAAATTTTGTTATATCTTTTCGACGGTGCAAATTTTTCTTTCTACCACGCATTTATGTCACATGATCTGCGTAACGATCTTTTATCGGTTTTCGAAAGATCGGGGTTTATTGTAATGAAATATTTCTGAAAACCGAGCATCGAATTCGGACGTACTCAGCTCAACTCCTTTATCAATACTTTTCCTCTCGGTATCAATAACGACAAATAACGGTTGTTTGTGATATTCATTTGACGTAGTACGAAATGATATTCATATAAAATTCATTAATATTTAGGCTTAAATGCTTATGTATTTATATAAAATATTAATTCCAATTCCAATAATTCGACTGTCAAATTATTCTGTACTCGTGATAAATTTCCTTTCACGTAGCCCAATATCTATAACCGCGAGTGCTATCTTACATTACTTTAAACCAGACATTGCAGTACAGTTTCGTGTCGGTACACCTCGATCTAGCTTTCACGGCCTTCATAAACATTTTAAATAATTAGCTATATTTTTTGGACCTTAAAACGCACTTTTTTACGTAAAAAAATCGACTTAAAGTTGGGATGCGTCTTATAGTCCGAAGGTAACATTAAAATAAAATAAAATGAATATTTCATTATGCATATTATATATATATATATATATATATATATATATACACACACAGTCTAATCTGGATAATTGGACCACCCGTTAATCGTACCAGCCGCTTAATCGGACCGAATCCTAAAAAACCGAAATAAATGCTATTGCTTAAGCCTAACAGGGCATGTTCGTGTAATCGGACCTGCCGGTTATTAGGACGAAAATGATCGCGTCCCGATGTGTCCGATCAATCGGAATCGACTATATATATATCTCCAAAAGTGAATGCCAGGTCTGCAGGGCAGGCAATATGAATGCAGATCACCTACTTACATGCCCAGGACTTGATTCGGAAACCCAAAAAGGTGACAACTTTACCAAATTATACTGGGACACTAGAAATTTGATGAACTTTCTATGAACTTTTGACATCCTTTATCTGACTTTGCTCACTGTTGTGCTTTATGCATCTCTTCAATGTTTAGTTCTTTGCTGTTTGTGTTGCCTGTAAATATGGATTAATTTTCCAAATAAAGCCATAGGTAAAAAAAAATTTATATATATATATATATATATATATATATATATATATATATATATTTTTTATTAAGGAAGAAATTGAAAATATATTTTCATATATCTAACAAAATACAAAATATTCTTTTCTAAAAATCCTCCCATAAATTTGTGGTGCGTCTTATAGTAAAAAAATACGGCACTGCGGTCCTAAGTTACAATTATAAGCGAAATACCAAAATTCAATATTAACATTTACATCTACTCGCTGTAGACAACTTTAAGAAACCCGATTAAAAAATAGTTTATCTCTTTCGATTGCTCCAATATATGTACTTCATTAGAGGGGGAAATTATATTCCGTATTTGTGGAAAACGAGTGATAAGTCTCTAAGCACTCAACACCCTTCCCCCTCCACAGGGCCGTTAATTTGGTCGGCTAAAATAACTTTCTCAATCAGAGACCAGAACTAGGTGATATATATTCGCCGAAGAATGAGAAAAGCCGGTGCAAAAAGATTGGAAATGATTTCAGATTAAGACGTTCTGAACCCTTAATCTAAGGAGGTCTGGCTATTAATCTAATCAACTAAACTATTCGGAATTCTTATAAATCACTTGTAAGAACCGAGAGGGGAATAGATAAATATTTCTCCTCCGAGATAGAAAATTTTATCGTTAAGCTGAAGAGACTGAATATTATGTCCTGACATTTTATTTCGTTTCTTCCTTAATCCTAGTTTCCAGAGTAAGAGAATTGAAATAGCGGTAGGGAGAATTTTTCTCAGCATGCAAAATATTGAACGAAACAGAGTAGTTTGTTATTTTTCTTATTTTTGTTGTGGTATGTGTTTTGGGAACATTAGTCTAACTTCTAGGTTTAATTTTCTTTTGCGTGAGAAATGCAATAATTGAGTAAGAACTTTGAATTCTTTATTCACAGTAGGGTACTCAAGCATTTTGCGGCACGAAAAAACGTACAAATGTTATCTAACAAAGAGTTTTATAATTAATTTTTTTTTTAGATTTAAATGAGTCCAAGACACAAAATTCTTCAAATTTTATTTTCAAAAAACTTTTGCTTTAAAAAATTCCGTGTTCTTTTCTACTTAAAATAACGTTTAAGTCATGTTTCTATCTTAATTAGAACAGGAGTTATTAAATTGTTTGTTTGCAACATTCCAATAGCAGCCAATTTTTGTTTAAACCTGTAAATGCGTTTTCTGAATGATGGGTTTTTTCACCATTTCTCGTCTTTAAATTTCTATAAGTCAAGAACCGTTAAAGATAAATGGTTCAAACTTGGAACATGTCTTTTTCAATTATTTTACTTTAATTTTGATTCACCAAATTTAAAAATAAATCTTTACTTTTCAAAATATGATTTTTTAAAAATAAGTTACATCAATTTTTACAAAAAATTTTCTCTAAATATTTTAATTTTTTAAAAAATTAATATTTAAAAAAACGCTGAATTAAAATTAAAACTTCTATTTTTCTGTTTAATTAAATGAAAAAGAATTGAAATTCGACAAATAATATTTGGAGTTATAATGATTTTAAATTACCCCACTTTTTAAAAAAAAATTTAATTAAAAAAAATGTTTTTAAACATTTTCAGAAGTTATATGATGTGATTTTGTTGACCAATCATATGATTTTGAATTTTTTGTGATGGTTAACCATAACTCAATAAATTAAAAAAAATTAATGTATCCCGGAACCCCTTAAAGGAATAAATATTATCTGAAAGTTTATGTCTACACTCTAATTCACCAATTATCCACAGTTTTGTGATGTACAATGTTATTAATTTTAATATCCTATACTCTTACATATATACATATAAAGGACAATTTTACTTAACTTTTGAAGAGAGTGCTAAACACACTGGATGTATTAAGGAATATTAACTGCAAATTTGAAGGCTGATTTTTTAAAAATTATTATTCTTGTTTTTGGAGGATGTGTCTGGTCTTGCATGCATTTTGTGTGCTGAAATATAGAGATAGAAACGTAACACCTCCTTTAGGGAATTATAAACCCTGGTAAAAGAAAGAGATCACTTATTTACTGAATTCTAGCTTTCCTGTTTTTCGGTAAATCTAACATTACATTCTCGTTAACATATTATGTAAGTCCTTTTTTTCTTTCACCTGTAGGTACATTTTATGCTTATGTTCTGTCGCTCAAAGCCTGCAACCTTAAACAGGGTACATCAGATGCAATATTTTCGTTGATGGTAAGCAAGCTGTTAAAATGCATAAAAGGATAGTTTGTTTTCCTTTAAGTAACAAAAAAGCTTTGCAATTTAGTTAGAGAAAGCTCGAACACAAATAGAAATGATTATTCTGGCAACACAAAAGCTAAGACGTAAAGGGAAGTAAATTAATAAAAAATGGGTATATGATTCAGGTTTAACGTCAAATATGGCCTATAAAAGGATATAGTTCCTTTATCCCTAAGACTGTTGTAACTTACGGAGAACTTATTTTACAGTTTGATCTACAAAGGCCACTTACATTGTTTCATATATATTAGATAACGGTATTGGGACTTCTTTTCCAAAATTTGGGAATTCCATGCCAGCTTGCCAAATGATGACAAATCGTATGATGTAGGAAACATACTGTTTTTTACAATTTTTAAGCTAAAAGCCTGTTGTTTTAATCAAAAGAAAATAAATACTAATATGGTAAAAAAAATAAAAAGTTTATACCTTGATCGATTAATATACCCATGAATAAACACCATATAAAATAAAATTACATGCCGGTGTGGACTCTGTCTTCAAATTAAGAAGACTCTACACTATATTTGCATTAGTTACGTTAAGAGGATCTGTATTTAAAGTAATCCCCGCAAACTTTACTGAGAATAGTTCGCTGTAAATTCTATAAGAGGATAAATAGAGACTTGTGCACGAGACATGTAGCAATTAAGTAATAGAATTCCTTGAAAGAGATTTCTGTGTGAGTATTCCCTGCCCTTCATTAGATACTAAAACTTTTAATACGATCCCTTTAACTATTCAATAAGATTATCTCAATTTAATCAAATGATAGTTAAGTGCTTCGAAATCGCAGAATTGAATCCTGTCACGAAGTGTTCAGAAAAGAGGTCCCAGCGTGCTCTTTGGGCATTTACTTCAATGTTGGATATACAAAAACAGGGAATTTACATTTTCCTTAGGTAATGTAACATTAGTTCTTTAACAAAGTGAATCTGTGATATTCCAGGCTTTTAAAATTTCGATGTGTGAATAATGGCTAAGAAGAAAAACTATATGTAATATATACATAAATTCAGATATTTTTAATAACTGTTTATAACAGCATAATTTCTATATTTCACATTAAAAAATTGAAAAAGCTTGCCAAGGAATTAAACCCATTGCTCTTTGTTTCGAAAATAAGGGATGATCATCATACCAAGTACCCCTACAGTAATCTCTTTTACGAACTTCACATTCTTCCCCAACATCGATTATCTAATGAGCCTCGATTCACATATTAAATCCCTTCGTTCTCGTTAGACACTGCCATAAATGCTCAAAAATTACCGTACTCTCTCACTGACCACTTCTAAGTCATTTTTAAATTTAATAGACTTGCCTGATAATTATACCCGCTCCAACTGCTTTTCAGACAGGAACAAGGGATCAAGCCCCGGTTCCATCGAGGCCTGAATTCTCGTAGTTGAGCTATCCCAGAGACGGGAGAAAATCTTATCTTCTAAGTCTTTTGTATAATAAGGTGCTCTGATGCTTACATTGGACAACTATGACAAAATCTCTCTTAATGAACACCTCAGAAGTAATCTATACATGCAAGGCATTTCCCCCTAATTCTCTAGTAATAAAAATCTGTCTGGAATACATACACAACACACGAAAGAAACAGAATTACTTAAAGGCGTGTTTCTATGCATATATGTAAAATTTTTGATGGGAAAATGAATGCGTGAAAGGATTGAACTTGTTTTAAGTTTCGTCTGAAAAGACTTAATTAAAGTTTTGTTCGTTTAGAACGTATAGAATAATGTTCCAGTATGACAAAAATTAAGATCTTTCAATAAAAAAAAACCCAAAACAATGTGAAAAAATTCATAGACCGGCCAAAAGTCAATTTCAATTAAAACATTTGATGTTTCATGTACTTTCAGTGTAAAAAAAGAAACCAGCACAAAGCTCAAAAATGAAGATAATTGGTTGAACCAGAGGGGAAGGAGTGGGTTCCCTGCAACTTGAACTAAAAAAAATCATTATAATGAAAGGTAATTGCAGTGTTGCTGCTCATGAACACCACCCGCCGCCCCAGAAAAGAAACTCCTTCAGCCAAAAACTAAGTTTGGTCGTACTACCAAGTTAACGTTTTCACAAGCACTCGACTATTATCATTATTATTATTTTACTAAACGTCTTATTGAAGGCTCTCATATAGATCAACAGGTGTTTATCAACTGCACTCAATCACCTTCCATGAAATTCAGAGTATTCACTCTGCTCGGAATCCAATTCTTCCCAACGTCGATCAACTTTGACGTAATTGCTTAACCATAAAGTCATTTCTGGGTGGTCAATGGAGTAAAGTATTTCCTGCCCTCATCATCTTCCAGACAAACGTCAGTCTTTCTTCGCTGTCGCTTCATCAAAATCTTTTCTATCCTCCTTCAATTCTCTCCTGCCAGCCATCACGGCCATTTTAATGGCTGGCCCACCTCGGAGAAATTTCCTGCTGGATTTTCCTGAAAGGGGTATGGCACTCGGGTAGTGCATTGTTCGACGAGTGAATGAAAAGATACAGCTAGTTTGCGAAAATGACTTAATTTCACTGGCTCTGTTGAAAAAGAGAGGTGTCATTAGTGCGTGGTGTTTGACGACAGGAGGCGACAAAAAGAAAAGAGTTCGGTAATGCGAGACGTATAACCATCAAGGACTTAAGTGAGGGAATAGAGATATACTTAGAGGCCATCGTTCTATGATTGTATGTATGCCATCATTTGCCAAAGATTAATATACACTGTAGTTGTGCTCACGGCTGACACTGTACGAGAGGGTTTTACGAGTATCAGTACATATACATAGATATATGCTCATTGCATGGTTCCGGAAATGGATACATGCGCATGCTATATTATCGATTCGCTAACCACGATAGTTTCATACATATTCAAATCATACGCACGTACTTCAGAGTTCTAAGCTCTGATTCAGCCTGTCACGCAGTTCATCACCACATTAATCTATTCTAACGTATATATCAATATGTGTCATATATACTCTTCCACATACATAAACTCACCCATACGTAAACATGTACTTATGTGCATTGGTGTAGTATATGTACATACGTTTACTTAAACACATGTATGCGTTAGACATATGTATAAGACATATGCATGTACACTGACAAGCACAAATCTTTTAAATACAAGTTCGAACTCCTCCAGAAAAACAAAGTGTTGTGTGTGTATTATATATATATATATATATATATATATATATATATATATATATATATATATATATATATATATATATATATACACACAACGGTGTGTGTGGGTAAATGTGTTAATTGACATTTTGGTGCCTTTTTTTCCTTTTCTAAACCCGGTTCAGAAGTAATGAAGTGTTAGCTCTAACACAGCAAGATGTTAGTGCCAGGGTGGTAACTTGATGTTTTACTTTCACATTGGAAAGCGTAATGAATATTTTGAATCCCAATCAACTGATATATATTAACAAAGAGAAATGAAGCGGCTCTTCTGCACCTTTGAGAAAGATTACTTAAATAGTATATAACAGCAACTAGTGCAGAAAAAGTTAATGGCAACGCTACCCTGGAGACGCAGTTTCCAAATTTCCCTTGTTAACATTCGAAAATGTTTAAATTGCTAAACTTATTCAGAATAACTGCGGGAATATTCAAAAGTGCGAGTTTATTTCATTTTCGGTGTCACATACAATCTGTTTATTCCTAAAGACGTCTACACTGGGGCACATAATCTACTAAAAGAAAAATTCAGACAGGCTACTTTAAATGTTACATGTTATTGCAGAACTTCATAGAATCTACGTTTCAGAATTTTCTGCTTTGAAACCATTAGATAAGACTGTCATTCATTTAAAAGTTTCCGCTTGTTTCCTCCTTCTCCAACTCGATAAATGGCACGCCAAATTAACACGCCTCACCGATGGGTACAGTTTTATTTCGCACTGCTCTATCATAACCCGTTATTACTTCTCGCAAAACTGCTGTGTGGGCTTGCAGATATCTAATTTAGCATACGTTCACAAATTGTGAACGACAATTTTCTTGATCACTTCAATTACTCAGGCAAACGGCGGTGATTAATTCAGCCTCTTCTGTTGTGCCTCTTCATCAATCTGGAATACGTGTCGAGCAAGCACTTGCCGATTACGATTGGGGCTTTTTGAAGTTAGTGCCTTGCGTCAAAAAATGCTGAGCTGGTCTTTTACCTTTCATATGCTTGCGACGGACAACGCAAATCCATAACAAGAGAAGGCGAGAATTTTTGAAGTTGTTTTATTCAGATTTGTGGCTAACTAGCGTGATTACTAGCGTGTCCAAAATGACATGCTGATGCAATAGCGTCCAGCTTTTCCCTGATGTCTTTAAAGCCAGACACTCACCGTTGTCTTTTGATGTAAATGTGTTCTCCAAAACGGAAATTTTTCAGGGATTAATATATTACCCTTAAGGATTTATTTTACGATAGTTGCATATTAAAAAAATATATTTGATTTTAATACTTGCAAACTATTAAAAAGGCTAATAGTTGTTGATATTTGATTGAATTACGCAAAAATGTCTTGCCAAATCAAAAAGTTCAGCCACTAGAAAATAAACTTTATATGCGTACAAATGTGGGTATCTACAATGTCAGCTGTGAAGAATATCTTGTAAGGCTAGACTTTCAATATAGACATCGCTACTTTAAAGAAAAATTACACTTTACTTCCAAACAGACTTCTCAACGCAATATAATGACTAACACCAAGTCAGTTGGTTCTTTAGTTGGTTGTCTAACTAGATAGAAACACACAAATGAAGCTAAACAAACTAACTTCATACGCTGAATTACTCTAAATTTTTAAAGGTGAAATAATTGATAATTTTTCAGCTAAGAATCATCGATTGAAATCAAAAATAGAGTAATGGACTCTTTAAGAAACCACTGATTAAATTATTTCACGTAGATCAAAGATATTTCCTTTTCGTGGATATGTGAACAACTCTCATCACTTTAAACACGCATTCAGTACACACAGATGTGAATCGAGTTGTTTTATTAACTTCATTTCACGGCTTGTAACACAAAATGACACACCCTTAGAATCTGCCTTCGCGGAGAATCGTTTGAGGAAGGATATATATATATATATATATATATATATATATATATATATATATATATATATATATATATATATATATATATATATATATATATATTTATTTATTTATTTTTCCGTTCAAGTTTTCTAACCCACATTATTTGAACGCAACAATACCCACAATGAATATTTCAAAAATGAATAATAAAAAATTGACAAATGCGTCATTATCTGCAGCAAACATTACATAAATGATAAGATCTTCCTAAAAATGAAATGAAATAAAAAATTAATAATAACGAAAAATCGAGCGATATCTGAGCGTCAGTTTCATTAGAAAAGACAATATTACGATAATGCCATCAGCCCAGAGCTTATAATAAGCATTAATTCAATTTCGTTTCATTTTTCTTCAATAACTGTCATTTGTAGCGCCCATGTTTGTACTGAAAGGAGAGAAGATGGAGGGGGGATGGGGGGGCTTGTAAATCGTGAATGTAGCGCGCATGTGAAGCCACTTTCATTAAAATAAGTGACATACATACTTAGATCGTCATGCGAGCGTAGAACGCCCGTTCTATTCATTTCTAACGGCAATCATCTAATTTAAAAACCCAAATTACCTAGCATGTTTCATTACTTTAATCTAAGGATTACGAAATAAACAATTGTCATACTCCATGTAAGTTATTCCTCTCCCCCCCCCCCCTTTCCACTTCTTTAAACATAACGGAGATCTTGGAGGGAGGAGGTCTGAACAAAAGTAATATATGTTGCTTTGACGTCTCTTTAGCGGGCTTAAAACAGCAGGGATTACAAATGGGGATTTTTTCCCGTTTATTAGAAAACGAGACAGTCGGTTTTTTTTTTGTTTCGATTTTTAATGAATATTTTCTCTCTTTTTGTTTCTTGAGTTGTCCTTTTGGGTTAGTTATTTTTTTTTAACTTTTCCCTCTCTTCTGGCCTGTCTTTATTAATTCCATTAAGCCCCGAAATTAATTGGCCGGCGAAGTGTTCTTTGTGTTCTTCAGATAATGGAAATGAAAATAATTGAAGGCTGTTGCAACGCATGGAGAAAAAGGTATTTACCGTTTATATTATAACTTCAAAATCTTTTATGTTTGTTCGATTTTTTCCCTTCTCTTCTCTTCCCGCCGTCTTCTCTTCCATTCTGTGTTTTCTGTTAGATTAAAAATGAATAACCCTGTTCTTTTCTGTCTTTTCCCCCTTTTATATCTTTTTTTTTTCATTTGTGCATCTGTCATTTGGAGTTTAAGAAAATCCTAACTTGCCCTTTAATGTCACAGGAGCGATTATTTTCGTGTGTGTGTGTGTGTGTGTGTGTGAATGTGCGCGTGCTTTCTGTTTTTTTATAAAAAAATGTTTCTGGTTGGAAAGAAAAATATAATTTTAACTTCATTTCGATTAAAAGGATTTCTTTCAGATAAAACAATAAACTGTAAGTTAAAGTGACAGGAGAAAGGTGTGCCGGTAGCAGATGAATATCATGTTAGGTAGCGTTACGTTTTTCTTTCGTCTGGAAGAAGTTAATGTTTTTTACTGGTAAACAATGTATCTATAATTAGATGTATAGTATGTTCATACACCACTTAAGCATATTATTATATTATTATTCATTCTGATGATTTTTCAAAATCTATATGCATAGCATTTTATTAATAATTAAAATTTTTTAACAATGATTATGTGATTCAAGAAAATCTCCTTTAAAAATTTAGAGCAGTTACAGAAAACATAATTTTTTCTTCATTCAGGAATGTGGTTAGGAAAAATTAATAGAGAAGTTCCAAAGCATTTTCTCCCCCCCCCCCCTTCAGCAACGTTTGTTCAACTTGCATCTCGTATCTAATTATCAAACTAAAGGCTGCAGAACTGAACTTAAAAATGAAACATATGGCTAGTATTAGGGGCACTGTGTAAATGTAAAAACAAACTACAGTTGAATCTCAATCTATCGTTTTACAAGGGACTGATTGAACTGAACGATAAAGGCGGGAAAACGATAGATGCGAGAACATAACAAAGCAATATGACCGTCGGGAATATGTGAAATAAACGACGCATACGGGAAAACGAGGATTCGGGGAACGATCGATCGCGGTTCTACTGTAATTAGGTATCTGAAAAATCTATAAGATTCTATTACTAACAATCAGCAAAAAAGTTATAAATAAAATAAAAAATTCTTAACTACTTCGTAAAGAAATGCATACCATTTTGGAAAATTTCGGGGGAAAATCACGAATCTTCAATAAAAATTTCGTACTGTAAAAACTAATTTTCATATAAATAGCCACTGTTAACATTTCATCTTGAGTATTACGAGTTATAACTTGTTCAGTGGTTGTTTTCAATGGTTTAAGCAGGACTATCGAAATTGTTCTCCCCACTCGTTATTTTTTACCTGGTATTTTACATTTTTTTTAAACCTAAACTCAAATTCCAGCTCAAGATGAATATTACTTTTGACGCCATTTCGATCTCAAAACTGAATGTTACAGTGCTTATACTACAGACTTGATAAGAATTTTCGGATGTTTAATTTCGAAATGCTTAAATATATAAAGCTTTGTAAACATTAAATTAATTAAATAATTTATTTTATTTTAAATCAGCATTTAAAAAAGAGGAACTAACGATTTCTTGTATTAAACACTTTAGTTTCAATCTTTTTGCGTATTAAAAAAAAAAAAAAAAAAAAAAAAAACGCAAGATTATGATGTAGGAATGTTGAACGAAGTACGTACATTTCGGGAGACCAACGATCTTTCTCATTAAAACAGATCAAAAAGAGTAGTCGGAGAGAATAGATTTTTCTATCTCCCCTACGGTCCTGCCCTATGACAATTAGACACATTTACTGGACACAAGTGTCGAGGGCGTGTTCAAACGACCCGCGAGTTGTGCTGCCCCACTTTTCTATTAACTGTTTCCTTCCTCTGAAAAATTGCTTTTCGGACAGCTACGTCTAAAAATCGCAGAACCCACTGAACTCTCAATTACCTGTTGTCAGAATATCACTTTCGCAAATTATCCATGCATTGCAAAAGGTAAATTTTAGAAATAAAACAAAAGTTGCTCTAAAAACGTGTCAAAGTGGCTCGCAAACAAAGGAATATATCTTTTGACAGACAGACAGACACACGCATAAAAATAAATAAATAAATAAATAAATAAAATAAAAATCCATGCATGTTTTGTTATTTCGATAATATTCCATTAAAACAGTATCTGTAAGTTCATTTGTTGAACAGTCCGAAAAATTCATCTTAAAAGTATTATGAGCTATTTTTTGAATAATTGGTGTTATCCAGTTTTACACACACACTCGTGCATTAATTAGCCCGGATAATTGGGAGATCAGTACATTTCTAACGACGCGGAAAAAGAATTAACTCAAGATCCCGTTTAACTGTTTAACAAGGGATTACGGCTAACTAGGCCAAGTATATTGTCATAAAGCTTCAGTCATTAACTCCTAACTACGTCACAGTAGTGTATACACATAATCACATTTTTAAATTTTTGAAAGCTTCCACTGACCCGTTACTTGACCTTCAAAACCTCCTAGTAATCCGAACGAGCAGAATGTTTATTGCTTTACTCGAAATAACTCATTACTAGCTCTAGTATTCACCCTGGAAAAAAATTCACTTTGTCAATGGACGTTATAAATTTCGAACCGAGTTCACTCAGCGCTCGTTCACTCTCTGCGAACGGTCGTAAAACATTTCCAAATATTCGATAGCCTTGATAAAACGATGGTCCCAGTGCCGTCATTCTGTTTCAACACAATTATGTCGCCCATTCTATCTTTCATCTTTCCCCATTAATCAGAAGAAGTTGCGTCATCCTGTCCTTTCTTATCAATGGTGACGCATTTTACGAGCGACTGTGTCCACTTCGAAATTGGCCCCCTGTCTATTAATAGATTAAGCGATGGCAATTGGCCGAGAGCCGCGGTGGGGGTGGAGTTAAATATGCAGCTCTGTTGTAAAGGAAAGTTAACTGACTTCATGATTCACGTGGACTGGACTCCCAGGGGTCGGCTGGGGAAGCCTGTGGGGGTTTGTTGATAGAAAATAAATAAGCTTTAATGGAATATGTATCTATGAATAATTTCCACTCGTCCAACACGAGTTGGTGGACTATGAATCGGGAATTTATTAAACGTGAGTTGGAGATAAAGAGGTCTGCCTCGCTGTGGTGGCTGAAGGATCTTAATGATCTAAAGTCCGTACGAAATTTTGAGGCCTCCTATCTTCCAGCCCTTTAAGAAGACGTGAAAAATTAATCCCCTCCGACCTACCTACGCTACGATCTTTAATAACAAACTTCACTCACTTTACTTCTTGTGTTACACGTGATCATTCTTAAAACGCTCTGTCTTATTAATACATAAATTCCTTCACTGCACACTGTTTATACAAAAATTCAAAAAATTGATAGTCAACGAATTTTTGAACGACATATATGAATGTTGTATCTAGATATATCTCTTCTCATCCCCCACTCTTCTAACATTCTTTAGAGACAGAGTTATAGTTAAAAATTAACTGTATAGGAATGTTTTTAGATAAGAACTTTGCGATACAGCACGTCAGTCCCCATATATTAAACATTTTTAAAGTAACTCCACTGTCATAACCACACAAAAGTTTTTGGATAGACACAACAATCTCTATAGGGTATAGTGTATTGAATAGTGTGCACACATATTCTCAATATATTAAAATAATTAAATAAATAAATAAATAAATATATATATATATATATATATATATTTGCTTGAAAATTCATGGTAAAAATTATGTTTTCTATTTTATGCTTACCATACTTGTAAATCCTAATGAATATATGTGTCTGCGACTTATTGTAAATTAAAAAGTAATATTATAAATATTAAAAAAATTATGCAAAATTATATAAAAGATATATATATATATATATATATATATATATATATATATATATATATATATATATATATATATATACATAAGACCAATAGAATATATGTATATATATATATATATATACATATATATGTATATATATATATATACATATACAAGAACATATTACCAATACAGCAACGAAGTTGACTTTACTGGAGAAATAAACATTACAAGTTTTATTTCACAAGTGTGTTAGTAGATAGTGGCACTAGGTCTGATAGCAGTATGCGTGGTTCATGTGTGGTTTCGGAAATTTCAGGAAAATTGTTGCTTGTGTGATGGAAAACGAATTGGTCGTCCAGACCCTTCGGCGGAAAAGGTTACTCCTGTACGAGATGCGTTTGTGTGAAGCCCGAGAAAGTCAGTTCGTCAAGCGAGTGCGGAATTACAGATCCCGGGAAAAAGCGAGCGAAACAAGAATTTGACTTTAGACTTGAAATCTGCCGCATCACGAAAGTTTAACATATTGAACATTTGTGAAACAAAACTTGTAATGTTTCTTTCTCCAGTAAAGTCAACTTTGTTGCTGTACTGGTAATACGTTTTTTTATAAGCCTTCCAAACCCCGGAGGGAATTGTGACACACCCTATATATATATATATATTTAGAAAGCAATTATTTACAATATAAAATTTTTAAGTTTACCTTTAAGAGAAAAATATTATTTATAAAGAAATAATTATTTTATTTATTCTAGGTAACGGTTCAAAAATAAATTTATGGTGAGTGTAAAGGAATTTATTGTTTCCATAACAAATCTTTTATAATCCCCATGTTTGTAGTTTAAATATTCTAACTTAAAATCTGATGACGTTTAGGCTGTTTGCACCCACATAAAGTTATATTTGATCTATGAAGATGCAGTTATAATATCTGACTTTTATGATATGTTTTCAGTCTTTTCTCTAATTTAACTGTTGAATATATTTATTTTGAGGTCGTTATTTTCGATAAGTAATTGGAGTTTTATTACGCGCCCTCAAGTTTCTATATTATATTTTGGTGCTTAAGCATTAAAAGACGGTGAATTGTAAAAATCTGTTTAAAGATCATCGATTTTCCCTCTCTTAAATCCAATAAGCCGAGAAGAAAAGAAATACGAAAAATCCATGACTAAAATCATCCCTTGTGTAGCCGTGCCATCTCTTTTCTCTTGATTCTTTGAAAAACGGAATTGTAAATTCGACGGATAAGGAAAGAAGAAACTGTTCAGATAAAATATAAAAAAAAAATAAGTAAATAAAAAAAAGAGAGACAACAACAGAAAAGGTAACCAACCTTATTTTAAAACAAGTCCTCGCGTAATACGTTGGCAACAAAATGAACGAAACGCGGAGGAAAACAACTACGACTATACCACCACCACAGCAAAATATTCGAAATGCGCTGAGTAGTTCGATTTAAGAAAAAATAGGAGGAAAGCAAGGAGAATAAAAAAAGGGAAGGAAAAGACGCACGAGAAGCGATGAAAATAAAGGAAAACTTGAAAAAAAAATCAAAAGTAGGGGGAAAAAATTGGAAGAGAGGGACGGGCGACGCATCCCAAGACCTCTGTCATGAACGATAGTTGATGGTTTGCAACGCTAAAGGAAGAGCACCGGGAGAAAGGGATTTTGGTGTTTTCGCCATTAAACGAAAGAAGAATGGATGTAGATACGGAATGGATTCCCGGCATAAAGAGCATAAAGATGTTGGTATAAAGGAGGGATAACAAATCTACCTGGCAAGTGCTCAATGCGCAGAGAGATTCTGGAACCAGCGGGGCTCTCCATATGCATAAAGGGAAGCCGAGATTTTTATTAATGACGCAACCCACGAACGGAGCTCAGTCTCGAAGATTATTCAAGGGTTTACAAGTAAGAAAACGCGCACATCTCCCGGCTGCGATACCTTTAAAATAACGAGAAAGGAAATCGAGGCAAGTTTAATTACACGTAAACTATTGTAAATATGTTTAAAATATAAGCATGCACAGCTTAACGTATATGGTTTAACAGTAAGAAAAGTAACAGAAGTAATTAATCCAGTTTTTGTATATATATATATATATATATATATATATATATATATATCAAGAAGATAGTCATAAAGACCCTCAGGTGTTCCCTTTTTGTTGCCGCTAGATGCGGTCACAAGATTGGTATGTCCATGTCCATGATATTCCTGAGTGGCCTAGAGGTAAATCTGTGGCAATGCTACAGCTTTCTTCTGGCCATGATTGACTCCGCAATCATCTCCACAGAATTAACTTGGCTCCCGACCCTCTTTGTCTCCTGTGTGATAACCAGAAAGAAATGGACATGCCTCACCTTGCTGCATGTCCTGCTCTACCTCCCGTTTATTTATAAAAGCGCTATTGGATTGCCAGGGATAAGTTGATGGATTAACTGATGTCAATTTTCTATCTTGTATTTTTGTCATTTTGATATCTGTTGTCCTGTAATTCTTGCCATTGAAAATAATATATATTTATATTTATATATTGTTGCGGAATGCGGCATTACCCCTGAATTCCGTTCTGCGCAAGTACGCACGGAAGAAGTGAAGTGAAGAGAAGTACATGTAAATTTGATGGTCTTTAATTTAGTTTAGTTTTCTGTAATGTTCGCTCGTGTGTCAAATAGCTTGTCATGTTTTCGTGTTTATTCGTTAAAACTAAAGTGTAAATTCATGTTTTTAATAATAAATGTCGTTAGTAAGCCAAAGGTCGTCGTGTTTCTTTGATTCATGTGTCTCAACTTTTATTTTAATGCGGAAACAACTACCCGGACCATGAAGATTTTCAGGTAAGATAAGTTTTCTTACCTAACTTTTTATGAACTAGATATTTTCAAGTTTAAATATTGCTCGGAACACAATATTTATATAGCCTATTAAAAACTATTAGTTAAGATTTTAAAATCAGGAGCATGCTGACATAGAAAAAATAGAGCAACATTTTATAGAATTCCGCCATAACTACAAAATAATATTTTTACAAAACAGCATAAATAATAATTATGTATTTTTTAATTGTAGGGACATTTTAATAACAAACAATAAAACTTAAGATCTTATACTTAGTTGTAATAAGTTCTAAATAATGACATAAGGACAATAGCTGAAAAATAATTTACATCTCTCTCTCTCTCTCTGTGTGTGTATGTGTATATATATATATTTTTTTATTTATACATATATATATATATATATATATATATATATATATATCCTAAATCATGATAATAACGACTCAGTTCCTTAGAGCAATTTGAAATAAAATGTTTATCACTGGAACAAAATTGTCAATATGCAACAATTTCTTAATTTATTACGAAGTCAGAGAAGTTCACAATTCTGAATTTGTTTTATTTCTCTTCCATTCGCATAAGCAAATCTACATTTTGTCTTACGAAATGCTCCATGTCATTATCTGTAGCATTCTTTTCTTGTAAGGGAATTTCTTCTAAGCAAAGTTAAAAAAAAAAGGTAACTTTACTGTATATTTATGCTTATACCTTAGGACAAGCCTGCAAACGCTAATAAAATCAGAATACAAGACTTTATTTGATTATTTACCTATAAACAAAATTACGGAACTTGCTTCGTAAATAACTAATGTGATCGATGAAGTGAGAAACTAATTTTCTCTGCGTAAGCCGGACAAGCAAGCAGAAAACATTTTGAAGGTGCAAGAAAGATGCCTGCGAGTGCGCACTCTCACACACACAATATATATATATATATATATATATATATACACAGTGGAATCTCGATCGATCGTTTTCGGAATCATCGTTTTCCCGTATGTGTCGTTCATTTTATCCAGTCCCAACGATCATATTGCTTTGTTATGTTTCCGCATCGATCGTTTTCCCGCATTTATCGTTCATTTCAATCGGTCCCTTGAAAAACGATAGATCGAGATTTATATATATATCTTATTTATCTAAGGTGCATGAATGTGTGTATGTGGGAGGGTGTTGGGCGTGTGGTTGAACGATCTACATAAAAATGTCACTAAACATTTTTTTCCAAGACAGGCGTCTTCTATTATGTAATACATAGATAAATATATATGTATAGGAAATATTCCAATAGCTACACAAAAATAACACTCTTAATAGATAATGTCAGTCTCCTCTCACTACCCCGACACTCTAGAATACTATTAAACAAGTGGTGGAAAGGAATGCATCTTCCCCCAATTCTGAAACGTCCAATAAAAATCTCAGTCACTCAAACTGTAGAGGGGAGAGAGGTGAACTATTTTAGGGACAATCCAACCCCACAGCTTTAAGGGACAGTCCCCAATTCATGAGTCATGCTTTATTGCTCGCTGGGTGTGGCAACAATCGCAAAAAGAGAGATTGTCATTTCTGATAAGACGTCCGCCTGATCCGATAAGATCGCTCGACACGTTTTGTTTGCGTGGTCGTGCACGACTCCATACAGAGAGACCGCTAATTTAATAACGAAACCTTTGTGGCTCAGTTAATAAGCATAGTCTTTCTTGCAGCACTCTCTAAGATTAGTTTAATCAAACATTTAGTAAGAAGAAGTTTGAAAAATATTCATGTACTCATTACATTTTACTATCCGATAAATAAATAGCAGTATGTTTTTAAACAGCTATCCTACCTATAACACAATCACAAGTCCAACTGTTTATTATGTTCAACTCAAAATGCAGTATTCAGCTTCAAAAGAACAGAAAATTTCTTAATACATCATCCACATATAAATATAATGATTTTTTATAAGC
Source organism: Dolomedes plantarius (assembly GCA_907164885.2). Classification (NCBI taxonomy): domain Eukaryota; kingdom Metazoa; phylum Arthropoda; class Arachnida; order Araneae; family Dolomedidae; genus Dolomedes; species Dolomedes plantarius. The sequence goes on along the minus strand of OU015492.1, from coordinate 102,633,922 downwards.
CTTTGTAAGAAAGTAACTGTAATTTAACGATTCAATGTCTGGTTATTCAAGGGTTCCGTTGCAAGCTCTTTCAGTGGTTTCGACGTTTTCAAATGGGCTTTACGATTTCCCAAGGTCTCACTAATGGGATACATTCGGAACATTCACAAAAGTAAAGGGATATTAAATGCTTTCTAAAAAATATAGCCGAGATGGAATCAAATTTCTGTAATCTTATTAGATGTGGTACCTTTACAACAAGAACTAAAATTTGTAGCTCTTTAATAACAGTAGTACTAGAATCAGATAGTTCAGGATTTTTTAAAAATAAATTTCTTTTTTCTTTCTTCTTTATCTGCTTTTTTATTTAAGAAAATCACTAGGTTTTGGAAAAGCCTTATCAACCACCTAAATATATATCTAGTACTTAACTCACCCCAAAATTTATAATACTGTTGGGAAATTCTATGTCTCATACTCATCATTTCCTTTCTAAGGAACACAAATTTCTAATAGAACACATATGAGTGTAATAATGCACGAAAAATTCCCCCCTCTCAGAAAACCAAAATCTGCTCAATAACGGAACGAGGTGTCTTCAATTTTGCCTTTGATATCGATGTCAAACTTGAAAAGATCTCCTTGGATAAGGGGCAATCCCTGAAGTTCATTATCACGAGAAAGCATAAAGTTCCCAATCTTAGCGAGTTATTTATGGTTGATTTCACGTTTTTAAGTGCTGTTCTAGGTTCTCTCGCGAATTCCAAAACCCTCTTTCAGAGTCCGCCCAATTAGAGAGAAGGAGATGAGACATTTTCATCATTTCTAAGGCTTTTGTAACTCTTCTTCTCTGATGCTAATGAAAGTTAAAGATTTAGAACATTATAAGACAAGTAAAATGGATGGAGGGAATACGATAGATGTCATATGAACTTTTCAAACTATCAAGCATATATTTTCTTCAATAAGTATTGAATATGAAAACCCAAAACCAAAGCACTGTTCGTTGCATGCATATATATATATATATATATATATATATATATATATATATATATATATATATATATATATATATATATATATATATATATAATTAATTCCCTTGACCTTTGTGCATCTTTAATTTTTAGATGGTAAAACAATACAGTATATTATCTAAAATTAATTTTTTTTTAATTCTACATTTTTGAAAAGATTTCTTTCGATTCACTGACTCTTATAACCGGCGGCTCTTGCGTAATCGTCTATTCCTCATGTGCTTCAAGTAACACCAGCACAAAATTTGAAATAGAGAACTTTAAATTTTTAATTCCCTTGTGTTTAACTGAGGAATAACCAGGGCGTTACCATTTTGTGATTCGGCAGCAACTGAGGATGAAAATCATGTCATTAATCTAAGAGGTTTCAATGACCTTGTCTTAACAGTGGGCTGATGTTTTGACCATCAAAATTTGGAACAAATATGTTTAGAATACGTTAAAAAAAATGAATATTTTACAATGATATATGACGTACTAAGGCATGGACACCCCGAACAGTGTTAAAACGAACAAACGAAAAAACAGAATAGTTGCCTTTCACTCTATTAATTTTCATAATAAAGAAATAGGCTTAAAATATTCAAAAATTTAATTATGATAGGAAAGCCTGTTGAAACCTTGTAACTAAAATTCACCATGTTTCTTTCGAAATAATTAGTCTTGGACAGCACTGTGTGCAATCCACGCCTCCTCCAACAAAGAGCACAAGGTGTTCACTGACTCAACGATGTTCCTTCAATTATCTTTAAATCTTGTGTCGAACCTGAAAGAGTCTCATTGGAAGAGACATTTCCTCCGAACTCCATTATCACGTGCAGGCATACAGTTCTTATTCTTGGCGCATTATTCACGCTTGATTTCACGTTTTAGGGCTCAATTCCTGATTTTGACGACCTGCAAGGACTGCCTTATAGGGTTTGTCCAATTAGTGGGGAGGAGAATGGAAGATAAAGAATTGATGGAGAAGAGAGATTTTCTTCATTTGAACCGATTTTGTAGACTTTTTTTCTATGGAGGTTAGAAAATTAGAGATTTAAAAGAAACGAGTGAAACAGAGAAACGAAGAAATCAGGGAATTTCTGTTTTTTGAAAGACTCAAACAGAAGTTTTCGTCAATGATTCGTATCACACCCGATATGAGTTCGTCACATTCATTTTCAACTAGGCTTGCATAATGATGTAAAACAGGGTTGAAACATAGACCGAATTCCCCCCCCCCCCCCCATCCAAGTAATGTAGTATTTACAAGAATTCCTTATTATATTTATTCTAATCAATGTAAAAGTTTTGAATGATGCTGAGTGTCTTTGGTTATTTTCTGAAAAATGCCCTTGAAGACTTTGATATGTACCATTAAAAGAGTAAACTTAAAAAAATATGTATTTCAGATACACGATTCTACAATAAAATAATAATTTTTTTTTTCGTTCTTTTAGTGTTACAAGCGGTATGTTAGAAAATAAAAGTTTTTGAAAATACTCTTAAAAATTGGTTGTTTAATTTATTCTTTTCATGCGATTCTATATCAAATTTAGGTACTCTTAGTCTAAAAATTAGGAGTGAGATCCCAATATGGGCTCACATGGTTACAGAGCGTAAAACACTTCTTAAGATCTGTATCAGTTACGTATGCGTCCATGCAAAGTTGTGTGATACCACTGTAGCTCATGAAGTTAAAAATAGCTTAATGTAGTGACATCTCAAATCACGTGCGGACCTTATCTGTAAAAATAGTATGAGGCCAGGTGGAGTTACGTGGTATTTCTTATACGTATTGAAATTATGTATGGATAAGCGTGTAAACGTACGAACTGGTAGCAATTTTCCATTCAAAATAGGGTGCATCCATTTGATAAATTTACTACCCTAACAGTTATAAATAACAACACATAACTCATATAATATCCCTGTTTTTTCAGTATCCATATTCCATAGTTATTGACTACATGTTCTAATAGCGTCTTGAATTTTTATTACTAATAAAACTGTTTTTTTTTTTTTGTGATGCATCCTTCTCAACAGTCATTACCAGAGTAAAATTAAATCCCTTGTACTTCTTAAAATACAGTAACAAAAAATTGCTAGATGAGCAAAGTAAGCAAATTTAACAATTTTAGCTATTGAGATAAGGAGATCATAGTTGGTGTCAGATGAGATGAATTCAGTATATCTGCAATTATTAGACATTTTACGTGCAACGGACGTTCAAGTATACCAAGAACAAACGAAAGAGAATAATCGTTCAGTCAAAGATAGCTCTGTGGCATCAACAACAGAGTCAACAGAGCTTTAGTAGAGTTGAACTTTTCAAATGTTCGTAAAGAATTAATGGAATGACAGACCAGTAGAGGCAATTTCAGAACATTGTTCAAGGCAGGATAATACAGCCAACAATCTGGAAGAGTACAGCGGGAAACAAGATGTTGAGGGTAGAAATTGTATCGTGATTTCTGCGCTGGATGATCATCGAAGGAAAATATGATGCGATTGATCACGCGGCTTCTTTCATCTATCAGATGTCAGAATGCAAATAAGGCACAAACAGTATGAAGCGAAGTACTCGTCTATATAGTCTCGAAGAAACAGATCGGGAGTTTTTCTCTCTTTGTCTGCTGCGATACGATTTCATGGGAGACGTTAGGGTTCCTGAAAAATCCCTCGGAAGCGGAAACGAAATGAAACGTTGTTACCGTGTACTTCATCCGTTCATTGTGAGTCTTCTCTCCAGCGTCCCCACTCCATAGCCCAGGCGGTATCTTTCAGCCAAACGTTGTCACCCGAAGTAAGACTCATTAGGTATCTAAGTGGTTTCAGAACATGACAAAGAGTTTTCAGTACTTTTGCACGTCCCTGGACCTTAATCCCATCATGACATAAAGTTCACCGGTTGCGACAATAATACCCTGCCAATTAGTAGCAATTCCGGAACACTGTCCTTGATACAGAATATATTCAAACACAATGGTTTCAGACTCTAATGAGTCCATACTCAGTAAAGCCCCAACTGTTATAGTTGTAAGAAGTTCAAATTGGCACTGACCAAGTGCACCTAATAATGTAATCACTATCTATCAGCTTATATCTAAATACTCCACCGCAGCTCATGTGAATGATATTTTGACACACGCGCTGCACTATAATACATACAAACACAGTGAATTTCATGAATAGTTATTTATTTGGCAATAAGGTAATTGTCACAGTAATTGTCACATATATGGATAGAAAAACAGACAAAGTATACGCAAAATAATAAGAACCGCAACAGCACAGAATTTAATGCGAAAAAGCTTCATAAAACATATTTGCCTTAGGGGAAGGATGTCTCTCATGGAAGAAATCGTATTTACGTGCCATGCTAAGTAAATGGGAAATAAGACAGTAACTCTGTGATCTCTACTATATTTGAAACTATCGTGGTTAAAAAATAATAAAGATCGAGAAACACTGAAAGAAACAATTTTACCAGAGATCAATAAATGATATAGTTTACCGATGCTAGGCAATGGAACACACAAAAGGAATAACATGAGAGCTGTAGACAATCTAGAAGGAGAGATTTTACTAGTGAGTGCATAATAGACATATAATGTTAGATAGGATTCACGATACTTTCTCTTTCTTCGTCTCATATAATTTAAACTACATCATATAACACACACATTCATATCGACACTGCCTACTATTATCTGAATATATCTAAACTAGCCTAACACGAAAGACAAAATTCTACTCCACACCGCTGAGGCTAATTATGACGTTTCGGCACCCAGTCCGCATTCTTCGTGTCTTACTTGCGGTTGATTTCACATTTCCAGTCCGGAATCCCGCCTTTGTCGAATCACAGGACCTCTTTGAAGTTGTGGCCCAATTAGTCTGAGAAAAGAAGTAAAAGGTAGAGGTGGGGGAGACAATTTGCATCACCCCTCTTTTCCTTTGTTGCCGCTGGAATTCGCTGACGGAGCTCTGAAGTCAAAGATGGGTGAAAAATTTTTGGACTTCGTTAAAGGAAGGAGGTACTTTTTTTTGAAAAGTGATTTCATTATCCTCGTTAGAATCCTTTCAGGGAAATAAAATTCGGATAAGAAAAATGGAAGGGTTGTCGAAGGAAGAGTGGTGCATTCTTTCGAAGGAATTCACCAGAGGAGTTCAATCATTTGATTCTCGATACACACTTAAATTAATTACGAATTTTTCTTACTCCTCGTAAAATCTGTCCAGCCAATAACGTAATAGATTTTGGTTATTTTAATGAAGAAATCGTTTATAAATTCACAATGTTTCTTTAAGAATTAATCGAATAAGTTATTTAAATTATGTGTAAATAGGTAGCAGGAAGATATTTATGGCCGGTGCGCATGTATATAAAGATCAAAGTCTAATTATGCCACAAAGTAAAAAATAATTAAATCTTACCTTTCCTGAATAAGAGTGAGCAAGTGATAAATGTGTTACGTCACATAACACATTAAAATTTTAATCTATCGTACAGTTTTTCGTATCGTATACCCGCTTTAATCGAAAGGAACTCAAAACCTAGCCCTCTGGAACTCCGAACAGGAGCAGTTATTAGTGACATAATCAGGCCAAGTGACAGCTAGCCCCATACAGATCATCACAAGGTAATCATAGACAGGTTTTGTGCTCAGTATAGTCTCTGCAGAAAAGAAATAAGAAGACTTAAACCTAACGATTGTCTAAACACAAACACTTTCAGTAATGGGGAATTTGTTAGTAACTAAACAGGCATAGTAACTAAACGGGCATTTGGAGACAATGTATTCTGTTAACGTAGTTTGGTTCACTTCTGACTTTTGACTGAAAGAGACCACAAAAGTCACAGTAGCGTGCAAGACTTTAGATATGCTATATAGCAAAAGTCATATCCTTGATACACAATTTTATAAAACTCTTAAACAGACAGATAACTGAATGGAATTTGTTTGACATATTGACTTCAAAATTATTTGAAAAAATCTTTAACCCAAATTTTCAAAAGAATTTCTAATTTTATCCTTAATACTGGGAAAGGGGATATCCAGTGAAATATTTAGTGAAATTCCTACTTTCATTTTCAGTATTGATTTCATTTTCCATATGATAAAAGTCCACATTTAAGCTTTGAAACAAAATTGCCTGCCTTTCAAACTGCGTATTTCAGCTAATAACTATGTAATGCATAAAAACCGAACACGCGTATGTTGAACTTTAGCTTTGTATATCTAGAGTCTATTTCGTTCTTTAGGTTCAATAAAAACAAAGCGCACGTAAAATTTTCTTCTCTCCTTTCTCCTTTCCATTGATATGTATTTTTCTTTGTTACTCCTCTAGATGTAAGAAAAAAAAAAAACAATCTTGAAGACAAACAGTTTTCTGTAACGTTGTACCCAGAAACACCGCGACCGTTGGAAACAAAGCTCCAGAATTTTACCTTGTTTTCCCCCTATTTTATTCTCATTATAATGCATGTGGGCCCCCTAAAGGACACCCCCAAGCTAAAATATGACTGGAATAAAGATAGAGGCCACGAAAAATGAACAAAAACTGAAGGGGGGAATAGGGAAAAAAGAAGGGAATAAAACCTGATGTAGTAACCGATTTGCCCCCGCGGCCTCAAACATTAAATTGAAGCACAGTAAGACCTTTTTTTTTCTTTCCTCTCTTCCAAGACCGAGACGTGGCTTCGGGCCTATCAGCAGCCTCGACCAATCACGTGAGAGGGAAAAGAAGGTTATCCTTAAAGAAAAAATGGGATTCTTTTCTGGCGGTATTATGTCTTTATAAAACAGTCGTCTTACCATGCCTCTTTAAAGTGTTATCTTGGAAGCGAAATTCTCGGATGGCCCGATGTTTTTGGCTTCCAGCATGGCACTTTGATACTCGAGAAATGTTTCTCGAGCGAAACTCATTCTGATGGCATTGTGTGTAAAGACAAGGGCGAATAAAAAGTGTTTATAGTCACAGGAGAAAAGTAACTCGACGTAAAACTGTTTGGTTAAAAGGGTACAAGTTTATACAATGACAATAAACTCCGAAGACAGAGTATGTTTTGCTCTGGATAAAAATTCGCCTTTAAAGCGAAGCTGTAACAATGCTCTATTATAAACAACGATTAAAAATAGTTGCAAACAAGTGGCTAGCAACTTAACCTTTTCCTTACGGGGTGGGATAGTATCTATCCCAAGAATACGGGCCCAAGAATGAATATATATGTATATATATATATATATATATATATATATATATATATATATATATATATATATATATATATATATATATATACATACATACATACACACACACACACACACACATATATATATATATATATATACACATACATATAAGTATATATATACATACATACATACATACATATACATACATACATACATACATATGCATACATACATACATACACACACACATTCACACACACATATTATATATATATATATATATATATATATATATATATATATATAAAACCCCCTGAATGGCCGTTCTTAGAAAGGGGGTATGGAATTTTCCTTTCTAAAGAGGGAATCGTAAAAATGGGCCCTGTCAGCTAATGGTTAACCGGCAGAAGTCATTGATATTGCTTCAGTCATGAAACGGGCTCAACTTCATTAATGCTTCCGAAAATGTTATTTTTTTTTCAGAGAAAATAAAATATTACAAATATGAAAAGTATTAATTTCTATTTTTACGCACATAATTTCACCGTCAATAAAAAAAAAATTATAGTATAAAATTCCATGGCTATTCTTCCATCTTACATATTTACAGAAAAAATGTACATAAACAAATACGGAAATGGACCCGATAATAGTGATGCGTCTCAAGTGAGAAAACACCCAAATATGAAAAGCACTTATAAGACTTTCACATATATTTTTACCGTTCATATTAATTGTCCTTATTTTTATAGAGTAACATTCGGGAGCCACACTTTCGTCTTATGTATTTAGAGAAAAAAAAGAACATGGACAAATAAGGAAATAGACCTGGGTAAGATAATGTGTCACTACTGAAAAATGCCATTCATAACAAAGTAAAGGGAGCGTGAGTGTTTACGCTGAGAAAAACTACTCAAGGGATGAAAGTACTTGTTCGAACTTCTAAGGAAAGCATTGAAAATAATACATCTTCGCCCTGCGGGATAGTTCAATTGGTAGAATAGAGGCCCCGAGCTTTGAGGACTCGGGTTCATCTCCCGGTCCCAGCTGCGGCTGACCGTTAATTCCCAATCAGAGATTAGCAAATGTATATTTAGAATTCTGTTTCTCATTCATTAAAAAGATATTTTAATTTACTTTTTTGAAGAACAAATTTTAATTCTGTTTAGAAATAAATATGGATAATTAAAAGCCCTACAAAAAATTAACTGGTCAAAAGTTTTAAATTTATTAAATTTCTTTTTTTTTAAAAGCTTCTACCGCCATATGCAGTAAATAAATACATTCAAAATATTCACATGGAATTGAAAGCGAATGATAGTTACACAAATTTTAATTCTGTTTAGAAATAAATATGGATGATTAAAAGACCTACAAAAAATTAACAGGTGAAAAGGTTTAAATTTGTTAAACTACTTTTTCAAAAAGCCTCTACCGTCATATGCAATAAATAAATAAATTCAAAATATTCACTTTGAATTGATTACGATTAGATAGTTATTGAGAGAAAAATTCCCCGTATCTTTAAATGGGGTTAGAAAATCTGTGACATCAACTGATGCTCCACCTTCAGGGCCCGACGTATGCCCTATAAGGTAAATAACTTTCCTTCGGGTTGTCGGACTCAGTGGCTTTTTTTACAGAGCTCCCACCACAAACAGTGACGTCGGCGACATATAAGAGTACGACAGAATTTTACTCACCTTTGTGTCTGTTTTGATGCCATTTTACCAAATTAAAAAGACTGGGGGGTGGGGGTGGGATCTTTGCCAGCTTCCCTTTACATAACACACCCGTACCATATGACATTTTTACCTCGTACGGTCATTTTTTTCTATCCATTCTTTCAGCAGTTCACCAGAGCACAAAGCCGCTAATTTTATCGCACTCTGCCCATTGTCTGAAAATAAACACTACCCATTAAACCTCTCCATTCAAACGCACTCACGCCTTCAATCTTCTCCCTCTCCCAGACACAATTCCCTCTCTTCCTCAAGTCCAGCGCACACCTCCGGAGAGAAAAGTCATGACTTGGTCCAGTGACCAGGTCACGGGCGCGAGGAGCTTGACCTGTTTACAGTCGTCGCGACCGTTAATCTCTCTTAGCCGGAGAGTCTTCCTTCTTTCCCGGATCACGTGAAGCCTTTGGCGATTGTTCGTATGCATAAGGAATGAGTGGAAAATAAACAAATAAACGTTAAAAACTAGAAGCTTGGAGAGAGAAGGGAAAAAAAAAACATCTGTAGGGTAATCTTCGAAGTGCATCGTATGGGTTTTTACCTTTTCTATGGTTTACTTCGTAGAACTTTTAAGGTTTTCTTTTCTTTTCTTTTTTTTTTAAATGCTATTCGTTCGTTTATGTTTTACGGACGGAAACATGCATGTAAGTGCACGGTATAAGCGATGATTACACGAGCTATGCTGGCTAGATTAGAATGTTTAAATGATGCTAAGAAGAGACGCAGTGCCAAGAGGGAGGCATAAAGAGGAATGAAAGTTTTATATATATCCCTTTCACTCGGTTGAGGTACAGAAAATGAGTGGTTATTGTGATAGTTTATTTATGAATAAATCTCTTCTGGATTAAACGTAGAAATGCTTTATGTACAATGTAAAACATGTGTCTGGACTATGGAAATAATGAAATTTATTTTGTAAGACTATACTCTATACACGTAGAAATAAATAAATTATATATATATATATATATATATATATATATATATATATATATATATATATATGTGTGTGTGTAAGTAACACTTCTATCCGCGTCATTCTAAAATCCTGTTCTTAGAGGCTAGTCCGGGTTTATGCAATCGGGGCCGGACTCCTGACTCCTGGAATTCTCGTTGGTGGTGCAGTCGTTATGGCCAAGCAAGGCAAGACACATCGAAGTCCTATAAAATCGTTTATTTACTAATAAAAACGTCTCTGGCTCCATCCTTTGTATTAATATTCTATCCAATGCTTAACTTGCTACGTTATTCCAGTCATTTAATTAACCTCAATCCCGTACATCGCAATCGCGCGACGCGACGGACAACGTCTTACCCGATCGACTTTTCTATATGCTTCTGAAATTCTTTTTCTTTTCAAGCCCGCCTAGTAATACTTGCTTCGCTTTGCATGGAAAGTTCTAGAATCATCTTTGCTGAGGTTCGGAGTTTTTTCGCGCGAAACCCTGTCTAAACTCTAAAATTAACTCTCTACGCGATTAGGCCTGCGATTCTCATCGCTTGATTTTCCCCCAAGGCCATTCAATTCTATTAAAAACACCTATAGCTTATCATTCGTATACCCGCGTTTACCTTATTGAATATGAATAATCATGGTATATACCGTTTTAATTCCGATCGTCTATAGATGAACTCCCTTTTTAAACCCTTTAAATTCTACCCCCTAAAATCTCTGACATATATATATATATATATATATATATATGTATATATATATATATATATATATATATATATATATATATATATATATATATATATATATATATATATACTAAATAATAACGTGCATTAAAATATTTATTCATAATATTAGTGGTGCTATCCTATGCTCTTAATTATACTAGTTCAAGATTAAACATAGAAATCCATTCGGGATGGTCTTAAAATACTTTTGGATCAAACAAATACTATAAATAGAAAAATAATACAAGCACAAATGTAAAATTATCAATCCATTAAAGTGTATAATCACGAGCAATCAGGTATCAGTGTATGTATGGAAAGGATAAAAAGAAAGTATTAAATAGCTGGTTATTTCGTAATCAAAAATCAAAAACTCCGCAAGCACTCTAGATCTAAATATAAATTCTTAATATTAACCTCTAAACATTTCCAAGATTAGCGAAAATTTCGTTAAACCTACAGAATCCGATCAACATATCGGGCAAAATTTCTGGCTATAAAATTTACTAACAAGTTTCCACATACCGTTTTAAGAAATTCTGGAAAAGATTAATTAATGCATTTATCCAGCCAGTGTTTGGTATTTTTCAAGGGAAATAACTCAACTGATCGTTATACTGTTTATCACCCCCGAAGCAATCGCTTCTACCAGGAGTTTAAAATTAATCCCAGATTGACTGTGAGCCAAATTCCGACATTTCCCGTGTTTGCAAAATCTCGGGCGAAAATTTTAAAACTTTGAATTTTCAATTACGGAAATGAAAACAGTTTCGCACACACACGCCTAGAGACACGTTTTCGGCGCGATTTTTCAGATTCTGTGTTTGAAAACTAATTTTTGGGCTTCAAAGGAAATTCATTTGTATTTCATTTCGTGCTCCTTTCAATTCCCCGCGTCACTTGGAAGTGAGAAATAAATTTCGATTAATTGACTACGCGCTTTTCGATAAATTGAGTCATGTAATTGAATCTGCCTCGTTAGGAGTATTTTATCATTGAAGACGAATTCTCCATACCTGTTAAGGTATATTTCGTAATACCTTGAAGGGAAGAATGTTAAGGTATCTGTGTATACGGGGAGAAATGGGCTAGGGTAGAATCCAATTTTAAGCGAACTTCCATTTTTTTTTCTTTTCTCTCTTATAATAAGAGCGATTTAAAAGGGGAAAACGATATTCGAAATTCTTTATGATGTAGTTTAGGAAATTCGCCAATTTTCCTAGAATTTAAAGTTTGATAGCTCAATTTTTTTGTTGTTTCTAATGCCCCCTGGCTGGAAGTTCCAGACTAGGTCCATATAGGCTTCGGGCTGAAGTGTGCGGCTCCTGTTTATATAGAGCAGCACTAGGATAAGAGTCCGTCTTAGCTAGTTGTCACCCCAATTTTGACCGGGCAACCCCAGGGGCGACATCTGGGGTGATGGTACTCCCTCCCACTCTCTCTGAACTCATAGAGAGACTTTTCGGTTTACGAATTTAACCCATTCCTTCTCGCTCCCGTCAAAATTACGGGGTGAGGTTTCGCCTCGCGCGTGATATTTCCCGTGCGTATTTCTCGTGCGCGTGATATTTCCGGGCTGGAGTGTTTAAAAGTAACGCACCGAAAATCCATTTCATTTACCCTGAAAAAATTTTATTTCTTATTTTACATACCAGATGGCAGCACCAGACTATTTAAAAAAATCTCCAATTACATTATAAACGAGAAGTGGCAGATCAATAAAAAAATGGAAACCTCCGGAAAAAATAGTCACTTTTATTACCGTTTTCTTGAAAATTATGCGACCATCAAGGGGTTAACGTGCCCATATCCGGCCTAGACACGGATGTATTTAATGGCGCGTCCCGGGATTCTAACCAAGCACCCTCAGTACCGGAAGCTAGTGCGCTACCACAAGTCTACATCGAGCTCGAATATTGTCTTATTAGATGAAAATCGTGTATGCTTTTGTTACCTGATTCATATGTTCAAGCATAAACAAGCCCGAGTAAACGATGAAAATTACAGCATATTGTGTTTTTAGAGCAATAGTGCTCAAACTGTGGAAATCGCGACCCACAGCGGGTGTGTGTGTGTGGGGGGGGGGATCATGAAAAAATATTAGGGTCCCGGATTGTTGAAGTAGTTTTATGTCATATTGAATTCTTTAATTCAAAAGAACGCTTTAATTTTTCTATAATTACATATTTTTAATTTATAACTGATATGATTGTTAAATAAGGCGTGAAACAGTTTTAACACAAACAAGTGCAGATAGATTGTAAGCGAGACATTTTTTTATTGCTATTTTGTAAAATAAGTAGAATAGATAAAATATGTAAAATAAATATGCTATTTTGTAAAATAAATAAATTGTGTTCCTACCCCAAAAAATTTTGTTAGGGGTCGAGTGGTTTTATATTTAAAGGAAGTGGGTCGTAGTCGAAAAGAGTTTGCGCACTACAGCTATAGTATATTATACTTCATTATTAGCCCTAACTGTTACGAAGTATACCAAACAAGTATAAATTAATTATTACAAATTTATACAGTAAGAATTAGATAATATGAATAATTGCAAAAAAAACAAAAAGAATTTAAAAAAATATATGTATCTCTCTCTATAGTTAGCCACCCAATGTAGTAAACAGCAATTCAAGAAAATGTAAAAGCATGAAGTGAACTTCTGATTATCTGAGATCGTTATCGCATGCATGTGTGAAAATCCAGAAAACACGGATAATCACAGAAAAAAGCCATGTATGTTAAGTAAAACGTATAAAATGAACTATTTTACATAAACTATATATTATTTACTTTTATACTAGAAAAATCCATTATATTCTCTTTCTTTAACGAGCTATGTTGATATCCTTATGAACAATTTTATTTTACTACTTATCCTTTTTTAATGCACCGATAAATCCCAGAACATATTATCAATATACGGAAAATCGTGATATAAGAAAATTTCCATTGTTTCGCCTACAATGCGCTATAAATACTCATAGAAAAACTGATGAAATTCTAAATAATTTATCTAGAACCATAGTTTGTTGATTTACAAGTCACGCTTTCTTAAAAAACCATAATATTGTCTTAAAGCATTGTTGGCCCAGCTTATGACGAGACAATGATAATGTTTGATTTTTCTCAATATTTGCTCATTTACTATGAATTTAAAGATTTATTTTTTCTATAGTTTACATGTTTTTCTCTGAATACAGTCTGTTTCCAATCCTGTTATTGCTCCTATTCTTCGAACTGCAACACTATAATGTTCAACGACAGACCATTTCTATTTTTACAATCAATTTGTATGAAAAACCCTTTTTAATCTCCTTCTTATTAATTTTCTTTACATGTTGTATTCCCTATATGGGGCCTGCCCAAACTCTTTTGGTGAATTAAGGTACTTCCCTTGCAAATATCTGTAAGCGACGTGCACAAACAAAAAAGTTTTTGTTGTCATAGTTCCATGAATCCAAGCTTCTTCCAAATAAGCTCATCTATTGTATGATATGTTTTTCATATTCCTCAAAGCTATAAGTATGTAACGAAGTCTACATAAATTAATTAATTAGAGAGTATTTCCTTTAGGGCTAAAATGCAGACTTTTTTGATAGCTCTAAATGTAACATGTAAGCTAGAGTGACTTGCTGTTAAAATGCTTTAACTGTTATGATTAATAAATTTTATATATATATATGTATATATGTATATATATATATATATATATATATATATATATATATATATATATATATATATATATATATATATAATATATATATATATATATATATATATATATATATATAATATGTATATATATATATATATATATATATATAATATATATATATATATATATAATATATATATATATATATATATATAATATATATATATATATATATATATAATATATATATATATATATATATATATAATATATATATATATATATATATATATATATATATATATATATATATATATATATATATATATATATAAAATCATATATCTGCAAAATAAGAAACTTTTTTCATACTCTTACTTTAATATATTTCAATGCACACATTTGTAGGAACACAATTTTGCTATTCCTTGTGAATGTGATAGGTTCTATTACTGTAATAATTATGATGTTTTTAAGCAACACAGAAACACGAAAACCTAAATAGTCTACCAGCATTGTCTGAGACCAAGGCATGCAGAGAAACATTAATTGCAAATATTTGCAAACTCATTCGTTAGAATTCCAAAATAGAAGGGGGAAAAAAGAGCAAAATCTTTAATTTTGACGTTGTTTGCAACGATACATGGAAGAAGATTCATGTTATAGCTGAATTTTGCACTCTTTAGTTAAAATTCATTAATTTTCAGCGACACACAAAAAGTTATTTGCGTAATTAAATTGTTAATTCACTTAAAAATGGGGTAAAAAACATTTATGGGTGTTACTGAGGGACTCAAAAACCATAAACTCATTATGAGAGTTAATTAAAAAGCACAAAACAGGTGAAATAAACATCGCACTAATGTGTTTGAAAACTTATGGTTCTTATTATTTTAAAGAACGGCTTTATGGGATGATAAATGAACTCCTGGACCTTTTACAGGTATTTGTGAACTAAAAAACTTTAAAGTATACTTATTTGTACCAAGCATGCTTTAAACAATTAGGATACTATTGCTAAAGAAAGAAGCACGCTGAAAAAAAGCTTACAGGGGTTTCGTGAAGAGAAATTTGTGAACTATGCATTGTGATACAGGTTTTCATCCGTATAGATTATAACAAGGTAGGAAATTCGAGTTTTTAATACAGTGCACGGATGATTAACCATCTAATCACGCGTAAATCATCATGTTGTTAAGAAATTTAACATCGTTTTACAGACGAGCAAATATTTATATATGTAACGTTCACAGACTATTAGATAATCCAAATTTAAACACGTTTGATCTCATTCGGGGTCTTTCGGGATGAATAGAATCTTTTCAAACAAATCATTGACGTGCACATGGGAAGAAATCTTGTGAAGCGTTGTCACTTCTTGGAGGAAGTTATTTACATCCTAACTACATTATCAATGGCTCATATTGGTAGTTGCATATTGTGCAGCAATCCTTTTAAGAAGCTCAACAACAACAAAAAATGAAAGGGCTATTATGTTTTTCTTGTTTACTTCAGAGCATTTAAGTCCTCTTTCCCTGCATGAATAGGTAAGTTTTAAAACAGGGTTTTGGTTTGGACGGGTTTGGAGCGCTACGGTCAACTTTTTTCTACACGAGGGCTAATTAGACCGGGACCTACAGTTTGAAGCCGATTCCGAACGGCTACAAACATCCATGCCAACAGTGAGACTTGAACCCACAGGATCTGAACCGAATGCCAGCGCCCTAGCCATTCCGCCATCACCTGGTTTGAATTTTTAAGCAGGGACGAACAGTTTAAGGGTAATTCTTCTTACTAAAGGAAGAGAAAAAGAAAAGAAAGAAGTAACTACCAAAAGATTGCACCCGAGTCATTCAGCCAATCATACGAATGATCATTACGTAAAAAGGTTAATACCGAATAATTATCATAAAGTCTTAACTACGTTTTATTACAGATATCTAACAAACTTTAGGCTAACTGGTAAGCGCTACTGCCGTGTACATTTTTACATAATATTGATCCCCCGCTAGCTGTTAGACACTTTAGGCATGAAACTCTCTCTCTGAGGTAAACAACTTGGATGTTTATAACGAACCATTTCTCAGGGGACGATTAAATTTTTAATGAAGGCAACGTTTCATCCAGAGAGAAATTAATCTCAATAAGTTCAAACAATCCCATTTGCATGTTTCCGAAGCTCCATTCTCCTTTATTGAAGGCCTCTTCTCACGCTACCTTTATCTTAATTTTCATTACCTCTGTCTCGTGCCCCAATCGTTTCATCGAATTTATGTTTAATTTGCCCATGCGACTGGCAAATTAAAAGACTAGTTTTGATTCCCGCTTGCTATGGGGAAATTAAACCTTTCATAACGAAATGAAATCCTTTACTGCTAATTTATCAAAATGCACCGACGTAAGTTCAGCGTCTGATAATATTTACTAGGATTAAGGATTTATAATGTCAACTGAAACCTTCAATGACTTAGAATCCTCTAAGGAAAACCATCCATTTATGAAAGGATAATCTAAGAACAGCACAATTTTAAAACCATATGCCCTGGTGAATCCATGACAGTAGTGCATCTACAGGTTAAAATTATTTTCATTTTTTATTTTACTCCAGTCAGTTACACAAAAAAGATTCTTTTTTTAAAATTTTATACGTTAATCAGAAGTATAGAGCAAAATTACTGTGAAACTTAATTCTTACAATGAGTGTAAATTAAAATTTGACAAGTTGCTATCCACGCCTGGGTTTAAAATACCAAAGTACTTGCGGCTATAATTTACAAACGCATGGTTTCTAGTACATTCACAAATGCACTAGAAACCATGCGTTCTATTATTTAAAATTGCAATTTAAACCAATTATTTAAAATCGCACACTTTAATTGACAAATTTTTTCTAGAGGCATCATACTCTTCCTTACCATATTATGAAACGGGTCATGAAAAAATGCATGGAAAACACTCTTGTTAGGGGAGGGATTACTAATGCAAATATATACAGCTTTAACACACCCAGTAGCCTTGGACCTAGTTTTTTTCCTTGTTATGGGACCCGCAAAAAAACATAGCCAGTAACTTTTCAGTCACCAGCATAAATTTAGAAAAAATCCGCATTTGGAAAGTTTTATCTTCAGCGTACTTATCAAATATACCGTGCAGAGGAGCCTATAACAAGGAGGAAGTCTAGGGTCAAGGCTTCTGTATACACTAGACGTGCATATATCGCACCCTGGCAAGAAAGCGAAACAACTCAAAAATGCAGCATTTGAGAAAAATCAACTTAAAGAATACGATACAGTTTGAACTCGCATTACAATAAAACTGATACAACTGCCCTCAGGTCGACAAATTGCGAGATGTGTCGCTTTTCGTGCACGATGGGGCACTTCATACATATTTTTCAATGACATAACCTCAAAATTGCCATTTTTGACCAGCATAATTTTTCTTGCCGGGGTGCGATATATAGGATTAATATCGCGTAATATAAACATATCTTCCGCATTTTACAAAAAACTCAATTTTTGAAAACACTCGCAATTTCACTCAAAGCTGAGTGTAAAGTATTTGAGTGTCTTTCTTTGAAAGTTCCCTGTAAACGATCTCGAAGTGTTGAAATGTGCGCAGGTAGGTGGACATCCATAATCTGCGCGGACTAAACATCCCTAATATCCTTACATGTGTTTATGTTCCGATGCCTCGATATTCACTAGAGTCTTACTCATAGCTGTATTTCATTTAAAATGAAGGTACTTTGATCATTGTGTTTTTAAATGATTTAATAGTGTCCATTAGTGTCATAGTGAAAGAAGCCTATTTAATAAAAATATTTTCATGCTCTAAAAATACCTGTAGATCACGAAATAATGCATTTACAGAATAAAAAGGATCGAAATTTGAGCCACTGGAATGACAAATAGAAATGGTACTTTAAGAGATTAAACGAAAATTCGTAAAAAACTTACCAACAGTAACAATAGTTACAGAAAAAGACTAAAGGAATAATTTGTTAAGACAAAAGTAATAATATATCAAGAAGAAAAATACACTTTACAAAAATTTTGTTGACGCTGTTTTTTTTCTTTTTTTTTCTTAGGGAAGAATTCTATAGCTCACAGACAATCTGCAGAAATTCTTTTCTTAAAAGTTTTTTTTTGAATGAATGATACGTACAACAGTTTCAAGGCTTTTAATGTTACGAGTTTAATGAACACGTTTACGAGAGCTTCGTGTTTTCAAACTAAAGTTCTTCCACCGTAAAATTACTATTAAATAAGCTTTGTGATATAACAAAGAAACTCATATGAAGTATAATTGAATCGTATAAAAACAAAATACACTTTTAATTTTTTACGAGGATATATATTCCTTTCTTCTATAATTTAATTCCCCTTTTCAGTGCCAATTCTTTGTATTTTAAACCTTTTCTTAGCTCGATATTCTATGTTTTAAAACAAATATATTATGTGAATCAGTATTGAATACGTTTTAATTCTTTTCATAAGTTTTAAATTACATTTAAAATGTAGCTCTCTTTAAAGTAATCCGAATTAACATTGAAAGAGTATATTAAAAAACAAAAACAACAGCATACTTTTCTTTGAACTTAGCGAAAATAAAGACATTATTTAAATAACCCAATCCCTCTTTAAAAGACCTTCAAAAACATGAGCAAATATTTACTTTCAATGCCAAATCAAATTAAAATGTATGCATCGCATTAAAAAGTAGTCGCCGCATAAAAGATATTGCTAAATATCTTTTACTATTCATAAATAATAATTCTATTAAAAAATATTCCAAGAAATTCAAGGTTGCAAAGTATAGAAATCATCATTTTAATTACTTGCAATAATTCCACAAATTAATCTAATTAAAAATTAAACGATGTTTTGGGTATGGAAATATGAAATTTAAAAAAAAATTGCAAAAGGATTTATGCTCTTGTAACTCGAGCTCTAAAAATAATAGAAATCTCTAAAGTAAACGATTTCAGCGCGTTATTTTTAATTAGTACTCATTTCATTAAGGCACTAAAGAAAAGAATTGCTTTTGATGATACAAAATTAATTATTTCATGATTTCGTGTGGTAAACAAATACGCTAATCTGGCGAACAATGATGGCTGATTTTTTGCGCACGTGTTTAGAGCAATAACGAACGGGGAGAGAGCTTCAGCATTCTGGCAAAAATTTATCTTAAAGAACGATGGGATTAAGATAAAGTTATATGGTATTTTTTCGATAAGGCTGGACGTCTCAAAGGGGGAAAACCAAATATTTTGGAAAAAAAAAGTTAAAGAGATGGCTTAAAAAAATAAATACTTATATTATTGATCTATGTATTAAATTGTATAATATTTATCTCTGAAATACGTGCTTCCGCAAATCTTTTGTTACAAGTAATTTAATTACATTGCGAAATTATGCAGTTATAATAGCTTTGTAGAAATGAAATATAAATTAAAGACTGCAAAATATGAGGCTTGCATTGCTAACAATTCAATAAAATTTGAAAGATATTTTTTGCTTATTTAAATAAATTTTTTATATTGAATATTTCATGTCATAAATTCAATTGAATCTTTTAATTCATTTTGTATTTTATTAATGGAATCATATGAAAATTAAATAACAATATAGGACATTTCTAAGCATATTTTTCTCCCTTTTCTTGCTTAAAAACATATTACTTTATATAAGTTTGATGTAAATGAGAACTTTAAGTGCATATCGTAATCCCTTCTGATATTAATAAATATTATAGCTACATTTAAAATTCCAATGATTTTGTTTTTTTTATAACTTTTAAAAGTATCTGCTATAAAAACACATTAATCTGAAGTGCATTAAAGGTAAAATACATGGCCGTATGTATAGTC
The DNA here is from genome assembly GCA_907164885.2 of Dolomedes plantarius. Classification (NCBI taxonomy): domain Eukaryota; kingdom Metazoa; phylum Arthropoda; class Arachnida; order Araneae; family Dolomedidae; genus Dolomedes; species Dolomedes plantarius. The sequence continues at coordinate 102,613,754 of OU015492.1, read as the reverse complement.
TTGTGTTTATATTTTAAGATTCGTAGGTAGCTCAATAAAATGAAAAACAATTTAAATTACGTATTAATAGTTACTCATACGTATTAATTGTTAAAAAATTGAAGTAATTTGGAAGAGGCCTCAAAGTGTTTTAAAAAAATAAATTATGTAATAACTGCATTTATAAAGGAAGAGTTTTCTTGGATATTAATTTAATTTTCTTCTATATGCCGTATAAATAATTATGTAATTTTGAAGAAAAATAGTTTAAATTATTTCCTTTCTCACAAATAGTATAAAAAATATATCTCCGAGTCTTTGTCAAACGGGATTTTCCTGCGAATCTTCTGCTTTATTTTGGAAAATATCATGCCCCTTTCCCACGACAAAAATACATTACTTTTATAAAACTCTGAATCAATTTTGATAACTCTGCTCAAATTCTACAAGTCGAAGGATTTTCAGACAATTCTCTTCGTATTAAATTTTCCCACATACCCGCATTTGAAAATTGCTCCGCATGTACATCAAAATTGAATGCGTAACGAATGTGTTTCTACGGTCCCATATTCAGAAATGAATTTTATGTTTATCCTACAATATGTATTAAAACGGTTTCCGAGATTATGTATAGTTCTGAGTTAAATCCTGTATCTTTAATTTGGGAAATGTAAATACATATATAAGATTACATACCAAATCTGTCGCCAGAACCCAAAAATAACTCACCTGGAAAGAAACAGGAAAAAATAAGATTAGATATTTTATGTTATTACTTGAAAATAAATATAAAACAATAAAATAAGACAGAAAAATCACTAGAAGTATTGAAAAATTATTTCGTTTCAACAAAGAAAGTGCAAGTTTGACTTGACTGTCCTCCAATAATATTCCACAAGACCCCTAGAAATCAAATTAATGTCAGCCATGGCAGATCTGGTCTAGCTTCAGCAATAAAGGCAGAAATCCAGGAGCATTCATCCATGTTAGCTAGATAAATTCCCAAAAGATTTTGATTTAATTTAACGAAAAGCATTTCCTGTTGAGTTTCTAAGGCTTCTGTTGAAACTTTGACAAATTTCTTCCAGAACACCATTGGAACATGCGTCCATCCCGCCGACTAAGAATGAAGCTCAGATCTGTCCATCGCCGTAAAATGCTTACATCAAATGCAGACAGGTGCCTTTTCAGAGGTTCTTTCTCGCAAGGCTTAAAACCATACGTCTGAAATGAAGTTGCAGACTTCTTAGCCTCAAACCAAACCGCATAACGAACCATCAAAAATTGCCATTTTCAAACGTTGTATCATATAATATCAAATAGAGTTGCTATTTGGTAATAAAGTTGAGAGACTGATAGGTGATGTTGCTTCTACAGTATGACGCTTACCGGGCTTTGTTTTCTCTGTATTTATCGGTTATTTTGCTAAGTTATATACTGCATTTTGAAGCACCTTGCATAACAAACTGAAAATTTACTATTAATTAAATAGTCATTCTTCAGTATATACTCGGCAAAACTTAATGTAATTAACTAATGGTAATACATTATTCTTATTAAAAATATGATTCTGAGCAAAATACTTATTTTCTACGGTTTTGTTGAGCATATTAAACACCCCTATATAATAAAATCTCCATCGGTGTTTTAGAATATATTCTATATGTTATTTGACTTAGCGTAAGTGGATAGAGTAAATTCTTCTTAGAGTATAACTTATTTATTGTGCTACGTATTTATATTCAAGGAAGTTAAATATGTTCTCTAAGATTTATTTTATGCTGATACTCTCACGCACCATATGATTAGCTTATTAACGCATTATTTCGTTTCGTTTCATTCATGTCTCTCAGTGAATGGAAAAATGAATATTATGCGATTGCAATAGTATGGTATTAATAGAAAAATGAATATTTATACGATTGCAGTTGGTGTGCATGTGCACACACACATACGTAAAACGAGTCACCAATTCCCATGACATTAGATATAGTCTGTTGATAAATTTAGCTACTGTCAACGGCCTTAAAGTATATAGCGAACAACTAGAAAAGTATATAAGTATAGAAATTTCTTTTTTAATATTTTATTATTATTATTTGGAAAATTTTGATTAATATTAACAGTTTTATGCTTTTTAATTCTTATTATTTAAATGTCATTAGAAAATGAAAGCATAAATATTCTTAAACAATTGCATGATTTCCTGCTTATACATAAAATTCTTTTACATTTTAACAGTAATCGGTTCATAAAAAATAAAAAATAAACTGTTTTGGCTGTAAATTCGAAGGAAAAATACCGTATTTATGGATATACTGATTTTTATTATTGACACAATCGTTACTACAGTTAGCATTGCGATTACCGTCTGATTTGGCAAGGTAATACATAAATATATTAAGCTGCAGTACAGCAATTTTCTGTCAAATTTCCTCGCGAAACCTTACCGACACAGTTATTAGGGAAGCAACAAAACAAGGAAACCGGTGTATGGGAATCAGAAGGAAAGCAAATACAAATAAAGATTGAACTACGTGGAGGCAAGCGGTTGAGTAACACCAGCCAAATTGTCTTCCAGCTGTCTTTCAGTATTTTCAGGTATTCTGACGAATTTGTCATTGGATTTATCTGATATTCCCATATATTACTTGGCCAGTGAAGATTCACATCAGAATGGTATAAAATATCAAGACTAGTAACAATAGACTAGCAATATAGTTGCAAGTGCTTATAACAGGATTAAGAATTTTTTATTTTTCTATCCTTTGCACCCATAATTTCCTTTAAATACTATTAAAAATGGATAGAGATTTAATCTAATCTAAAAAAATTATGGAATGAAAAGGTATTTTGAAAAGGAAGCTAAGATCTTTAAAAGTCTCAAAACAGTCATTTGGTCATTAAAGTGACTAGTCACTTAGTGTACCAAAAGAAAGATGTCACTTCCCCTACAAGAGAAAATCTGGGAACTGCCAGAAAAGGGAATCGTATATAAACAAGAAAGAGATTAGGAATCGTATAAAAAAATATAAGACAGAGAAAAAACATGTTTTTAGAATGGGAAGTGGCTAGATTCACCTCCAAATACTGTGCGACTTCACACTGTAGCACGTTTCTCTTTCATGGCTCCTACAGTAGTAGGTGGTTTTAAGCTTTTGGCGTTCGAATATACTACCTTTTGACTCTAAAAGGGCTTTTAACTGTGAACTCCGACCTCTTAGGAGATAGTGCAAGATAGTTTTCCCTCTACCTTGAATTTTAAAAGCTCGAAGAAGAGGAGACAAAAGATGAGAGCTAGCGGTGTGAAAAGTTATATTTTGGAATGTGATCTTTAAATTTATATGGGTAACGTTTAGTAAATTAGTAAATGTTTTTACTGAGTCTTATGTTAGGGCTTACAAGAATGCATTTCTCGTCATCACGGAATTAGACCTGATACTGGAATTTTAAAGATGTATAAAATCGCCACATATCTTGATAGGGTAAGGTAAGGTAGAGATAGGGTAATTTTAAAGGTTTTAGTTTAAATTTTTGTACTATTGTCCTGTCATGCTTTTATTCTTCCTTTTACTAATATTGTTACTGATTAAAAATTAATTAGCGTTACTTGTGCTTTTGCCCATGATGCCACAGAAGCTATATAAAAAAAAACTAATATATTTACAAGCCCCTTTCCTATTTACAAGCTTTTATTTAAATTCTTTTATGATATACCTAACAAAACAAAACCATTATTCGAGAGCGGAAAATGTTCTCTCTCTCTATCTCCATCTCCCAGTTTCAATCATTATTATGATTCCGATCACCATTTACTTCTCGAATACAATAAGCAGCGCATCATTCAATGTATTTCTTGAACTCATTCATCTCCTTGCTTCTCACCTCTTCACTCCAAACAAATTTATTTTCTCCCTAGGAGCCTCTATCACCACCTGACCTTTCCAGCAGAATTCGGCTTCCCGAGAAAGGAGTCACTAACTCACCGGAAAAGGAAAAGGCAGCATTTTTAATTATAAGTGTTCTCTGCTAATGGAATGATGGCTTCCCATATCTAGGAAGCCGAATTTTGCTCGATGGAAAATGAAAGTTACGGAGGTGAGATGCATTTGAGGTTCAGCTATAATGGTAGGAGGGAAATGTTAAATGATTGAGAGGAGTTCGATGTACATACGTCTTGTTCAAACACATGATGAAAAATGGGGCTATGATTGTTTTCGCTATACCAGATAAGTTCTACGAGGTGGAATCGAAAATGATAAGCACTGCTCGCTAAACTACATTTTGATACATTGGAACTCCAATGTATTTAGATTGATAAGAGAGATTGAAAAAGATTGAAAGATTAAGAGATTGTGAAAGATTGAAAAGACGTAAATATTAATAAAAACACGAGAAAATCTGATTGTCTGCTGCCACTCTAATCATTCTAATAATTTTTTTCATATTTGTTGTTGTTTTTGTTGTTTCTAATACCCTGTAAGGTATTTTGCCTGTGACTTAGAGTTGAATTCAATACCCCAGCCAGCTGACTGCATTGTCGCTCACCCCGCCGGTAGGATATGCTTCGAGGGGAATACATTCCTCAGTCTTATTCTCTCTAAAGGAATTATATGATTTTAAAGTTCCACTAATGTTTTTTAACCAGCATCTTAATAGTATTTAAGGCTTCGAGGAGTAGAAATTCCACAGCCCCCTGGCGAGAAGCTTCAGACCAGGTCCATATAGGCTTCGGGCTGAAGTGTGCGGTTTTGATTTATATAGCACCACAAGGGTCGGAATTCGTCTTAGCTAGTTTCTAGAACAATTTTTACCCAGCAACCACAGGAGCAACATATGGGGGAATCGCACCTTCTCCCACTCTCTCTGACATCATAGAGGGACTTTCCGGTCTTAACTTGCCCATATCTTGCTTAGACACGGATTTTTGATATTTAAAAAGCCTGTTGAGGAGAGGAAAAGTTTTAAGTTGTACAACGAGATGCATTTTCATAGAAATTTACACTGCTTTCAAATTAAAGGTAAAAGTCACTGCCATGTTCAGATAATAATTTCTACACAAAACGTTCTTTAAACATTTATTTGGGGTTAATATTAGAATCACGCCTGGCATCAATGACAAGCCATAACAAGTACTTTAAGATCTCGAGAAGTGATTCCTGAGTGCCTTGGAACTGTTTTGGTTTCTACATTGTGTAACAAAAATAAGTACAGTAGACTCCCGTATAACGCGATATAAACGCGTTGTATAAAATCGCTTTATACGAGCAAAAATCCTGTATAAGGCGAATGACGTTAAGATAAAATGTTAGAGTGACTATTATCATGTAATTAGTATATATATATATATATATATATATATATATATATATATATATATATATATATATATATATAATTTAAACTTTGTTTTTACCACGATATCTAGCATGGCATGTTTACTACTTCGTCAAAATCGCTAAAAATTCGGCGTGCATAAAAAAATGTATGTTTAGTGTTTAAAAGGGAGATTCCCGTATTTTCTTCTATAGCGCGTTATACGGGAATCGAGTTACAAGAATAAAGTCGTCACACCTTTTTTAACATGTTGTATGAACTCTACGGTATGTAAATATAAGTCACTAATGTGTCATGTACGAATAAGAAGCTTTACTTACATTTTGTTCCTTTGTTTTAACATTTTCTTTATTTTATATAGTATTTTATAGCTGCGTAAAAGTTTTTACAACTGCGAACAATTGTAATTGTTCTGAAATTTACTAATTAAAACTCATTCAAACTGACCGAATTAATCCTATAGATACTAATAAGCCTTTACATTACAAAAAATGAGCTCATACTTTATCTAACACCCTCTCTGCAAAGAAACCAACTTGCAGAAAAAATGTACCCTCAGGAAAAATGTACACTCACAAACACAATTGGAGGTTTAAACTAAGATCGAAGCAAATAACGTAGTAAAAAATAAAGTTAGAAATTTTAAAAACGTACATGAAAAGCAAAAGAATGATCATATAATATGTTACCTAAATACATATTACCTAAATAATAACATATTCTGCTACGAAAAACTGTGTTCTTAAATATATCGATGTTCGCTAAAATATCCCCAAATCAATATCCCGGAAAATGAAACCATTCTGAAGTAATTAATAATTATCGTGATACAAAATTGTTTTGACCGGACATAATCAATTGAGAAATATTTACCTCTAGGTTTATATCGGAGATGATTAGACTAGTTACAACAGTATTATAAACCCATGTAATGTCAACGGTATTATAAACCCTTAGCATAATCATGTTGAGAACTGTGCCATTTCTCACAATAATATGAAATGTTTTTACAATGGATCAACACCGAAATTCCGATTATTCTTTTTGCTTACTATCCAAGCATATAAATGTTAAAAAAAAGTTAAAAATTAAATATATATTTTGCAGGAAGATACCAGCATGACTCTTGATGGAATATTTCAGAAATTTTCTATAAAACGTACGTAACTTTAATTATTGTTTTAATTAAATCTTTAGATCCCTGCAAAACCTATGAAGGGCTCTTTTTATGGTACACAGAGGCATTCGCAGATAATTCGTACGAGAAAACTGCAGAACGGGTAAAAGGGAGCTTGATGCAAAATTTTCTTATTTCAAAACACATATTAAATTTAATTCATTCTTTCCTTTTGGTTGACTATGGAATCAAGAATTACAGACAAGGTGAGGAAAACCCAGGGAGGGCAAAGTATAAGATCAAATCTCCAGGTATTTAAAAAAATCGACACATTAAAAAAAAGCTAGTGTTGTTCTTCATCAACCTACTCTTGAAAATGAAAATTACTCTCACTGATTATTTTAAAAACACTTTAACCCCTCGAAAAATCACAACAACTCAACCTAGAATGCTCCTAACATGCTATCGACGGAAAAAGACCATAAAGAAAAATCTCCCTCCGTTTACCAGCTTTTTTTATAATTCCCATCACCCACTGCTCATCAGACACAATAAGCAGCGCTTAATTCTTGGAATATAAGTCTGGGGACTCATTACTCAACTCCTCACCTCTTCCCTTCCAAACAAATCTATTTCCCCACAGGAACTTCCATCACCACCTGACCTTTCCAGAAATCGGTTTCCTGCGATGGGAGCCAATCCATCGGAAAAGGCAGCATTTTTAATTACTGGTTCGCTCTGCTAATGGAATGATGGCTTCCCATGTACAGCGGAGGAACCGAATGTTGCTTGAATAGGGAAAAGATGGTGGCTACAGATCTGAAACGTAATTGGAATTCTGCAGAAGTAAGGTGCAGGTAACGCAAGGGTGAAAATATAACATGTGACACAGAACGGAAAAATATGACACAAATAAGAAATATACCGTAATCTCGCTTTAACCTCTAAAATATTTCACTACTAAAGCGCAACTGGTTCATGCAACAAATCGCGTTAGTAGGTTTAGTCTCTCCTTGTTTATGTCACATTTGTTCTAACACCCAAAACTGTCTCAATTATACTGGACAAAAACATTATGAACTGAATGTGAATTCAATTTAGAAACATTTTTCTTGTATTCATTTACATTTCCTTAGTTCACTTATGTATGCTGATTTACTATTCTAAAGTTTTAAGACTGCACGTTATTAATTAGAATCACGGAAATTAATTATAATGGCTGACGAATAAGATTACAAAAATTAAAATATTAAAACAAGATGCTTGGAATCTCAAATTTATGTTTCGATAACCCAGTTGGCAGTCAGTTCCCAAGGGGAGACATCAAAATATATCCTCTTTGCCAAACTCTAGTACACTTCCTATCCTACAAATCCTTCAGAAAGTACATCATCAAGATCAAATGATAGTTTTGTCAGTGACACTAGTTAATAGAATAAAAAGGAAAAATATAAATGTAAAGGACATAAAAATCTATATTAAGGACTCTCTTTGTTATCCTTCTACATATAAAATATCAAATTAATACAACCTATAGACAACCTATAGTTTTATAATATTTCCACACACACATACACACACACACACACACACATATATATATATATATATATATATATATATATATATATATATATATATATATATATATATATATATACATATAAGAGCTGAATACTGAAAGTTAAATTATATAAAAATTAATTATTAAGTCTAATTCTGTATATAAGAAGAGTAAAAATATTTCCTTTACTCATACATCGTCACTGGTTGCAATACAAGAGATAAAATCTCATCGATCAAGACTAATATGACATTTAAAAGATAAATTGAACACAATATAGGCTGCTGATTAAAAAAAAAGTATTTAGAGATCATTTTATATTTTACATAAAGTAACCTGGTGGATTCATGCCCTCTTTAAAACCCTTACACCTCATGGAAGGACTCTCCAGCCTACAGATTAAACGTGCTGATACTCGGCGTAAACATGAGGCCATTCAATGGCGCATGTCGGTACTCGAACCGAACACTCTCAGTACCGAATCCCAACGGACTAACCACTGGGAAACTCCGAGCAAAACAAACAAACAAACACACACATACACTTTATATATATATATATATATATATATATATATATATATATATATATATATATATATATATATATATATATATATACATATATACATATATCAAGAGGGTAGATAATAGATCTTTCAAAAGGTACCTGATAATTTTATATCTCATATAGTTTTCTATATTTCACAAGCTCTCATTTTTCCGAAATAAGTAGAAATCTCAGGAAATTTATTACTAGCTGATCGAGTCGAAATATGGGGCATTGAGAGTGATGAGAAAATAATCAGTATTGTGACATAGGTATTATGAGGATGAATCATAACTATTTGGCAAGAAATAAGAAATGTATATCTCAACTGAGTCCCCAGACTTCCAAATAATTCCAAAATATTTCAACTTAGAGAAATTTCATATGCCTAAACACTTTCCGGCGTCGCTTTAATAAATAACAAACACACGGAAGTTGACTCTAAAGAGAATTGAGTTCAACCTGTACGTCAGGCTGTCAGCTTAAATAATTGGCGCTCCCGTCCGATGATATTAAACGTATTTAAACCAAGGCAAATATATCCGGAGAGCCCGAAGATATTACCATAAAAATCCTTCTCGATGAAAAGCGATGGCAACAATTCACCATCTATTTAAAACTCTTGACATTCTCAACAACCAAGTGAAATGATAATAATGAAAAGAACTTACCAAAACTGTTTCCGGCACGCGAACTAGAGAGAGAGAGAGAGAGAGGAAGCTTTTAACTTTCAATCAAGCGTTTAAATTTCCATTATAAAAGCGAAAATTTCTCTCGCTCTTGGACAAAAATGATCCGTGTCTTTTTAGGGGGACGCCAGCCCGGGATTATGCGCAGACGGTATAAAGGGATCTTTTCCACAAAACGAGGAAGTAAGTGATCAGCTAAAAACAATGCCTCCGATCTGCTGTGTCATTTGATGTCTTACGTGTCCATTGCTGACACGTGCCTTTGTCCCGGGAGGACTTAATCTGGAGAAGGTTCAGTTTCATTGTATGGGATGATTTTTTTCATTTTTTATTTATTTTTTATTTTGAGGGGCGGGACCACGCTTTTGAAGATGACATGGATTATAAGTAGCTGAACCCTGTTAGGAAGACCCCCAGCTAAAATTACCTGTGGGAGGAATAACAAAGAAGTTATTGTTCCCAGTCGCATAATGCATCAATTAAGTGACGAAGGTTGATTCAGCAATTGAAATTCAATGGCGTGCGAGAAAAATTGGTTCGGATTCAGGTGAGATGAACAAGAATCGTACATATGGCATGCATGATGTTGCAATTTAAACACCCTGAGGTGAATGAGGCTGGGTGAATTTCTGTTTACTTCCTCGAACATCTTACAGTGAGGCATGAATTATCAAAATTTCCTTCAGTGGATTTTTCGTTGTGTTATACAAACCTGTCACGTAATTTTGACACTGAACATTAACCCTATGCATGTTAAAACTAGGTTTCCACGATGCAATGGCTTACAGACTATAAACATTAGATGGATTTTACAGAATCACGCGTATAATAATAATGTATAATATTTGGTTATAATTATCACATATTTACTTCCGTTATAGAAGAAAAAAATTAGCATTTTTTTCGTTTTAACAACCAATCGCATTTCAAAATATCAACGGAACTTAACTTAGATTTTACTGCACCGACAACATTCGTGCTGAAATGATTTCATTAAAACTAATAATACCTTACATCAAAACAATGCTAGATGTTTTTCAGAAATTCGCATAGCTAGCTATAATGTTTTACAGTAGATCATTTTTTTTGTTGGTCAGGTAGACATAACTGATATCAAACAAAAGTAAAATACTTTTATAAATGCCTTTCCTTAACCTTATATAAATAAAAAGCGTTATGAAATTACCCTACTGTGTTATTTTCTTTTTAATATGAGCATAAAATAAGATATTGACAAACACGAAAAAGTAACATTTGAGAGAACACATGTTTCGGGTGCTTTTAACAATAATAATAAAAAAACATCACCATACAGTAAAAGATATAAATTCTAAGCCTTATTTCAAAACTGCTGTGTGTGTTTCAGAGGTCTAAACGAGAATACATCAAAGAGTACATAAGTTTCTAAACGTTTATTTTTCAGAAGAAATGGCATACGGTGACATTTTAGACGTGTTATGTAAAACTGCCTGTAACTGAAGTATACCACGACGTTATAACACCCAGTTAAATATACTCATGATTTGTATTTCCCTGCAATATTATGTATATCCCAATAAATGACATTTAAAATATTGAACTATTTCCTTTTACATTACGAAATAAATAAAGAAAATTAAATTTCTGTTGCCCAGAATTTTGGCCATCAATAATCAACGGCAAATCTAAGGAAATTACCCACTACTCTCCTTCTAGCAATATGAAACAATTTAATCCCCTAATGTACGTAAGTTGGAAGCAAAATAGTATCCTATACCATAATTACACTCTGAAATCTATACCCCTATATAAAGTGCTCTTTTATCATAGAGTTTATTATTATCCAAAAATGCATCAAAAACCAGCATCTCTCTCCCCTTCTCAAAATTAGGCAATAAATCTAACTTTCGGCTAGAATTTTCACCGCTGAATCAACTTTGTTTTGGTGTCACCGTGAGTTTCATTTAAACCAGTCTCTTTAAAAATATTCAGTTTAAATATAATCAGAGAATAATAGGATCAGTGGGCTAATATGTGAAGAAAAAATGCTTAATTAGGGATATATGCGCAAATATATTTCGTAGTTCGACAAATATATTAAAGAAAAAAATAAAAGGTATGTATAAAAAGGTATGTAAAAATTTAAAGGTAAGTATTTCAAATAAAATTTATCAGAGGAAAAAAAATAATTTTTCTTGAAAACCCAAACAACTTAAAATTTAACATATTGTAAAGATGAAAATTCAACATTTCATTTTATGTTACCAAATAATGAGATGAAATAGCAATTAATATATTTTAATGTAATTTTTTTGCTTATTATAATTTTTAAAGACTTTTAAAATTACTTGTTGTTATTTTTCTATTTATTTTAATACTTTAAAGAATAAGTTCTTAATAAAGGAGAATTTTTTTTTCATTATAAATTCTATAAAGTATCAAAAGTTATGGAAACAATCAGATCCCTAATTTCATGCTTATGAGAATATATTCACATTAATGTAGCAGACTGTGCAATGATAAATATGTGTTTGATTGTGCATACTCATATATATATATATATATATATATATATATATATATATATATATATATATATATATATATATATATATATATATATATATATTTATATATATGTGGCTTGGTACAAGAAGTGTCTAAGTCAGTTTTCTCCAAGGTAACTTTGTTTACTTATGTCTCTTTCAAAAGTATTATTTTCATTGTAAGAAGTACCGAAGTCTGTACAATGGTTTAGAAAACACTTTTAAAACATCAGACAGACTTGGGTTCTTCTTACATTGAAAATAATAATTTTTAAAGAGACAACAAAGTCCTTTTGGAGAAAACTGACTTAGACACTTCTTGTACCAAGCCACACGCACACGTGTGTGTGTGTGTGGCTTGTTACTCAACCAAGTTATTCCTGAAAAGAGTGGGGGATTGTGCTGATATCCACTCGAATATCAGCACAATCCCCCCCCCCAGTCAAGGGGGGGGATTGTGCTCTGATAAAGTACACTTTGGGCACTCAGCAGTAGATTACAGTTAATGAATTAGACAGAAAAATTCAAAAGACACTCACATAGGCAGCTTTTAAAAATATTTAAATATTCAATCTTAGTTTAAATGCTACTCTAAACACACTTTTAATATCTGAACCGCCAGAGACTAATCTAAATCTTTGAAAATCGAGCTCAAACTCACCTCCTGATCAAAACAATTTATCAAGGTTGACTAAAACTGCATTTCTAAAATATAAATAAACCAAGCATCAAAATTCGGGTGATATTTTCATAATTAAAATAGCACACAACACAAGTAAGTTGGAAATTTCAGAGATACTGAAGATATCTTTCACTGCACATATGCGCACAAACATTCTAGTTCTCGAAGAAGGGATATCCAACGTAAAAGGCTCTGCTGGACAATATAAATCTTCGCCGCTTATGTTTTCTGGCACCCTTAAGCGGATTTTAGCCCCAGCTTATAATCCAGCTCGCTTTTGCAGCGTCAACAAACATGACTAATGATCCAGAGGAAATACCGGGAAACTATTACCATGCATAATGCAGGTCTCGAGAATCCGTGCCAGGAAAAAAACTAATCCACGACGGTCCCGAGAACGGGCTGTTACGTGACCGACCGGAAACTGCTGGTAGAGAGTGAGAAAGAGGGATGAAGACCCTGATATCGCTAGCGCCTCTCATTGAACTGCGAGGAGGTACTTACTTATATCGGAGTGTCGTATAACGCAAAGAAAGTAAGTGTCCAAGTATTGTCTGAAAGAGAGTTCATAAAGACGTGAAATTCTGTAGTTCAAATTTAAGTTAGTGAAAGAAATTAAGAATTTTTTTACTTTATGTTGTTTTCAGTAAATATGCTTGTGTGAAAATATTGTTGTTCGTTTTCATAGTTTCATTAAATTTTAAATTTTTGCTATATAAAGAAATACTTTACATTGACAGTCATGTCTGTAGCATTTGCTTTCTGTAGAAGCGGAATGTTATAAATCCCCTAGGTGTGTGGCCAAGAACAAATCTATTGTAAAGGCTACAGAGGCAGGAATAAATAAGGGCTTGTACACCAGGAGGAAATAGAAGAATAGCGGTCGGTGAGACTATTGATAGCGATCTAAAGTCTATAAATATTGCAAGATAGATGGTCGTTATTTTATGGCCCACAGTAAAACCTTCAGATGATAAGGGTCAAAGTGGTATTGTAAATGAAAATTATGGTGGGGATGTACTTCGTAGACTATGGACAGGGGCAGTATAATAAGGAAACAATTGGGGCAGGAACTACTGAGAGAAAAGCAGCCCACTGTCCAATGAAACTGAGGGGTGGGCTAGAATGCCCCCCCCCATAAATGGACAATAGCCCTCAAAGTAAGAAAGAAAAAGGAGAGAAGGTCCAGATTTATCTCAGACTTTTTTCTTAGAGCTCAGATCATAGAGAGTCTCGACTGCCTCAGAGTCTAGTAGAAATGCCAGTAACCCGCCAAGATGATCCTGTATATGACGTGATTTTGGGTCCCTGTCGTCGATGCCATCTTTCATCGCTGCATACTTCAACTGTAGTAAGTACCTCCCCATAGATTCTAAAAATCATTACTTTGACCATATAGTTTGCCTCTGCTTCTGAGTTCTCGTATGTAAAATGTTATTATGAAAGGGAATATTGTGCTAGTAGCAACTACACTTTAATTGAATTTTGTGATTTATTAAATAAATGTATGTTATAGGCCAATGCTCTGTCTTCCTTGCTTGCTCCAACACACGCATGCATCCATTGTTTTAAGGTTATTTAATAACCAATACTATCTAAAGGAATTCGCTCACTTAAGCGTAAATAATATCCCAACACACGGATATAAGCAGAAGGGAAAGGGCCCATAAGCAAAGCCCCCCCCCCCTGAAATTTTGGCTCTTTACATGTTATCACAATTGTATTCACCACAAACAGACCAGTGAGCTAGCTGTAACGTGACATACGTGTGAAGTTTCTTAACCCATCTTCCCACTCATTTTCAGCCGACGTCACTACCATGACGCTTTTCTGGGGGACTCTCAAAACTCACAGATTTAATACATGCATACTCAACTCAGTCTCTAAAAATGCTTGAAGAAAATCTCATCTCTATTGATTAATACAGCATAAAATATTGACAGCGAATTTCTTAATAACTTTAACAATTTGATCAGACCTAGGATCATGACTGAAGCATTCTTCAGAGAAAATGTTCTAAGGGATGAAGTGATAAAGAATTTCCGATCCAACATTTCTTTGTAAAACCAGATTTTTTTTCATTTAAATTTTGCATCTCAAATTGATAACTCAGTGAAAAATTTGCAAAGACTCTGAAATTGCCATGTTATATGTCTTTTATATAAGTCTTTAAAATAACTTTGTTCATATATATTATATGGGTAAACTTGCATATAAAACTATAACTCCTAATTTTTGACAGTTTGTAGAACTACTACTACTTAAGATTGCCCCATCTGAAAATATTCAGTTAACTTGAAGTGCTATTTAATTAAGTAAAAACAATAAAATCTGAACCTACGACTGATTTATTTAACCTAATTGTCAGTTCCGGTTCATATGTCTCATGAAAAACTACCATTTTGGCCTCTTCTACAAAAATCAGTGTCTACTTCAATGAAACCCGGGATATATGCAGCATTAAAATCGTCTATAAAGTTTTATTAGCAGACAAAGATTTTTCTATTTCTGAATCTTTTCTAAGATGAAACCTTACTGAATTTATTAATATTTGAGAAATAAAACTAACGAGAAGAAACGTTATTATTTCCACGTTAATAACTTTATAGATTTTATGCCCATTTGTAGAAACAAAGTATGTAGTTTGACTCCTTAATTAACCAAATTATTATCATTTGAAAACACAGTTCTAAGAAACGTGTCTGGTTTGACCTAGATACGTTCTATTTAACTGAAAGTACCCCTGAAAAACTAGCTTGAATTTCATAACCACAAATGTATAACCGTTTTCGACTCTTTGGTTTTTATATGAACTCTTGAGTTTTTGTAAAAATAAAATAAAATAAAATAAAATAATCCAACTCTCCTCATTTACTTGGATAGCAGCTTTCAAGGAAGACTTTCTAGATTAGGAATAATATATACTGCACAAAAACTAAATCTCTATAGCACTTCAAGTTATTTTCAAAGTCATACTGAGAGAAAAGGTTAAAAAAATAATAAATAATTAAATAAATAAAAAACCAGGTAATCTCTTCTAACGAAACTACTGCGGGTTATTAACATAGGATTACTTATTGTTGATTACTTCTTTAGTATGTATATATGTATCTATTCATATGTACGTATGCATATATATATATATGCATATATGCCTGTCAAAATTTTGACGCATCTTGGTACTTTTCTGTTTAATTTGTCCAAGCGATAGACTGGGTTTGGCACGCTGCCAAAATTATAACTCGCGAGGACGGACGGTTTTAGCGTTTGAAATTTTCCTTTCCAAAGGATCGTTATGGAGGAACATAATCTTACGTTAAAAATGTTACATAATACTTGTGGAAAACGCGTTACAGGAACACATTGGGGACATTAAGAAGGTCTGAATTCCTGTTCGATAGTATAAATATTGGATATTTTTACTTGAGTTTTAATATCCATCTCAGTTCCCGATGGGTGTCAAGGGTATCATTCTTTTAAGTGGTCATACAACTCATTTCAAAAAGTATAACATATAATGTATGCTAAAAAACAAACTAAAAAAATGCTGTGCAGTTACTTTATGAGATACAGTGTTTTAAATATGAAACAAATCAATGAAATTCAAAGTTTTAGCTATCCATGACACCTTAATATAACAATGACATTAAAACAGGTGTAGTCCCTCTTTTCATCTGACTACCCAATGCACAGGTTCGAACAGTTTCTATTTTGATTCCCCACTCATTATTTGATTAATTTCTATTATTATTATTATTATTATTCCACTTATCCCTAAAATTGGTAGTCCACAATTCCGAGATCAACCTCATCCTTCTAGCACGCACACCCAGAAATACTCCTTTTTCACAAATATCCCTACTCTTCATTCTTTTATCACACAAAGTCCTTCGCCGTTTTTGCATGTGTCTAGGCATTAATGCGGCTTATTTGGCTTGCTTCCCCGCAAAAGAATCCCGTAGTTGTCATCGTAACAAAAGGCATGTTGCAAAGATGGAAGAAAACAAGCCAAAAAAAGAAAGAAAAAGAGCCAAAAAAAGAAAGAAAAAGTTATCCACCTAGTCCGTTCATTTATGTGCCGTCACGGCGGCTGTCATAGCTTCGAGGAGAGAGAGAGAGAGAAACGCAAGAGGAGAGAGAGAAAAAAATGTGGCCAGAGAGGGAAAAGTTGACCACTGTCCACAGTCATTCTGACCGTGCACAGCCCAAAATGGAGAGCGAGGAGCATGGCTTGTTTGGGTTGTCATTCATTCGCGACACTGGCAGTTTATTGAGATGGATGCTGGTTTGGCCTTGAGCGCAGGGGGGATTCTAGGTATTTTTAGAAGCTCTCGGATAAATGTCTGTCAGACGTCGCGTCTTAAGGATGTTTGCTGGTATATTTATTAAGTTACGATTTTAGTCTTTCGTAATCATTTTATTGAGGCAGCAGCAATCTGACTGAAAGGAAATATAAGAAGACTGAGTTGAAAAGTAATACATGTATTTATTTTTTTTTAACATTTTTTTAAAACTGGAATTAATTCCGATAACAGTATTTAAAACGTTTAGAAAATGTGAAGCATTTTCATCTGCAATACTTAAATATTTGCTCGTATGAAGTCTTATAATTACTCCAAATATTCAAAAGAATACTAAGAGTTCTGTTCGATTAAAATTCTGAAAAGCATTTATCGGTCATATAAAAGTTTATTGATGTTGAATGGTTCCGAAAAAAAAAGTAAAGTGATTAGTCATGTCATATTCAAAAGACATGTCCAATTAACTCAGCTGAGATTTTCTGTTTAAAAATTTAAAATCTTGAAAATGTCTTAAGGTGAAATTAGTTCCTTGTTAAGGAAAGCTAGAAATCCATTGATAACAAACTAAAGTTTAAAGAGTGGCAATGAATAATTATAGTTTATATATATATATATATATAAACTATAATTATTCATCATTCATATATATATATATATATATATATATATATATATATATATATATATATATATTATAGCGAAAAATTATAGTTTTTTTCTACCAGTTTAATAAACCTGGACATACTAACATTGCGAAAATCATTAGTAAAGATGATTCAAAAGTATAAAAATGTAATGATCAGAACTTTACCTCGAGTAGCAGAAGGTTTCAATTTCGTTTTACGGGATGTCATACTGTATAATAAAATGAAGAAATATTTAATAATAATGAGATTGCGGGAAAGAGTGGTCCTTAAAAAAGTATTACGAGTACGTTATTTTATTCCCAAGATTTTTGTAAAAGTGTGATTCATTTGTAAAACATGCTTCGGTAAACTAATAAATTACGTAGGAAATTAGTTACAGTGTATGAGTCAAGAAGAATTTTATGTAAATTTCCTTTTAGGAAGGGGAGGTTTTCAGTGTTATACTCATTTAAAATTCTAGAGAAAGCAACTCTATAATACATGAACAATTTAACGATTTTTTTTCCAAATCCATATTTAATCATAATATAGTTATCAGAACATTCTGATCAATGAAGTTCGCCAAAATTCCTCGACCCTTAAATGTGCTGGGTTGGGGCGGTCCTAAATGGACCACATTGGCCCGTAGTGTTTAAGTAAAGTTTTTTATTTAAAAAAATTTAATTTAATTTTTTAAATTCCAAATGCGGAGGAATTCACCCGAATGTGAGTTACCGGGCAAACAAACGCCTTGCTGTCACCAGACTCCCCCAAAGTGTTCGCATATTCCTTTTCGGCTCTGTTCAAAGTACCTTTCAAATTACTCGGGAAAAATGCTTGATTCAATCTCGAGACAATATAACAGCTAATTCCGCTTCACTAATTCGTCCATTCTTCAGCTGAAATCGTCCACGCTATTACCATCTCCCCGATCAATCTTAATGTGTACACATATATGAATGAATGCATTAGTGGACAGCTATTATCAATCCTTGTTTTCCCCCCGTTCCTTTCCCTACTGAGTCAATACCAGGGCGTCGCCCGAGGCGGGACTTTTCTTCAGGTAAAACCGCGACTGATGACCGAAGTCCGCAGTTCCCAGCAGGTAAGAGGAGGGGGCTGAGAAATTAGTTAACAGATGATGCATCCGGGAGGCATGATTGAGCGTTAGTTGCCCACCTTTAGTGTTAGTTAGTGGTAGTCACGTAAGGATTTAAGACCTCGCTTCCCCCTTTTTTTTTCCTGGCAAAGGTTTTTGGGAGCTTTGCATTATGCATGATGATAATTTCCCTGGTTTTTGCCCGAATCATTCATCACGTTTTGTTGACTCTGCGTAGTTATATTTAACGCTGGGCCACGACACACCCTGGTGTCATATGAAATAAATGTTCGGAAATGACTATGAGCTCTATTCAGCGGAAATTTTTTTTTTTTATAGAGCGTCATTAAAAGGGAATTTTTAGGTATTCAATTCATTGTTATGGTACCGTGGGCCATTTTCCGGTATTATCGTGCTCCAAAAGCATAAATTATTATTTAATGTATTAAATAGAGAGGGACGATTCATCCTCCAGATTTGAGCACTAAAGTTACGTTTTGCTTTGAACCACTATTGCGGTGATCGCAATGGTCACTCAGTAGCGCAGCGATCATCGAGGATCACTGGTTAGTATTGTTTTCTATTATTTCATTTTGCTTCGAGCGATCATCGCTAGAGTCAACATTAGCCCGTGATTGGCCCGCAATTATCGCTTTGCTATCATCGCTATAGTCGCTCCAGGCAAAACGTATCTTAACCCTTCAGCGGGCACGCCAATTTTTGGAACACCAGC
This sequence comes from Dolomedes plantarius, assembly GCA_907164885.2. NCBI lineage: Eukaryota > Metazoa > Arthropoda > Arachnida > Araneae > Dolomedidae > Dolomedes > Dolomedes plantarius. Next base: position 102,594,553 of record OU015492.1, on the reverse strand, counting down.
AGGCACGCGTGGCACAAAGTGTACCGTTTCTTCCAACATTCTTTATTCCTTTTGTAATAAACTGTTTTTTAAATTGAAAATAATGATTCTGCGTTTTATGAAAAGATATAAAATGTTGATAATATTGAGATATATTTATAACTAAAGGTCAAAGAATGCAGATACAATCGCCTTATTTCAAAACTGTCTGGTTTATTCGATCAAAGGAGAACTTGCGAATGGATTCCTATTATGTCCAAAAGCCTCAAAAACAATGACATTGTCCATCTTCATGATATGCGGGATACCATGTAAAAGCTGCACATTGGATCGACTACATAAACTCCTGCTTTTGTCGTATTGTAATCCAGTATGATTGTTGGTTTACCACGGTTAAATCACGACTACCAATGAATGGAAAAGAATACAAGGGTCATAAAATCACAACTGCATTAGAAAGGGTGTAGCTATAAATAGAAATTGCTAAGAACATTCAAATCTTACATGTAAAAACAAACCATTCAAAATTACGAAAATGTTGCACTTTATACACGGACGCGCCCGCTGAAGGGTTATAAGCAAATAAATGTAAAACGCACTTCCGCATGAATGATTAGCAAACTGCTGTTAGGGGAGATTCTACGGCATTTACTTTTTTTAGACTTGGTAATACTAATAAAGGAACTAGGTAATAAAGAGACTGGGTAATACTAATAAAGATCCACATATGTAAGAGAATTTTTGCCCTCATCATAAAACCTGACAGCTATTATCCCTGTTGAATGCGATAGGGGATCGATTCGTCAGTCCCACACCTACAACTTTCACATTCTGTAATGAATAGTCCGGCACCCAGGCCGATACTACAATAAACCAAACAGGGGAAATTAACCCTCGGCTAAGTATGCAGGTTTTGCTACGCAGCATCTGGTCTTCAGGTGCACATTTGTCGTATGGAATAACCGTCCCGGCCGACGTATCCTTGTTGAATTCTGTAATGAATATAGCTGATGGACAGAAATGGAAGCTTTTCCAAAAGGTAAGATGGACGGAGAACCAAAGATAGTAGATTTACAGTAAATTTAAACAGGAAAGGTCACAAGTGGAGCATAAAGTTGAGCTATATACTTTGAACTATAGATTTATTTTTAGCAGTAAAGAGGACCATTTCTGGATTACCCAAGTATCATAGTTTTCTATTTCGAAACAACCTTATCTATATATTAATCGTACAGAAAATCAGGAGTTCAGAGTGTACGTGTCGAAATAAATCGGCTAGAAAACTACGGATTACGGGTTCTCCCTTATTTTATATAATAGGGAGCATTGTTTTATGATCTTGTTTCTGCTATATATTACTCTACTAACCACTTAATCGCATTTTTTACGAGGCACATATGCTAATACTTTACATACAATTTTTCAATCAAAGCTGGTAAAAGGACATTCATTCCTTTCTTAACTGGATAGTCCAACTTATAGAGGGATGTTTTGAGGATCCTGTCGCGTGATCTTAGCTGCAAAAAATATATAAGAGGGATTTTTTCCGCCCGTTAATCAAACGGACACATCATGTGTACAGCGCTCTTAACAAGGAAAGCTAAAGAAAGCAATAAATTTTACCTCAATGAATCGCTAAACGCAATCGCTATTTACACTGTGCGATAATAAAATAACTCATTTCTCATACATAAAATTATTCTCATAAAAGACACATAAATAATTCAACATCCATATCTCCGCGATAATTTCTCTTATTTTGGCTCCAAATTCTGGAATTGCTATTCGTAGACACCATGTGCGAGCGCTTGAATGAAGAGGGAAAAAAGAGTAAAAGAAAATAATAAAAAAAGGGGGGGGGGCAGGGAGGAAAAAAAAAAGAAGCATTCCGTTTTCATTCACGTTTCGAATTCATTAACGCAATCTGCAGCCGAAAGGACTATTTGAGCATGATTGCTTCTAAATGCAAGAAGCCCGGAGAATTAATCACGGAATTTTTGATGCATTAACGGGAGCGCAGGCGTCATTCCTTTTTCCGAGTTTTTGAGGAATATTTTACGTAACAGTTTTCTCGGTTTGAAGCATCTCATGAATAACGAGATTTTTACACTGGGAAGAAAGAAATTCATATTTCCGCTTCGCTATCGATTTTTATTTATTCGTGAATAGGTTTGTTTATGTTCAAACTTATGGCATGGGCGAGTTTGGGAATAGGCAGTTAAATCGACGGGTGGAAACCCAGAACGCAGTTCCAGAGCATGTTTATTCAATGTCCACTGTATTTAGTATTTTCACCGGCATTTATTAAACATCGGAATGGTAAATAGAGAAAGAGAATCAAGGACTCAAGTGGTGTTTAAATTTTGCCCTAAAATTTCCCTTTTACATAATGACCTTGACTGAATGAAACCTGTTACTGACCTGCAATCGATGGTAATGCAAACTTAATAAAAAAATAAAACAATAATGCTGATAAGATAGCATTGTAATGCAAAAATATATATTGGTTTGGTTTGGTTTGGTTTGGACGTTACTGTCAATTTTTGCCACACGAGGAATAATTAGACCGGGACCTACTGCTTAAAGCCGATTTCGAACGGCTACAAAAGTCCATGCCGTGAGTGGGACTTGAAGAAATAAACTCTGGTACCGATATATCGTCGGTGTTCTGTAAAATGGGCGAATACCCATGGAGATTTACATATATATTCACCTTTTTACAGAACACCGACGATATATATATATATATATATATATATATATATATATATATACATATATATATATATGTATATATTCGTTTGGTTTGGAGCGTTACGGTCAATTTTTGCTACACGAAATCTAATTAGACCGGTACCTACTGCTTAAAGTCGATTCCGAACGGCTATACACGTCGTTAATGCCATGGGTGGGACTCGAACCCACAGACTCTGTAACAGTTTGCCAGCAAAATATATATTGTTAAAAGTAACATAGAAAATCCTAGAAATAGGTATTTTCCGAGAACGTAATTAATTTGCATTTCTTAAATGCAGCTTTACGTTATAAGCATTACTTATATTACAAGCTACAAAATTAATTAAAATAAATTATCCTCTACATAACTTAACTGAACTCGTTTTACAAAAAACTACTAGAATTATAAAAAATTATTTAAAAAGATGGAACGACGACTCTGTCAAACGTAGGAGTAAACTAATACACGTCTTTTATGGCCGAAAGATTACTTAAAAGTTATGAAAGTCACAAATGGTAGAAAATCCTGTTCACAAAGAATAGTTCTTTAAGTAATGACAGGTGCATGCAGGGATTTTGAAAGAAAGTAATCGTCAGGAATTAGTTCCCATTTTTTAAGGATGTGTTGATTACTGGATATTGATTTCGCGTTGTGTAGATGCTAAAGAGAAATTTCGGGTGAAAAGCAAGGAACGTCTGTAAAACTAAGTTGATGAAGCACGGTGAATATAAAAGATTTTAATATGGTGGACCTGTAACTTTTTGATTAGTTTTTAACACCATTTGCAGCTAACGTTTGTTTAGTTTTCTATCACTTCAGTTATAGTAATTTTTAAAAGCTACGGCTTTGTTATGATATTAATTATATATATATATATATAATATACAAATCCCAAAAACCTTAACTAAATTCTAAATTCTTTTAAATTTCCTTGGGCATAAAGTTAATTTCGTTTTCGTTTTAAGAAAGAAAGAAATTGCAAGTTTCCTAAAAACTAAAGTAGGCAATCAATATATCATCCCTTAAAATCCCCAATCTATCGCGCGAAACTTATAAGAAAACAGATGGTTTCTGTCCCAGGTTCCTGCGTTTAGCCAATAATTCCAGAACAAATAGGTCATGTGGCGAGGGCTCAGTGGTGCACCCAGGGGGTGGGCCAAGGGGCTCTGGCCCCCCCCCCCCAAGAAATAGAAATTGCATTATGAATATTGATTTTGCATTATAAATATTTTTATCCGTTGATCTCGCCCCCCCCCCCAAGTAAAAATCCTGGGTACGCCACTGCGAGGGCTCGTAAAGTCTTATAAAAACTCTAACATGCCTCCAAGAGTGGATTTTGCCGTGATTCTGCTGCTTGATAAACATGCTGTAATCTTTCAAGGAGATTGCCAATAAAATAGTATTTGCCGATGTGACAGCGGTTTATTTTTGGCCACTCGACTACTACTACCCCGTTGTGGCATGCCGGTTCCTATCATCATCCACGGTGCCGGGCCGGTATGTTACTTACTTACTCTCTCTCGCTCTCTCTCACACACACACACACACACACACACATATACAGTGGAATCTCGATCTATCGTTTTTCAAGGGACCGACTGAACTGAACGGTAAATGCGGAAAACGATAGATCCGGGAACATAGCAAAACAATATGATCGTCGGGACTGAGTGAAATGAACGACACATACGGGAAAAGGATGATTCCGAAAACGATCGATCGAGATTCCACTGTATATGTATATGTGTGTGTGTGAGTAAAATATACACAAGAACATAATAGATTAGGGGCTTGTTGCAGCTCTTTGGTGCAGCGCGCTGGCTTTCAGTGCTGGGGGTGCTCGGATCGAATCCTGGCGTCGCGCCACTAAAGTTTCTCCATTTGTGTTGTCCTTTCTTAGGGGGTAATGCTGGTTCGCCTATATGGTGCCCCATAATAAAATGGCCTGCAAAACTGCGGTGTATATTTTAGACGAATGTCTTCACGATAAGTGCCTCTGCATTGGTTTAAAAAAATAATAATTAATTAGGTGTACATACAAATATAATGCATAATTTGATCAGTTTTAGTTAAATTTATTATAAATTTAAAATCGTAAATTCACTAGTAAAAGTGTATGCATAATTCTACAACAGTATTCAAAATTCAAATCTATTGCAAAGCGCTCTGTCAAAGAAGCCAATAATTAAATGCATTTCTAACGCACGGAACGAACGAAAATCAATTTATCTCATTTCCATCTAGATTTCCCATCCTGTTTAGATCCCAAGTACTTACAGACCAATTTTACCGAACTGCAGCGACCCGAACCAGAAGTACTCGAACGTATCCAATCACCCAGAAATATCCCAAGATGTTCCAGACACATCATGAAATGTCTGTTTCAATTCGCGGCTGCCCGCTGCAGCCGGAACGTTTAAGGGGGCACACGAATATAACACTCGAAATAACGCTTTAACGCCTGAAAGGGCCGATTGAGGGATTAGCGCAATCCCGGCGTATCGCGCGGAGTCCTAGAGATGCCAGATGCACGTGGTCCGTGAAAGCGGCCCGATGTTTGGAATGCGAAGGATATCTGTTAGAACAGTGCGTTTAATTCCATCCGTACAATGCGGCAAATAGCGATGCGCGTGTGTGCTACAAAGGCCTGTGCTTTGGTGTGATAATTCCAGATTCTCGAAACGTGCGTAATGCGCATTGCTGGTCGTCTAACTATTTAATAAAATATTTAGGGAGTAATATTTCTTAGCTATCAGAAGACTTAAGTCCGGGGTGTGATAGAATTGTGGATATGGGATATAGAATTACTTACACACAAACACATATTATATATATATATATATATATTATATATATATATATATATATATATATATACCCAGTGGAATCTCGATCTATCGTTTTTAAAGGGACCGAATGAACTTAACTATAAATGCGAGAAAAGGATAAATGCGGGAACATAACGAAGCAATATAATTGTCGGGACTAGGTGAAATAAACGAAACATACGGGAAAACGATGATTCAGGGATCGATCGATCGAGATTCCACTATATACACACACACACACACACACACATATATGTGTTATATATATTATATATATATATATATATATATATATATATATATATATATATATATATATATATATATATATATATATATACTTCTGAGAAACAGAGCCTTAGAAAGTCTGAGAAACAGAGCCTCAGAAGTCTAATGACTGCTGAGAAATGACTGCGGAAGTCTGATTTTTAATGCCCTCTGTTGGCAGCAGACATAAGCTGGAGATGTACCAGTTTAAAAATAAAATAGAATAGACTTGTATGAACATGAAAACAAGGCTAACTCCATCTTTTAAAAAAGTGGAGTTGGACCACTATTCCAATAATATATATATATATATATATATATATATATATATATATATATATACATATATATATATATATATATATATATATATATATATATATATACATATATATATATATATATATATATATATATATATATATATATATATATATACATATATATATATATATATATATATATATATATATATATATATATATATATATATATATATATATATATACATTTGTGTGTGTGTGTGTGTGAATGAATTGAAACATCAGATCCTACAAACATTGTAACGATAGGCACACAAAACAAGCTATTTAACACGCTATTTAACACACAAAACAAGCTAAGTTGTAAATTGCATACCAAAAGTGTACATCGAAGTCAGATTGCACGTTTCAAGTAATGGAATGCCTCTTTTATAGTAAAACACTTATTTGTAGACCTTGCACTCTGGATTATCCACGGACACATTATCTGTGTATCCCAGGAAAAACTGGTTAGACATAATATTTAAATTACCTGAATGACCGTTAACTTGGCTTGTATAAATAAATAAATATAACACATTATATCCAAAATAAACATTTTCTTTTAGCTAAATCCGTATTTCAATCACTATACGCAGTTCATATAAAATTTTACGCAATCCATTTTTGGATTTATCCCTATTATCAATGAGTTAAGACAGATAGTAAACGACGTTTTTATATGATCTAAATAACAATCGTATAGCAAAAATTTTGTTACAAGAAGTTTGTTACAACTAATCTTTTTTAGATTAGTTTCGAATAAATGTCTAAGAACTTGTTTTAATGAAAGTTCATTTTTTTTTCTTTTAGAACTATTGTAGATGTAAAGATGTATTTCCGCATTATATGTCATATGAATTATATTATAAAGCCTCTCGTTAAAATATAAATCAGAAAATAACAAATAAAGATATGTTTTGATGTTTGTATTAAGTTTTATTGTCTATGCTTCAGAAGTACTTGCATTCACTGTGTTCGGTAAAAAATTTCACATAAACTTCCATACACAAAAATACAGTAAACTTTCACTCATTTATATCTAACACTGCACACTAGCAGAACAAGTTTCACGATTCGAAACGAGAATAGGCCATTGCTTTAAGCCTAGCCCTGTCGATTAATAAAGTACGGTTAATTCAAAGTTAATGAAATTCGAGTTAGAATGTAATGATAGGATCAGCATTCGTCCACAAATGGCAAACATAAAATCTAAAACAGTTCCAAAGTGTCCTTGATACAGCATCTAATGCTCACCCGGTCAACAGCAGTCAGTTAAAGCGAATGTTTATCGGAACACAACTGGGGCATTCCGATAGTGCAGCGCCCGCTTAACGCCCAAGATAGCCGATTGGCAAGTTAATAAAACCCGCATCTACTAGGAATAGGGGTTTGTCGAATCTTAACTACAAACCGCAAGCAAAGGCATATTTAGGGATAAGGCCGACGAAGTCCTTTCTGCAGTAGTATTATTTTACTCTAATGTACAATAAAGGAGTGAAATACTGTGTTTCAAGAAGAAATTCCCAATGATAACAAAAACAAAAACAAAAACAATCCAAACTAACTAATGCATATTTTTTTTATGATTAAAAGTCCAAATAATCCAACATTTTTTTGTATCCCGTAAAAAATTAATATTAAAAGGTTTTAATGAAATGCATTTAGCGATTTAAATTCAGTTTAAGTACTTCAGTTTAAGTACTTACACAATTTCGTACATAATTGAGCGAACAATACAGAAGGTCGTTCGCACGGAAGCGATTTTGTAATTTATTTTTGTCGATTGCATATTAAGATAAAAATTTGGTAACTTCAGAATAATCGTATGCTACTATTTTTTTTTATTGGAATGTAAAATGAAAGATTTATTTAGAAAATGGCTCCTAAAATTGACAGATATCTTGAAGGTTACGTAACTGCGCTTTCCGATTAGAGCTATTCTTCTCAGCAAATTATGAAGCGGTGTAAAAATCGCGGTTATGGCATTTCAAAAAAAGGTATTTATAATATATTAAATATGAATGGGAAAAAAAGTCTTAACTGAAAGTTAAAATGAAAACATGACCGCGAAACCTCATCCTAAGATTGTTCGAACGCAGGTAAATATCAAGAAAGTAAAGGGTCTGATCCTAAAAGGAAATCCGCCGACTGAAAAATTATTTTCACCGAAACTAGGAATGTCTTCCTGCACTGTGAGGAAAATCATTCATAAAGTTAAAAAAAGATGTTTAAATCTAAAGTTCATCTGCTTTTTGCCAAAGCATGTTGCTGAAAGAAAAACAAATAGTAGGAAATGATATGAAAAACACCTAGATGCTGAAAAATGAAAATTTGTGGTAACACTTGATAAGGCATGGGTGTATTTAAGTGACTGTAATAAAAAAAGATCAAATTTCTATTGTTGAACTGACGTGGATAACCGTACAAAATGGCCTCGTAAGTGTACAGAAAAGTTCCCAAAGGGATTCATGATAGTTGCAGGGTTTTGTTACAACGGAAGATCAAAAATCAAAAAAGTCTCAAGTAAAGCCGAAATTAATTCCCTCTATTATCAGCAGAATATTTTAGAACCAATTTTTGAAGAAAAATTTCCAGTATTATATGTAAAGGATATTGATAAAGTTCAGCTTCATATGCGCAAAGCCTCTAGTAACACCCTTAAATCAACTGCCGCTTATTTAGCAAAGAAATAATCAGAAACCGGAATAAAGTGTAATCCATTTAATAAAATACCTGTAAAATCACCTGGCGCTTCTCCAAGGGACTTTTGTGCTTTCAGTTTAGTAAAGCGAGCCTTACGAAAACGGCATCCAAGAACACTGAACGGACTTTGGTAAACGGTCCAAGAGGAATGGTGTAAATTTGACATGACAGTGCTAAGAAAAAGTTTACTTTCATGGGAAAATTCAAGCTAGAGTTATTGTCAAGAACCATGGCTATCAGATACAAGCAAATCGCCGCAAAAAATATGGCATTTATACATAAAACGTAACTATCAAAATCGTTTCCATAAAGTGCGAACGACCTTCTATATAAAATGTCTCTTAAAAAGGGCAATTTTGGGACAAAAAAAAATTAATTAAACTCAATGCATCATACTGTTTTCTGTGTTATATATAGTACTTAATTAGTAACTTCAGTGCTGTGCAATCTTATTTTTTTTGTTTTAACTGTAAGTGCTGTGATGTTATGATTCTTCACTGAACATTTTTTTTTTCTTCTCGGTAAACTTCTTGATCGCACAGCTGCTCTTTGTACCTAATCCTAAATATTTTAAGTTGTGTCGATAACTATATATTTCTTAGTTATCTACCTTTTGTTTTGTTTTTAAATTTTGGTAGCAGAGAGACCAAATACTGACCAAATATTGATCCTAATATTGATCCTAATACTGACTAAAATCAATAAAGAATGTAAAATATAGAACTACAAAGAATCGAGCAAAAAATTTGTCACCATTTTTTTTCAGATTATTATGATACTAAAACTATGCACGACTAAGCCATGAAACGATCTACACAAGTCATACTTTCATCTTAACTGTTTATTACATTTCGATAGTTCAACTACATGTAATCTAGGGTCATCATTAAATGTAAATGAATGAAAGAAGATTAAAAATTTAAAAGTTGGTGAAACTTCTTCAGATTGAGCTTCACATCAACACCAGAGTGGGGAAAACACATTAAAAAGGAAAAAAAATGAAAAAAACATATCTACGCACACAGCAAGAACGTTACATTCGTAGATTCAAAACTCATTTGTACGTATCTTCGTCATGGGTTGGCCAGTAGGTATGTGGAACGCTATGGTCATCATCTGGATGCAAGGGTTAAACGGGCTAAGTTTGCAGTTTGAAGCCGGTTCTGAACGACTATAATCAGAGGGCTCTAACCCACAGATTTTGATAACAGAGGTCAGCGCCCGTGCCGTTTGGACCTAGTCATGGGAAAGCGAATACAAACTCCAAGAGCGTCAAGAGCCGGTGCTAGGCCCGCGGTTAGATTCTTACCAGCTCCTTAAGATTACATAGGTAAGGGAATTCTTACTCTCTCTCTCCCCCCCCCCCCGCCCAGCACACACACACACACACATCTTGTGGAGCCTGATAAACCCAGAGGGAACTTGTCTTTTCTATTAATAGTCAAAATAGAGTGGTAAGTTCATATTAAGGCTGCTGTGTGCTAGCTCTACTGGATTTGCTCACCTCAGTGTTAACCAATGGGCATGGTAGCCCAGATGGCAAGTGCAGCGGGCCAGTGATCTGAACGTCCCTGGTTCAATGCTCGTCGCTGCAAATCTACCGCCGTGTTCACTAATGGTGGCTGGGACACGTAAAATAGGTCGTGGCTGCAATGTCCTCCAAGTTCTCAAATTTACCTCTGGAGGTGCGGGGTCAAGTGTTCCGGTCTCGTTACTTGACTCGGTTCAAAATTACGGGACCGGTCATTTATCCAAGTCGGACTCCGATCTTTGTGGTGCTAATTCAAAACAGGAGCCAACCCTTTCAGCCCAATAGCCTGTTAGTACCTGGTGAATGGAACCTCCAACCAGGGGGCATTAGAGACAACAACAACAATAATGTTAACCGATGGAGAAAATTTGTCCAAGGATTGCCGACTTGCATTTAAAGATTTTTTAAATATTTTACTCTGTAATAGAGAAAGAAATTTTACATCTTAGGGCATTTTTCGAATTTTTAATGCAAATAATATTTTAAATTTTAAATTATTCTGGGTGGGGGGGGGGAATCTGGTTAGTGTATTTTAAACGCTCATCAATTCCTTCGGTGGACGAAATTTATAAAATGAATCCTGTTGCAAGGTGCAGAAAAGTACAGGCTATCTGAAAATACCGTTTTTATTGGATTATTTGCATTCATGTAGCTGTAAAAAGTAAACAAGTATTTTCCATAGGTTAACATTGAGGTGAGCAAATCCAAGAGGGTTAGTACACAACATACTTAACCGGAAATGCGCGTTGAATCCAAAATATGATTTCCACATCTTTTTAAAAATTACTACTATCCATAAAACTCCTATATTTTATGCAAATGGTGAATTCATAAATTTAATTTCATCGTCCGCGTAGCAATAGACACTTACAGCTCGTACACAGCAGCCCTACTCTCCGTCTTGTTGAGCCTGACAAGCCCAGAGGGAACTGGTCTCTTCATTTAATTGTCAAAATAGAGTGATAAATTCATATTAACCTAGTGCTACGCCAAATTAAACGAACTTCCAGAAAAAAAACCATTTGTCCAAACTAACGAATGCTAATCTCAACTAATAAATACCACATAAAATTAAAACCCCATTAAAGTAAAAGAAAAGAATATAATTTCCAGAAATTATTTCCGGCTTTATTTCTCTTATACTATTTTTAATCCGTTAACGCCGTAAATTAAAATTAATTTTGTATCAGTTTTGCGGAGCCGTAAAAGGTTTACATATTTTTTGAATGTATGATAACGTACACAAAACAGGAGTATGTAAAACACGGCAAACTAAGTACTTTATTTTTTTTTCTCATAAAAAAAGGAATCGGATTAAAATTTTTAAAAGTCATTGTTTCACTTAAGATTACTAACGTCTTTTTTAGGTTTTAAATTTGCTGTTACAAGAATTCTCCATACATATTTATGCATTCAGGGTTTCGTTAAACGCCACGAAAGGGTATTGATTTTTACAAACTTTCGGAGAGAATCATTAGTTTATTTCATTCCCTCTATTTCTAAACCATTTAAATTTTAAAGTAAGCTGTAATGAAATGAAAAATTGAGGAGCAAAAATTTTTCTGGAATTATTCGTTTAATTCCCTAAAAATGTAGAAAAGTGGGGAAAGAGATTTCGGGAAAATTTAAAAAGTTTATTGAATATTCTGATTTAAAAGGGTTTCTTCTATTAAAAATGTTGAACGTTACGCGATTAGGAAAAAAGTAACAAATAATACTTAATTTTTGATTACTCTTTTAAATCTGCTTGCAGAATGAATGATTTCAAAAGTTTGATTTCTTTTACAGTTTAAACACTGTATTTAGATTTAATTTGGGGACAATTTAATAAGATGAATTTCTATAACTAGACGGTAAATGGTTTTAAAATGATGGCTATCTGGAAAGAAAAATCGAAAGTACATTGTTAAACTGATGAATGGTTAAAAGGAGAATTATTTCTGAAAGATATAGTTTTCTTTAATTAATTTTCCATATTATGAATTTGTTTCCATATTTAAATGAATACAGATGTATCTGCTGAACTTACAATTATCCGAGGGTGGATTATTTGGTTAGAGGCTTATTAAGAAGTTGCAAAAGGCGAAAGATTGATAAAAAATTGAAAAACAAACTGTGCAATAAATTATCAATGTGGGTTATATACAAAAGGATACATCAGACTTCTTACGAAATAAAATCTGAGAATTAATTAAAGTTTTAAAATTATTTAAATTATTAACTCTGCTTAATTCTCAATATGTTGTTCATCTAAAATATCTGAATTTTTCCTTTTCTGGGGTATACATGCCCATTTTTGTATTGTTCGTGTTTTACGTTCCCACGAGATTATTAATTGAAGGAAATATGTGAGAATACAGACCATATATATGTAGAAAGAGAGAGCAGCCTTCCTCCACCCCATTCTCAATAATGTGTTCTGTGACGTCATGCTGCTGACGTAGATTTCGCCTCGCTTGCAGTGAACTTTGACTTGTGCCGGGCAGACGAGACCGGAAATTGAATCCAGTAAAGACTAACTTGTGTATAATGTTAGGTGCAATGCTAAACGACGGTTTTTATTGTTTAAAAGATACTATTTCCAAGACGTAACTTTATTAACCTCCTTCGTAAATATAAATGTAACTTGTGTCGTCCCTGTATATCCAAGAACTATTAAATGTTTTCGTTTGTAATTACTCCGCTCGACCAATTCCTGACCTATATATATATATATATATATTGATTGATTGATTGATTGAACACACATATATATACACATATATACATGTATATATATATATATATATATATATATACATATATTATACACACACATATATCTATGATGCCCGGTAGAAAGGGCCTAAGTCAAAAACAATGATTTTTAGATATGTGTTAATATTGATAAAAAAAAAAAAACATTGTGACTGGTATAAAAGGCTTAGATCTATAAATTTTGTATACAATTTTACAATTCTTGTTTCATAATCAAATTTTCATTTCAGTCAAAAGATTTTTTTCAGTCAATATACAATTAAGTATTCATGTTGAGGTTCGACTCCTATCAGCTTTTTTAGAGGGGCAATAGAATGGTTTAATAGATTTACATGTATTGAAATAGAATGCAAATGTTTATATGTACAAGACATTTATTTAAGCAAGTACATCTGATGATGTTCTTACTGTCTTTAGATAAACGGAATTTATAATGAAGCATTGTTATGTCGATTAGGAACTTACACGGACAGTCCAGTTCCTGTTAATAGTAAACGAATAGTTTTCATTGTGTTGGATCAAATGACCATGAGACTCCGAAAATGCTCATAAAAGACAGATTAGATTATGTAAATCAATGATATAGAGTTATCCCTTCATTTAATTTTTCTTTATAAATTAAAAAAACAACTATAATGCAACTCAACAAGTAAGATAAAAATAAAATCACAGTTGATGAAAAGAAATCATATTTAGTAACTTTCGAAAAAATGTCTATTTAGCCTAGCCTTTTAGTGGAAAAAAGAGACAATAGCAATCTCCCCCCCCCCCCGCAACGAGAAAAAAACAAACTAACCTAATTAAATAAACAAAATATAATATTCACTCTCATACCATCTGCCAAATAAATGGAAAATTATGAAAGACGAAATGTTGTTCAAGTAAAATTTTTCGAAGTAAGAAGCACGTTTAAGATTTAATTACTTTTTAATTCTTCGCATTTTATATGATATTCGAAATCGACATTTCTTTCCCTTTGTCATTAGCACAATTAAAAGCAAATTATAGAAAAGCTCCCTCATTACTATAATTATTTTAACCGTTATCTTTAATTTCTTTCAATTTGGGATGGAAATCAAATCAAAACAAAACACAAAAAAAAGAACATTAAAGAGCAATATAAAAGACCAATAAAAATCGTTTTTTCTTACTACCGATGTAAAACATTCCCCTATTAAGTTTTCCTCACAAAGGGAATATGAAAAAAAATAAACAATAGTTTTCCTCAATATTTTTTTATCAAAGGGCAAGTAGAAAAGACTCCCGTACAGAGGGATAAATTTAGCTGAAAAAGACGTCATTTCAGCGATTTCAATGCATCTTTTTGTGTACTGTAAAAACATATTTTCTCTTCCCAAGTAGACATACATGCATTCCTTCACCCCACCCCACTCCGCCTCGTAAACGCATGTATGAACTAACGTAATACGTATTAATGGCAAAAGAATTCGTAAAATAAAAGGCAAAAAATATTCAAAACGGAAATTAATCAGCATCTTGAAAAAAAAAGACTAATTAAGAAAGATGTAGAGTAAAAGAAATGAATGAAATATTCATAAAGGTATGTTGATAAAAAAAAAAAAACTCGAAATAAAGGAGAAAAAATTATTGGTCTAATTACAAGCGTATTGGAAAACCCAAGAGCACTATCCAATCGGATTAAATTAGCAAAATATCACATAATCGTCTGATGATTTTCATACTGGTTTTACGATATTGGTGAATAATCGAAACTGGCTAGAGGGGATTGATTTCCTAAGACGTGTAGAAAGAAATTAATGATATACAAAGAGAAGTATAATGAAAAATTTCAAGTATGTTCGTCAGATTTTTTTTTCACCATTTTCAACAAAGGAATAATAATAACAATGATGAGATTAAATTTTCATTTTCATCACGGAACAACACATTCCTTTCCCAATGAGAATAATATTCAAATATTTTTTTTCATCGGGAACATTAACAGTATATCCTATATTTCTACCCCACGCGAGTATGCAAATATATATTTTTGAACAAAGTTGTATCTGGTCCCAGTTGCTATAGAAACATTAATATGTACATATTGATACATAAAGTAATGTATAAATAAGAATGCATAAACACTCTTAACCCATAAGCATGCATAAACACTCTAAGTTCCTAATTCCATAAGTTCCTTATCCATACCTATGGATGTACAAGCTCATTTTATTAGAATAGCGTCTTTACGAACTCAGCATTTTTTACGAAATAATTTGATGGACCAACAACTGTTTTCCCTACAATGAAGGTTAATTTTTACTCAGATTTACGAACTAAAAGTGACTATTGTTTATTATTTTTACAACCTCTTTAGCAACTTTTCCTTCAAGTACCGAGAAATCGGAGAATGGAATTGCATTTATCTTACAAACTGAAAAAGTGGACCGGTTGTAGCTGGCTTCAAGTGAAAGCGATTTGGTATCTGAGGAGTATGAAAAGTTGAACTCTCTCATCACCAGTGCTAGCTAAATGGAAGCGAACCGCGATTGCTCGTCTTATTGTTCAAGTGTTCTCTTGCATACCACCCTTTGATTTGTTTTACGTATGAGAGACTTCCGTCTTGCAAACAAGGTGGAATAGAAAAGAAACGACTTTGTTAATCTGCTGACGATAAGGAAACTGTTTTGATGGAAGTCAGTGCCTATGGACCAAGACCTAAAATAGAAAGTGTTTCGAATGTCCATGAATCAGCTTTCCAGCTTCTGTACTCGTTAGCGTAACTTGCTTCTGTACTCGTTAGCGTCGCACTTCCTCTGAGGCATTTCAAAAAACCGAAGTAGCCGAACGTTGAGGTAGATCATTTTTGCATGCTTGCCATTGGGTGAAAACAAATGTAGTGGATTTTGAACACGTTTTTTCCATCATTTTTAGAAAGATTGAGCTTACTCGGAATTAACTACCGCAATGGAGGATTTTCTCATCTGCCGTGAGTCACGTCTAGCTAATGACCGGTTCCCATCAAAAAGTAGGCGAGTGGATGCCAACATAAGAAAACAACCTTTTGTTCTCTCAAAGTCAGGTAAACGTATTGGAACTGATTTTCAACCTCTTCCAATCGTTCGTTAATTCCAGAACCTATTTAATATCAAGCCTCTGGTAATCGAATTCCCAAATATTCCTTATCTCTAAATTTTTTCAGAAGGAATCTATTTGTACTATTTTTATCCATAATTCAATGAAATGTTATACTTTTGTTTCAAAAGTTGATTATGGGCAGAGATTAATATCTTTTGGTACTAAACTATTTCATTTCCGAGTTCCTGATATTATTATCATTAATTATGATAATGATGTGAGCATCCCTCTATAATTAAATGCACGATTTCCCTGAAGCTGGAAGCCCCATAAAACAAAAGAATTCACTACCCACGTTTAGCTGCACTCTGAAAATAAAGCTATTATATTCCGTTTCATCAATGTTTTCTAAACGTGGGTAAAGGGATATCTCTCCGAACTCCATTATCCCTTTCCAGAGTTTCTATGAAACATAATTCCACAAACATTTGACATATTTATCATTAAAATACAAGCAAATCCAAAATATATGCAATAAATTATACTGTGTTTTCGATCCGGTATCTAATGTGCAAATTAGTTTTAAAGAAAAAAAATCTCAATAACAATTAAACAGTCAATAAGAAACGATCCCTATATATATGTGGAAAAGCTTGAGTGTATATTCTCTCCCTTCTCTACATTTATTGTGCGTCCCTCCTGCATCCAAACACATCTCCCTCTCTCTCTTCGAGCTTAGTCGCTGACCACTCGATTTGGGAAGCAGTCCCATCGTGACCAAGGCATCTGGGCAAATACATAGCACAGCCGAGGTTTCTCCTCTCTGCCCTGGTAACCGAAACAAGGAGCCGATTAGCTCGAAAGGATTAGAGAATCCAATCTGGGAAATCAGCGCTGCACTTAGTTAAATGCAGATATGTTGTACTGGGAGGGAATCGCAGCTAAACTAGTATTGATTTCGCTGTAAGTAAGCGAGTTTAGCAATAGCGCTGATGCTGCGGGTTTTTGCGGTGATCCAAAGGAATTTCGTGTATGTTTGAGGATCCAAATGGAGATTCAATTACATCATAAGCTGAGAGTTGATTACATATATGTGTATATGTTAAAACCAAGCCACGGGTCACTTAGCCTATCACCTCAGATAATCTAATGCTTCATTTATCAAAAAGTTGCATTCCATTCTGGGCAATTCGAGACCTCACTTTTACTCCTAACAACCCCCCCCCCCCCCCCCCCCCCACACACACACACCTCTCTCTCTCTCTCTGTATATGTATGTATGTACCTATGTATATACCTGTATATATATATATATATATATATATATATATATATATATATATTGTGTGTGTGTGTGTTCGTCACAAAATTAAAGAAATACTACCAAATAATCCTCAAACATAAAACTTAATATTAAACATTGATCTAATTACTCTTGAAAGGTAGTTATTCTCTTTAATATCAACGGTGTACAAAATTTCTGCACATATTCAAATTATGTATTATAGCAAGAGAATAGTGTATCATGGCTTCTAAAATTATTTAATTCTATATTTTACATTCGTTTTACACCAAGTGCTGCAGTTCAATATATATTTGCTGTATTAAATTTTTATTGTGACAGTTTCAATATGTGTTACCTTTTTGTAACAAAAATAAAACTTTTTTAAATCAGCAAAATATTACGAGAAAATTGTGCATATACATACGTTATACATAAATAAAGAGTGAGTGTGTATATGAATATCAAACACGGTAGGAACATAAATATTTATTCGCATACCTCCAAATTTAACATACGCTACTCATGGCTGTCAACGAAGTTATAAAACGATGAAACTCACCAATAATCTCTACTATTTCAGATTCATTTTTTTATTTTTGTTTTATAATATGCACATGGATATATATATATATATATATATATATATATATATATATATATATATATATATATATATATATGTATATATATATATATATATATTTGAAGCCTAACAATATTTAAGACTATATATATATATATATATATATATATATATATATACTAGCTGAAAACCCGAAATTCGCTACGGAGTACATTCAAATTAAATACAACGGTCAATGTATGCAATTAATGTCAAACAAGAAATAAATATATACATATATATTTATAATAAATACGACGATCAATGTATGCAATTGATATAATATATATATATATATATATATATATATATTTATTTATTTATTTATAAAAAATCGTAAGGAATATTTTTATAGACAAAATAATATAGAAGAAAATATTCAAATTAAATCTAATAGGAAATACTAAAGAATATAGTACAGTTTAAGGAACATATCTTTTACTGTATTTTAATATTTTTTTGGATAACGTCCAATCGTCTGCCGCATTAGCGAGAAAATTTTTTTTTTGTCTATTTCGCCCGTGACGATAAATTTAATTAAAGTGACAGAAAAAGAAATCAAGTGATCAGTACTTAATAAATTAAATTCTAAAAATTAATCTTTAAAAATTCACCAAAAATCAGAAAATGGAGGTAAAGATTCGAAGAAGATTTCATTTTAAAGGAACTTTTAGGATCTTTCCCGTGATATAAATTTTATAACCCTCAAATTATTATTTTAAATGCAAACTTAAAAAAAGTTACTAAACAGCTTAAAAGTTTAATTTAAAAAAATCTAAAAAGGTTTTTCCAAAAATCTTTCTTAGTGCACCCCTACACGATAAGAAGAATCGCCACGCAAAATTTCAGCTCTTTAGGTCCAGCGGTTTGGTCTGTGCGTTGTATGTCAGTGAGTCAGTCAGTTACTGAACTGTTTTATATATATAGATAAGAAAACGATATACATAAACTACAAGCACATACTAAATTGTGTGTATTAAGGAATATCTAATAGTGTATGATAACAAATATTGCCTCAGAGAAATTTAATGTTACATACACTACTGACCATTGTCCAGTGAATTTATCTTACAGAAAAGGTTGCCAATACCTCTTTCCGAGAAGCACGCACAAACCGTTCACTTTCAATCTAGTTCCACCAATGCTAACTCACATCGTGACTGCCGCATCTTTCTACAAATTTGATGAGCAAAGTTTTGGGACTATGGGGAAAGGAGGACCCCTTTCTCTTCTATCACTCGATTCGGATCAAATGGGTTACTAGATTCTAATCTGCAGGATAGGCCAGAGGAAAAAAAATATCGATTTTTCCAAAAGTTTTCAGGGCAAGTGCATAAAAGAAATGGCCGATATAACGAAAGAAAATAAAATAAATGCTTCCAGCGCCAGTCTTTTCTCGAATCTCCCGCGTGACATCATCAAGCGATTTTAGAATGCAGGAAATTAGTATTGCTCCGAGAATTTCAATACAGGAAATTAATGCAGCAATTGCAGGAAGTTTGATATATGACACAGTAATTTCAGATTAGAAAAAAATGCTTTTACTTATAAAATAAAAAGAAACTTTTTAAACCCGACGTAATAGGAATAACAATTCAACCTCGGTCTTACCACATCGTTCAACTTTGAAATCTGAACTCCGTTAAATCTGAACATTGTTTTCGCAGGGGAATAGATAATAAGCATCTGGTTAGGAATGACTTGAGGTTTCACGTTCCTTCGGTATTTGAACTAAAACTAAGGTCCCAGACAAAGAGTATATGGGAAAAAGAGGCGTCAATGAAAAGAATTTTCAAATAGAAATGGCCAGGTTTCTTATTCTACACGGCTACAAATCCAAAAGAACAGGGAATGAATTCAAGTTAGAAAAGTAAATCAGGTCACGATTGTTAGCAAGTCAGATGAATAAAAAGAGATACAAGTAAAGACTAATAAATCCACAAAAACCCAAAGTACACCTATTTCTCATTTCAAAAGTACCTCAATGTCAAAAAGTATGAGAAGCTGGTTGGTTGGTTTAGATCACTACGTTAATCTTTGCCAGAACTAGGATAAATTTGCAGAAAACTACTGCTCAAAGCTGATTCCGACCAGCTACAAATCTCCATGCCTACCCGCGATTCGAAACCGCTAACTCTGGATCCAAACACTAGCGCCCTTGCCAATTCGGCCATTGTCCGGCCAACATTTTGCTCTGATGGGAAATAATAAAATCCCCCTTGTTCAGCTCTATAAATGTTTCCTTGCTGAAATTAGATATAAACGGTAACTTTTTAAAGACAGCGTTAATTAGATTGGGGACTATAGTTTAAAGCCGATTATGAACGTCTACAAACATCCATAAAATCCATACATATAGCTGGACTCAAATCCTGAGAATTTGGTACCAAAAACCGTCGGTCAAGCTATTCGGCGATCATATATATATATATATATATGTGGGATGCCTCCTTTAGATTGGTCTAAACTAGTCGTCTGCTATAACCAATCTAGCACCCCACATTTAATACATACACTCAGGATGACTCATAAATAGTCTCTCACTAACAATAACAATAGACATTTATTTGCTTGACACCACAATTCACACTCATAACATTTAACATATAGTAGTTGACCTTTCAGTAATAACAGTATTGCCAAGAACTCTAACGCTTGGACTTCTGAAGTCACTCGACTCCTTCAACTAGATTTGCCAAGCACTCAACCAACTTGGTCTTCCTGAAGTCACTGAGACTTCTACAGCACGGGAGCTCAATATCGCTTCCCTGCGGCCCGTAGCTACAAGCTAGGCCCAATCCCCGGGGTGTCTTTCCCCGTTCTCGCTTAGGAGCACCGTCCTTTGACACTAGCGCACGAGAGCCTCTGCCCTTCGTCGCCTCCAAAACTTATCTCCTCAAACATTTTCTCCCAGTTCATCTCTAGGAATTCTGGAAGCGCTGTCGTCGCATAACGTACGCGACGGCATACTGCTCATAGCCGGAGCCCTGGGATAATACAATCCCCATATATATATATATATATATATATATATATACATCAAATATATATATATATATATATATATATATATATATATATTTGATGACCCGAATAGTCATCTCCTGAAATAGGCATCGTGACCAAAAACAATATGATTCGAATACAAAAAAATATAACTTTATTCCAGCAATAACATGAGCTTACAGCGCGACGTCCAGCTTTCATCTGGCGAGCGTAGAAATAGCTATCAACGGGTTGCTAGAAATTGGCGAGGTAGGTTAGTATTGGCAAAGAACGGAAAGGTTACCATAGAGTGAAAGAACTCTGATTACAGGAGATTACAGGTGGTTAAAATTTATTACATATATATACAGTGGAGTCTCGATCGATCGTTCTCCGAATCATCATTTTCCCGTATGTGTAGTTTATTTCACCCGGTCCCGACGATCATATTGCTTTGTTATGTTCCCGCATGTATCATTTTTCCGCATTTATCGTTCAGTTCAGTCGATCCCTTGAAAAACGATAGATCGAGATTCCACTGTGTATATATATATATATATATATATACTTTTTTTTCACATGTACCACTGCTGTTTTTCCTACATATGGAGGGATCGTACGTTCTACACCCATAAACATCATAGGAGGACTTTCAGGTTTACGGATTTAACGGACCTATGTCTAATCTAGACAAGCAGATATTTCACGGCGCTTGTTGGGATTCGATCCGAGCACCCTCAATACGAAAAGCCGACCCGTTATCGATAGGCTACCTAGAGCCCTACGTGTACCACTAATTCATGCTGCATAATTTTTATGTTACAAAGAATATATCCTGACAAAGGTAGGATTTGGAGATGCAAAGTGGGATTGATTCTTAGATATATAAGCGCATCTCTCCGACCTGAATTAAATTTATTATCCCAATATCCAAGTTGAAGCAAGAAAATAGTATTCGCTCCGACGCTTCAGAATTCCTTTTAAACTAATGCAAGTAGTTACCAGAATATATTTCGTAAGTAAATTTTATGGTGTAATTGTATAGTGTAGTTTAATGAAGGGAGAGACTATTTAATAAATTTAGAAATGCAATATAAAAAAAAGTAAATGTAAATCAATAAACAGATAAGCATACATATACGCGAAGGTAAAAAAAAAATATAAAAAAAATAAATACTTCCATTAAGAGAATAATATTCGAAACGGAGGCGGAGGACATAAAATGGTATGAATAGCAAACTATTAGGGAAAAAATGGTTCCTGACAATAAAGGAATTTCGTAATCACCATAAAGTGAAATAATAATCGCGCACATTAAGAACAGCCCGAAGAAATGCTGACATAAAAGGGTCTATCGGCCCTCCACAGAATGAGTTCATTATCTCTATATTTCATACGGTTCTCTCTGCACAGGAGGTGGAAGATACGAAAAAGGCAAAAGAAAGGATCCACATAAATTCATAACTGAGATATATAACTAACAGTAATGTTGATTTTCTGAAAGCAGTAAAAATGGAACTAAGTAATGACTTGGAAGGTTTTCTTGTTCGCTTATCAAATGCCAAGATATGTAATTTGGTGGGGGAAAATATAAACAAATAGACTTTTTATTTAAACATATATGTTTTTACATAAAAGGAAATAAAGTAATCAAATATACGGCAAGAACTGTTTTTAGAAAATTAATAAATTGGTCTTGTTTATTTTTTGTCCTTTTTTGTCGGACACTAGCATGAATTAGAGATTGGCAATGAATTTATGGATGAGTTTTTGAAAAAATGTATTCTTATCTCTAGCTACGTTTTATATTTAGAGATACAAAAACATATTTTTATCACTCAAGTGCTGTGTTACATTAGCAAATACCTGATAAAGAATAAGTGCTTAGTGTTCAGCTAAGTAATTTGCATCTTCAAAGATTTATGGGGTAAGATTTAAATATAACTCAAAACAAGAACAGAAAATTTATTCACTCACAACTCTACGTGAGCGCAAGAGAACCAATATAAACTCAAATTTAAAATACCAAACTCTTTAGCAACTCATAGCTATGCTTAACACTTAACAGCTAAACACAAATATCTACCTTCAACTTCAGGTAGCTAACCTAGCTAATATTTTATGAAAACGTGCAGCTAACCCGGCTTTATTAAAGTCACTATACATCTACGCAACTAAATAGTTTCTTCTAGAACTTAGTTTGAGTTCGGCTGAAGGAAATTATTGTCAAACGTGCCAAAATTGTCTATTACTCGCGCATTACTTACTGTCAATTTGATCATAAATGTTTATAGTTTTAAATATAAGTATAAAATTTATATAAAAAAAGGATAGAGATATCATCTAGTTACACAGAAAATTAACAGTGTTTTTATTTTTAGTGCATAATTTAATTTTCCTGGAAACTATTTGATGTGCAGTATTGATTCAGTCATGATCATGGTACCAGGCCCATATGTTTGAGAGATAGGGGTGGATGAACTTAGTTTACTGCTTAGCTCGGAGAAAGTCCCTCAGAAAATCATCATACAATGCTTAATCTGATATTTTGTTTGAATATGACATAGCCCAACAAAATAACGGGACGTATCGATCGTCGAAAACTCCTTGAAATGTGAAGAGGTTAATCATTTTATTGTACAGCTCTCGATAAGCAAACGTTACTATATTCTGCCTTTTTTCAACTCTACTGGAGCAAATTCTGATCAGCTATGACATTACATACACACGAATATATATAATTACTTCTGAGGACGGCTCTGGACTATGTGGTA
This sequence comes from Dolomedes plantarius, assembly GCA_907164885.2. NCBI lineage: Eukaryota > Metazoa > Arthropoda > Arachnida > Araneae > Dolomedidae > Dolomedes > Dolomedes plantarius. The sequence continues at coordinate 102,570,741 of OU015492.1, read as the reverse complement.
ATCTTCAAACATTGAGTGCTGCTAATATTAAGATGATGATTGTTGGTTGATATATTCAAATATCATATGCTATATTCTTCAACAGGCTTGTGGCGGCCCAGTGGTACAGCGCGCTGGTTTTCGGTGCTGAGGGTGCTCGGATCGAATCCTGTCGTCGCGCCACGAAAAATGCCTCCGTTCGTGTCGTCCCTTCATAGGGGGTAATGCTGTCGACCTATATGGTGCCCCCACAATAAAATGGGCAGTAAAAATTGCGGCGTAGTATAGGCGAATGTTTGAAGACAAGTGCCTCCGCATTGACAAAAAAAATATTCTTCAACATCAATTGGCTGAAACCGCTCCATATAAAAAAATTTAGGGTTTAAATAATCTAAGAATGACAGTACACTCTATTATGACGAGAAACAAATATTTTCTGTTCCCTTTATTTGAAAAGTGTTTTCTATATAACTTAATTATTTACAAGCATATGAAAACATGTTTATATAATGACATCGTAAATCATATTTACATACATGTATATTAAGGTCACCACACAGTTATATCTGAAGTTTGATCCACTGCAGAAAGCACTCTCTGAAAATGTATATAATATTTATTCCTCTCTGAAGAAATGGCATTTTTCAGAGACGATCATAAACGTTAACACAAGCTCTACTACACCCTAAGCCATTTAAAACAAAACAATCAACACCAAAGTTTCTTCTCAGCAGGAAGGAAACACCGCAATCATCATTATCCGGTTAACGCCCCACAAACTGAGTTAAAAGTCCACGACTTATCGGCAGTGGATAGGAGGGTATGCACGCCCCGGGGTGGCCGGATAACTGGACTTCATGACCAAGCCATTTCCACAAAGTAGCTCAGGAAATAAGCGACATCAAGAGCGAATGGCGCAAAGGTAGCGCTGATTTCTAGATGGGAAACAAAGAAATATCAGCGGGATAACCCATTAAGGTCTAAGTCTCGTCTAATTCACGACCTTTTCAACTGAATGGCCCTCATTTATCATCCGTTTACATTATTTCTTTTAGGATACACAAGTCCATGAGACTGTGTTGACATAAACGAAGAAAAAACATTTATGAAAATAATATATATATGTATTATAAAAGTAACAGCCAGCTTCAGCTTGCTCATTTTAACTTCAGAATCGCAACGCAATAGTAGTAGGCCTAATCAATTCAATTTTAGCGTCTTTTAAGAGAAGCCTGAAGATATTAGCCTCTATGAACTTCTACTAAATTGGCCCTTGTCAATAACCCTCCTTCTTTTGCCTAGCGACATACTTCTTGGGTGACATTCTTGGGTGATTGCGTATTTAAAGTGCCCACACTCTGAAAATATACAGAAATTTCAGAGTCACTGTCGCACATAGGAAAATCTTATTTTGGACCTCGCTGACTGGGAATTCCAACAAATGAGCGAAGAGAAGAACCTGTTACAGGATATTGAAAAATCCTCCTCCATTAACAGAAACTGTTCATGACTATTTTTTTGCCCATGTTATAACAGGTTATAGCATGAAAGAGGTTATGGAGTTCCCGAAAATGCTCCTAGGCAGAAACTACAATAAGTCATGCACTTTAAAGACGTATATAATGATCTCTTTTATATTCAACAACTAAACGAAAACAAAGCAAATAATCTGTCAAAGTAAATTTCCCCATTTATTGACTTTTTTTTTCTTTTTGAGAAACAGAGAGAATACCTCTTACCTTGTGGATTAATTTTGCAGAGAAAAAGAGTGAAGAGAAACTTTAACCCAATTTTCCCATAACACATGGAACACTAGAAAGGCAGAAAAGTTAGGTATTATATTATCCTACATAGATTCTAACATCACAGGGGTAACTTAGTTGGAATAAATGTTAGAAAAAACAATGTGATATTTCTAACTCTATTTTCCTTTACTATATCGATTTTTCTGGTATCAAGTAGGTTAAAAACGGAATCATTTCTCTTTCCTCTGCTGCTTGATTTTTCATTCTGACTCATCTAGACATACGTAACAACTATTTAATACATCTTAACATTTGATACAAATTATTTTTAACATCTTCAATATAAATCATTTCCTCCTTTCTTTCGGAGGAAATGTTATAAATAGAAATTTTTGAAATTCTTTGTTTGGTAGCAGGCATCATATTAATATATCACTTCTAATTAATATGATACAAGTATTTTCATGATTTGTAAAATCATTAAATTTTTGCTCTTTGAGGATTTATTCGTTAATTAGCATTTTTTGGCAAGCAACATTTTTCGTACCATGATGTAGGATTATTTTTACTAGGTTTAAAGAGAATGGTTTTCAATTTGCAAAGGTATTTCTGATTTCAATATAATTTAGTAAAATGATGTTTGTAATGGTCGGCAAAACACTTAAAAGCGTGCATTTAAGCAATTTACGCAAAAATAAATAATCTAGAACAAACTATTTAAAGTTCTTAGCACATTGAGTTCTCAAACAACTGTGTCATTAAACGCACTCCTTAGGGGTTTGCAAACTGCTTAACCTAAAATGCAGGAGAATCCCTAAAACCCAAACAAGGCCACTGCAAACATACCATTCGGCTGCTACTAACTACATAAAATTATTTTTTTTTCAAGTCAACAATCTGAAAAAAAGTTGAAACTACTGTAGAAAAATATTTGTTGATGTAATCAGACATTAGTTTATAAGTGCTTATCGGCCAAATCTACCATGTACAAAGGATTTATACAACAGAAGAAAAATCAACGTAAGTCAAGCGTAGAAGTTTCTCAAGCAAAGCAAATTTTTAAAAAAATTTATTTGGCTACTTATTCCTTTATCGCTGAAGAAGCCTGCTTCTGTTCTGACTTTTCTTCAGCACTTCAGTTTCTAAATGCGTAACGAAAATCCTCGCCAAATGCACCCATTACTTGGCCATTTAACTCGCTTTAAAACTTCTATTAGGAGGAGACAAGGAGAAAAGAATAACGTATTGCTGAATTATTTCTGTAAAAAGCAATCATGCATAGTATCCACGTAACATATTGTCAAACTCTCGAACCATGAAAAAATTGGATTTACTGTCACTGTCAAATTTTTATCACATACACTTTTTCCCGTTGCTAATCTCTTGTAAAACCATACCGTTTAGCTAAAAGTATTTCTTCGCCATTAGAAATTTATGCTATTATCTACTGCCTGAATCGTAGCATAGCATTATTTGTAACAAATGCATATATCAATATATAGTATATTCGTCGTTGTTTGAGAAACTGGAAACTAAATTTTTAAAGGGTGCATGCAATTGAATGAAGATAAATTGCCTGTAAAGTGGATTAGTAGCAAGTACTTCAATCTATCGCAAATAAATCTTTTTTTCTTTCAAAATATTTGATTTAAAGGTATATTCACAAAAATTAATATCACTTCATTTATCACTTCTTACAAAAATGAATTCGTGTAGCAAAAATAGACCATAGCGCTCCAAACCAAACCAAACCAAACCAAACCAAAAACTAAAAATTAAATTGTTTTATTTAGGGAAGGATTTCTTACTAATAAAATAATTTACTTTCGTCAGTTTGAAAAAAAATACTTATATAAAAGGCAGACATACGATTATGAGAATGAAAGAAACAATTAAATGTTATAACAGTAATGTAAAGCAATGCGATCATAAAATTTAACCAGAAACTCCGTATATACAGGGTATAAAATTTCCTTCACACAATGTTTAAAATATATAATTTGAAAATAAATAGAGTATTTTAATAAATAAATATATCATCAAATTAAATAATATAATTTTTTTTCGTAAAAATTTTTGAAATAAGAAGTATTTTCTGAATACTTTAACTCGAGCTCTGTTTGACAGGTTAAATTTTTCTTCCTACCATCCCTTTAAAATTCACTTTATTATTTTTGACTTCCCCATTTAAAAAAAAGAAATTTTAAGCACTTTTATTTTCAATTTCCATGAATATTTCCTGCTGAAAAGAGTATATTAAAGAACTATATATGCATACTAGATCAATACCCGTGCTTCGCTACGGAGTACATTCAAATTAAATACAACGGTAAATGTACGCAATTAATGCAAAAAACGAGAAATATATTTATAACAAATACAACGGCCAATGTATGCAATTAATGCCAAAAAATATTTATAAAAAAATCGTAACGGATATTTTTATAGACAAAACACTGTAGAAGAAAATATTCAAATTAAATACAACGGTCAATGTATGCAATTAATTTGTCTGTTTAATATCCATAAAACACACAAATTTGAATTCAATTCTTAAAGAACTTCCATCTCAATTAGTCTAGAGGTTAAATTTTATCTTTACCCGTATTTTAATATTTTTTATTGTCAATTTATTTCGTTGTTATGCACGTGACGCAAAATTAATTTAAAGTATCACAAAAAGAAAAGAAACCACGTGATAAGCATTTAATAAATTAAATTCTAAAAATTAATCTTCAAAAATTCGCCAAAAATCAGAAAACGGGGGTAAAGATTCAAAAAAGATTTCATTTTAAAGGGATTTTTATGATCTTTCATGTGATGTAATTTTTATAACCCTCAAATTATTATTTTAAATGCACACTTTAAAGAATGGTACAGAAATAGCTTAAAAATTTAATTTTAAAAAATCTAAGAAGAATTTTTCAAGAAACTTTATTAGTGCACCATTACACTATAAGAAGAATTCCCATGCAAAATTTCATCCCTTTAGGTCCAGCGGTTTGGTCTGTGCGTTATCTGTCAGTCAGTTACGGAACTGTTTTATATAGAGAGATGATAGAAAAATGACATACGAAAATCCCAACACGATCTAAATCTCTCTAAGTGTCATGGTATTTACATGAAAAGGACTTCCAGAGTGAAACGGATTCGATTTCGATTTCCAAACAAAATCTGATGCCATTAGAAATATATCTGATTAAAAAGCAAAAACGAACTTCACAATTAATGCGACTCCAACAGATGGCCATCAGATATAACTTTTTAGATTAAAATTCAACAAACTTTTAAACGTAAAGATGATATTTAATTTCTCTTTCTGCAAAAATTATGTTTCTGATGTATGTATGCTGTTTGCATTTCATCTTTACAGATTATTTGACTTTACAAAGAGGTTGTAATATGAACCGAAATTGAAAAAAAATCAATTGTAGTTTTGGATGTTTTATTCATTGCTATATGTTCATTCATATTAAACTTTAAATTTCGTACAGATTTTCAATAGCTTGTCTAGTTTCTATTTTATTGGCGAAATCATGCGGTATTAAAATGTCATACTTTACATTTAGTTAGATAGTGTTTCACCTTATTTGAGCTACATGTAACAAAAATAAACTATCCTAATCACTAGTCAAATAGTAAAAAAAACAACTTTTTTTAAACTTTAGTTTAATAGTACGAAAATATGAATCTTTGAAATAAAATTTCTCCAGAACTTACTTTTAACAGGTTCATCTTCATTACCTCCAATAGTTACTTCTATCTTGTTGTTACTTGCATTTACTGCAATAGGACTAAACTGAATTTCTAACATCTTTTTGAGGTTACCAAAACGACAGTAATATTAGAGAATTTCTTAAACTGTAGATATCTGAAGTATTTGCAAAGATATATATTTCGCTTTGCCTTATCGCTTGCGAGATGTTACGATTGTTGATTACGGAAGTCTAAAGTCTATCTCAGGAGATTTTTAACGTAAAAAACAAACATCATGCAATTTTTTGAGCATCATAATGTTAGAATTTATATATGTATATAGTAAAACCCCGTTTACCCGGACAAACTGGGGCCATAGGCAATCCAATTAATCGAAAATTCCGGTAATATGGGTAATAAGCAAAACAAAATCCTTAACTGATCAGACCGTTAACTACGATAAAAAACTTATGTCAACAAAATTACATAGACGTTAAAAATATTAAAAAAAACAACTTTTCACATCATTTCTTAACAAAGAATTGGTAAGTCTCCTAAAGCTTTTCTTAAACTCAACAAAAAGCATTTTATTACTATATTTTATTGCACAATCTATGCAGGAACTGTACATTGAATCAAACTAAAAAGCGAATATTTAGCGTACTTGTAGTTACGTTCTTACTATCATATTTAAAAATTATTATCTGACGTGAACATTAAATAAAAATGTCTACAAATCTGATCCGGGTAAACGAGGTTTATATATATATATATATATATATATATATATATATATATATATATATATATGATGTAAGCTTTGATTAAATTCGCTATTCTTATATTAGAACAGAAAGTTTTCGATAATTTTACTGCCACAACGTAAACAGGCGTGAAATATAAAGGAATTTTTAAAATATTGTATTTGTATATCTTCAATTTATAAAAGGCATTTATGATAAATTTGTAGCTATAACGAGGGTTTCATTAGACTGCCAGATATTTAATTTTATGGTTATTTTATTCTGCTATATAGAGAGGCAATGCTGTAATTAATTTAATTTTTAATGCGCTATTTAACTTTGGATGAGCTCAAACTTATTTGATTCTGAAAAACCATTTAAAGGTTAAAAATCATGTTACACTGAACATTTAGCTCTGTAATTATAAACTTACGAGAAAAAATTGTACTATGCGTTTATTTCACAGTTTGACATAATTTTTTAGAAAAAAAGATTTGTCTTCATGGTAATTTAATTTTATTATAGTCATTATAGCATTAATTAATTTCTCAAATTTAAATTTTTGCTAATATTGAGTACTTTATAAATCGTGCATATCCAAAGAACTGTTTATTATGTTATCCCATTAAAGCTCCCACTTTTTTTAAGCTTATGTCCACTTAAAAAATGCACATTTGGTTTGTTAATTAATTTTGCGTACAGTAAACTCTCACCATTGTGCAATCATACAACGACCTTTTTAACTTTTAAACTAAACGTCTTGTTAAAGGGACAGTATGCCACTTTGTGTGTGTGTATGCCACTTTTTTTAAGCTTATGTCCACTTAAACAAATTTGTTAATTAATATTGCGTACAATAATATTTCACCATTGTGTAATCTACATACAACGACCTTTTTAAATTTTAAACTAAACATCTTGTTAAAGGGACAGTCTTTGAGTGTATGCCTCGTTTCTTCCTCGTTACGAAAACAGTTGTTAATTTTTTAGAAAATAATCGAAAAAAGAAAAAAAACAGGTAAAGCCATAGACATCCGCCATAGTCTATGATCACAGAAATAAAACTGACAGTTGATTAAGAATCTTAAAATCGATGGGTTGAATCGGAACTATTCAAGCATGCACACATAGCTTTTTTTTTTTTCTTTCTTCTTACAGACAATCAGACTTATGAGGCATGAAGAACAACGAAAAGGGGGAAAATAAAGTCTTCCTTCCTCTTTTATCAGCTACTATTTATTTTTTTCTTCCATTTCTATACTATACTACGAAATCAGCCACACCCTGAAATGACTGTGACGACCGACAAGCGCTGAGCGTTTGACGGCTGCCAAATAACTAAAAGATGAAGTACTCTATTCCTGTACGTGAGGTAGACAACACGAGATGTGTCGGTCTTACGACGACGGCATTCGCTTTTCCATAAAAGCACCTCGTTTCGGGTAGTCTTAACAAGTTGAAATAGTGAGAGTCGAGGTTTGTAATTATAATCATGTTCTGGAGTTCTGAATGTAAATGAGGGAAAAATTTTTAGACTGGTCTATGACTATTTTTTGTTTATTTTTTTAGATTGGTAAGCCTTAGCTTATACCACGAAGGCATAAAAGCTACTTTTAATAATCGGTATAGATCTCTATGCATACAGATTGCTTTTAGGTATGGATATCATAAATTTAAAAACTGTAAACGACTCTTAACGCTAGTTACTAATAATAAACTGTAATTATAATTTCATAATTACTACTGTTTGATATTTAGACTGTATCTATAGCTATAAGTGTGTGAGTACACATATATTCTCCCAGTCAGGTCAATGATCTCATAATACTGCAGTAGGAGTTTTCTCGAAAGCCCGTATAAGGAGATTTTTATCACAGTTTTTGTTGTGTACCTAACACCCACACCCACCCACATATTATATATATATATATATATATATATACATACATACATACATACCTATATATATATATATATATACACACATACATACACACACACGTGTGTGTGTGTGTGTGTGTGCAGTGCCGTAACTAGCCATTCCTGTGTCCTGCGCAAGAAATTGCATTTGGCCCTTAATTTGGTTTGGGAAAATAATAAAACAAATACAGCATTTTGGGCCCACCTTCCAAGTGGGCCCTGGGAGGGTACCTTGTTGCACCTGCCAAGTTACAGCAATCAATATATATATATATATATATATATATATATATATATATATATATATATATATATATATATATATATATATATATATATATATTAAATATTAAGCACTGAATTAAACAATTTCGTACACATGTTCTCTCTTTGAATTTTTAAAATTTAACGATGTTTCCTTTCTTTTTGAGCTCTAGAGTACTTTCTTAGGAATGTTTTGTTCCGTACCTAAACACTGGCCGAGCAAAGTAATGGTCAAACAAAATTTACCTTTCTGCGTACTTTTGAATCTTAACGTACTATTTAACCACACATATCGAAAAAGCTTCCGCTAACTCTAAATCAAAATGACAAAAAATGCAAGCAACCCCTCTTTGTCGACCTACATTTACAGCACAGACGGCTGTCGGACTGCTTAAATTTACGATAAATTCCTGTCAAATTTAAATGTGTATTGTTTCTTTTGTACATTTTCATACCATATATATGTATACATTGCATACATACATACATGCATGCATGCCTTCATACATACATACATGCATGCATTCATACATACTGTAAGAATCTGTTACGACCCTTCCGAATAAATCACCCAGACAGCCGGACCTCCCACAGCAGGTGAACAGCGAACAGTTCTATCTTTCAGCGTCAAGGTGTCTGCACACAAAGAATGGTGTTGCTTCTAGCCGCCGGGCCTGGGAGGACGTAAACTAATGACTATTTCGACGTGAACTAATGATTTTCAGATCAGCTGAATCATGGGAACCGAACACATGGCCTCGTGGTCAGGCGAATCACAGCCAACGGACATGATGTCACAAAATAGTGCCAGCCAACCAAAACTTGTGTAGTCACGTGACCGGAAGCACGGTTGCCAACGCCGCAGAAGAAATCCAGTTTTTGGACAGACTTGGTCGAGACTCTCATCGAGAGAGCACCTATCGTCTACGTTGTCCTGGAGCGACCGACTTGATCCTGACTATTTTTCAGAGCAGCCGCTCGAAGCTTCTCGTCCACGAATACTTCACCCTGAAGTATAGCTATCTCAGAGCATCCTGCTCTAAAGGCTTCGGTTAGTTCTTCATTTCATCTAGAAGTTATCTTCATATTTCAGAGCAGCCTGCTCTATAAGCTTCCCGCGATTATAACTGTCTTTACGAAGTTATTCTATTTTCAGAGCTGTACGCTCTAGAGGCTGTGTACCGACCTTCTAGTTCCGCTGTGACTGTACGTGCATCTTATCATCGAAATCATTTGGTTATTACGAAGGCTAGTTCCCTCTATGTCTAGAGGTAGATCAACACCTGTGTAAAGAGTGTAATAGATCAACACCTGTGTAAAAAGTTTCCGACTAAAATTTAATAAAACTGTATTTTAATTTAGTAGACTGACTCTGAACATTTTTAGCTACCCGGAGTCTGAAGATATCACAATACATACATATTATATTTTCATTACTGTGTAAATTAATTGGGACAAGCTTCATTTTTCATAAAATTTGGCCCAATTAATATGCACAATACTGTATATATATATATATATATATATATATATATATATATATATATATATATATATATATATATATATATACATATACATATATATATACACATTATATATATATATATATATATATATATATATATATATATATATATATATATATATATATATATATATATATACATACATATACATATATATATACACATTATATATATATATATATATATGCATATATATATATATATATATATATATATATATATATATATATATATATATATATATATATATATGAGGACTAAGTACTTTCCCTTTCAACCGTATCTGTAGATCAAGAAACACGCGATAGAAATAAGCCATTAAAAGTCTAAAGGAAAATAATTTTCCTTATATATAGTTAAATTTTGTTTTGTTGATGGGTTCTAAAAGTCTATTCAGAACAGTTCCATATTTAATCACTAACGTCTATACGTAAATTCGTCCTTTCCAATTCCGCAAAATTCTTTTTTCGAAGAGGAAAATATCATATTCATGTAAATCCGTCCACTTCCGATATTCCACGAGCTACGCATACTTTAACGAACCAGTTAGTTTCAAAAAGAGAGAGAGAGAGTGGGGGTCTTCCCTAATATCTCGTCATATACTCTTTTTTTAAACTAACAACCACGACAATTCTTTTCAAATTCAAAATGATCTGGAGCCAGCTTAACATTAAGCTATCATGCGAGCGTATGATTTAGTGCGATAAGACACAAAGGGGAACGTCCGCCTCGGCTTTTCTTCCCCTTCCTGGAAATCAAAAGTTTAACAAAATGGGGGGGGGGGGGGCACGACAAAAATAAGAGTATAAGAAAAGAAAAAGAAGACACAGTCGGAAGAAAGAAACTAGCGATTATAATATCTGAAACGCGGCTGATAAAGAATAGGATGAAAAAAAAAGGGAAATCGAGGGAGAATACAAAGACGTCTCAGTAACTGGAGATAGCGTGGAAGAAAAGGAGGATCTTCAGAGAGAAAGTGGTGCAAAGTTTGCACCACTTTTTTTTTCTCTTCTTTTACCAATTGAAATCTGTGTCAGGGTCTAAAATACCATCAACGATTTGTACATGGGTCCTAGGTTGCTCTTATGGGGTAAAGTAATCAGATATCAACCCTACAACTGTCAAACCTTTTCCAGTTTTTCTTCTCTGCTGAATGAGCCTGATTTTTTAACGTAGGATTACGTTCCTCCATAACGGTCCTGCGAGAAGGAACATTTCAGACGCTAAAACTGTCCGTCCGTTCGACCTCGCGAGTTATAATTTTGGCAGCGCGCCAAACCCAGTCTATGGCTTGGACAAGTTAAACAGAAAAGTACCAAGATGCGTCAAAATTTTGACATACATATATGTATAAATATATATATATATATATATATATATATATATATATATATATATATATATATATATATATATATATATATATATATATATACGTATATACATACAAAAGAGGTAAGCAACGATAAGTAATCCTACGTTAATAACCCGCGGTAGTTTCGTTAGAAGAGACTATCTGAAATATTTTTTTTTTTAACCCAGTACATTTGTACTCGGCAAAATAATGTTTAGTTGGCAAATAAACAAAGAACATTTAGAAACCCTCGTAGTTACTGTTAATAATTAACTACCTAATGTATATTGATCTGTTAATGTCTGAAGTAAGTTCTATGTTCATTTCCGTGACTTGTGTGACTAATACGTGAGTGTGTATAACTGGGTTAACAAAGTTATTTTTTTTTCTTTCAACAAAAAGGCTACAGCAAGCTGTACGCACACGAATACTCATTTAATTACAATCAGATCGTAAGCTCTATATGTAGCGATGTGATAGATAGATGTTGTTGTTGTCGTTGTTATTGTTGCCCCTGGCCAGAAGTGCTCCAGACTAGGTCCATATAGGGTTTGCGGGCTGAGGTGTGCGGTTCTGTTTACTATAGCTCCCCAAAGGGTATGTCTTAGGTAGTTACCACCTCAGTTTTGACAGTAAAATCCCCAGAGGTGACATCTGGAGGAATCTAACTACCTCCCACCCTCTCTGACCTCATAGAGGGAAAGAGGTAAAAACCTCATAGAGATTAAATATAGTAAAAACCTCATAGAGGTTTTTACTATAGCAAATTTAAAAGGTAAGGTATAAAATGTCACAGATAAAATTGATATTACCCTTACTTATCATAAAAAACAAATTTGAGAGCAACTATTACTAAAACTAATGCAAACAATTCTGAAAGTAAAATGTCTTTATGGCACTGTGTCTGAGATTGAAGAAACGGACGAGATTCCAAGTTACTCCGACCATTTTGTGAAGAGCTGTTATACAATATTTCAATCGGCAAGATTTCAATCTAAAACCCTGTTCAAACAGCGATAAAAACACTAATGAATACTATGCTGATTAAAGAAATATGAAGTGACACACTAGGATTATGTGATAATACGTTAGTTTTACATGCCATAATAGAAATCAAAGCCTCCTTACAGATCCATAATAATCACTGAAACAATTCTGTAAGTTTCACATAAGTAACAGTCAGAATAACTATTATTTTTACATTCACGGAGAATTACTCTATTCTCGCTTGATTTTTTAAAAAATAAAGTGTAAGCAGAAAGGTAATAATTTAAAGATAAAAAGAACTTTTTATATACCATGTTTTTAAATTTTCTGTTGAATCATATAAACTTGACAAATCTATGCATTAATAAATACTTTAAAAATTTTTTTTTGATGAATTATCCCATCAACTTGAAAGAAAATGAAGTTAATTGGAAGTTAACTTGCGTTTAACTTTTCGTTTCCATCCCGGCCGATAGATAGCTGCACCAGTCTACAAAACAAAATTAACTGAAGATGAATTAAATACTGCTTAAAGATGGCTAAAAGTATCAAAAGAATGCATTGTCATCGTGTTCTGAGCTGTTATAAAAGTTTCAAATGTCTAGCTAGTCGGGAAGTTAGCTAAAAATCGATTGCAAGATTTGCACTGGACAAACACACAAACAAACAAGAAAGCGAGTTAAAAAAAGCATGCAAAAAATGGAAGCCCTTATATATTTTTGTAGCACGTATTTTGAATTTATCCTTACACTTAAACGTCGTATTCTAACACTTTTTAAAGTACTAAACCCAGCGTAATTGAAATGCATTTTTGTTGTATGAAACTATGCCAAAATACAAGCATAAAAATACTTACAGAAATGTAAATGTTGTAATTAAGGTAATAAAGAAACATTTATTTTAAATGTTAAAGCAATATTATATTATCTTTCTCTCTTTTATATTCTATTATCTATCTTATCTTTCTTACGTTCAAGCTTAATAATATGTTGGGGGAAAAAAATTTACCGCAGTAATATTTTTTGCAGTATTTTTAGTCAAAAGTGGGGCACATCATGTTTGACCTGATGGTGAAATTAACTTTACGGAGAAAATACACAAGGGATAAATATATCTCTAAAATCACGTTTGTTTGTCCACACCATTCATTTGTCCAAACACATGAACTATTCAGACGCGAGAACATATGCATTTAAAGTAACTAATATTCCGCCTCGAAAATGTTACGCAGACATAATAACAGCTTCCCTAGTTTAAAATCATATCATGATGTTGACATCGTGTTATTAACCCCGAAACTTGAACGCTGACGCAACAGACATGAGAAATGCCTCGCGAACAATGTTGTTAGCGAAGAGCACACACTTCATTCCTTGACACTTTCCATTTTTTCTCACTTTTTTCATTCCTCCCGAAAACGTTAATGGTTGTTTTGAAGCGAAAGTGCCGAGGCTCTCATTTTGAAGCTCCTCTATTATCTGTCCTCAATTTCTTTCCTTTTTTGCTCTTTTTTTGCCCCCCCCCCTTTCTGTGATACCTGTGCGGAAGGCGGGAAAATGTGAGTCGAGATGATAAGCCCGTAGCAGACGTTGTTTCGAGTCATTTCGAGTCAAAAGTTGCGTCGGTGGCAGGTAAAGTGGCGCAGGGCTCTCTATTTACGAGTTGAAAGATTTTTTAATTTTTTATTGAAAAACTATTAACCATGACGTTAAGCCTCAAGATTATTCAGCCTCATATGTATTTTCAAGTCACTTTTAGAGCAGATAGAAAACAAAACCCGATAAAAAAAGAGGGGTATACAATTAAACTACACGAGCAATAAACTACCCTGATTAACGCTTCAGTAATATTTTCCAGACTGTGTAGGTACTGTTTGAAAGACAACAATGACATTTCCTGGGTATTTCTCTTATTAAGCAACAGCTGGACACATTTTGCAAGTCTGCCGATAAAAGTAAAGTTTTATAATTAATCAATTATAGGAAAAAAGGTATTAAAAGGAAAATTAATCACATCCCCTGGCATTTTAGCTGGGAAAATTCAAGCTTGAAAGTTAGGACACCCATGTTTGATCCCAAGTCCTAGCAGATGGTCATAAATTCACCCCACAGATGTTCCCAGAGGACATTTGGCAAGTCAGGGTTATTTGCTCATAGCTAACATAAAAATAGTCTATTGCGTAGCGCGGAGGAAGAATTTCCTGTTGAAACTGATATTGCAACCATTCATAGAGTATTTACGACCAACTGATCTAGGAAGTCACAAAAAAGACATCATAATTTGCAGCGCAAATCATTGCAGACATCGACTTGAGACAGATTCTATTATCACGTAACGCCTGTAGAACTTGATAGGCAGAATAATACACTTGGACATTAGTCTGTCCATGATATTCTCTTAGATATCCAACTACCTGGACATGCAATATTTCAATTTCACTTCGTATAGCCCCTATTGACAAATAAAGTGAAATTACGCAGACATATCTGAAAGTGGTACTGATACTATGTGAGAGATATTTGATTGTCTGCAGTTTTCTAGCAATGATAAACAAGAATAAGCAGTTTCAAAAGATAAGAGAAATGTTAATCGTATACATCGTAATAGACGATCCTGTATTAATTGCTTCAATTTGAATGCCTTTTAACTTTCCCACACATAACCTGGCAAGTTTCTTGAAATGTAGGAAAGCAGCAGTTTTTACAGGCGTACATGACTTTCACAGATATGCATTATTCTTCTAGAAATACCCTAAAAGTTGTTTTGATGACTTGAAATCTGATTAGATCTACTAATTCGGGAAGCAGTTGGTTTGAGAGATTCAGATCGGCAGCTTGTAGCAAACAAAGAGCTGGTGCGAAAAAATAAACCTTCAGTGTAGAATAGTACGTAGTTGAAACAAACTTAATTCCTTATTGAAGTGTAAGAGTATATGAAACGCAGAATCTCTAAAATGTTCAAATAGCAGTTTTTTGGTTCCGTATACAACCCAACGATGAAAGAGTCCCATTCTATTGAAACAGTGCCAAACCATTACAAAATCCGATACGGTTTTATGCATTCATGCTTTTTATCAGCATGAATTCCTTGCTATATGAATTTCATCAACAAAAGTTTTTGCGAAAAAGAAATGTGCAGTAATTTTGAATAGTTTGTATCTTCTCAGAGATTTATACCCCCAAGAATGAGACATTTCATTCATTCATCTCAACGACTAAATCACAATTTTAATGTCAATAAATAATTCTTACCTGAAACCTCATTTCAAAACCCAAAAAAGCAAGTTCCACACTTACCTAAAAATAGAAAAAAATATATTTTTTAGTTTAATGTCTCTATTAGGCAGAACACATGTGCAAATTAAATCTGAATTTAAAGAAATACTTAAAGCGCAATATATGTAGCAAGCAGAACAATCTTTCATAGTAACAGATTAGAATGCTTCACCAAATATTTTATAATGTTTTCAAATTCTCCCTAAAACCTCATAATGCTAATTGCTTAATACGGAGTCATAAAGATAAAATTAGAATTAGCCCAAAATAATGCATTACGTGGCAAAGAGATCGACAATTAGTGAGAGGGAAGAGCTGATGTTTGCATGCTTTTCCTTTCTAATGTATTATAAATATAAATCAAGATTTGTTAATACTTTAGATTACTTTCCTTACATTACAGAAAAATGGATAAATTTTGCTGGCTTGACAACATTTGAATACAATTATTTAGCAGTTAGGAGTGTTCGTACTTATTCATTAATAAATACATTAATGTCTATGAACTCTCGACAACATTAAAGTAGATTAGCAATTTTTGATTCGTAAAATATAAACAGGCATAATCCTGACAAAATAGGTACTTTAATATTAAGGATTGGGAAATTACCCATAAAAAGTGTCTTTTCTCCCAAAATTACTTTATGAAATTTGAAAATTTTGATTTTTCTTAGTAAAGTGCATTTTCAAATACTATTCTGTAACTTTTATTTTTTTTTACCTTGCTCTTATGTGCATTGAAAACGTTAACATTTTACACATATTTATGCAAATGTATCAAAATATATTGTGTATCATAATAAATTTATATAAAAATGGTTAACTTAAGAACTATAATATCATTTCCCACGCTGCAGGCTCTTACGACATTCGCCCATCCATAACACGAATTTGGTGGCTTCTTTATTATGAAAGCACCATATAGGTTGGCCAACGTAGCTCCCGAATCTCAGCTTTGTCTTCGGAAAAGCTGGAATCGAACCCACAACCTGGTGGTGAATGCACTCAGAGAATACCTGTGGGCCAAAACAGTGCGCCACCCGGACGGTTAAAGAACTATAATAGTCTGCTATATTTTGTTATAGAGTCTCATCTGGCAATCTCCTTTTAAATCTTTTAACTCCGCGACGATTCATTCTTTCTAATCATTTATTTGCTTTTGCGCGTTCGAAATGTAAATAAAGGAACGTAACAATGTAAGTTCTAATATGATTGTGAATCTTAGTTGTAAACTCAATGATTCTATTTATTTTTGAAATTTCAGTTACATAACAACTAATATTATTTACTTTGTATATGACAACTCTCCAGATCATACATCCCCGTAGGCAAATCGACAATTTGTGCACACGAGTTCAAGAACATGATATTCTCATAAAATTAAAATAACTTTGCCACTCGCTATACAAACAAAATTACCTTCTTCTCACCTCAAGCGGCAACAGTGTGACTAAGATCCTTGTTCTTTGCACTACAGCCGGGCTACCTGTGTGACTTTCATAACACAAATCTACTATAATTGCCAGGCTTATCCATTAAGCTGACACATGGTCGTATGTTCACCAACTTTTGCGTAGGGTGTTGGTTTTTTTTTTCTCCTTAAAGGTCATCAGATCAACAAGCAAAGCCTTATACGTGATCTTCCCACACGTACGTAAAGACCACTTTCAGCCAATTTACGCTCTACCAGATAAAAGTAACATTCAATGTCTCGTGTAAGGTGGAAGTAAGACAATTTTACGCCCCAGAGAATCCAAACTGATACAAAGTTATCTTTATATTCAATGGTATTACTTACTCTCTTTATACAATACATGTTTTACGCAGAGATAATAGAAAGTGAGACGCATTAGTGAGTGAATAGATCTGATGCCTTTCATTACGACGCAACAGACATGTAGATTTGCTCAAGAAAGAGGTACTCCCTTTTTCTGAACGACCGGTTGATAGAAAGTGTTCATTATTTGAGAGTTAAACTAATTCTGTACATTGTATAATTGTATACATTGTGTAATTGTTTTCTATCGTTTTTCAAGGGACCGATTGCACTGAACGATAAATGCCGGAAAGCTCTGGATGCGGGAACATAACAATAAACTATTATCATCGGGACTGGATGAAATAAACGACACATACGAGAAAAATAAGATTCGAGGAATGATCGATCGAGGTTCCACTGTATTTGATTTCTTATTTCTCTTGAATATAAAGTACTTTTCTTAGATTCCAGGTCAGAAAGAGGATTTGACTACGACAATGCACTACGGGCGATGCACAACTAGAAAACACTGCCTTCCTTAACAATACTCTCTGAAGGGAGGTTCAAGTTTGAAAAACAATGGAAAACTACTTATGCGATGATCGGATTGCGATCGCTCGACCTGAGATATATCACCTCACGGTGTTCAGTGGATCTGAACGCTGTGTCACAAATGGAGACTCAGGTTACTAATATTTAAATAATCCTTCATTCGTTCAATAGACATTTTCTTTTTATGACCCCTTCAGTTATTTCTTTCGAAAATGGAGCCATAGTTTCACTGATGCACTAAAGGCTGTTAGTCTGACAGTACCATATTTCCGTTACAGGGGAACTTAAGAAGGTTCAAAGTCCTTTAGAATCTAGGTGGTCCAGATTATACAAAAGTTTTCCACATTATTAGTTGAAGACCAAAAACCAATGATTTACCCCTACACTGCTAATGAATTTAGATAAACTCATTTATTATTATTTTTTTACTTTTATCGGAATAACGTTTAATATATTATTAAAACTTCGTCACGTAACTTTAGAAAAACACGTCCAAAAAATGTGTAGAAATTTGAGCAGCATCTACTGTTTCATGGCGTGTATGGCAAATGCACCATCAACATGCACTCTTAGTGAGCTCGATTGCATTAAACATCCACTCTTATTTTGGCTTCCATTAACTGCGGGTTTACGATAACCCCGCAAAACACGAAAATGAATCCTTTTCACAATAAGTTCTCACTTATCACGCTAATGTAGTTCTCTATCACGTATGCGCTTTCCATTAAAAATGACGCATTCGTTAATTTTTACGTGGGACAGCTCGAGGTCACTAGCTCAGCAAGCTAAACACCGTGATTGCTCAACCCACATGTCGAATAAAAGACTTTTGAGTTCTAAGGACAGATTGAGAGTGACGTTTACGTCGTGAATGTACTAATTTTAAAATCAGAAATTGAATTTTAATTGAATGAAATGATATGCAGAAATAATTTTGTTGGATAGTATTGGCTTGGTTTGCTTTCTTTTCGGCAAAGCAACATGAGGACGATCAGCCTAAATACCGAAGTTTTGAGCCTTGTATATTACTGTATCCTTTTACAGAATCTGCATCCTTTTTCTGTATTATGTCCTGTACATCTTTAGAAGATATTTAAGTCCACCGACTTGTCTGAACTGCATATAGAAACGGTTAATTTCTGTGTGGTTATTTCCTACTTCAGAACTAAACTCGGAATATAGTCACTAAAACTGGTGAATCAAAAGCGGGTCTTTCAGTCATCACTGAGTTAAATTGGGTGTTGAAACTATATGTATGAAATTTTTAAGAACATTTTTCTTATAGATAAAAGTATAAGATTCCGTATATATTCCGGATATATTCCGTAAGTTAAAAAGGTCTGGAGAGGACGATAACACTTAATTAGCGGGCTGCGAGGAAATTATGCCCAGTAGCTACCCGAGAGATGGCAACAGCCTCACTTCAACGCCAGTACCACTCTATAACTGAGAGCAAGTTTTTGAAAATCCTCAAACAGGTGAACGATTCTATTAAGTGGCAACCTATGTAACAATTGCTTAATGTATCTGACAGAATAATTTTATGAGTTTTATTGTAAAACAATTGTGCATGAAGTATTTAAAAAAGAGTTTTTTTAAGGTTATCTACAACTTGCTTATATGTAATCAGTCAAGGCATATTGAATTATGTATATCAAAAACTATAGAATCTGGACACGCCCTGCAAAACACACAAAACTTCATTCTCTATATTTAGTTTCCAAAGAGTTGGTCCTGTTAAAACTAACCAATACTTAAAATATACACATTTAGAATCCCAGATACTGCGTACGATTAGTCCAAATTGGAGGTTCTTCTAGCAGACGGGGATGTAGTATCTATGGAACATCTCGAAATGCGATGCAAAGTTCAAATTGATCTAGTACTATATGATGAATAGAAGATAAGAAATGTAAGAACATATAAGAAATATAGGAAATTCAAGCAATTCAAGAGCTAAATGCTTTTTTAATCGACTTTGACTCAGGCGGATGATGAACCCAAACGGTAAGATATATCTACCAAAAATCTGGAATTGAGAACAATTGATACTTCATGATAAGATCTAAACAATAATAAGTTTTAATTGGAGGGAAAAACAAATTTTAGTTCGAAAGAAATATAAAACAGAAGTTTATTACACATGAGTTGCATCAACAGCACATAAACAGTTCAAACTTAAAAAGAAAATAGCTAGAGTAACAGTAAATTTATAATCTTAAAATCAGCGTAAAATGCGTGTATCACGTACGAGGTTACCAGATCAACAGGTAAAAGAACGTCGGATCTTATCGGCCTACACTTAGGTTAAAAGCCCGCCTGTGAGGCTTTCCCCAGAAGCAAGACACTGTTAGGAATCGTGTGGGCTTATCTGGCGACAGGTTAACTTAAGGACCACGGGCAATATTCCAGGATACATACATAGAAAAAATTATTGATGTTCACTTTGACATCCAATTCAGGCAATATGTTAGACAGAAAGAAAACATTCAAAGGAAAAGACATTTTTTATGGTTAAGATCAATGCATTTTAAACACTTATAAAATTAACGCAATCTTGTAAAAGATAAGTGTAGTTTATAAGGAAATCCTATTCAGGATTTTGAAGAAAGTTAAAATGGTCATTAAATACGTGCGATAAGATTTACCACTTACTCATGATTTTATATTGAAGAGTGTGATGGAAATAAAAGTTTATTAAATAATTATGAATATGTCACTCTATTTAAATCATGAATACATCGATGAATTCATATTGTGCATAAGTGTGTGTAAATGCATAATACATGTTTGAGCAGATGTATATGGATGTATATAAACTTATGTAATAAAAGGAATTAAAATTTATCTACGAGCATATGCTACAGAAGTTTTATGAAAGCTGTATAGTACATTTCCAATAAATATGTATTTTTATATCTTTAAGTATGCATAAAGTATTAACAACGCTGGATATATCACGCTTACACACAGCTAGCCATTACAATGTTCCAAGACAGTAAATTTTTACAATCATTGCTTTAGCCTTTTATATTTTATTCATGCAATTTATCCCTTCCATTTTCATCGCAACATAAAACACAATAAACAGGCTTTATTAGCTTTAAGAAGTCCCTTGTAAATAATGCAACAAAAACCTGAGACCCAAAAGCATTGCTCTCTGACTCAAAAGGCAAATCAGATATTTACAAAAGCGGAGGACATTACGCAAAAGAATGATTCAGTATGCCCACCACGTAGCTGAAAGTGAAACATAAATGAAAATAAGTCTCCGCGAAATATCCCGGTTTTATTTCGCGAGAAAATATACATAATCGGACCATTCGCACGGGAAAACACCACACTTACAACAATTTCGACAGCGGTATCGGTCGTTATTCCAACAGACCTCGCGAATGGTGGATGTCTATGAAATCCAATTCAAATGGGTAACGAGGCCTAAATTGCGGCAGAACGAAATTGTGCATTAAAATGCATGGAATTTTCCCCCCTAACGCACCACAAACTGAAAAACAAAAAAGGCTAAAATTCTCAGCTGAGGCGCCTTGTGTATTTAAGCTCGAGCCACGAGATGCAGTTAAGTTTTATCCGGCTAATTTTTTCCCCTTTTCCTTTGTGTTTTCAAGGAAATTGTTGTAGCAGAGAAATAAAAAAAAAATAAGGACGAAAAGAACTGAGAGTAATGACATCTCCTAAAACCGAGCAATTAAAAGTCACTATCGTAAAGAAAGTAAACGTCACAAATTGAGATAAATAGAGCATACATATTTTAACAAGAATTCTTTGAAAGTGTAAAAATTTTATTTCAACAGCACTCTTATAAAATGAATTAAAGAACAAGTGTTTATACGTTTGTCATCATATCATTTAATTTTTTTCTTACTAACTGTAAGTTTGCCTGGGTTAAAGAATAATTTTCTATTTGCACATTGTTAATCCGTAATATTCATAAGTACGAGCTGAGAGGTTTACGTTTTCATAGCGTACGCATTTCATTGCTGCCTATTATAATCTACCACGAGAACCAGAGAAACGAGAGGGACGTTCTCCGATTCAAATATTATTAGAATGTTTAAGCTAAAAATTGCAATTAGGTTTTCGTCCGACACTGAGGCAGTTCTTTTCCTCCAAATTGTTTAAGGTACGTTATTGAGCTATATATGTATATCTCGATCTTATCATGAGTCAATCTTTGAATACAAGCTTTCAGTTGTGCAGTGAATTTCTCAGTTTGACAGTTATATCGTACTATCGCTGTGTTGCATACACTTATCTCACATGCACAACACATATTTAAATGTTATAGATTTTGAGGATAATTTTGAATATAATATTCACAGTAAATTTTTATAATTACGAATGATATTTTTTTTTTCCTTATGTAAGTCAGTTTCCTTAACATTTAAATTATTTCAGAGAATATGATGGTTTTTAATTTTTTTAATTAAAAAAATAAAATTATATATATATATATATATATATATATATATATATATATATATATATATATATATATATATATATATATATATATATATATATATATATATATATATATATATATATGTGTGTGTGTGTCACCGAATTTTTTTTTAAAAAGAAAATCTGCGAATTAGGCGTTTTATATTCAGCCTTACCTGTGGAATATACATCGCTATGTTACATACAGTTATCTCACATACACAACAAATGTTAAAATTCTATATATTTTGACGATGATTTTGAATATAATAGTCACAGTAAATTTTGATAATTACGGACGAGATTTTTTGTTCCCTTATTTAAGTCAGTTGCCTTAACATTTAAATTATTTTACAGAATAAGATAGTTTAAAAAAATTATTTTAAAAAATAAAAATAATTAAATGAAAAAACTAAATTATTTATTTGTTTATTTATTTGGCCTGATTTTTTTAAAAAGGGAAATCTGAGAATTAGGTGTTTTATATTCAGCCTTACCTGTGGAACAGACGCCCTTGTCTTTTAAACGAATGAAACGGGCCTTTCTTTCGTCTATAAGTTAGAGGTGTGCAGTTTGCTTTTTTGCCAGAAATACGACACTGAGTCATTTATTCTAATTCTGATATGGGAACAGCTGCATCTCCGTTGCTGACAGGGTATCGGTCTGCAGGTGCTGCATCATTCAAATTTCTGTAGCTCTTGAATACGTTGGGTGAAAAATACTTATTCATTTGAGATAGACCTAGTCTATTTTCTGTTTCCTTTTAGTTATTATAAATACATATCTGTGTCTTGAAGAAGAAAGATTTTCACTGGAGATATGCGATATATTTCATTAATTGGTAAATTAGATGCTTATTATCTGGTAGCAAAATTCATGATACTTTAAGACAGATAAATATAGAAATATATCATCGCTTGATTGACATAAATGAATGTGAGTTACTTTATATGATGCATATAAATATGTTGCAATGAAAATGCATGAATAATACTAATCGTATACGATAATATATATATATATATATATATATATATATATATATATATATATATATATATATATATATTATCTACATACACACTGCACATTGTTTATCCATTTGTTTTATTCGAAAATCACGAAAATAAAAGGTTAAAGATAAATTATGCAAAAGAATGTTGACTTGGCTCTTATTAAAAGGAAGATAGCAAACTTTTTCCGGATATAAAGCTAAAATTAAATGGAACTTTCTATTATTTTAACTCGAACGCTATTAAAATCACATATTTCATGTCTATGAAAAGTTCCTATTATATGGTATACAAGGTCATTTTTCGATTATCAGAGTTTCACGGTTTTTCGTGTATCAATTTGCATTGATAATCGTGAGTTCAATGAACACTTGAAACATCTGCCCCATGTCTTTTGAGAACCCCTTTCTATGGGTTTGCATGGCTTTAATTAGCTTCCTTTAATGAGCTAGGTTACTCGGCAGTTCAAAGTGTATTAAAGTTTATAATATTATTAACAGAATTCTCATCAATATTACTATTATTGTATTCACTTTTATGATTTTAATATTTTGAAAAATAATTTCTCAGCTTAGAGATTGAAACCTCATGGCTCATCTTAAAAAATACACCACATAGGAGGACTTTCGATTATCCAAAATACTTAAATTTTTTTTTATTTCAACAGGGGGCTGCATAAACATACAGAAAATATAAACGTAAACATAAGAAATACAACAGAAGAAAATAATGCATGTGTTTAGCCCATAAGGGCCCTAGCTTCCCTGTACCGCCCATGCACGCTAGAAGAAACGAGCGCGGGGCAGTGGAGAAGGTGAGACAAGTCCATATCGTTCCCCAGTTCGCAGATCTTGCATTTGGAACTTTCAATTATTCCTATTCGGAAAAGGTGTTTGGGCAGACAGTCCTGTCTCGTCAAAAGTCTGAAAAATGCCACCGCTTTAAACATGTGGTGATCAGGGATATTGAGGATAAAGTTATACCAGGTTTTAGATATATTGCTTTCACGGAAACTGTCCTTTAGATTGTTCCGGAAAAGATCACGAACCATCAATTTCAACGAGTGAAAAGAGATGGCTTCACATGAAGTTTGAGTAACTGCTGTCCCCCTCTTGGCCAGTAAATCCACCTTCTCACTACCCAGGATCCCACAATGGCCCGGTATCCACTGCAGAGCGATGTCTTTCCATTTTGAGGCCAGCTTCTCAAGGCCAGCTTCTCAGCTAGGCAAGGCAAGAGATGCATTTTCTGATAGAGGAGAACTATGTGTAAGAGAGGAATTGATAACCATAAGTGCCGCTTTTGAGTTTGATAGAATGGCTGCACTAGATAATTGTTCAGTCCGACATTGCAAAATTGGGATAAAGGGATTCTATTGCCTCGACCTTGCCATCATAAGCAGATGCAAAATGTCCGGCAGGGGCATAGGCAGAGAACAGGTCGCAGAAAACTCCTGCTCCAGCATTAACTCGTTGAGCCACACGAGAACTATCAGTAAAAATTCTCAACTACTCCGGCTCCGGGTAAAGCTCGTTGATAGTTGTATAGGAAATACTCCTTAGAACACCGCATCGTGTCTTTTCACGTCTTTCGAACGTCTTTCGAACATCACGTCTTTCGAACAGCGGTGACAGTACTTTTTAACATAATACAGGTAATACAATAAAATTTTCGAAGTAAAATGAAGTCTTATACGTTGTTTAAAATACTATAAAATACTATAATAAATAAATGATATATCCATCTGACTTCTATTGCCTTTAGACGAAGTGTAGAAATAATTTTACAACAAAGCTATTTTCCATCACGTGATCGAATTCGGTATTATCTGAAGGGGTGGAAGGGGAGAATGCAAAATACATAAATAAATCCTGCATATTATCATACAAATAACGTTTCTTTCCTCATCTTCGCACGAAATTAACCAGGAATCAATTTCACTCAAACACACAAATCAAAGCCGTGGTGGCTATTTCTTTAGACTCGTGATTGTCCCACAGGATAATAACAACTTCGCATAATAAAGAGAAAAGAAGAAAGAAAAAACAACCCTTCTTCTTCGAAAGATAAAACGTTCGTTCGCTCTTCACATCTTCTCTCCGAATTACATCGGCGTTTTATTCGAAGCCGAGGTGAATTATCTTCCGACTGAGTTGCCTTATTTTCTTCGTTACCGGGGATTGCGTCACGCACATGTCGCGAAATCAAATTTCGTTGTAATGAATTTGATTGTTTTTTTCTTCACTGCGACTGCGGTTTATTGAGTGAGCGACTGGTATGTGACGTGATCGGAAAAATAAAAGCTTACCCTCGGCGTTACACGACACTCGTAGACGGTTGTTTAAGGGGTATATTTCGACACTTTCGGGTTTTATTATTAATGTCGATGGTTTTATGTCGATTTTTCGTGCTACTTTCGTGCTACTCCAACTGTCGGAAAGAGCTAAAAAAAAAATAGCTGGATGCATTCATCAAAGTTTTGTGGCATTTACTCGTAGCTATAATATGTGCATGAGGCTTAAATGAATGGTAAATTTTTTTGTATATGGACCAATGCCTGTTGCTTTTCACGATCTAGATTAAAGAGTTTATATATATATATATATATATATATATATATATATATATATATATATATATATATATATATATATAGATATAGATATATAGATAATACCTGTGAAAGCAAGAATAATATTTCCTTGAAAACTCAACCTGGATAACGTAATTTTTATATTTGTACGCAAAATACCATCAATTGCCAACTTTCTCTCATGACTAGAAATTTTTTATCACTATAGGCGTAATATTAAACCAATGTACATATATTTCATTGCAAAATAAATCAAAATCTATATAGAATGTAGCAGCATTTAGGTTATATCTTTTGAATTTTGTAATGTTACAAATATTTTATTCTTTTCTGAGTTCTAAAGAAAAACTATCCATACCGTACAATTTAAAAATTAGCTATTTAATTAGCAAGTAAATTTTCCAAACAATTTCAACATGTTGAAATTATAATTTATATATATGTATGAAACAATATCATTTCACTTTCATTAATTAAACGCCTATTCGAAATTCTCCCTTTTTATCTCAATAAAGTATCGCCCCTTAATTCAAATTCTGATCTAACGATAACCAAAGTAACCGATTATATTTTCCCCCAGTACACGCATAGAAGCTAGAGTTGTTTTCAAAACCCAGTGTGACGTAATGTTCCAGAAAATTCGAAGTCGTTCAATGCGAGATCACCTCATATGACGTGCGAGGTCAGATGTTTTCAACTAGCCAATTAAAAGTTTTAAAGCGGCCGCATCTCCTACGCAAATAGCGTTCTCCGTCGCTTTTGTGTGTTCTGTCGCTGTCCTATCAACATGTGTTTTGAGCGCGCTACGTCCCTTGTTATTTTATATACTGCTCCGGCGGTTTCCGGAGTACTTGAATATCAAAGATGTGATATATCCGTACCTATGTGTAAGCCATGACCAATTGTTGTAAGCTGTCCAATGAGCGATCCAAGAATAAAATAAGTTTAAGACACTGGAAGTACGCCTTTTCCCCCGGCCTGGCTCGTTTTATTTGTGTTCCAGAAAACTCTGGAAGTAATTTGTGAAACCTCGTCTTCAGATAATTATGTGTAGTCCAAGTGTGTTTAAAACTGTACGTTGTCCAGCGGTTGTGCCATGGAATAAATCATCTTTATGTTCGAATGATGCCCGTTTTCCTCTCCATTCGCCTGCTGCGACTACCTGAATCTCATCAAAGTTCCTTCCCTGCGAGTCCCTCATAACATGCTTTTGATTCATATATATATATATATATATATATATATATATATATATATATATATTGTAGCAACGTGACTATACTCTCCTCTTAACCACCTGGTCGTGTCTCGGAAAACGCCAGTCTATTGTGTGCGAACGGTACTTTGGCATTTAGAAGCTCCTTTGGAAATCGGCAGTGGAATGCGCTTTTCCTTTTTTTCCCTTTAGCAGGATGCTTTTCATTAAGTGGCCAACGGTTCTCGTACCGTCTATTCAGTAAGGACCAGATGACGTTAAACATCTTGGAAGGTATTTTTTTTATCTTGGAGCCACCTGGAAAGTTCTGAATAGGAGTCTAGATTGTTCTAAAAGCCTTAGGAAGGTGCTTAAAAAGTGGTAGAGCGCAAGCGGCGACAGAGGTTTTTCGGACGAGAAAGCGACTGATGGACTGGGATGTGAGGAGATGAGGACTAGCGACGAGCGAAGATTCCTATTGATACCTCTTTTAAACAGGACTCAACAGCTAACTAAGAAATCATTATAACATTACATTCGAAAATATCACTAGCATTTGCAATTCGCATATAGAGACAATCTAACACAGTGATCAGCAAATTTTAATCACCACCAAAACTAGTTAAAATAGATCTTACTTAACATATCTATTTCAACTAGTTGAAATTTTGAAGTGCAAAAAATGGACCTCATCTATATCTCTTTTGCACTTAAAAGGCTGTCGTTTACAATTTGTACTAATAACCGTAAACAAACATCGGGCTCTATTACAGAAATACAAAACTTGTATTTTCGTAATGGATCTATTCCTAAAAAAGAAATTACTAAATTTATTTTAAAATTATTAATCTAGAAAATCAGAGTACAGAATAAATAAAGTATCTTTTTTGAGCTTCATGCTCTTCGATTAGTTAATATCGGGGTCTTGTTTATTTTTTAAGCTTTGCTCTTATGGATTTATGCTGTGGAGTGCAACCCACATTTTGAAACTAATAAGTAAATTTGAACTATGCTACCATAAATATCCATATTTTTGAAACTTGATTTAAGCATTTATATATTTTCATTTAGACGCTGCCCACATAGTTTTGATAATCAAATTCAGCTGCAAAGTTGGCGACTGTTTCAATTTGAGGTCTATGAATCCCAGTGTCCTGATATAGCGATCCAATGAGTTCCTTCGTTTGTTCACCTCGACTAGTTACTTTGTGCTCCGCAACCACACCGTATCGTTTCCTGTGGTGATTAAAAAAGATTGATCACAGGCTCTAAACCGCACCTCCATACCATGCAATTACGGCTTTTCGGGCTTTCAGTAAAACGCGTAGCTAACGACAAATACGAGGTTTCTATCAGAGTCTTCTGCTTTTACTTTCAGACCTATCACACGCCAGTGCACTTCAACGTTATCGCGTCGTCTGCTCGTAACGGAGAACCGGTTGTGTGTGTGTGGACAGACGTAAAAGCAAGAGCAAACGGAAAAAGACCGTGTGAGTCAGACAGGTGGCGTTGAACTTTCCGCAGGTGCCGTCCAACCACTCTGTGTCAGCGGATGACCATCGAAAAGTGGCCGGGAATAGCAATCGGTTCCCGCCCACGTTTTATTTACAGTTATGGATAACTGATTTTAGATTAATACGTGAGCGGTTTCTGAGGGGAAAGATGAATGGAACGTATTGTCTTTCCAGCGGAATTGCATTGGCCCGTATACATATATTTGAAAATTTATGATTATAAATGCTTTGTTTTGGCGAGTTTTACTATAAATGCTCCTCTGCATTTGTTTTAGCATATATAAATAAACGGCTGCCGGAAGATATTTTTTTAATGCTAGTGAGATCTTTCTCCCAATTAGGAAATACCGGGTGCGTCGCACAGAATCATCATTATCACTACCAAAATAACTAGGATAAATTAGTCATCAGAGAAACCACGGAAAACTTTTAAAATGGAACAAAATATTATGCATTTAACTTAACAGAAATCAATTTAAATACAATAGTTTTCCCTTATACTAGCAAAAAGCATTCAGAATATAATCTGGTGAGAATTAATTTGTTGAAATAATGAGCATTTGTCTGAAAAAAAACTGAGACTGAGCAATTAGCAAACTTTAAAGAAAATATTATGAAAGCAAAACCTGACAACCAATTCCCATTTTTACCGCAAAACATAAATTCACAGACTCTCCAACTGAAGACCAGAATCCCAGTCGTTCGGTCATCCTTGGCTAGATCAGAGAAATATTTTGATTTGATTACTTTTAGTAAATTAAAGATAAACTACGATAATTACACATCTTCTATTCCAAATGGAAATATTTTATTACTATAAATCTATCATTGTCCGAGTTTCTTGCAGATAAAGCATAAACATATGCCGAAATACGAAAATCAAGCAATAACCATCATTCGAATAAATTTTTTATAACCTCCGTAGAGTAATTTTTCATTATCTAATTCTATCATAGGAATTCACTTGATAAAAATAAATAAAGTGCCAAAATGATTCACTGGATGTTTGATAACATAATAATCGTCTTTTTATCACCCGTGGGTGTTAAATAGATGATAATTTAAAAAAAATATCAGGAAGTTTCATACTCAATTTTCATTGTCTTAAAATTCACAAATAAAGTTTCATAAATATTAAAGTTGTAACAGAGGAATACATTGTTTATAGTTTTATATGTAACAAAATGGAAAGATCGTGTTCATTAAAATAAGTTGTATGCTAGGGAAATTGGCACTGCTTTTTTTTTTTTTTTACTATTCAGTTTTTTACGGTAACTCTGGGTAAATAACCGATAGAAAAATATCGGACAAATTTTTAACTGAAAACAATCCATTGGGATCTAACACACTTCACCTCTTTAATACTATTCAGCTAAGCAAATCGCCGACTACTTATACAGTGTATTGATTTTTGCTACTAAAAGAAATTTCCCGTTCATTTTTTCGGTGATTTTCTTCGAGAACATATATTATATTAAACGATTTCCCCTTGGATTACATGACGGTCTATTCCAGTGGTCCATGGTTATCAAAATTAATGTTCAACTTTATTACAAAAGATTTCTTGCAATACAGTCTTACAATATATAATTTTTAGTTTGAAGGAGAGAAAATTTTAAAGGACTGACTCACAACAGAGTTAATAGAAAACTTGGCTGTTAAGATGCCAAGTAAAAAATTTAAACATCTACTTCAAGACATCAGGTAATTCCGCTAATTTCTAAAAAATAGGTCCCACCTCTCGTAGTAAAAGCTTACTACGAGATGCAGGGCCCGATTTAGAAAATTCTGGATTATATGCACAATTTGAGATAAGGGCCCCCTAACACTGATGTGGGCGTAAAATTTTCAAAATTGACACACACAAAAATAATCATGAATCATTGTGAAAGTACCATTTTACGAAGAATTGGCTATTTGAAGTGTAGAAGCCTAGAACATTATCAAATAACAAAGAGCAATATTAATTCATCATTAAAACATCAAAGCCATGCAGCTAGAAAAACTTATTAATCCCTTATATACACTATAACATACATATGATGAACTTTACCTATAACTATACATATGATGAACCAATCAATCAAATTTGAAAGGATATATAAAAAAAATTGCTATTATAAAAGTAAAATAAAAAAAAATTGAATTGGGAATTTTTTTTTCTTTTCTTTTAAAATAAAAAGTTTTTGGGCTCCCCCCCCAACATTCGGAGCCCCTAGGCCCGAGCCTATCGGGCCTAATGGAAAATAAGGGCCAGACGAGATGGTCTGTATAACTACATTTTGGAGTTATAGAGACCATTAGCTTCTTTTATGGTCAATAAAAAGTAGGCTTTCCCCATTTGTGTTCAATTTTACATGCAATCGGCATGATTCTAGTCCAAATTGTGTCTCAGATAAGAAATTCTGCAAAAAGGATTACAAAGAAAACGTCAGTCAACAATAACAAAAAGCCATAAATAAGGATATTGCAAAATAATATCTATATATACGCATACGTACACGGTTCTAAAAGTTAAAAGATGAAACAAAACTCTAAATCAGAGAACACACATAAAAAATCAAACAGACAAATTTTATAGATAAAACACCATTATATTGCCACTACGAAAAAAGATTAATTCGCCCTGTGACACACGGTGATTGGATAACAAAAAGAGATATAGATGATAGTCTGTAAGAGCTTCCCACTTTTGATTTCGAGAAACTGATCACTAACGATTAATGCGTGAGAAGTTTTCGGAAAGAGATGCCCTTATTCTTTTTTTCCCAACAGTATCTTAATTATCTAAATTTTCAGAAATCTACCACTAAATAAGCATTTAATTTGATATCTGCTACTGATCCATCTATCTCGACGGAACGTAGGTGAACTGTCATTGCTTCCCTAACCATTTATGACCGGCACACAAATCTATTAATACTTATGTATGTACGTTTGCAATTCATTATTATAAAAAAATGACCAATTGATTCCTTGGTACACGGTGCCTGAATATTGAAAACTAATGTCAGTAACAAACTGAAAGAGATTTCCAATTTCGACTGAGTTACGGCTACTATTTGATTTTCGATTTATACGGGAGCAGTATTCTGGGGATCTATTATTATTTATACATGTACTCTGATACATATTAGTTATTCAAATGCGAAATTTAGGCCATATGTTCTCACTTTTCTATGCGTTCAGGAGAAGTGATGTTTGCAGCTGGGACAGAGTTTTTCGATTTTTTAAAATGATTATTTATGTAATTTCAAATCAAAACTAGTTTTACTCACTCATACAACATCCTGTAAGTAAAGTAGGTAAACTTTGTAGACATCTAGAGCAATCAGATTAATGCGTTAATAATTATTCCTTTTTTTTTGGGGGGGGGGACATTTTCGACCTTTGAAGTTAAATTATTTTGACAGTTCATAACTTCCACCTATTTATTGACACGACAACCAGTTGTAGGTCCTGGCCTTCAACAGAAGTCTCCTTCATTCCACTCGACGTGAAGGCTTGGTTGTCCAGTTCTTTCCTTAAATCATGTCAAAATCTTTTTTGGACTTCATTAGCCCAATGAATGAGGTGGTTTTCCCTTTGGTCTTTTTTGTCATTGGAGCAATATTCTACTTTTTTCTTTTTTTCTTACATTAGAATTAGCCATTTTTTCGAAGTGACCCGCCCATTCCATTATGTTTACCTTTATGAAATTGATTATATCTGGTTGCCTATATAGTATATAAATTTCCCGACTGAACTTTTTTCTCGAAATTCCCTCAACCTGAACAAATCCCAGAATGTCTCTCAAAATATTTCGTTCCAGAGCCGCCAGAGTTCAGATGTTATAACAGTCCGTAATAGAAGATGAGAAAAAAAATGTGAATTCTCTGTTTACGAATCCTTCAGCAAGTCTGAGATTTGAGTTTATACTAACTTTTTTTAGAGCCGTAAACAAAACTAATTTTAATATGGGGTCAAAATTTTTGTCCACATATTAAAATAATAAAAAAGTTTAAATAAAAAAATTGCAGCAGAATTTTGAGTTTCATTGATCATAACTTTCTCATTTGATTATTTGTTATTAGGCATTATTTTAAAGCCAACCGTAAAGTTATAAAGAACTATACTATAGAACATTCATCATCACCCTCATACATAACAGGATTTTATAAATTTTAATAAATTTTACTGAAATTTAAATACTGTACAAACACTGCATCCCATTCGACATGTGTAATGTATTGCTCCTGTCTCACTCACACTGGAGGAGTCAGCTAGCAGTGTTGATAAATGAGTTTTAAATTTATAAAACGCATTGTATGATACATGTACTCTGCGTACATGTAGGCGTACCACTGCCAGGTGTCTATAATCTTTCAAGATTGTGTTTTATATATAATTAACAGTATTAAAAATCATGGTTAGAGACCTTGATATATTTGCAAAAATTTTACTTTCGGGAGTGTCCTGGGTCTTTTGCCCCGGAACGCACAGTGAAGATATACTATATTCTAACTACCAATTGCATGGTTACTAGGCTGAGACAAATGACATACATAGAAACGAATTTTTATTGTTTTTTGTTTTTGTTTCGTTTGTACTGCTTAAAAAGACATTGCATTTCCTCCATACATTTTAATGGAAACCTTAACTGAATCTTCTTTTCTAAAACACTAGTCTTTCTTTAGGAATCTCAGACAATATTTTATTATTCTGTCGTATAAACAACTTAAGTATACTCTTCAAAATCTTGAAAAATACGTAATGTAAAGTTTATTATCCTCGCAACACTTTTTCACCCTCTTTTATAAATTATTCTCGGTTTATATGGGTCACAGTCAGCAGTAAACAAATACCCCTCGTATCATAACATTTTATGCTTCGCTAGCGTCCTGATGAATGTTCTATGGTAAAATGGTCATCATCTGTGCGCAATGTACTATTTTAGAGCTTATAATCTTTTCTGCAAATGATAGAAGTGAGCCGCTGTAAAAAGTAATGATCCGAATCCATTGTGCAGCATTAGGTCATAGGATAAATTTTGCATAAAACAACTGAGGATAATGGAGTGGAAATTGAAAAAGTTAAGATTGATTATGTGGCATTAGCATCGACACATCTGCCATTTTGTTTCTTATGCTGATGGGATTTTTCAAGAGTACCGAGCAGTAATATGGCTGCAAGATAAATTACCTTCAGCGAATATTGAGGCCTTTTTATGTTAAAAACAGAAACTACCTTGCCTATGACAGCCTTTATGCTAATATTATTCGTGTCATACAACATATTTGTTTCTTGCATTCCACACGTCTTGCCATGTAGTATTACAACATTGTGTAGAGTTCAGTATTCGAATAATTTATATCTGCTGATTGATAACGTTATGAGATACAATGAACTCTGCAACACGTTTCTGTAGATATATAGCATGTTTATGTATAATGGTAAACTGGTTTATTATACTTGAATATCAGCCATTCACGAGAAATACCTATTCCGTAAACCGAAACTGTTAAATGCTCTTATATTCGTATATATGTGTATTTATAATGCACGTACATGCCAAAGTATAGGATACACATACATAAAGAGAAGAAAATCTGTTTGTGTTTAAGGTAATTTTATCCATATAAATGCTCCCAGTGAAAGAAATGAGCATTATCTTACCGCAAATCCAGTCACTCGTTTGAAAGTTATGAAAATACAAGGCCTCCAGCATCGAATAGGAGTTAGGGCCTGTTCACATAGGAGTCCGTTGCGCTGCGTTAAGGAAAAGATGACGTTGAGACGAAAATAAACCAATCATATGCCTCCAAACGATTAGCAATGAAATTTTCAACGCCTATGATTGGTTTATTTTCGTCTCAACGTCATCTTTTCCTTAACGCAACTCAACGGACTCCTATGTGAACAGGCCCTAAGTGTCTCGAGCTTCTACGCTGTAGGCTCGGGTTCGAATCACTTAGTCATAGACGTTTCTTTGCTGAACCCTCATACAGAGTAGTATTGGCTCACCTGTACGATTATTCCATAATAATGTAGCCAACAAATGGGCAATACGGATGAGTCAATGCCCTCAAGATCCCGCTGTCTGGTATTCGGTACCAAATTGCGTGGGTTCGAGTCCTCCTGTTGGTTGGTTTGTTGGTTTTAGAGCAATACGGTCAACTTCCGCTACGCAAGGGCTAATTATACCGGAACCCACAGTTTGAAGCCGATTCCGCACGGCTATAAAGTGTCGGGCGTCGGGCCCACAGGGAAACTCGAACCCACAAGCTCTGAATCGAATGCCAGTGCTTTAGCGATTCGGCCATCATCCGGGCCTGCTGTGATGGAGGGGAAAAAAAACTTTTACAGGGTTGTTTGAGAAAAAATCTCTATCGACATGCTTTACATTCCTTTCTAGAAGCCGAGTCTTTGTTTTATTTGCTTAAGTGCTTTGTCGGTGGCAGATTTGTTAATAAATAACCTTTTAATTCTCAGGGGTCACGTGTATTAACACAGCTCGAGCCCCAGGTTTTAAATATTTTTGTCCTCCCGCGGGTATTTTTTTTCTTTTTGCATTTCCTTTCCAAAGAGAGTCCCCCTTTTCCCCTTCTGTACCTGATTTTTTTAATGGTCTTGAGTGGCACGCTTGACCTGGTTTACGAGAGCAAAAAACTTCACTGCCTTAGTTGCGGAAACTCGTTATTTCCAGTCGAGGAACTTGCTTTTGTATTAAAGGGTATTTCCTCACGAGTTTTGTTTTTCCCACACTGTATCCGACTGTCGCTTTTCGCACAAATAACGTAAGAGTCTGTCGGAATGGTATACAACATATTCCTATAAATATTCAAAGAGTCATTCTCTTTTTAAATGTACACTGACGTGCTGCTTGAGTAAGAATTATTTTCTTTAGTTATAAGAGTCAGTATTTCTTAACCATTCAGCTTTAGACTAATGTAAATGTAATTGTACGCATTTGTTTTTTTTTGTTATGCATGCATTAAGTGAATAAAGATGAAATTTGAATTCCCTGGAATGACGGAAGTGAATGAATAACTACATTAGCCTATTTAACATCGTTTCTTAACGTCAATTTAATTCATTTTCATTATTCTCATACATATTATTTTGCTCATTGGTATTGTTATTGCTATATATATATATATATATATATATATATATATATATATATATATATATATATATATATATATATATATATATATATATATATATATATATATTTATATATATATATATATATAATATATATGTGCTAAGAATTAATTAGAAAAAGAATAGAAAGTAAACAATTTACAGGGGGGCTTCAGAATAATCAAATTTCTAGAATTAAATCTCATTAATTATCGTATTTCGAAACGCGATAATTAATGCGATTTAGTTCTAGAAATTTGATTATTCTGAAGCCCCCCTGTAAATTGTTAACTTACTATTCTTTTTCTAGTTAATTCTTAACACACACACACACACACACACACACACACACACACACACACACATATATATATATATATATATATATATATATATATATATAACTGAATAAAATTTCTTTGAGACATTTGCTTTTTAACTGCAGACTTTTCTCTTCTAAAGACATATAATGGAAATTTCTGACGCAATGTATTTTTTTTAAAGAAATACACTCGTAGCTGCTGTAATTTCCATACCATTTATAAGGTACCTTTGATATTTGTAACGTTAAAAATGGAATTTTAGTCTCGAAGTCGAGAGCTTTGAATTCCGACCACTTAAACAAAAATTTGCATTTAACTAAATTAGATTCCTCTTGTCTCTTGTAATAGTAAGAGCGTAAAGACTGCAATTTAATTTTGAAATTATATTTTAAGAGGAGAGTTAAATTTATTTTAAAATGGCTTTTACTATGTTAGTGTATATAAATTACGATTTCTGTAACTATCGACTAACAGTTACCTCACAAATAAATATCATTCGCTAAGTTGTAGATAATAACCTAATAATTTAAACTAATGTAAAGTTAAATGTCTTTTAGGAAAATTTATATTTTATTAGCTCCTTTTTTAGGGTGTAGCTCAAATGGTTAATTGTCACATTTGAAAGTAATAATACACTATCTACCAATAAGTATTTGGATACCCATGCAAATGACGATATCTGCGGTCCTGATATAAGTCATGTCCTCCATTAAATAACGTATAGGAAACAACATTGGCATTATTTGCATGCAAGATGCTACGAAATTGCTGAGTTATCTGATTTCGAGAGAGGTGTAATCGTCGGGTATCACAAAAATGGTCGATTCTTAAGAGACATATCGACCTAGCTGAATTACCCAAAATCGACAGTGGCCTATGTGAATGAGAAGTGGAAGGTGAGCGGTGATTGTCGGAATGTGCCCCGAATCAGCAGACCCTCGAAACTGGGAGACCGACGGATGCAATCTAGAGAAATTTGGAAGAACCGCACCCTGCCGATGGCACCATATACACCAAGAGTTTCAACAGGCATCTGATAGTGGTGTTTCGATGAATACCACCCGTAAGGAAGCACATCTGCTTAGTTTTCATGATCGTGCTCCAGCGCATAAGCCTTTGATCACAAAGTCCAACCGCGCTGCCTGGTTAATGTGGTGCAAAGTACGTCGAAAGTTGACCGTAGATCAGTGAAAACGGGTTCTCTGGAGCAACGAATCCCTCTACCGTTTGGATGGCAGGATCTGTGTCTGGCGTCTGCCTGGAGAATGACTCCTTCAGAATACGTTGTGCCCAGAGTAAAGTTCGGCGGAGGTGGAATTATGGTCTGGGACGCTTGGTCCCAATTCAAGGTAAGCTCAACGCCGACGCCTGCTGCACTATTTTGAATGGCAGTGTGCTTCATACGTTGGGGCAGTTTTATGTTACTTCCAGGATGATAACGCCAGCTGTTATGTTTGAGGTCCACCTTGCATTGGTGTAGGGACAATGCGGTGAACCGAATGGACTGGCCTCTCCAGAGTCCAGACCTGAATCCTATCGAGAACCTGTGGGACAAGTTGGATCGCCGAATTAAGGGGTGCAACAACCGTCCAAAATGGCGAAGGAACTTACATGTCTTCTCTAAGCCGAGAGGAAGAAAATATCACTAGCCGTCATACAATTTATTCAATTTACTATCAATTTATTCATATTCAATAGCAATTCCCTCTGGTGGAAATTCTACCAACTGAATATGAATAAATTTTGTTTTTCTTTTCTGTCACAGGTGTCCAAATACTTATTGGTAGATAGTATATTGTGTAAAGCATGCCTCGGAGGGTTGAGGCTGTAATTGCCTCTCGTAGATGCTCTACTAACAATTGAATATGAATAAATTTTGTTTTTCTTTTCTATAACATGTGGCCAAATACTTATTGGTCGATAATGAAAAACTGCAATTTGATATTTTTTTATGCAATGTGAAAATTTCTAATTTTCTTTACTTATTTTATTTGAAGATGCAATAGCACAAGATTTATTTCCGATCTTTTTAAATTTTGTTAGATCATAAAAAATTAGAGTATTTTCCGGACCATAAGAAACACCTCAAATTTATAGGAGGATTGTTAGAAAAGAATATTTCGTAATTTGTTAGGTACATAAAGATATTTTCAATTTCTTACTTAACAAAATACATATAAACTAGCTGAAAACCCGTACTTCGCTACGGAGTACGTTCAAATTAAATACAACGGTCAATGTATGCAATTAATGCGAAAAATAATATATATATATATATATATATATATATATATATATATATATATATATATATATATATATATATATATATATATATATATATATATATTTAAAATAAATACGACAATCAATGTATACAATTGATGTAAAAAAATATTCATAAAAAATCGTACGGGATATTTTTATAGACAAAATAATGTAGAAGAAAATATTCAAATTAAATGTAATAGGGCATAATAAAGAATATAGTACAGTTAATATAGTACAGTTTGAGGAACATAATATCTTTTATTGTATTTTAATATTTTTCTGGATAATGTCCAATCGTCTGCCACATTAGCAAGAAAAAAAAATTTTGTTTGTCTATTTAGTTATTATGCACGTGACGATAAATTTATTTAAAATACCAGAAAAAGAAATCACGTGATCAGCATTTAATAAATTAAAATCTAAAAATAAATCTTTAAAAATTCACCAAAATTTAGAAAATGGAGCTAAGGATTCGAAAAAGATTTATTTTTAAGGGCATTTTTATGATCTTTCTCGTGATGAAAATTTTATAACCCTCAAGTTTTTAATTTAAATGCAAACTTTAAAAAAGTTACTAAAACAGCTTAAAAATTTAATTTTGAAAAATCCATGAAGAATTTTTCAAAAATCTTTCTTAGTGCACCCCTACAGTATAAAAAGAATCACCATGCAAAATTTCAGCCCTTTAGGTCCAGCGGTTTGGTCTGTGCGTTGTATTTCAGTCAGTCAATCAGTCAGTGAGTCAGTCAGTTACGGAACTGTTTTATATATATAGATATAATAAATAATATATATATATAATAAATAAATAATATATAATAAAATATTCATTTTATTTTAATGTTACCTTCAGACCAATAAACGAACCCCAATCTTAAATCGATTTTTTATGTAAAAAGATGTGTCTTATGGCCCGAATAATACGGTTATATTTTAATGCTGCAACAATGGGAGTATTTTGTTCATACCGAGCGTAGCCCCAAGGTCGTAAATGTTTCTCTCTCTGCACTATCATAGTTTCGTTTTTAAAAATAAAATAACAAATTCTCGTGTGACTTATTGTTTACAAAGCAGACATTGTGATTCTATAATTTTTTAAGTATATTTGTGATTAAAAATTATTGCTAAAGTTAAATAAAACTTTCTAAAATAATACTGATTTTTAAAAAAAGAATTCCTTTCGATTGTTTTCAGCCATTTCACATTCCTTGTTCAACTCGTGAAGTAGGCTAACAGCCAAATCGCTCTCAACGGCACTTCACAACTTCCTCTAAAGAGGGAAAAATGATTTAAATTAAAAACAAACGTGTGACTAGAATTGGTAGAATCGTCGTCAATATACTGATACTTTTATCAGGGAAAAACAATTCAAAGGATTCTCTTGCGCAGTCTTTTTAGTGCAATGCTCCTGATCCTGCATTACTAATAAAAATATTATTCCATTCTATTATTGATTTTTTAGCCCCAAAATCATTGTATCCTTCGCTCCGAAATTTTCGAGAATATAAATATCCTCACCGTTATATCCAGAAATGAAATATTCCCCTTTTTTTCTGAGGAAATCCTACCAGAATAGGTGCGTAGTTATGATATCGAGGATAGAAAAATAGCGTAAAATGTTTTTTCTTATGTAAGTGGTATTAAATTTTCATATTTAAATACAATATGGACTGAAAATCTTTCAATGTTTATCATAAAAATGTAAAGTTTGTACAGGGAAGGATAGACACTCATTAAAAACGAAGTAAAAATTCATGCTGATTAAAAATGAAAATTACCGTATTCTTCGGACCATAACACGCATCTTTTTGCATAAAAAATCGAAGTTCGATTTAATAACATGGGAGTGTTAGGCAGGTTCAAGGAGAATGGAAAAACTTCGATTTATGAAGGAATTCGATTATATAGAGGTTCCACTGAACCATTATTAAACTTAAGTTTTAAATACATTCAAATTTCCTTATTCTAAAATCTTGCACCTCATCAATCCTTCAGGTTTAGGGCCAGACGATGGCCGACTGGCTTTGTCGCCGGCCTTCGGTTAAATAATCTGCTTGGTCGAGTCTAGCTGTAAGTCCAGGTGTTTCTAACCGTTTGAAATCGGCTTTAAATTTGGCTTTTAATCCTTTGAGGGGCGCCGTTTGAACAGTGCAAATGCCTAAATCTAGTCTTTTTTCAGTTGCATTCATTGTATTCCAGTTAAATGAGCAGAAAATGGCTTGTACTGCCATCTGTTATCAATTTAAAGAAGAAAAATATTTTGCAATCTTTAATTGAAAAAAATTTTAAGATTCTTTAGCTTAAAAAAATCGGGAAAAATTATGCACCGTGAAAACGGTGGAGGTATTTGCTGCTGAAAGGGTTAAGAAGAAAATTAAAAAAAAAATAAGAGAGATGGAAAGAGACAAAGATAAAAATAGAAATATAGGAGACAGAGATAGATAGATAAATAGAGAGATTAGGTTTGGAGAAAATGACAAAATTAAATGCTTGGAAAAAGTGTTAGAATATTATATTTCAAAATTTAAGCATATTTGCAAGCATTCAAGACATTAATATTGACTGTTAAGCCCGTGCGTGTAGACCCCACAGAACAGCACACGTTTCTGCCTTTCACCACATCGATGGAAGCAATGAATCTATCATGAAGAAAATGGAATAACATTTTTCCCTTTTGTTCGTCGAAATTGCTTCCACGTCCTGAACCGTCTGTTAAACAAACCACATTATTTGCATCCTCGGCTCTTCCTGTCGAAGCAACAATTCTTACTCCCCCCAACCCCTCAACTGCCCAAAATCGAGGTTTCTTTCCTTACGAAAAGAATAAAAAAAATTGGAAAAAAAAAGAGAGAAAGGAAAATCCTGAACTGTTTTCCTGCAAAATTAACGAATTTTCTGTGATTCCCCCCGTGTGAGTTCGTATATGGAGCAGATGGCAGAGCTTCCACGATACATCGATTTTTTAACAGCAGAATCTTTTTATTTTTGCTGCCTGCTTTTTAAGTCCTCGCTCGCTTACTTCTTCATCATTTCTTTGTTTGATTGGGTGCTTTTTCCCCCCTGGTTGGAGGGGGTGGTGTGTACGTTCTATGATGAATGATGGTCAATATTTACATGCAGGCGCGCACGGATGCAAAAATACTATTATCTTCTATCTTTGCGGCGCGTCGGGATATTTTCCGACGCTGCTAAAACACGATATGGTAATTGTGCTGAAAAGTTTTTTGTGTTTAGCTAGGTTAGGTCATGGGCGCATAAATAATACCGTAATTCACTCTGGATATCACGTAAGCATCGTAATTCCCATCGGATTTGATATAAATTTTGTTATTTCGATTAGTGTACTTTGCAGAGCATTCACGAGTGCTTAAGCTATGTGGCATTTCCCGAACTTACGAGGAAATGTGTACTATATTTCTGTCTACTAGGCTGTTGTGTAATTACTTTACAAATGTAATAAAACCCTTCTCGTTACGGAAATTAAAGTTTAATGACCCCCATGCCAAGATTAATTACATAAAAATGACATTATAGTATAAATTTAGAGTGGAAAAAAATTTATCAGGGATTCTTCGCTTTATGTTTCTGGGTTCATCCACGCTTTTTTTTTCTTGCTAAATGACTTACTCTTTGATATGACATCTCAAATTTCTGCTAATAAAATTTCGTCTTCCAAAATAAGTTATTCAATAAAAGATAATAGATTTTAAGTATGACTTTAAGGTACATTATATTCACCCACTTAAACAAATGCAATTTATTTTTATTTATAAAAGTCACATTTTTAAATCTACAACTAGGTTAATTTTTTTTTCAATAAATAAGTTAAACATACTTATAAGTGATCCTTAGTTTTTTAAATGATTACTAACTTAATAGAGTTTGCTATTTTATGTAAACAATACAATAAAAGTCAAACATTACTATGTTTTTAACGAACAACTCAAAACATCCAACAGCCAGGACTGATAGTGAGCCCGAGTGTCCTGACTTCAAAGCCAAAGTTCTACTAGTTGGAACAACTAAAGACCGCTGTTTAATGATTATTAACTTACTATATTTTGCTGTTTTATATAAACAATACAATAAAAGTCATACATTACTCTGTTTTTAACGAACAACCCATAACATCCAACCACCAGGACTGATACTGAGCCCGAGTCTCCTGACTTCAAAGCCAGGGTTCTTCTAGTTGGAACAACTGAAGACCGCTATTTAATGATTATTAACTTACTATATTTTGCTATTTTATATAAACAATACAATAAAAGTCATACATTACTCTGTTTTTAACGAACAACTCATAACATCCAACCACCAGGACTGATACTGAGCCCGAGTCTCCTGACTTCAAAGCCAAGGTTCTTCTAGTTGGAACAACCGAAAAAAAGATTAAAAACTGAGTACTATTAGTCTTTTAGAATCTCAACATAGCTCGTTAAAAATGAATAAAAGCAACTTTTTTCTAAAAGAAAAACTAAAAATATAAGGTTTATTATTTTAAACTAAACCCTATTTAAACCATTATATGTAGTCCAATTTACATCCTCTGCAGAGTTTAACCGTGTACAAAAGTCATTTTGGAATGATCCATATTTTCTGGCGAAAATTATCAATTAGCGCGCATAATTAGGAGATCAATGCAAATTCATACGTCCTCGTTTCTTGTACATTAAAAGCTCATAATAAACTCTGTTCAAAATATTCCATCCAACGCCCAAAATCTTACTTTAGATCAAAAAGTGGGAAATTTTTCGCACCCCTTCGCGGAAGCGGAAATATGGAGCTACCGGATATTTTTCGAACGATTCTCGGAAGAACGGAAATATCCAATTGAGATACTCCCAACGAATATATGAGAGCGGGAGCAGTAGCTTACAATGTGATCACTGTTATTTTCGCGCAAGCGATAGAAAAATTCAGAAGAAAAAAAAAACAGTTTCAGATGTAAAATAAGTTTAAGCAAACGTTCCGTTTTCCTTCCACAAATTGCTGTATTTACAGCACGAGAAGTGCAACGTTGCAGTGAGTATTTATTTATGTCCTACAAGCATCGTTATTAAGAGTATTAAAATATATAATGAGGACGCTTCAGGTGGAAAAATGTTTTACAGTGAAAACATACTTCTGTGTTTTCCGCAACGTAGTAGTTACCCTTCTAGAATATTCTTCCAATCATAAACCTCAAGAAATCACGGGTCGAAATGTGAATGATGTTCTGAGATACATGACATCCTGTCAATCCATGTTGAAGAGTGAAGGAACTACTGTGAAGAACTTAACAAATAGAGAAAATTGGATCGCTGTGGGGGAGGGGGTAAAGATTATTAGCACAAGATACGTGGATCAGAGAATTAAGTGTATATTCTTTCAAATCTAGAGAAGCTTACTTCTACAGGGGAAAAATGCTTTGAAATACATTTTAAGTAGAACAGCTCTTGTCCCCAAATAAACAATAAAATTTCTGTGATGGTTTGCACAGGATTTCTTTTCAAGGCTCTCTCTCTCCAATATTTAAACATTAACAAAATACTAAGCTTTACATAACGCAAACTGAAGCTGTTT
This sequence comes from Dolomedes plantarius, assembly GCA_907164885.2. Classification (NCBI taxonomy): domain Eukaryota; kingdom Metazoa; phylum Arthropoda; class Arachnida; order Araneae; family Dolomedidae; genus Dolomedes; species Dolomedes plantarius. Next base: position 102,526,875 of record OU015492.1, on the reverse strand, counting down.
ACTGAAAATTGCAAGGTGAAGGTTGCACGGTAGTGAAAGAAATGATTTGATAATAAATGAAATAATGAAGGTATATGTAACACATTGTACTGAATTGTAAGTACACAAGTGTAAAATGTTGTATAAGTAATATGTTGTGTAAGGTACAAGAAAGCGTAGGATGTATTATGAAATGAATATGTTGTAGGTATAAAGACATAGAGGCATAAGCTGTGTATGAAGTGATTGTACATATTGTAAATAATGTTAATTGCATATCGTGTGTGCCGCAATAGGTAGAATATAGTTGTTATGATATAGAGTATGGCATTGTATAACTTGATATGTAAAAATTGTATATGTTGTATTTTATCGTAAGTTGCATTTTGTAAAAACCTTTGCTTCTGGTGTTGCTTGAGATATTGGAAAAAGTGTATTGACTGGAATTGAAATTGCTGTTTTCCTGCCTTTCTTGGAAGTGGGGCGTAAAGCCCTCGCCCCGGAGCCTGAGGTACCCGACTGGGCTGGATTGCCGTCGGGATGATTGGATTTCAGTATTGAAGGGCCGTATAACCTTCGGGTGTGGACGGCGGTGATACTTTGCACTACTGAAAATTGCACTGTACTAAAAAATATTTTATGACGGGGAAGCTAATTTTAGTACAATTGGGTCAAATGAATAAAATGCATTTTGAAATTAAAACTGCGTCTAAAAACAACAGAAGACTACATTTGGAAATCAATAGGGTTTAAGACTAATTTTCAACTACATACACATATACACACCAATGGTTATTAGACTTATACATGTCCTTTACAGTTTAGGGATAAGGTAATAATATTAAATGACGTTACGTTTGAGGTGTCTTTAAAATTTGCATTTTAACTCAGTAGCAATTTAGCTAGCTCAGAAATGAAAGATACACTTTGTCATGGCCACGTATTTGATTTTTGGTTGTTTCAGTAACAAGATTCTAAAATTAATATTTTACTTGCAAAAATCTCGTTACTTATTTTTTATTAAAAATTATAGCAAAGGCAAAGAATGATAACGAACAAGTGGAAGGCTATAAACGTTGTTTCGACGTGACTATTGTCAAGAACGTCAATACTGTCAAAAGTCCTGCATTTTATAGCCTCAAAATATCCAAATCATGGAAAGATGGCAAAGAAATCGGAAAAAGACTATAGCAAATAAAGGGATAAATATGAAATATAAGGATTAAAAATAAATAATTTTGAAAAAGCATGAAACCACCCGAAACTGTTGCAGGTGTAGTAATTTCCCAATAATGTGAAAGGCTAGTGGCGGTCAAAGTAGAAGAAAATAAACACATAATACTGGAAAAAGCCCCTACAAGCATCATTATCAAGATATATTAAAATATATAATAAGGACGCTTTAGGATGAGAAATGTTTGACAGTGAAAACATACTTCTGTGTTTTCCGCAACGTAGTAGTTACCCTTCTAGAATATTCTTCCAATCATAAGACCTCAAGAAATCCGAAAAAATCTTATGCCTATAATAAGGTTGTGAATTTACTTACCTAAGATCCCATTCGCAGACCCAATTTTAAAGCATACTTTTATAGTGAAAAGTTAAAATTGTAAATTAAAATAGATTGAAATACATTAATTATGATTTTGCTTTTACTATGTTTCTCTTGGTGATATAACAGTATTACCGAAAGTCTTGCAGTGCTTATGGGAATAATACGATGATACGCCAGTTATAAAGAATAGTTGTATCCTTAGAGGCATTAAGAATAAAAAGTATGTCAAGTTTAATGTTATTATGTGAAGGCCTTACTTGAATGGTGGTCCAACTCCACTTTTAAAAGAAATGGAGTTAGCCTCCCTTTCATGTTCATACAAGTCATTTCTACCTTATTTTTAAACTGGTAAACCTCTAGTTTACTTCTACTGCCGGCAGAGGGCATTACAAATCAGACTTCAGCAGTCATATCTCAGCACTCATTAGACTTTAAGGCTGCTATGTACTAAGAAAAAAAATCGTATTTCCCTTTTCCTCTTCTTGCAGACTCTTGTGGTGGGAGGAGTCCAGTTGACGGTTCGAGAATTCCCCCCCCCCTTAGACTGACATTTTGTGGGATTGTAATGGCTCTCTCTATATAGGGGGTTTAGCTCTGCCCCCAAATTTTTTATTTAAAATATATTTTTGTTAACTATTTACAGGTACATAAATACTGATAATCAAATAAAATTAGTATTGTCAGATAGCCTGAACTTTTCTGTAAAGCGCTACAGGATTCATTTTATAAATTTCTTCCACCGAAGGAATTTATGAGCGTTTAAAACACACTAATACCAGATTTTTCCCCAAATAATTTAAATTTTAAAATATTAATTGCATTAAAAAAAAACGAAAAATGTACACAAATGTAAAATTTCTCTCTCCATGAAGGAGTACAATTAAAAAAAAAAAAATCTTTGAATCCAAGTCGGCAATCCGTGGACAAATTTTCTCCATAGGTTGACATTGAGGTGAGCGAATCCAATGGGGTTAGTACATAGCAGCCTTAAGGCTCTTTATCTCAAAATGAACAAGAATGGAGTTGTACCACTATTCAAGTAAGGCCTTCATGTATGAAAAGGAAATATTGTGCGAAAATATAAACAATTATGTGCTTATAAAAAAACAAAGATTCTTAATTGATATGTTATTTCGAGACTAACGATTTCAAAATTCGCATAACATAATTATTACTACTATATCCTATTCAAATCATTAAAAACTAATTAGGCTTAAAGCGCTTTCTCTGCGTCGCATGCTACGATAAAAATAACAATAAAATCCCGCAAAAACATCCGCGGTGCTTGCGCGAGCGCTTTACAATTCGCCTTCAAGACACTTTTTATGTATCATGAAACGCAAATCCGCTGCCATTTCAAACGCATCCAAGACCAGATTGCCGCGAATCCCCTCCCCACCCGACACCACCCCACTCCCCGAGACGCTGGAATATATATAAAACTTTTTCGGCAAAAGATCTAGCGCCGCGTAAAATCGCACAGAGTTAAGATTTAATTTGCATTTCATGCTCCGAGCACCTCCCTGTCACACAGAGGCAACAGAAAATGGCGGACGGGCGTGTGTGTACTTCAGCGATTCTTGAGACATGCCACACAATGCCGGGTCTAATTACCCACTACACTTATGAGGTGCACATTACAGGGTGGATGGATAGTTTTGGCGGAGGAAAAAAGGAAACGAAGTTTGTTTAACGTGCGAGAGGTGATTTGAAGAGGCTTATACAAACATTAAACAATGCCTTTAATTTGAGGGGAGCTTGAAAATGTTTCACTGGTAATTTAAGGTATTCAGTGTTTATAGTGCTTTGAGTGTGGTTATACGCAGCCCTATCTGGAAAAATATATTAAAGAATTTTATGCGGTGGAGCTGGTTATGACTGATATATTTAATCACAAGTGTTTCTCACTAAACATACAGAGAGACATACTCGCACATAAGAGAAAGTTATAAATGAATTTGCCAAATACAAAATATATTTGGAAAAGGCAAATAGAAAATTCATTTTAGGTATAAATTTAAAAAAAATAGTCTTAGCTCGTACATAATGTTAAAAAACGAAAGAACAGGACGGAATTACAAATTGCTGTTTTAATCTATAGATGGATAAAATGGAATGCTCAAGATACACAGTTGGTTGGTTGGTTGAGTTGGAGCGCTACTGTCAATTTTTGCTACCTGAGGGCTAATTAGACCGGGACCTACTGCTTAAAGCCGATTCCAAACGGCTACAAACGTCCATGCCATGAAAGGGATTCGAACTCACAGACTTTGGTACCGAATGCCAGCACCCTAGCCATTCGGCCATCTTCCGGCAAGATACATAGTTTTATAAATAAGTCAATATACTGTACAATACAGAAAATATACACCATGCGCTATATACTGTATAACATATTACACACTATACTCTATGTACTGTATAAAAGAGACCACTATACAACAAACTGAGTAATATAGGTTGTATACAGAATTCATTACATGTTGTATAGTAAAGAATTTTTACTTTAGACGATATGTACTGTTTAATAGTAGTTATGAAATCATACACTACTATATACTGTATAAAGTACAGTTTTATATGACTGTATGAATGTGAATATAGTCATCAATGACAAAAAGATAAACAAATGATGCGTTTGTAAAGGTATCTCATACGGCACAACTTTTTAAGGCTTCGTGTCTAGCGATCCATAGTTACAGTTATTAACACTTATAAGTGTATTAATTCTAGGATCTTTTAAGTCTAAGAGTTCATCTAGATCCTCATACCTTTATTCAACTAATTAATGTAGGATGACATCAGAATGACGTATGGGACCTCAAGTGTGTAGGTACGCTACTTTTAAATCCTTGAAGAACAGGAGTGTACAATTAATCACCATCAGGTAACATAAATGTATAACAAATTTAATACGCAATTTTCTGAGATGCAAAAGTCCATAACAAGTTGTAACCAAAATGTCCCCCGAAAAATATCCATTTGGAAGTCATAATAGTTTGATCGGAATGCGAGTATATGCATAGAAAGTGACACGCCAAATAAAAACGCACTCGTTGTTTTAACGCATACACATAAAACGCCTGTTCACATTACATCCGGATCGTTGCGTTACGTTACTACGTTGGCTGTAAGATTGTTGATATGCCGCCACGTGATTCGCTTGGCGTATCACGTGGTCAACGAATCGAGCTCTGTGATTGGTTAAAAAAAAATTTTCGCTTACGCTACGTAACGCTCCGAATTCAATGTGAACAGGCTTTAAGTCATAAAAACTAGATTTAACCCTTCAGCGGGCGCGCCAATTTTTAGAACACCAACAGGCGCGCATGACACAAAGTGCAACGCCTCTTTCAACCTTGATTATTTCTTTTGTAATACACTTTTACTTTTGAAATTGAAAATAAAGATTCTGAGTTTTATGGCAAGATATAAAATGTTGATAAAATTGTGATATATTTATAATTAAAGGCCAAAGAATGCAGACAGATTCGCCTTATTTCAAAACTAACCGGTTTGTTGGATGAAAGGACAACTTGCTAATGGATTCGTATTATGTTCCAAAACCTAAAAAACAATGAGATTGTGCATCTTAGTGATATGCGGGATACCGTATAATAGCTGCACATGTCATCGACTACATGAACTCCTGCTTTTGTCGTATTGTAATCCAGCATAATCGCTGGTTTACCACGGTTAAATCACGACTAACAAATGAATGGAAAGGAATACATGAGTCAGAAAATCAGTCCTGCATTATAAAGGGTGTAGCTATAAATAACTGCTTAGAACATTCAAACCTTACATGAAAAACAAAACCTTCAAAATTACGAAAATGTTACACTTTATACACGTTCGCCCCCGCTGAATAAGGAACCGCGTACACTCACCGCGGAGAGACAAACGAAAACTCAGAATTTGGCTAAATAGGTGAAATAACCAATAAACTGCATTTGGCATCATCAAAATAAAACGTTAATCCCGTTCGCAAATGACGCTCTAACGATGATTATTAAATCGATTCACCACGTGACTTCATAACAATCAAAAATTTGGAGTGTTATAATTAGAGGAATTACAATTAAGTTACGAAACAAGGAAAAATAATAATAATAATTATAAACAATTTCAGAGACATTATTATAGTTAAAAATAACGTGATGTTAATTAACTACTATAATAAATTAATTAACTATGGACATAGATTATTTAAAAGATTAAATTATTTAATTACCTGTTTACATTTTATTTAATTGAATAAATTTTGTATTTTACGGAATTTTAGCATTTTATGCATTATAGTTTTAGTTTGATATCTGTTGAAAAATTTTTGCTTTAGGCCATTGTATTCCATGTTTAACTACCTTGAAGATAAATGTCTTTGTGTTTGGTTAATTCGGAGGCTTCTTGTTGCTTTATTCTGGTTTCGGGTTTTCTTCTTTTTAAAATATAGAAATTTTAAAATATAGGGCAATTTTTAAAAACTATTAATCAGAGCCATTGTGCTTTTATCATAAATTTCACATTTTTTAGAAATAATCTTTCATTTAATGACAATGTTTGCACTATTGATTGTATGGAGGTTTTAATGTTCCAATCTGTTTCTAAGAATATTTTGTATTTTTTAGTTTAGTAGATTCTAGGACTTATTATATCCGCAGTTAAGATTATTCATGCGTACATATAGGTAGGATTGTCCCCTAATGAGATTTTATTCCTGTCTATCGGGACAGTAATTTAAAAGAAAATAAACACACAAATACGGAAATTATGTCAAAACTGATGCAAAGGGAGGTAAATTCCCCAAAACACCCACTGAAAGGTGATTAAATAACTTTAATATTGTTTTCAAATAATTGAGAAAAATGATTGAATTCTACGCTTTTAAGAATATTTTAAACAATATTTAAATTTTTGTTCTTAATTATATACGTAAAATTTGGTTTCTATCTATTAACTAAGTCATTACGAAGCTAAAAATGAACATATACATATTATACATTAATATATGGTTATACATTATCGAAGTACTTATTGTTTATGATCATACATTGTCCAAGAAAATTTCATAACCTAGTCATTATGCATTTTGGTTAAATTATTAATTATATTATTAATGAATTATTAATTATATTATTTTCTCTACTCACAGAAAGTTCAGGTTTTTATTCTCAACCGTTATCTATATATAAAAAACAGTTCCGAAACTGACTGACTCACTGACTAACATACAACGCACAGACCAAACCACTGGACCTAAAGGGCTGAAGTTTTGCATGGCGATTCTTCTTATAGTAGTAGGGGTGCACTAAGAAAGATTTTTGAAAAATTCTTCTTAGATTTTTTAAAATTAAATTTTTAAGCTGTTTTTGTAACATTCTTTAAAGTTTGCATTTAAAATCATAATTTGAGGGATATAAAATTTATATCAAGAGAAAGATCATAAAAATTCCTTTAAAATGAAATCTATTTCGAATGTTTACCTCCATTTTCTGATTTTTGGTGAATTTTTAAAGATAAATTTTTAAAATTTAATTTATTAAATGCTAATCACGTGACTTCTTTTCTGGTACTTTAAATGAATTTATCGTCACGTGCATAACAACTAAATAGACAAAAAAAATTTTTTCTTGTTAATGCGGCAGACGATTGGACATTATCCAAAAAAATATTAAATTACAACAAAAGATATGTTCCTCAAACTGTACTATATTAACTATACTATATTCTTTAGTTTGTCCTATTACATTTAATTCGAATATTTTCTTCTACATTATTTTGTCTGTAAAAATATCCCTTACGATTTTTTTATAAATGTATTTTTTGTTTTTTTACATCAATTGTATACATTGATCGTCATATTTATTATAAATATATATATGTTTATTTTTTTTACATTAATTGCATGCATTGACCATTGTGTTTAATTTGAAGCTAACTCCGTGGCGAAGTGTGGGTTTTCAGCTAGTTATTTTCATATAGGTATACAAATTTTTGTTTCCTTAAAATTATCTTTCAATTCTATTATAATATTTACAAGATAATTGTTACGAGATGAATACTACGCATGAATTCTACTTATGAATTTGTGCTCACAAATACCTGGAATTTTCGGAGGTCACCTGGTCTTTTATTTACCACATAAAATTAATTTGTAAACAGTATGCGTATAAATTTTACCAAAAACAACATTTTTACTTTTTTTACCCTTTCTTTTCATTACTTGATATCTTTTTCAATTCTATACGACCCCTCTCCTTGAGAAAAGGATACTCTTCTTACATTCTGTCCGATTATAAAATGAAAAATCGAACCCTTGCGGGACTCGCATGAATTCGAAAGTCATGCATTATGTCACTCATGTAAGTATACGAATAATTGACAGTCGAAATGTGAGTCCATCACTAATAATATATCTCAAATTTTCACAAATTAAAAAATGAATTCTCTTTAATGTCCTATTTGGACTCGAAGTTTTAAATAAATACTTTTCTGACATTCAATTTACTTATCGACTATAAACGAAAAATCACATCCTTACGTAACTGGTATGCATTTGCAATTTCAAATGTAAATTTAAGTATAGACACGTGTGAAAGTGAGCCTAAATGTCAGATCATCATTGCCAAAATATCTAAATTTTATGTATATGAAAAAATTCTGTTTACGGTCCTATGATACATATTAAACTAAATTTAAAAAGGCTACTTTTCTTACAAATCCAGTTCTCTTATCGATTATAACACTAAAAATCGATTCCTCAGGTTAGTGGAATGCATTTGCAATTCAGTATACATATTGTAGATGCACATTCCAGTATATAATTCAGTATGCATCTCAATATACAAATAGTAAAATTTATATATACAAATTACACATGTGTTCATTTTAAATATACAAATTGTACAATTGTATATACAATTTGTAAATATTAAGTAATTGCAATATTTTTTTTTCAAATAATCGAAAAAAAATAACTTTATTCTACGCGTGGAAATGTATTTATTTTTGATTTTGAATTTTTGTAGTTACTTATTTGCATTAAATTTCGTAACTACCTATTTACTACTTTATTACGAAACTAGAAATTAATATCATCATCATTCATGGCGCGCCAGCCCGGGGTGGGCCAAGGCCTTCTGAACCAGACGCCTCCAGCCACCTCGACTAGCAGCCAAACTCCCCCAATTCCTAGTTTTAAGGATTAAACAATCCTCCTCAACTGCATCCATCCAACGAAGTTTAGGTCTTCCTCTTCTTCTTATGTTAATTGGTCTAACCAAGAAACTTTCCTTTAGTATGTTACAGACGTTCATACGGATAACATGCCCAACCCAATTGAGGCCGCATAATTTAATGTTATGAACAACATCTGGCTCTTTGAACATTCTGTATAATTCAGAGTTGCGCCTCTTGCGCAAGACACCATTTTCCAGAATACCTCCAAAAACGCTTCTCAAGACCCTGCGTTCAAAAATACCCAAAAACTTTCCGTCCTTTGCTGTCCAGGTCTCCGAAGCTGAAATCGAAACAGGACGGAAGAAATAAATATACATATTAATAAATTAGGTATATACGCGAAACATGCAGAGTCCATCCATAGCTAGCAAGAAATCTAAATTTTAAGAAAAAAAAATTTTTTTCCCTATGATACGCATTTAACCTAAAGTTTAAAGTACATATGCAATAAATATTAGTTCTCGTTTTTCAGTTGCTGCCGCTGCGACTGAAAAATTACCCTCGATTCCTCCACGCATTATTAAAATCTTTTAATTTTCGAGCAGTTTACCGTGATCACGAACCGTGAAAAATATCCTGCGATAATAAACCTCGGTGAGCAACAGGTTCATAAACCCAGCAGAAGGATATTAATCAATCATTATTATTCATCGATCATGTACCGAAATTAATTATGTACGCGATTCCATCAGCTGCACTAATGGTTAGCAGAATATATTACGCTAACTGTAATCGAGAACATCCGATTGGCGTATATTTATGAAATCCTACGGATCAGGAAGGACCAGTTAGCGAGGGTGTCATGTCCGCTTTTATCAGATTGTGCATCAGAAAACACCCCTCCCCATTCCCCTTTTCCATTCCGATAATGCGAATTTGGAATGTGGCGAGCAAACAGCTATTATCTGCAAATATGCACTGGATATATCTATTCGGGATGAAAATGCTCTCATATTTGTCATTTAGAGATCTTCCCTTGAATAAAACACTTAAATATAGAAGTTTAAAGAGTTAATTGAAATTTGAAGGAAGCATTTTGTTTAAAAGATAAAAAAAAATAACTCAAACAAAATGCACAGTTGAATCTGTTTTTAAAGAGAACCTATTCTTCCTCTTAAAAACTCATATTTAAAAAAGAGAAAATTCGTTATACAGAAACTTACTAAGTTGCAAAATAAGTAAAATGAAAATAGTTAAAAAAATTGAACAAACATTATTATTTATTTTATAACGTAACATCAGTTCTTTCAAGGATACTTGTTTACGAGATTCACAGACAATATTGAGTACTGTTTATAGCTTATACAGTCGGTTTGGTTTGGTTTGGTTTGGAATTCTACGGTCATCTTTTGCAATACGAGGGCTAATTAGACCGGGACCTACTGCTTAACCCTCCAGCGGTCGCACCCGGGTATAGAGTGCAACATTTTCGTAATTTTGAATGGTTTGTTTTAACATGTAAGGGTTGAATGATCTAAGCAGTTTCTATTTATAGCTATACCCTTTCTAATATACGTATGATTTTCTGACCCTTCTATTCCTTTCCATTCATTTGTTAGTCGTGATTTAACCGTGGTAAACCAGAAATTATACTGGATTACAATACGACAAAAGCAGAAGTTGATGTAGTCGATCAAATGTGCAGCTATTAAACGGTATCCCGCATACCACGAAGATGGACTCTCTCATACTTTTTTAGGTTTTTGGACATAATAGGAATCAATTCACAAGTTGTCCTTAGATCCAATAAACCGGACAGTTTGGAAATAAGGCGATTGTATCTGCATTATTTGGCCTTTAATTATAAATATATCTCAATATTATGAACATTTTATATTTTGTCATAAAAAGCAGAATTATTATTTTCAATTTGAAAAAAAAATTATTACTGAGGGAGTAATCAAGGTTGAAAGAGACTTCGCACTTTGTGCCACGCGCGCCTGCTGGTGTTCAAAAAATTGGCGCGCCTGCTGAAGTGTTAAAGCCGATTTCGAACGGTTATAAACGTCCATGCCAAGAGTGGAACTCGGAACTTCAGACTCCACAACCGAACGCCAGCGGCCATCATCCGAGGTTTATACAGTCGGATCAGAAGGATAATAAAAAATACGATGGCAACAAAGCAAAATTACTAAAACTGTAAATATTGCACTAAAATACGTCGTTCAAAGAAAAAGTTCTGCAGAAGACGTCGTTAAAGGGAAGTTCGAGGTATAGAGGATTTAACGTACCGGATATGTAGTGCTACGTTAGTGTATGCTATGTACGACGGTCCAGTATATGGCCAGTATAAGGCGCTTGACGCAGTGTTTATGTGCCAAGTTGTCTGAAAATCCAATATCTAGAAGGCAGCGAAAAGGCAACATAGCCATACGAGGGCGCGATGGCCCAGTAAGCAAGGGCAGCGGGCCAGTCATCTAAACGTCTCTGTTTTTATGTCCGTCGTGCAAATCCATCGTCGTGTACACTAATGGTGGATGGTGCACGTGAAATCTGTCGTGGCTGCAATGTCCTCCACGTTCTCAAATTTACCTCTGGAGGCGCGGTGTCAAGTGTTCCGGTCTCGTCATTTGACTCGGTTCTAAATTACGGGACCGGCTTGTTGGGGGTAATGCTGGCCACCTATACGGTGCACCCTTAGATGAATGACCAGTAGTTTCGGCTGTTTATAAATTGCATGGTTTGAGCTCCAAAATCAGTTGCCATATGTAACAATAACAACAACTTAGCCATACTGTGTTATGAAGTGATATTTTACTAATAAGAAAAATCTTTAGGAAGATACAAAACTGCAGAAAAAAAGTGACATAATATTTTGAGTTTATTATCTAATTGAATTATTATTAAAAAAACTTATTGAAAATTTGATTAACACAGTTTAAAATTTACAAATTGTTGCTATTGTTTTAGACTCACGATGTCTTCCTCTATTCAAGGTATTGCTATGTTTTCTAGGGAAGGCAAAGCCATATTAAGGAAAAAAGAAAAATGGTCTTAAAGTAAATAATATCATAGAAAAAAATTAATGATAACAGTAATATTTGGAACTAATTAACTAGTAAAATACCGTACTTTTTATTAAGTTCATTATTTATAACAGTAAAATTAGAATTTTGAAAGGGTTAAAAATGTCCCTCCACCCCCTTACTATTTAAGGAAAATTTCAGCCGTTGAGGTAAAAGCATTTTTCAAGTTGAAAGTAACAGCATCAAAAATCACAGTGACCACATGCAGAACAGGCACATTAAACATATGGATTGACGTAAACACCCGAAATTTTATAATTGTTGGGGTGAAAGGTAACACTGATAAACATCCGAGAGCCACAACACAATTAAAATAATTTGGTTGCTAAGCAGATTATTCAGTCAAAAACGAAGAAAACTACTTATACATTTTTTACCTGGCATTCAAATAACAGTTTTCAAGAGACAAAAATTTTAAGTTCATTTTTTTAAATAAAATATTTAATTAATACAGCCAAGTGCTCTTTAGAAAAAACAAATTCACGTGAGTGTAAAGTTAACAAAATTTTTTTTATATTCTCTCTTTTACAGTTATGTTAAATGAACAATCTTTTAGAGCACACAAACTCTGTTAAGTTTATTAATATTCAACTTCACAAGGCACACGGTAATATGACAAAAATTAATTAAGCTCACGAAATGTTAATAATTAAAGTACTTACACATACTTTTCATTTAAACATCTTACCTGAAAGAGAAGAAAAATAACAGTCAAATAGGAGTTTTAGAAGATAATAAAATTCATGTACGGAATTTAATTAATAACCGATGAGTACAGGTTGGATTTCTCCTGTGAATATCAATCAGTTTATATCTGTTCCTAATCATGTTTTCAACAAGTTTCGAGATTTCATACGCCTCAGCAGAATGATTAAAATTAGGATTTTGTAGGCACGGGAAAAAGAGTGATTACCGAGATAATGTCATATTGCCGGTGGTACAAGATCTCACGTTTTGCGCAAGTCCAGAGCTGGATCTTTTTAATTCACACTTGCGTGACAACGATATAAAAAAACAGTGTGATATTTTAAAAAACAGATTTTCCTCTCTAATTTTATATTCTGAAGACACTAAGTTGTGGTCAAAGGAAGGACGATTCGAACTATGAGGTGCTACATGAAAGAGATAGAGGAAAATCCTGTTGGCAATCGTCCAGTTTAGCACATGTTCAAAATACTCATAGATTGAACATTTTGAACATGAATTTAAATATTAATATTTCCGATGAAATTAAATATCAACAAAAGAAATAAAACCTTTTAATTCATACATTAAACAAGAAAATACAGAAACTAAAATTTGGAAAAAATATTAATCCACATTTTAATATTAATCCACATTTAATATTTTTTCCATATTACTTTCGTATTATTCAACAGTAATACAGTGAAACTTCTCTATGGTGGAAAGTATAATATATATATATATATATATATATATATATAAATATAATATAATATAATATAATATATATATATATATATATATATATATATATATGGGAATTGTGTTATCCCAGGGCTCCAGCTTTGAGCTATATGTCGCCGTGTACGCTATGCGACGACAGCGCTATTAGGTTTTCAAGAGATGAACGGGGAGAAAAGTATTTGAGAGGACAGACTGAGATTGGGTCCCGACCTGGTAAGAGGTGCTGAAAGCAGCAGACGGCTGCGAAGGGAGAGACAGTCTCGAAGGGGGCATGACGTTAGCTCCGGACAAGCAGCAGACGGCGGCTTAGTCAATCCTATCTCGGCAGACGGCCAGATGCTTTAACCCATTTAGATTGTGGAGGCCTGGTGCGGCTTGACGTGTAATTTTATATGTAACGTATCTCTAGATATGTAAATAGTTTATATGTGTCAATATATAGTTTGTGTGTTGAAGCAGTGACTCTGTCTTTAATTGAGTACTGTATTACTCTGAGTGTAAGAGAGTCTAGTTCCGCCGTGCAGTAAGCGGAAAGGTTTCTATAAGACTGAGAACAACAACCCCTAGACACCGACCACAGTTTCTAGTATAAGTGGGGACTCGCAAGAAACCGAGTTTCTACAAATAGTGGGCGCCCGGCCCGGATCGGATCAAAATTGTACAAAAGTGAAAAACCCGGATCGGATCAAAATTGTACAAAAGTGAAAGACCCGGATCGGATCAAAATTGTACAAAAGTGAAAGACCCGGATCGGATATAGATTCTACTAAAAGTGTGAAGAAGGAAGTGACGACCAAGTGCGGTGAGTGACACCCATGGAAGCGACGTTGTGTGAGTTTAAAGTGTTGTGAACGCGAGTGACAAACTCGTGAAAGTGTGAAGTGCCATCGAAAGGTATGAACTGTTAAGTGGGATAATTGTGACATTTGCGTAATTTAAGATTGTGAAACAGAGTTGAAATTGTGCCCCGGTTTGAACGGATGAAACATAGAATCTGACGTAAGTGGAAAAAATTTCTGAGATGACGTATCTGGAGCATGCCAGAATGATAGACCTGGTGACTCTAGTCTACGAGCTGGGCCTAGAGGTCCCGGATAAACCAGAAGTTGAGCAATTAATCGCCCTGATTAAAACATCGGATTGTGACGATGTTTACATGGAGAATCTGCTTATTTCGATTGTGGAAGAGAGGAAAGAGCGAGACAAAATGGCAGCCGAAGAGATGGAGTTTCAACGAAAGATGGCTGAGATTGAACGCGAACTGCAAATACTAAGAGTAGGACGACAGTTAGCGCCAAAAACAATCTCGAATAGTGTGTCTGTACTCAGTATGGACAAAGGTGCAGATAATTATTTGTGCAGCCAAGAGAGATATTTTCGTGTATCTGATGTTGTTTTCACGAGTGTGATTCAAGAAAGTGAGCCCGAAATTCGCCCAAGCCAGCAGCGGGAATATGTGAATCCCATAGCCTTATCTCACTTTAGAGAGAACGGAGAATTGCTTTCTTCAAAGTTCAGTGAACTTTCGACACCCACTCCCAGCGAAAACGGCGATGCCCTGCTGAAATGTGACACCGAGAAAACCGTATCCGAATTTACGAGCGAGGGAGAAAATTATTCCGTTACCCCCCCGAAAGTTGAGGGAGAAGAGAGCATTGAGACACAGAAGAGGCTTGCACAGTTTCGACCACTGTGTATGACAGAGGTCATCGAACTTGCGACACCGCCCCGAGTGTCCCAGGGAACGGAAAAGATTTCTTTAGTCTACGGCCACACGAGCGATTTTTCCCTGAGAAACACAGCTGGAAAACAAGCCCCAAAATATAGATAAGCTTCTGTAACATAGGGGTGGCCAAACACAGCTGTTTTTCCCTTTAGCGGGGGAGTTGTCTGTCGCATTCTCAAGGTCGGCCGCTGGAGGATAGAACCAGACCTATTTTTTCTAGCTGGATTCCAAGCCAAATCGGTGGCCACACGTGCGTGAACAGTCGCTGGTAGTATTCAAGACGTTTACGTAAAGATAGGGTATAATGTACAGAGCCTGATTATAATAATTTTAATCCGATTTTTTTTATTATTCCCATTTCTCTTGCTGCTATATTCGTGTGTTCTAGTAATTTTTTATACTTAAATTTTTTATATTTAAAATATCATGGATAATTACTTGGATAGCGAACTTTTGATCTTAGAAATAGGAAAATATCCATGTCTTTATGATGCACGGACAAAGGATTTCAAAAACCGGGAACTAAAAAGAGAAACATGGATGACCGTAACAAAGAATGTTATTGGGGAAAAATGGGACCAGATGGACGAAAATGGAAGAAATAAAATTGGTAATTAGTAAAACAAATTAAATTTTATTTTTTAAGTTACAAGTTATAACCTAAGTTGTAAGTAGGTGATAGTTATAACTAGATCGTGGATTATATACAATTGCATACAATATTTTCTGATTTGCATGTGTCTTTCTATTAAGTATATAATAAATAAAAATTGCATTCGCTTCAGAAAAAATATATTATATAAAAGTTATATCCCCGCTTTACACATCTGAACAACAACAGAAAAGGTGACTGCCTACGTTCGGAGCCAATTTTTTTAAGAAATTGTTTTTTTAAGGATTTTTTGGTCTCATATGGTAAAACAGCATTTAAAAATAAAAAATAAAAAAAAACTTTCCTGTAAACACCATACTTTTTTATAAATTGGTCAATTTGAAGTAATTTTTAATGAAATTTAGCTAAAACGCTTATCACTCTGAACAAAATTCTAATGCTACTATTTTAATTTCCTTCTCACACATGATATATATAACAGTTATCTTTAAAATGACCTACAATCTAAGAGAAATTATAAAATGCAAAAATAAAACAGACAATTTTATGTTCCAATATGAAAGTTTTCCCCAATTCGTCATTCCTTTCCTTATAAAAACAGCCCCAAACAAAAAACTATTTATTATACATCAATTATTGTACGTCATTTCATTAACAATAGCATCTAAAACATTTCCTGAAAATTTTATCAAATTATATGCATTATTATGTGAAATATCATGATAACGGTAGAGATTTGTGCTAAAAAACATAATTCTGAGAAAAACGCCTTTAAAGTTGTTTGTCACTTCAGTTTTGTATTAGACGATGTTTTTTAAAATAGCTATAACTCTGCTTCTAATTGATGTAGAATGAAAATCTAAACGGTTTTGAAAAGAGAAAAGATTGAATTACAAGATTCTTGCAAAAAATAAAATTGACCAAAATGGTAAAAAAATGGACGCATTTAAAGCTGTTTGTCACTTAAATTTTGTATTAGACGATGTTTTTTTAAAATAGCTATAACTCTGCTTCTAATTGACGTAGAATGAAAATCAAAACTGTTTTGAAAAGAGAAAAGACTGAATTACAAGATTCTTGCAAAAAATTAAATTGATCAAAGTAGTCAAAAAATGGCATTTTCAACGTAGGCAGTCACTTTAAGTATATTATAAATAAAAATTGCATTCGCTTCAGAAAAAATATATTATGTAAAAGTTATATCCCCGCTTTACACATCTGAACAACAACAGAAACCTTATTTTAAATATGTTCTTTTGTTCAGGTAAGTAATATTTAGATCAATATTTAGATAAATAAGTAATATTTAGACCTATTTCTATTTGAAGTGCATATTTATATTTTTAAGTGTATATTTGCATGGATATTTTTGCCATTTTTAAGTGCATATAATCCGCTGTCTTGTTATAACAAGAGGGCATTATACAAAACTTGCTAGTATACAATTTTAAAGAATTTGATACAAAATTATTGCTGTTATTAGTTAGTAGTTTGTACTGTGTACTCGTAACAAAAAAGTTCCTATTCTGCAATGTTGCAAGAACGATTTTGCCAGGGCACTGAACCTGCAGGAGAACAGAAGTAACTTTTGAAACTCTCTCTGGTCTCAACTCCAATGTTGTTTCCTCTTGTTCCAATTGCAGGAATACTTTCTAGTGGGCATGGCAGGGTGTCTTCAAAATTGTAACCATCGCGGTGTCTTACGAAATTGTGAAGCACACAGCATGCTTGTATAATGATGTCGGCCATATCAATACTAACATCGATTGCAACGATCGATATCAATACTAACATCGCATTACAGTATCACTTTTTCTAATTGCAACTTCAACCTTAGATAATAGAGTTTCAAATGAAGATATCGACATTCTATAATACTCAAAAAACTTGTCTGGGTATCCTTTCAGCTTACTGTGTAGAAGTGTAAATTTTCCCTTTACTGATCTCTCACTTATAAGAGGATGTACCCAGTACTTTCTTTGACGTTGTCGGCGAACAATTAATAAAGCACATAACGCGTTAACAGCATTTTCATTTATTGAAACTGGATTCATGTTGTACTGCAAAGCACAAACGACTGACCTCGCATGAAGAAACCGCACGTGTGGCCGACGTAGATTTTCAAGATGCGGGTAAAGTCCCAGCGGGGGAAAAAAATGTCACATGCACGTGTGGCCGGCTGGTGTAGATTTTCCAGCGCGGGGAAAAGCCGTACCGGGAAAAATCGCTCGTGTGGCCGTAGCCTTAGGGGTAAACGATAGTCCCTGTGTTTTGAAAACTGAGAAGGAAGAAAAAAGTGATTCTTGTGAGCCACGATGTGACCGTAGCGCAATTGCAAAGGATTTTGAATTGCCACTAAATATTAGTGGAAGAGTAATTCGTAAAGAATGGAAACGCCGTAGTGAAACAGCTACAGTATTAGAAATGCAAGGAACTTTGAGTGACGGATCTTCGGAAATGGTAGTGAAATTTTGCTCTGAGTCTGCAAAATCCGTCCCAGACTCGAAAGTGTTGAACCGATATACTCAACAGTACAAAATTTTCATCGTTATCATACTTCAAACTTCTTCAGATTTTGGTAACCCACCTGTAAAGGAGTGTTCAGCTTGTGATCGTGAAGTATGTGGGAAGAAAGTGCCATCAGTTGTGTTGGTGATCAAATGTGTTTGGTATCAAGTGTTGGATGTCAAGTGTGTTTAGTGATAGTCAAGTCCAAGTGTACGCCAATTAAGTGTCGTAAAGGAAGATATTGCATTCAAGTGTTTTGTTTGGCCCTAATGGTAGCCCTAAGTGTCACCGATATACGAAAGACGAAGTGTTTTGTTTGTGAGTGCATGTTTAATAGTGATATGATTCAAGTGACAAGGTACGAATTTAAACACAAACTTGGTGTGACAGTGTTTCATTGGTGTTTTCAACAAGTTAAGTGTTATGGTTAGAGACTAATTGTGCATCGTAATTTAAACGTGGTGTACCTGTGTTTTTTGTATAAGTATTACAGTGAACTGTAGTCCACTGGCTCCGACTAGACTATCAGCAAAGAGCCATGACCGACTGTAAACAACGCATTACTTACTTTTTATTTCATTGTTTTGTTCGTTTGTGCTATTATATGTGCTAAAACTGATTATGATAAGGCATAACGCTGCCGAGGACGTCAGCATAGTCAGGACAGCCGAGTTATGGGAATTGTGTTATCCCAGGGCTCCAGCTTTGAGCTATATGTCGCCGTGTACGCTATGCGACGACAGCGCTATTAGGTTTTCAAGAGATGAACGGGGAGAAAAGTATTTGAGAGGACAGACTGAGATTGGGTCCCGACCTGGTAAGAGGTGCTGAAAGCAGCAGACGGCTGCGAAGGGAGAGACAGTCTCGAAGGGGGCATGACGTTAGCTCCGGACAAGCAGCAGACGGCGGCTTAGTCAATCCTATCTCGGCAGACGGCCAGATGCTTTAACCCATTTAGATTGTGGAGGCCTGGTGCGGCTTGACGTGTAATTTTATATGTAACGTATCTCTAGATATGTAAATAGTTTATATGTGTCAATATATAGTTTGTGTGTTGAAGCAGTGACTCTGTCTTTAATTGAGTACTGTATTACTCTGAGTGTAAGAGAGTCTAGTTCCGCCGTGCAGTAAGCGGAAAGGTTTCTATAAGACTGAGAACAACAACCCCTAGACACCGACCACAGTTTCTAGTATAAGTGGGGACTCGCAACAGACCGAGTTCCTACATATATATATATGGCAGTCAGTAATGGCTCCGAAAAATAAGTGACCGATTTGAGGGGTGGATGTGGAAAAGGGATTTCTTCTATAATATTGATTCCATGGAGTCTGTAATCGATTCTGAACAAAGTATGGCCTTTTAGAGAGGTAGTAAAATATAAAGGTATTCGGCTAAAGAACTTTCACTGTACATTGTAATAGACATTTAATTATATAGTAAACACACCCGAAGTTACAGAAATAGACAACAGTAAATAAAAGTTTATCGTGTAGAGGTAAAAGAAAGAATATTCAAATATATTGTATATTTAACTGCAATGTATTCATATAAAATATGCATAGTTGGAGTAATATCATATTCCTATTATAAAACATGTATAAACCCAAAATTATAATGAAGGACATATATACAAACCAGCTCATATACTTCACATTCTAATGCAAATTTCCTATGTCCTCAAAACAAATAATTTTAAACTTATATTTATAGCTGAATGTAAAGCTATGTTTCTAAGGAGTGTAAGACAAACTATATATTCATATGTATGGCAGCGGACGGAAAAATGCCCCAACTGTTAACAGTAAAATTGTATGCAACTTGCATTTGATGGGGAAGGAAATGCAAACACACTCACGACAGAGAGATAAATCAGTGAATAGGAATCAGAAATAAGAATCAGTTTCTCATTCGAAGGCAGCATTTTGATAAATATATTATTAAATAAATATCGCTAGATTTATTTCGGTATACAAACAGAAATCCTAATTTAATTAGAAAAGAAAAGAATTTTTTTTTAATTCTAATTTTTTTTTGTTTATAAATAACATCTCTTCTCTAAAATAAATATTCATGCTGATATGAATACAGAAATGTAGTACGATTATTACGAGTTTCTTCTCCGCAATATTTTTAACTGAACGCGTTTTTCCATAAATGTTTTATACGCACACATGATATTTATATATATAAATTTAATATTATATATATATATATATATATATATATATATACGGGGTGACAATTATTGAGCTATATGAAATAATAAATCGAATTTAAAAAACTACTGAGTTAAAAAATTTTATTCAAATTTCAAAAGTAACTACAGATAATCGGATTTAGTTTATGACATGTTCGAAATGCTTGCCATTAATGGCTATGGTGTGGCGCAGACGAAGCGGTATGATATAAATATAAAAACAAGCATATGCATGTACGTATACATACACGTATATATATATATATATATATATATATATATATATATATATATATATATATATATATATATATATATATATATATATATATATATATATATATATATATATATATATATATATACATACAGAGAGAGAGATAGACCGACTACTTCTGTACGTAAATTTACATAGGTGAAATGAACAAAGGGTTACACCTGCCAGAATTGAAAGAAATACTCTGTTTCACTTCAGATCTCTCAAGTTCGATGGTAAGGACCTTGGCGATGCAAAACGCTACCACACATAAATACTGTTCTAGAAACTTCCAGATAGAGGCCGAATGCCTTTAAATTTTCAAAGGCAAAGAAAAATTACTTCGAAGGTTTCCCTCCGTTAATGCGCTCCGACTTGACAGGAATGATAGCCAGGATAGAGGGAGGCTTCGGAATTTCGAAAACATCATTTTCGATCCATCGGAATGTTCTAAATGGTTCCCCAGGGGGTCTTTCGAACGTGGAACGACATCAACAGAAGCTGAAGCGACGAGCGGAAACGATTGCTTCCAATTTCGATATTTTCTTTTTTTAGAATTACTCTTACCGTTTTTTCAGGATTCTTATTTGAAAGTTTCTTAGAGAGTTCTTTAGAATGTTTTTCTTTGCTTTCGAAGACTGTCGTCATTCATTTGGTGGAGAACTTCTCTTTGTCTTGCAGAGAGATAGGGGTTATTTACTGAAGCAGTTTGTTTCAATCGGTAAATTTTGTATACGCCGCTGGAAGCCAGTTAACACAAACAAGCATGCCTGGAGTGTGCCAAGCAAAGAACT
This sequence comes from Dolomedes plantarius, assembly GCA_907164885.2. Taxonomy (NCBI): domain Eukaryota; kingdom Metazoa; phylum Arthropoda; class Arachnida; order Araneae; family Dolomedidae; genus Dolomedes; species Dolomedes plantarius. The sequence goes on along the minus strand of OU015492.1, from coordinate 102,505,553 downwards.
TTTCGTGCTTGTTATGTTCAATAATTACACGTCTTTATAATTTATTTAACGATACTCCGTCTAATCCTGGGATTTCCGAACTTTATGTTTGCAGCACCCTTCGGAATGAGATTAGAAACTTGGGGCACCCTTGTTAGAATTTTAGTATTTTCAATTTTTTTATATATAAAATTAAATTGGAATATATTTCAGGATTATGTTGAAAAATTTAATTTCAATAAATACTTACTTCATTGCTGATTTTATGCATTTATTGAAAGATATAAGCAACAAACACTAGAATTGAATAGAATAATACAGTTTAAAAAATAGCCATGGGATTCATTATAGTATTACAACAGAGGACTACAATCGAAATCTCTAAAAATAGTTTTGTTTTATTAATGTGAGACTTGCGATTAAAGCTTAGAGCACAAATGTTTGATATCAAGCCCAACAGTTGTGAGCTAAAGGGTAGCTTATTTATCCTCAGGTACGAGTGAATCGATTTATGTCACAGTCTGTCGGGAGTGAGAGTAATTAAGTAAACTTATTAATTACTTCATTAAGTCAAATCCACCTCGGCCCCATCCGCCAGTGCGTATCAGCCATGAAAAACCTGCAGACCAGACGCTGCGTGGTGAAACCTGCAAACTCAGCCGAGGGTTGATTTCCCCTGTTCAATTTATGTTTCATATGGGCCTGGGTGCTGGACGGACTGTACAGATCTGCCTACCAATCTGGACAACCCGGGGCCCCTTAATAATATTTATTATAAGTAGGCCTTACTAATATTTTTTATTTATCCCCCAAAAATATCTCGCTGCACCCTAATGTGCCGTGGCCAGTGGCGCACCCAAGGGGGGGGGACTCCTCCCACTGCCTCCCCCCTAAGATGAAATCCTGAGTGCACCACTGGTCGTCGCACACTGGTTGCGAATGACTGGTCTAATCAAACGATACGTAACAAGAGTAGATAAGCATGTTAGGAATTTAAAGTTTCATGTAATTTTCTTCATCATAACATCTGGAAAATTTGCTTTACTTCCTGAAAAGATTCAAATGGAAATAATGAACCTGGTGGACCAAAGGAGATAAAAAAACGAGTTTCTTTAACCATCATAATGCAGCAAAAAGCATTTATGTCAATTTTTTTATTATCTACCTCTACCCTTCATTGGGTAGAGAACAATCGACGCGTGCCATCGAATGTCACAGTAAAAGAATCGCAAATGCATCAGAAGTGCATGAAAGTGTATCATTAAATTTATCAAAGAGCCAAGTGTTTTTTTTTTTGTCATTTGCTTTGTGACAACGTAAATATACCTTCTTACCGAATGAGTGAAAACAATAAATCATTAGAAGTAACATTGTAACATTTTTTTTATTTTTTTTCAAATAAATATTTTTTTAGTTATCACAAAAATAAGATTTATTAAGTTTGAAGCGAAGGGATGCAATTTTTAGAGTATTTTTTCATCCTCTTTACTCTAGTATACTAAAAGTTGTCAGAATTAAAATTCAAAATGGTCAGAATTATTTATATACTTATGCTTTTTATGCATTTGTAAATGAGGATGAAGATAATAAATCTACTTATAATATATATATATATATATATATATATATATATATATGTAAACATATATACTACTTAATATATATATATATATATATTTTCTTTAGAATATATTTTAAAATATCTATATGAAATAACTGAAAACAAGATAACTGACAAAAACTACAACAACCTATAACCAAAACAAAAACTGATACCTAGGGATTTTTCCTAATAATACTTCCATAGTAATGTGTAAAACGGCAACATTTTCCTAATAAAAGACCTTACGTAGTTGAATAAACAAATAAATTAATTAATAAATTTATAGATATATTCATGTAATAATAAATCTGTGGTAACTCGAGAAAGTTCCGATTTATTCGGGTATTTATGTTACATATGTATGTATATATGTATATGTATATATATATATATATATATATATATATATATATATATATATATATATATATATATATATATATATATATATATATATATATATATATATATATATATATTCGGGTATTTATGTTATATATATATATATATATATATAAGTAAATTATTTGTGCATGACATATATTTAAAAATATTGAAGAAATATCTTTAATTTAAAGCATTTTTCATTAGCACAGATGTTTTTATATGTAGTAGAATAAAGAGGAATAAGAAATCGTTTGCTGGCCAAAAATATCTGTAAGGAACAATGCAGGAAAAGCATTTTAAAACCCAATATATTAAAATTTATAAAAATTTATTAATTAATAAATTTATTAATTTATTAATAGCTGAAAACCTGCACTTCGCTACGGAGTGCATTCAAATTAAATACAACGGTCAATGTATGCAATTCATGCCAAATATATATATATATATATAAATTATTTGTGAATGACATATATTTAAAAATATTGAAGAAATATCTTTCATTTAAAGCATTTTTCATTAGCACAGATAGTTTTTATATGAAGTAGAATAAAGAGGAATAAGAAATCGTTTGCTGGACAAAAATATCTGTAAGGAACAATGCAGGAAAAGCATTTTAAATTCCAATATATTAAAATTTATAAAAATTTAATAAATAAGAGCTGAAAAATCGCACTTTGCTACGGAGTGCATTCAAATTAAATAGAAAGGTCAATGTATGCAATTAATGCCAAATAAATAAATAAATATATATATATATATATATATAATAAATACAACGATCATTGTATACAATTGACGTAAAAAAATATGTTTATAAAAAATCGCAAGAGATATTTTTATAGAGAAAATAATGAAGAAGAAAAATATTAAAATTAAATCTAATAGGATATACTAAAGAATATAGTACAGTTATTATAGTACAGTTTGAAAACATATCTTTTACTGTATTTTAATATTTTTTTGGATAATGTCCAATCGTCTGCCGCATTATCAAGGGAAAAATATTTTTTGTCTATTTCATTGTTATGAACGCGACGATAAATTTATTTAAAGTACCAGAAAAAGAAATCACGTAATCAGCATTTAATAAATTAAATTTTAAAAATGAATCTTTAAAAATTCCCCAAAAATCAGAAAATGGAGGTAAAGATTCGAAAAAGGTTTCATTTTAAAGGGAATTTTACGGTCTTGTGATATAAATTTTATTACCCTCAACCTATTATTTGAAATGCAAATTTTAAAAAAGTTACAAAAACAGCCAATAATTTAGTTTTAAAAAATCTAAGGAGAATATTTCAGAAATCTTTCTTAGTGCACCCCTACACTAAAAGAAGAATCGCCATACAAAATTTCAGCCCTTTAGGTCCAGCAGTTTGGTCTGTGCGTTGTCAGTCAGTCAGTCAGTCAGTCAGTCAGTCAGTCAGTCAGTTACGGATCTGTTTTATATATATAGATTGTAATACCATGTTTAAACTTGCAATAATGTGGTATTTACTGTACATTATCCTGTGCTTTCCCGTATCTCACTCAGTTAAAATATTTCATTAAATGACACGCATTCGATTTCAGTATGGCGGCGGTTTTACAAACGTATCGCTTAAAGGAAGTTTTTAAAAAAATCAGTAGACAGACGAATATATCTATTTAAACACGCATGTGAATGGCATAAATGTATATGTAATTTACGGTTTACATTAATCCACAACTCACACGTAGATCCATTAACACAAATTCTATTATATCACTCAAGAACGTGCATCAGCTGTTAGCTTAACTGATTGTAGGGGGAATTTTCACTATCAAACGATTCCCAGAAAATAATTCTGACGTCGCAAGATTTCCCGCGAAGACGGATATATCTTGAAACTTCTCTTTCCTAAATGAACGTTCATTAGCCGCAAAGTTACAGAAATCACAAATATTATTAAAATAAATAACGTCACGCAATCACCGAGAAATTCAATTATTATATTCAACATATTAAGGCGCACCATATTTTGTGCATCCCAGAACCGAATTTAACGCTCATAGCCATGAAGCATTTCGAACACGAAATATTTAAGCAGTATGTAACTAATATTTAATGTATCGATGCATACTGGGGATATATATATCTAGGGGTGAAAGCATGTATGTTTATAGGGCATTAATATTTTTGTAAAAGACTTTTGCTATATTTTATTTTAATATATAATTTTTCGGCTTGAATCTTTTTTTATATTTCTTAAAAAGTTAAATACCTGAAATCTAGATTGTTTAAATAGTTCGATAAATTATATTTCTTATTAAAGCCAAATACCTGACATATAGATACTTTACATAGTTAGATAAATTGCATTTCTTATAAAAGTTATATTTCTTATTAAAGCTAAATACTTGAAATCTAGATTCTTTACATAGTTAAATAAATTGTACTTCTTATAAAAGTTATATTTCTTATTAAAGCTAAATACCTGAAATCTAGATACTTTATATAGTTAGATAAAATAAAATAGCAACTTCATTGCATTTGCATAGCTATATAAACGGAGTTATACATAAATAATATATAATTCCATGTTCCGTTTTCCTTCCAAATATGTAACACTCTATGACTGCAAAAAGTTCGGTAATACATCAAACACAAATTTCAGCATTCGTTTTTGCATTGAATTATTCGCATTCTAACTGTATCAGATACATCATTAAGCTTTACTGTGGCGTGGATATATAATTCTTTCTGTATATGAATATTAATAAGTATGCTAAATTATGTTTTATTAAGTAATTTTTAACTCTGTAAGTGATTGAAATCGTATCATCCGTTACCGATTTCGGAAGTGTAAAACATTTGCGATGGACAATGCCATATCATTATACCGTGATAAAAGTATCTACAGACTAATGGTTGAATTTTAACGGTTTTGAATACTGTAAGCGAAGGTAGGATAATCAGTAAGAAATGCTTTTCAAGGTTAATAGAAAACTTTCCAAGAACAGATGAAATTGACGGACAAACGGGAATTTGCATTCGTCTCCGTCTCTATAGGGGTTCGTCCATTTATAAACACAGTGGACACTAGTCATAGTTGACATTTGCAGGTAATTAGTGGTATAACGCATGGGCTGATTGTGGGTAATAACAGAAAATGGCATGAGGACGAAAGACAATAAATGAAAGGTTTATTACGTACTGAATTTTTACATAATTATGGCTACGACCACGCCCACAAGCAATTTAAAATCAGGATTGTGGATCTTCACAAACATACATTATATATATATATATATATATATATATAACACTCTATGACTGAGTAACTGACATACAACACACAGATCAAACCGCTGGACCTACAGGGCTGAAATTTTGCGTGACGATTCTTCTTATAGTGTAGGGGTGCACTAAGAAAGATTTTTGAAAAATTCTTCTTAGATTTTTTTAAATTACATTTTTAAACTGTTTTAGTAACTTTTTTTAAGTTTTGCATACAAAATAATAGTTTGAGGGTTATAAAATTTATATCACAAGAAAGATTATAAAAATTTCTTTAAAACGAAATCTTTGTCGAATATTTACCTCTATTTTCTGATTTTTGGTGAATTTTTAAAGATTAATTTTTAGAATTTAATTTATTAAATGCTGATAAACGTGATTTCTTTTTCTGGTACTTTAAATAAATTTATCGTCACGTGCATAACAACTAAATAGAGAAAAAAAAATTTTTGTTGCTAATATGGCAGATGATTGGATATTATCCAAAAAAATATTAAAATACAATACAAGATATTATGTTCCTCGAACAGTACTATATTAACTGTACTTTATTTCTTAATATGTCGTATTACATTTAATTTGAATATTTTCTTGCACATTATTTTCTCTATAAAAATATCCCTTACGAGTTTTTTATAAATATATATATATATATATATATATATTTTTGCATCAATCGTATACATTGATTGTCGTATTTATTATATATATATATATATATATATATATATATATATATATATATATATATATATATATATATATTTATATATATATTTATATATATATTTATTTATTTATTTATTTTTAGCATTGAATATATTGACCGTTGTATTTAATTTGAATGTACTCCGTAGCGATGTGCGGGTTTTCAGCTAGTATACATATATATATATATATATATATATATATATATATATATATATATATATAAATTCACACACGTGAGGGTGCGTATTATACTCGTGTACAAAAGAACATACGTAGTTTTAAATATTGAATAAACGACAAACAATAGATGATCTGTATTCTAGTGAAAGTGATTAAGACTGATAATTTCACAGTATTGTTTGTTTTAAATTAAAAATTTAAGTCTTTTTCTACCAAATTTGACGTTTTCGCTTATTTTTATTACAATTTTTATGTTGATAAATTATTTTATTCCAAATATTATGTTGATAAATATTTCTGCAATTTTTAAATAAAATATTGAAAAATTATGGGTGCGTAATATGATCGAATTTCAATTTTTTTTCCGAAAATTTCGCACAAAATCAAGCATGCGTATTGTACACGCTTGCCTATTATAGTCAAGATTTTACGGTATATATATATATATATATATAGCGAAAACGCTATCTATCGTTCTGAAAGATATCTATTGCACGTCCTGAACGATACGTACGGGGAAACGATGATTCGGGGAATGATCGATTGAGATTCCACTATATACTATATATACGCATATAGTACGATATATATATATATATATATATATATATATATATTGATTAAATAAGTAGTTGCATCTCAAAAAATTAAACTAATCGAAGATGTGCACGTAATTTTAGAAAAGTTAGAAAAGATAATGAAATTGAAATTTCCGTGATTAAAATCCTCAACAATTATCCTATGTTGATGATCCATTTGTGCATAAAATTATTAAACTGAGAATATTTCTGCACAAGTTCCATTCTTCATACGTTTTCATCTAATGATATTGCTTAACGTGATCGCAACAAATTCACGCACATCATCTTCGCCACAAAAACGGAAGCTTCTAAATTTCTAAAGAAGTCTGAAATAATGGAGGATGAAATCTCCGAGAGTATCCCGAGCCTTTAAAGAACTTCAAAATATTAAAAAAAAGGGGGGAAATATCAGAGAAGGCGCGTATACTCTGAAGAGACAGTTTTTGCATCACGAATATGAATGAAGGTATTTTCCAAGAAATAAGGAGGAAAAAAAACGACACGAAGGAACTTTTGAAAACACAACCCTTGAAAACTCTCCAACACAATGATTTTTGCTTTTCTTCAGCTTACTGTGAGATGAAGTTTCTTGGCCAAGAAAGTTTAGCATTCTGTGTTTAAATTCGCATACTCAAAACATTTTATTTTGGCTAAGAAAGACACCGAGCGTAAGTACAGGGGATTTTTAACGTGATTTTGTTTGCTACTTATTTAGGAATAATAGTTTCAGTTTTCATGATAGCTTTCAAAGCAGAAAGTTTTGATATATTCAGATTACTCATGTCTGTAGACTTTCCTTAGATTTCCTTTATAAAACTGGCAAGAAATGTAATTTAACGAAAAATATAATACCTTAAAAATAATTACCGTAAAATCTCGAGTATAATAAGCACGTTTCTTTCACATTTTAGCAAAATTGAGGGTGCGTATTATACTCGCGTACAAAAAACGTAGTTTTAAACATTGGATAAATGAACATACAACGGCTACGACATTGCCGCAACACGGGTGCGTGTGCATCTGCACTCCGCCATTCATCCACCCGTTTACTCAGCAGGTATTCCTTTTAAAAAAACGGAACTCACAATTCGTAAGGTCAAGTGAGGATGATGATGGCGATATATATTACGACGGCAACAATTGTTGTGACATGGACGCAACAATAGATGAGCTGTATTCTAGTGAAAGTGATTAAGAATGATAATTTGACGGTATTGTTTGTTTTGAATTAACAATTTAATTTTTTTCTACCGAATTTGACATTCTCGTTTCTTTTTATTACAAATTTTATTTATATTAATAAATATTTCTGCAATTTTGAAATAAAATATTGAATTTATGGGTGCGTATTATAGTCGAGTTTTAATTTTTTTCCGAAAATTTCGCGCAAAATCAAGCATGCGTATTATACTCGGATGCGTATTATAGTCGAGATTTTATGGTAAACAAAATTTAGCATAAAACCGTAACAGTTTATGCTTGGCCATTCATATTGCGTTTTTTCTCATAAATATATCGTTTTTGTCATCTCTCTGCTGTTTTCTAAAAATTTAATTTTAGTTTGTAATTAAAAAAAACAGATAAACATGGTTTTTTCTCTCTATCTTACTGACCGGTATGATGTTATACTACTGATATTTGATATATTAGACTAAACGTAATCCATGATGAAGAACCATTCGGCAGAACTGGAAGTACCTAGTAAACATAAAATATTCTCCACAACTTGGATAAATAGAACCTGGTGCTATCTGTCAAATCTGTCAAGCACCGGAACTGTCAATTTCCGTCCCCATCTACCCTGCGAAATGGTAGGTGTGTACTAAAGTTGAAATCTGGGCGAAACGGTGGTGACGTCGATACTTGGAAATTAGAACAATCTCGATCAAACCAGGTTTGGTAAGTTGCTAAATGGTGAGCCACTATGAAACTAGAAATTAGAGTTCGATCTCGAATAACGTAGTAAAGCAATGAACATCTACACAGTTTGCAGGGAAGCCTATTACAATAATGAGATTCTCATAAGTGGAAAGTCTAATAATTTTGACTACAAACCAACACTTAAGGTTGCTGTGTACTAACCCTATTGGATTCGCTCACTTCAGTGTTAACCTATGGAGAAAATTAGTCGAAAGATTGCTGACTTTGATTGAAAGATTTTTTAAAAATTGTACTCCATAAGAGTGAAAGAAATTTTACAACTTAAGGTATTTTTCGTTTAAAAAATACGAATAACATCTTAAAATTTAGATTATTCGGGGGAAAAATTTGGTATATTGTGTTTAAACGCTCCTAAATACCTTTGGTTGATATATTTATAAAATGAATCTTGTTGCAAAGTGCAAAAATGTTCAGGCTATCTGAAAATACTATTTTTATTGGATTATCAACATTTATTTAGCTGTTAATAGTAGACAAATATTCTCCATAGGTTAACATTGAGGGGAGTCTAATAGTTTTGGTACACAGAAGACTTAATAGTAAAATGTAAATATTTCTTCGTTAATTGAAAATATAATATATGAATAAATTGAAAGATATATATTGCTATCTCTCTGCTCCTGCCTTAGATTTTTCAATGTAATTTTATTCCTCCAGTAAGGGTTAATTTTAATTAATGGCGATTATTTTTCGTTCCCCTTAAAAAATCCTTTCATGCTTAATGTAAGCTTCAAATTGTTGGTCTAGAATATTTTTATGCCAAAATTTTTCTCAGTAACAGTCAGTTTTGCTAATATCTGTGAAATATCTTTCTTTATGTAATATATCTTGTTATTCAAAACAGAGTAAATGAACAAATCGCTAACGTAAAGGAAATAAACCAACAAATACAATTGTAAAGTAGAGATTTTTAAGATACACAAACCAATTTTTAAACTGGCCAGTAACAGGCATAAGTGATAGAAGTAAGTTTGTAGCTTCATATTGATCTCTGGATTGAGCACGTCTAGGTTCATTTCTCTTAAAATGATACCCTGCTAGGAAAACAGGTGAAATCATGCAGTTTAGGGATAATTTATTTAGATATCTCTTGTTGTAATGGCTTGCAACATGTTCTATCCAATAAAGAAAATAACCACTTGTGGTACAAATGTTTTTTGTGACAAAATATATGTATCTTTGAGAGCCTTTTTCTCATTTAATAGTAGTTTATAATATTTAATTTGTAATAAAGTTGAAACCCATTTTGGCACTAAACAGTTTTTTCAGTCATTTACACTTATTCTATATATCATGGTGATGCATAATAATAATAACAAATGCATACAGTTTGGAACTGTCCATACAGTGTACAGTTAGCCTACAGTTTGTTTATTATTATTTTTTAGAGGTAGTATGTCCATGTGCATTTTGCAGACACTTTGCGTAGAAATGAACTGTTTATCTAAAATGCGTCTTAGAGAGAAATAAGGAAAATTTTAGAAGCATTTGCTGTGCTCTTGACTAACAAACTGATTGTCTACCGACTGAGTCATATATAATATCAAACCATTTGATGTTGTTAATGTCAAGAAGCTAGTAAAATATATTTTAAGTGAAGTTCTAGTATAAAAGTTTTGGTAATGACAGCAGATAGTTTTAAAGCATTTCTCTTCTAAAAGTGGTCTTTACGTTTTACCCATCTAATAGAGCTACCGACGAAGGAAATTAGAAAATTTTAAAAAGAAGAAAAAAAAAGGAATCAGAGGTTTAACCATTTGTTACAGGAGCAATTATTTAAATCCCAGTAAAAGAAGTTTTATTATTCTAATTAAGCGAGAAAGTTTTTTAAATGAAAGAATCAGATGTACCTAGAGGCTCTGTTGCGTCTAAAAATTTCCAGCGTAAACAAATACGGATTCGCTGACGCTAAAAGACGTCATTAGCAAAGTTGCAGAATGCACGATAACGACAACAAAACGCGGGAGTGAAAATTACGCTGGCAGAAAAAAAAATAACTGAAAACAGACGATAAAATTCAACGTATGAAAGAAAGGAAACATTTTGTTCTTTCTAAAACGCAACAAAAGGAAAACGGTCTCTTCTGCGCCACACAGCTTGGAAATGATCGTAATTTTTTTCCACCTTCATTCCACCGGAGGAAAAATTAATGGAAAAATAATTTGAAAGCTCGACTGTTGGGGCGGATACAAGAATTTAAGAGAACTCACAGTAATGTTGGTTTAAAAATCAGGAATTTTTGCACATTTACGATTAAAACAATTAATAGCTGCATTTAAAAATTTAATATTTTTACGCGATTGGTTCATTAGCCTTGACGTGAAGTATATGTGCGTGTGGGTATTTTTAGAAACCTTAACTCTTACATTAAGAGGGGTTAAGAGTGGAGTAACGAAAATACAGGCGGGGGGAAAAAACTGATTACCCTAGCTCTTTCGCAGGAGATTTTGTAGTTTCAGAAATAATTTCCAATTTTAATGGTGTAATTATTATTGCTTTCACTTTTTAGGTTTATGCTTAGATGATGCATGTATAAGCAAGAAAAGCTGGCATTAAATATTTACTTAATATTTTCCATCGTAAAAGTAAGCACAAGAAAAAAAAACAAAAATATTGTGCTATCCCTTCCTTGACGTTATAAATAGATCCGTTTATAGAAATGGTTATTGCAGATAAAGAAGAAAAAAACTTACATTAAAAAGGAAGAGTGACTTTTCCCAATATTTAAGGCAGGGGATATGAATCTTGAAAAACTTTTTTTTTAAATTAAAACTTATAAATTATCTTAAAAACGTACTTTCAAAAATATATATCGTTAAGAATATACTAATGCAGTGATTTAATTTTACATTTATTTGAATATTTATAAGACCTCGTAAAATTGCAAAAACTCATTTATATGCCAGATATTTCATTTATGCACTTAAAAAATATTCTTAATTTTTCGTTGCCAATAATTTCAATTTAAATACACACGTATATAACCACAATTGCTTCACTTGGAACAACAAAAACGAATACGATTAACTGTATCAATTATCTAAAGGATATGTTCATTACGAAATGATTATTACAGTTAAGCCCTTTATCTGACTTATCTAAATACAAATGCCTAAGCTAAGTATTATATTACACGAAAATTAATATTGTTTTGATAAAAATTATTCTCGGAATCGTGCTATAGTCTAACCGGAAATAATCAGATATAGCTCGCAGCAAATATTAGGCGGCATAAATTAAAAATGAAAATAGAAATTCTGTCAAACTGTATGATTAGAACCCTGTATTTCTATGAAATTGAAGCTTTATCACACAAGTTTCATTCATCAGATGACAATGAAAATGTTGAAAGAATGTTAGTCACAAAAGAAAGTTAGGGGGAAAATCAGTTTTTCTTTTCTTATATGTTCTAACTAGCTGAAAACCCGTACTTTGTTACGGAGTACATTCAAATTAAATACAATGTATGCAATTAATGCCAAAAATATGTATATATAATATGTATATATAATATGTATATTTATAATAAATGCAACGATCAATGTACGCAACGTAAATGCAACGATCAATGCACGCAACGTAAATGCAATGATCAATGTAAAAAAATCAAAAAAATGTATTTATAAAAAAATCGTAACGGATATTTTCATAGACAAAATAATGAAGAAGAAAATATTCAAATTAAATTTGATAGAACATACTAAAGAATATAGTACAGTTTGAGTAACATTTCTTTTACAGTATTTTAATATTTTTTTTGGATAATGTCCAATCGTCTGCCGCATTAGCAAGAAAAAAAAAATTTTTTGTCTATTTCGTTGTTATGCACGTATCACAAAATTAAAAGAAACGAAACCACGTAATCAGTCTTTAATAAATTAAATTCTAAAAATTAATCTACAAAAATTCACCAACAATCAGAAAATATAGGTAAGATTCGAAAAAGATTTCCTTTTAAAGGAATTTTTATGATATTTCTCGAGATATAAATTTTATAATCCTCGGATTATTATTTTAAATGCACACGTTAAAGAAAATTACAAAAACACCTTAAAACTTTCATTAAAAATATCTAAGAAGAATTTTTCAAAAATCTTTCTTATGGCACCCCTACACTATAAAAAGAATCGCTGTGCAAAATTTCAGCCCTTTATGTGCAGCGGTTTTGTCTGTGCGTTATGTGTTAGTCAGTCAGTCAGTCAGTTAGGGAACTGTTTTATATTATACTAGCTGAAAACCCGCACTTCGCTACGGAGTACATTCAAATTAAATACAACAGTCAATGTATGCTATTAATGCCAAAAAATAAATAAATATATTTATATTTATAGTAAATACGACGATCAATGTATACAATTGATGTAAGAAAAAACAAAATATATATTTATAAAAAAATCGCAAGGGATATTTTTAAAGATAAAATGATGTAGAAGAAAATATTCAAATTAAATCTAATAGGATATACTAAAGAATATAGCACAGTTAATATAGTACAGTTTGAGGATCATATCTTTTACTGTATTTTAATATTTTCTTGAATAATGTCCAATCGTCTGCCGCATTAGCAAGAAAATAAAAATATTTTTTGTCTATTTAGTTGTTATGCACGTGAGGATAAATTTATTTAAAGTACCAGAAAAAGAAATCACGTGATCAGCATTTAATAAATTAAATTTTTAAAATTAATCTTTAAAAATTCACCAAAAATCAGAAAATGGAGGTAAACATTCGAAATAGATTTCATTTTAAAGGAATTTTTATGATCTTTCTCGTGATATAAATTTTATAACCCTCAAATTATTATTTTAAATGGAAACTTAAAAAAAGTTACAAAAACAGCTAAAAAATTTAATTTAAAAAATCTAAGAAGAATTTTTAAAAATCTTTCTTAGTGCACTCCTTCACTATAAGAAGAATCGCCATGCAAAATTTCAGTCCTTTAGGTCCAGCATTTAGTCTGTGCGTTGTATGTCAGTGAGTCAGTCAGTTACGGAACTGTTTTATATATGAGGGGGTCACAACCATAGTGAACCAAGTCTATCTAAACTAAATTGAAGAAATCAAGGTTTGAAGTTTTTTGTGTAACGTATGTGTAACGTTTGTGTAACGTTTTGTGTAACGAAGTTTTTTGTGAAAACGTATTAATCACTTGATTCACTATGGCAGTGAATAGAACATGTTTTTAAGTTACTCCAACATGAACTATCTCCATTTTTAAAAAATACGGACTTGGTCCACTACGGTTGTGAACCCCTCATATATAGATAGATATTATTTCAATTTACCTCGATATCTCATGCATTTGAAAACTTAGACAGGTCTCGAATTAAGTCTTATTTTTTATAAGACAATTTTTCTAAAGCTTATATGATTACCGTTTTAACTCTTGTTACAATTCTGTAATCGGGATGATCCCTGCAAACAACTTGTTCTAATGTTTCCTTGATATTTAACTTATTTGTTTCGCTCTAATCTTTTTTTTCACCCCTCTTGCGAAATGCACTGGATCAAAGTCCTGCTGAAAAATCTACACGTGTTTACTGTAGGGTTGTCAATTGTCCCGGATTGCCCGGGATTGTCCCGGAATCGGAATCACTGTCCCGGATCTCGGATAAATGCTAAATTGTCCCGGAATTTATCGGAAACTATTCCATTTTTTTTAAAATTGAAATTGACAAAACAAAATGTCTTTCTTTAAAGAAAAACAAAGAATGTTTTGAATTGGCGTGAGAGCAATTATCCGTTATCCCAAATATATTACAAATAAAAATTGACATCGATGCGTTATATAATGAATATACAGAACTTCGATTGTTTTTTCAAGCTCTGAACAAAGAGCAAAACGATGACAAACTATGGGAAGAGTATTTCAAAAGGTATGAAAAATTGGTCGAGCTGATGAAAATTGTATCTTTTATTTTGTCCATTCCCTGCGAGTAATGCTTACCCAGAGAGAGTATTTAGTCACATGAACAGTTTGTGGACGAAGGCCAGGAATAGCATGAATATCGACTTAGTGAAGGCGGAATTGTAAATACGACTTAATAGTGAATCGTGTGCAGAATTTGTGAACTTTTTAAATACGGACTCACTTGCAAAAGAATTAGTGATTGCAACAAAAAGTCAGAGAAAATATTATTGGAAAAACTCATAAAAATATAACGTTAAATTTTTTATTATTATTATTATGTAATATATATATATATATATATATATATATATATATATATATATATATATATATATATATATATATATATATATAAAATTAAGTTTCTATAATAGTTAAAATAAAAATATAAAAAATATTTTAAAAAAACTGTATTATAATTTTTTCATACATAAAAAGTTTCCTCTTAAAACTAGGTAATGGCTGGCTGATAATGATGATGTTCAGTTTTGAGCTATTTGTCCCGGAATCATCACAGAAAAAGTTGGCAACCCTAGTTTATTGCCATATTTCGCCCAGTAGATCTTTGTTTTTTTAACACTAGAAACACGGGAATTTTTTCCTTACTAAAAAAACTGAACGCCGTCCTTTTAACGGCTAAAAATAAAACTAAGAATTTCAAATATTTTTAAAAATACTTAAATACGTTTAACTTTGAACTATTTCATACCAATATATAATAAATTAGTACATATTTAGATATATTTTTATTCAGGTATGCCGAGCTGACAACCTGGTATGGTTTGTCCGTAAAAATATATGCATGGTTTGTGCAGTCCTTATTTTTCAACACTAATATTTCCGAAGAGCCAATATTTCTAGTATTTGCAAAAGGG
The DNA here is from genome assembly GCA_907164885.2 of Dolomedes plantarius. NCBI lineage: Eukaryota > Metazoa > Arthropoda > Arachnida > Araneae > Dolomedidae > Dolomedes > Dolomedes plantarius. The sequence goes on along the minus strand of OU015492.1, from coordinate 102,490,126 downwards.
GGAAGAGTCGAAAAGTAACTAACATTTTTCAGGTACTATTTTAAAGATTTCTGCCTGTTTTCTATATTGCCGTCAAATTGACGGCTTTCAGTGTGAGTAGGTATACAACACATTTCTCCCCCCCTGTTTACTATCGAATATAATTTTGTAAATGTGTGTGCATATTTCGCGTAAAATTAGAAAAATTCATAAAATTTCAGAAGCCTGAAGACATAAATACAGATATAGCGCTCAATAGTCTATCCGAAACCGTCAAAATGACGACAGCCGTCTTTCTAGTGTTAAAAGTTTTAAACTGCAATTTTTGCTTCATTCTGTTGCTCATCATCAGCGGGGGACCCATGGATTTTCTGTTTTTTCAATCATAACTTGCTCTGATAAAAGTTATCTTGATTTACATAGGTTTAAATTTCACTATCTGGATCATAAAGATTTATTTATGTTTTTTATTCAAGAAAAATAAATTTTAATTTGTTGGTCCTTGACATCATTTCTAGTCAAGTGAAAGACTTCCTTTTGCTGTTTAATGCACGGTAAGGTTACGCAGCTATATTTGGGTGTCGACAATTACATTTGTTACCCATAATTGAAGGATGAAATGCCTCTGAAACTAATCAAAATTTTAGGAATATATTTTTCCCTCCGATTGCTTTGTTGGCCTTTCATATTGTTCTACGAAATTTGCTACGCCGATTCAAGAATTCGGGGCCATCTAAAACCTGAATACAAAAAATACTTCCTAAAACTTTTCAAAACATTCCCTATAACTTTTTGGCCTAAATGGAAACCAATTTAACGACTGAACAAGTTTATGGGAGACAGTGCATCAATTTAATTCTTTTTTTATGAAATCAAATAATTTTTCGTGCCACATTCCATTTCTATAAAAGAGTTAGATGTTGGTTCACAAAATGTGTAAGTACGATTTCATGTACTTCGAATTTTTGAAATTGATCTAATCCTTCGCGATGAACCCTTTTATATATTCTGCAAACGGGAAAAGCAAACAAGACAACATTAGCTTTATTTCGTACACAGCCGGTTTTAAATAATATAAATTTTGTTGTTCCATAACTACGTCTGCACTTTTTCGGGCCTTTCAATATGCATACCATTAAATGTCAATGCTCAAGTGTTATGTCTTCTTTTTAAAAAAGATAATTACAAGCCCATACATCTCGCGTGACAAAATTTTTGTCGCACGTTGTTTAGATTACACGGGTGGAAAGGGAAAGCCTTTGCATGTTTTGTGCATATGCAAACGAATTACTATATTCGATACTTAAAAATACCATGTAACTGCATTTTATTTTTGTTTGAAACTTACCCAAATTTGTAGTATCCGAATAAGTGCGCATGTTAGAGAAACTATGCACATTAACACTTCCAATGAAAACAGCATAGTGACAGACTTTTCTACTTTCTATTTGAAACATAAAAGCCAAATGTTCTTCATGGTTTTGAATCTCAGCCACTCACTATTAACTTTCACGACTAAAATGGCCAATAATTTATTGCTCTAATATTGCCGAATACGTAACAACATAAAATAAAATTGCATAGATTTTATCGGGGAATTACCCTTTGTATACATATCCTTGTTCATAAAAATGATCTTCAGAAGCTTTATATTCGATTTAATTACATGTTTAGTCGCTAAACATGAAACACTATTATTCAGATATAGGTTATAATTCAGATAGGTTATAATTCAGACGTATGATTGAGTAGAAATGAAATAAATTATTTTTAACAGTGTTCACGAATTTACCCGCAGTGCCAACAGTGAGAAAATCTCAGGTTTCTCTAGAAGACAGAGCAAAAACCCAAGTCCAGGAAGGCTGCGTAAATACAGTCGAACCCCGTTATAACGAACGTCAAGGGACCAAAGGTTTTGTTCGCTTTATCTGGTGGTTCGGTATATCTGAACCATTAAGAAAAATGTTAGAGTTCACAAAATGTATATCTCATTAGTTGTAATGTGTATTCAATAATAAGGCATTAAAAAACGATAAAATCTATTAAAATAATCATTATTGAATTAAATCGACTATAATTGATTTCATTAAAGTGACACAATTAAATTACGTACAATAGGAAGACGGAGGGACCAAAATTTTCGTTCGTTATATACCGGGTTCGCTATAACGGGGTTCGACTGCAATTATAAAAATATTTTTCTACTAGAACATCAGATTAAAGAACAGGATATACAACTAGTGTAATGATTATATGAGTTATAAGAGGAAAAAATGCCATATGTTTAAGAAATACGTAAGTTAGTTATTATGTTGCTAGGGGCTCGAGGTAGCCTAGTCGTAGCTCGTCGTCTTTCGGTGCTGAGGGTTCTCGGATAAAATCTTGACAAGCGCTATTAAATACCTCCATGTGTAGGCCGGATATGGACTCGTTAAGTCCATAGACTGGAAAATCCCTCTATGAGGTCAGACAAGGTGGGAGGGGGTACGACCCCTCCCAGATGCCGTCCCAGGGGTTGCTCGGCAAAAATTGCGGTGCCACCTAGCTAAATCGTACCTCGACTCTTGTGGTGCCATTATAAAGTGGAGCCACACCCCTCAGCCCGCTAGTGTATACGGACCTGGTCTGGAATAAATTCCTGCCAGGGATCATTAGGAACAGGGCTGCCCAGAGACTTTACGAGGCGTGGGGCAAACTTCTGTTGGAGGCATCAAGAAAAATAAAAAATTGAAAGAGACGAAAACACACATTCAAATTAAGTTACTCATGCTGAAAATTTTATTACATGCATGAAAAACATAATTGTTCGATTTCATTGCACTGCTCTCTTGTTACATTCTCCAATAAATATGACATATTCCATCTACAAAACATTTTTGCTATCTATTTTAGCAGTTACTACTATCTTCAATTTATTAGAGAGAATGTAATTTTATAGCAGTTAGGACTGAACAGTTATATTTTTCATTAAAACTAAATCGCGTATTTTTCAGAAGAATTTTTTAGAGTAAGAGAAATCTAATTAATCCAATAATTTATTTATTTATTATTATTTTTTATTTATTTATTTATTATTATTTTTATTTATTTATTTATTTATTTTTTTTGGGAGGCTCCTTTTTTCAGGAGATTATTTTGAATTTTGAAGTACGGTACAAGTTTCAGAATTTTCTTTAGGATGAAATCTAATAAATTAATTTTTTTAATTTTTTGAGGGCCTCTGGCAGTTAGGAGCCTGTGGCAAAGTGCCCCAGTTGCCCCCTTCTCTGGGCAGCCCTTATTAGGAACAACAAGAAGAATAATTATGTTGTTGCTAATTATACGGATTGAATTACTTATGAAATTTATCATTAAATTTTTTACTGTATTTCTGATTTTAATTATCTTAGTTTATTGTACTGTCATTCATTAGATAGGATAAAAATGTAAATATATTTATCCTCACCGAACAAGTTTCTAAGACCGATGTTCCATACCGAGTCCCGAATATCTAGAGGGTCGTAAAATGCTTGAAGAGACAACGGCGTTTATAACTTTAATATTTTAAAAATGAAAAACAGAGAAAAAAATAAAGTTTAAAAAATCGGCGACAACAATAGAAATAAAAGCTTTTTTACAAAAATAAATAAATAAATAAATCTGCATAAAAACATTTTTAAAATCTTAAAAATATAAATGCATTTCCTTGTTTCCGAAATACATGCACGGCTTGACTATCTTTTCTCTCAAATCGTCACAATTTGCTTTCGAGTTTAAAAACTCATTCTCTGAGATCGGTGCTTTGAGATTAAGTCTATTTTTGCATTAAGTTTTAAAAGCAAACACAGACGAGAACAATCCTCTGGGGAAGAAATTCCAGCTTTAGTAGCTTTATATTTTCCTTCCACCGTCTTACATCATCGGACGATTCAATTAATTTTTCTTTTGTATTTGCTGGAATAAAGGCTAGTTTTTCTGGGATTTTTTCGAGAAGAATTCAAAATCCATCTTTGGCTATCACAGCTATTTTGTCTTTCCGGATATGAGGTGTGGGTTTTAAGATATTTTAGCCATTTTATCGTGATGTTATTACTTTGACATCTAATTTTTATAAAATTGCACGGAACACAGCCTAGATAGAGGGAAAACTTATCCAGTGATATGTATTTTCAGCATTCAGAAGCAACCATGAAAAGTTAATTTGTCTTTTATATTTGCTGCAATAAAGTCTAGTTTTCCTTAATTTTTATCAGAAAAGGATTCAAAATCAAAATTTGATTACCGTAGCAGTTTTCTTTCTCTTAAGGATAATATTAGAGGAGTGGTTCTTAAAAATGTTTCAGCCCTCCGATCCTCTGAGGCATTATTACTTGAAAATCTACATTATTCCCCAAATTGCATGGTATACTCGCTAAAAAGAAGAGTCTCTTATGCAAAGATAGGCATCTCCGGTATATCTATAGCTGCCATGAGCCTAAGTATCCACCTCTCTAAGGCCCTAAAGCATAATAAAAGCTATTTATAGCACAAAAAGTATAGATTCATTATTCTTATCTACACAGTTTGTGTATTTTGTTAGGAGACCGATACCTTGGGATTTAATGATTGAAATATAATTTTTCAATCCTAGAACAGAAAAATTCAGAAGCATCAAAAAGAGGATTAGAAGAAAATTTTCCATAAAATAAATTAGAAGAAAATTTTCCATATATTACAATGATGCAAATAACGTTGAAAACACCACTCTATTACTTCTGTTAATTCATTTGTATTTTGGAAATTTCCGAAATTTATCTCAAAATTCCTTTTTAAGTTTATCGCTAAAAATTATGTTTCTGTTATTAAATCCCACGGAATCACTCTCCTAACAAAATACACAAACTGTGTGTTTAAGAGTTATGAATCTTATACTTTTTATGCTATAAATTTCTTTATGGGGACAAGGGACCTCCAACCTCATGTCTTAAATTTTCAATATTTTGCTCAATATAACATATGAGTATTATTAATGTTCTTTATTACTGCATCACTAAGAATTCACAAATAAGTATTTTCTCGAAGAAAAGACTTGTTTTTTAAAAATGCCAAATTTTTTCAAAATGCTCCACGCGCATTCATTTTTTTCCCCCGATTTCTTCCAAATTTCTATGGATCGTTAATGGAAGTGTTTGTTCATTAACTTTTGTCCGTTAACAGTGCATAGTTCTTTGAAACCTCAAATATTTTTTCAAATTTATAGATCATGAAATAATGTAAAAGCATAAAAAAACAAAAATAAAACAGGCAAAATAATAAAAAAAATTTATTTACGACTTTAGATTCAAAAAAGAAAAAAAAATCAATGCATAATTATATTTATGAACATATGGTAAACTTATATTAAAAAATTTAAGTGTTTTAGTTGATATAGAATTCACATGGAGTATTTTGAATAATGTAAGAATTTTTGAATTTTTTTTTGAAAAATAAGCAGTATTGTAGTAAAGCGCTTTTAAATAAAAAGCTGGCTTTATTGCATGTTTGCGATAAAAGTCGGAATCGAATTTAACGCCGACAGATAATTATAGAGTTGAGTGGAGTAATTTAGGACGTAGCCTGTTGCAAGACAGTTTTATGAGTTTTGAAGATGGGAAGGTCTGAGATGGAGACACAGATAAGGAGACGGAACCAAACGATGACGTTATATTTGCAAAAGCCTTTTATTGTTAGATTTATGGCAGTACGGTTCGTAAAGTGGTCATTTTGAAAACCAGGTGGTCGCAAGGGCAGGCAGTGAGGGCGTAACGTTTTTGAGTTAAGAAGCCAATGAGAAGGTGAGAGAGGGAGTACAGCAAATGAAAAGTTTACGATGGCCGGATTGGCTGATTGAAGTTTATGAGAAGGTGGAGTAATAAGTATGAAAGGGGATTAAAATAATATATTGAAGAGTTTGAAAAAGAGAGAGAGAGAGAGAGAGAGTCTTGATCGGGGAGGCTGTAGGTCCCCATCTCCAGCACGACTTAAATAGATATACCTTAAGTAGACTTTAGGGTTCAACATAAACCTGTGACGGCAACTGCGAGACTGCGTTGACCAAGTGAACTAGAGATGTCCGCATCCAGATTGCAGCCGAGACCAAGAGACTCAGCTCCCGTGCCACAGCCGAGAAGTTAAACGACGAGAAGTGCCCAACCATCCCGTTTCACGACGTGAAGAGATACCCAGCGCCCGTGCAAATATAGTGAAGATAAGCGCCAAGGAGAGCCCAGCTACAATTTATCGACAGAGAAGAAGTGGTAATTCACCGTGACAGAAATAAAGTTAGCCCCCTGCCCGGAGTAGCAACGTGATCCCTGACCGTAGGCGAGGCGAGAAGGCCAAGAGAGCACCTTGAATTGATGAAGAATAATTGGGTGAGTGTTAAATAAATGATTTTGATTTGTTCAGTTCCGATTCAGGCTAAGTGAATTAAGTTTTTCGTGATCAAGGAGTTTTTTTAGTGAAAAGGTTTAGTGTTGAACGAATAGTAAAGTTATTTTGTTGTTGCGCTCGGGACGCTCCCTAACCTTAGCAAAGTAATTATAAAATATAAGTTGTGAAAGATGAAAATTTATTATTGTGCATTGGTTTCGGAAAGTGAAAGATTCTTTTGTTACATGTAAATATTAAGTATGTAAATAAACAAATTTTTCTTATGTTAAACTTTTTAGTCTGTCTAGATTGAAAGTTGTTGATGTTAATTTACGTAATCTAAGACTGAGAATAGTATTTAGTTTTGTTCGGTTGCTAAAATAAAAAAATAAATATTAAACACAACGCACCCAAATAAATCCTAAGAAAAATAAATACATTGTACTAACCCAAATAAATTTACGATACGAGCCCAAATTGTCTTAAAAACTGGATGTAGCAACACGACAATTATTCTGTCAAAAAATCCTTATTTTGAATTTTAAGGGTCTTCAATGTAGTGAAAAAGAATATTAGTTAGTCTCATTCTGTATATAGACTTAAAAACCGAGAATAAAAACTGTGAGGTCCCTTGTCCCCTTAGTGTATAATCTTATATATGTAATATCGAATGAATTTTGCTTTAAAAACCACCTATAATTGTAGTATAGGTATACATCAACAAACGTTCGTCATGAAAATTGCCTGTCAGTACATAATACAGAATTCCTCGAAGGAAAAAAAAGCACCTATCTATTCACTTTGGCATCTGGCTGCCGTTGAAACTTTATATTAGAAACTAAAGCAAACATTTTTGAATAAAATGCAGAGCGGAGGCTTGCCGTTAGTGCCCGTAGCCCAAAGGGAGCTGTCTTTTAATACTTTCAAAACCCGATCTCAAGAGAAAAATACTTTTTTTTCTTTCCAATGCCCCATTGGGGGGGATGCAAATCCTACTGGTATAGACGTAGAAACTGGTATAATACTTTGGGAGGATAAAAAAATAAACGTATTACATACTGTAAGCTGGGCTGTACACAGCAGAGCATTTCAAACAGAGAACTTGGACAACAAAGCAGGATAAGCTGCAGAATTTCCAGTGAATTTTTTCGTAAGAAAGTTCTCATGGTAGTGCTTTTGATAAGAGATATAAATTCCTAATGTTTCATGCCATTTTAAATTTTATTTGAAACTTTTTATGAGTTTACCATACGAATATAAAGTGACACTTAAGTAATATAAAATCATTTATTTTTTAGACACACGGGTGAAAGAATAACACGCAGTTAAGCCTAACAGACAAATTTAACAATCTCTCAGACAGGTAAGAGTAAAACTATTTAATTCATCAGTAAATCGCAATGACCTGATGAAACGTAGAGGCCTGTATTTTATGACCCATACAACGACAGTCGATGGTGATTCCTCAGTCATTGATATTTTTTAAATGGTTATTCCTGAATTATTGTAGATCACTGGTATTAATGCAATACGTTTATATAACTTAATCGCATTATTCTAATTTTTTTTTACGTTTATAACCTATCAGATTGATATTAATGTTATCTAGCATTGAAAGTTTGCGTGAGAAATAAGAGCCCGTACATTTTAATACTTTTAAAAGATATATAATTTTAGAATTTTTTAAAACATTTAATAAATTATTTTGCTATGTTCTTTACAAGCGTAAACTTTTCTTCCATGTGTCATTTTTATGGTCTGTACTAATTTCTCTGTGTAAATTTAGCCATTTGTTTTAAAACTTTTCAAACTTTTTTTCAAAACCTTTCTTAAACTTGAACATTAATCTCTTTCGAAACAACTCTTTAAAGAGTTTTGAGCAAATTTAACTCACAAATTTGAAGTCTTTATTGTCTGATACAGAAAAATTTATGAAATCATAATTTCAGGGCTAATACAGCAATACGTAAAAAGTTTTCGACTGTTCGGTTGATAGTACCTTAATTTTAAACAACACAATCTTTGCTATACGCGTAAATATTATCCATCTATTATGGAACAAATCGTCCTTATCAAGTATTTTCACTGATAGTTATACGTTAGAACAAATAGAAATAGTTATTAAGTGTCTTTTAGACACTAATACATTATATGCTTTTCATTACACAACTGCAATACTTTTAAAATGTAATCGAAAAGGTAATCTGATTTATTATGAAATTCAAACTTCATTAAGGAAAAATAAATCTCTCATAAATATACCTGAACTAACATTTTAACATACATTACACTAAAACAAATTTCGGTTCTGTACATTATATTTTAAAGCATCGCGTAATTCTACCGTCCAAATGCATTATCTCAAAATTTTATTTAAGCCACATTTATTCTCTGGTGCGCTCATAATCTCGAACAAAAACCTCATTTATAAAACTCTAACTAACTTCTTGAAGCTCGCAGCTAAACTTTGCGTAAAATATCCGTAAACATTCATTAACACCTAGCATCTCGTACCCTAAAATATTTTAATAGCCGAAACTTAGCGCTCGTTACTACGGCAACCTGAACGAGTGCGGATTAGTTGCACTATTCCTTCTCTTCCGCCATAATTGTTCAGAAAGCTAACGTAAAAAAAAAAAATAACCAGATGGTTGTGACAGTGTGCGAGTCGTGTATAGCGGAGAGAGATTAGACAACCCTGGAAGCAAAATGTTTGTAGCTAGAAAGACCAGTTTCAAAGCCTAAACTCACCTAGTTTATTCAGCAAATTGGGGCCTGCTTGCTAATGGAGATAAAGAAAAAAATAATTTGGAATATTGATTAACTGCTTCAGCTCTCTTTTTTTCTGTTTTAATCTAGCAGGAACGTGACAGCATACTTTTTAGACGCAAACCTTGATCTACATTTTTCTTTTTAGAGAAATTAAAAGTGTAAACATCTGAAAGATAATTTTTTCCTTCTCTGTAATTCCCAGCTATTCACATAAATACAGAAAGATTAATGTTTTATAATTAGTTAAAAGGCGACTGTTTCTAAACAGATATCAACTGATGAAATCTTAATTAAAAAAGATAACAACGAAATAGTAACATTATGTATCTCGGTAACCAGTTAAATCTACATTAAAAGAATATTTTCTCTTGGAGAGAAATTAAAATATAGAAATGTGCATTTTAATCTGAAGACCATTAACACTGAAACATTAATAATTAATAACAAATTTCTACCTCGCGAACATATCATCGGCGTGTGTTGGTAGTCTTATTTTCTGTTGTTATGAACTCTGATTCAAGGGATTGAATCAGAAATTTGCAGGACTATTATCATTATTTAGAGCACAGGTTAGTTCTTCTGTAGAATATCGCTGGACTTGCTTGAGATTCGGCAATTATTTTCCATATATAATTCAAAAATGAGTCAGATTACCATAACGAAATCGCCCACTCTAACCGTTGATAAAAAGCTAAATACTTTTTTTCATAGCTATATGTATTTCATTTTATATATATATATATATATATATATATATATATATATATATATATATATATATATATATATAGTTTCTCAATCACAAACATTTTACGCAATGACATTCATACAACCCATAATTTTTCCAATAGCACTTGACTATGAATATCCATTTGTAATCATAGTCTTCGAAAAGTTTAAATTACTTTTTTTTTTAATCTTGTATTCTACAGTGAAATTTATATACGTGTACATATACTATGCCAATTTAATCGTATTTGCTTATTGTGTTTTAAATTATAATATATCGAATATATGTGCATTATTTACTTACTTGAAATAATTTTTAACAATTCCTTCACATTAATTCCGTCGCGTTTAAATATCATCGTGAAACTTAAATATAATATTTCACCTATGTAATCCAATTTAGTATTTAGAATTAACTTTTCATTTTAGATTGAGTTTTTCTATCTTTGTGATTTAAAAATCAGACCAAACAAGACGAAGTAGGGTCAGTCTGATACCAGAACGGTTGTAAGCTTTTCAAGTTTTACAGCAGAAAGGACATTAAACTGGTATTCAGGCATTCAACAGACAACCAAAATACATAACTCGAAAAGATTTACAGAGGAACTTTTAAAATACACTTTACAGTTACATTAAATGAAAGTCACATAGTAATAAAAAACATCTACTGTTTAACATTCAGTTGGCAAAATATGGAGCCCGGTGATCATTAAAATTACAGTCCGTCCATTCTTTGCGTGAGGGAATAAATGTCTTTTGTCCACCGATCCCTAATTGAAGACTTCCATAGCAGTGTCATTGTGACAAGCATACGCACGTGCTACGAAACGCTTTCACTCATTTTTTTTATATTATCTCTCCCGAGAATCACCATAAATGATCTCTCTAAAGAGTTTAATTATGTATTGTTTTACATGGACTTTCGTTTTTGCTTTTCATTGCTGGCAGATTATTTATATTTTCGGCCTGCTGCTTTCTCAGGGAGTCTTAAACATCATTTTATTCCAACTGAATATTTTATTCTTAAATACTATTATATTTACAGCAACAGCAAAAAAAAGAAAATGTGCTTAACGTGAAACATTTATCCATATGAAAGTCAAAGTTTCCAAGAGTTATACGTTTTTCTTATTATTATTTCATGACAGGAGAGAAGTCTTTTTTTTTTATCTTCACAGATCAGATATAAATAGCAGAAATAAGGAAATTCAAACTGAAAGTTTTATTTATTTTTTAACTCCCGGAACGTTAATCCTTTTTCTAATCTTCTCCTCTGCAATTTTTTTTTTATTTTCCGGTTTTATTTTCTCATTTTGTGAACACTTGCTTCAGTTTTTTAGATTAATTTTTTTTGTTCTGTTTTAGAATATATGCTGGAAATATGTATCTAGCTCAGTAAAATATGGATGAAGGATTTTTATAATTCTAAGGAGTACATAAAAAAATTAGAAAATTTTCTCCGTAGAATTTGAAATTAGTACATAGAAGTTAAAAATAAAGCATAAAGTATTTTTTACATTATTAAAACTTATTTTATAAAATGCCGTATTTTACAAATGTTATGAATTTAAATGAAATGAAGAAAAGAATTACCTATAAGAGCTAATTTACATATTTAATTTAAAAAATACAAACTTTATGAAACATTTTCAGTAATTAAAACCAGCTGAGCATCATTCACTCGGATAAATTGCAGAAAAAATGTTTGAACATATGATATTACGAATAGATGATAAAAAAAGGAAAATTTTAGCAAAATTGCTACCCACTGCAGGACTATATTTCGTTGATTTATTTTTCTATTATTTTTTATCAAATATATTAACAGTAGTACGAAGTATAATGCAAAATTCTTACGTTGGATATTAATGTTGTCAGTACGTACAACTCTACTAACGTATTGCTATTGATTGCTTCACCTGTCTAATAAATTACATAAGACTGTTGTGCCCTCTTGTATTCGTTCACCTCAATGTTAAACCTCAATGTTAGAGAAAATCTGTCTACTGTTTACAACTATGCAAATGCTGATAATCCAATAAAAATTGTATTTTCAGATAGCCTGAACTTTTCTGCGCCTTGCAAGGGGATCCAGTTTATAAATTTCGTCCACCAAAGGAATTGACGAGCGTTTAAACCAAACTATACCAGATTTTTTCCCAGAATAATTTAAATTTTATAGTATTATTTGCATTTTTTTTAAACGAAAAATGCCCAAAGGTTTTTAACAAAATGGTTGCCTCATGTCCTGGGAAATTTGAATAGATTGCAACCAACCGGAGCAAAGAAAAAGTTATAGAGAATCTATGCTCACTTCTACCCAGACTTGGGTGTATATAATTTGAAGTGGCACTCTATTTGAATTTTATACAAACGCAGTTTATACATGAAACAATGTTTATTGAATTTGTTGCACATATAATTGGCTTTTACAGCAATAAGCATACGTACACTTGTACGGAATATAAATACAGCTTTCAAGAACAATATATCTTTATACTCACGAACAGTAAGTCAAACCAGCAGTACTGCCATGTAAACTTCTGGCCCGCTAAGCACTAGCGCAGGATAACACCTTTTCAACCTTAACAACCTCCCCTTTTTTATTAATCACGCTGCGTGGTATTTATACTAAGCGCGTATGCCGAAATTAGCATATCTAAAGCAGCTTCTTTAATTCACTCAAAAGTTCGATTCTTGTGAATCGAATCTTGTGTATACCTTACAAAGTATTAAACTCTTTTATTATCAAAGAAGTTACTCTGAATGCTTAGAATATATTTTCTAAACTACGTTCGATACAAACCAAAATTAAATGAAATTTGTGTTTTACTTATCGTTAAAACAGGGTGGAAATTCAAGGCTGCTGTGTACTAACCCTATTGGATTCTCTCACCTCAATGTTAACCTATGAAGAAAATTTGTCTACTATTTGTATTTACTTAAATGCTGATAGTCCAGTAAAAATGGTATTTTCAGATAGCTTGAACTTTTCTGCACCTTGCAACAGGATTCCTTTTATAAATTTCGTCCACCAAAGGAATTTATGACCGTTTAAAAACACGCTATACCAGATTTTCCCCCCGAATAATTTAAATTTAAAAATATTATTTACACTTTTGTAAAACGAAAAATGTCCCAAGGTGTAAATTTCTTTTTCAACTACGGAGTACACTTACAAAAATATCTTTAAATTCAAATCAATAATCCTTGGAAAAATTTTCTCCCTATGTTAACATTGAGGTGAGTGAATCCAATAGGGTTAGTACACAATAGCCTTATTAACATTCACCTTTTAAGATTTATCATCATAAGCAAAAAAAACTGCATTAGCTAAACACAGCAAATCCTTACATAATATATAATTCCTTGGGGGTGCGATGGCCCTATTTCCAATGGCAGCGGTCCAGTGATCTGAACGTCTCTGGTTCGATGCCCGTTGCTGCAAATCAATCGCCGTGTACACTAATGGCGGCTGGTGTACGTAAAATCTGTCGTGACTGCAATGTCCTCCAAGATCTCAAATTTACATCTGGAAGTGCGGGGTCAAGTGTTCCGGTCTCGAAACTTGACGCGGTTCTAATTTACGGGATCGGAGTGTAGAGGATAATGCTGGCCACCTATACGGTGCCCCCTTAGCCCTTTGAGGGGCAACGTTTGCACAGTGCAAACGCCTAAATCTAGCCTTTTTTTCACTTGCATTCAATGTATTCCAGCTAAAGAAGCAGAAAATGGCTAGTGCTGCCATCTGTTATCAGTTTAAGGAGATAAAAACATTTTGCAGCAAATTCGAAAAATGTTCATGATTTTTTTAGGTTAAAAAAAATCGGGGGGAAATCTGCACCGTGCAAACGGTGGAGGGTGTTGCCCCTGAAAGGGTTAAATGAATGTCCATCAGTCTCGTCAGTGTATAAATTGTATGGATTAAGTTCCAAAAACAAATGTAACATGTAGCAATATATAATTCCTTGTAATCTCACATATCAAGAAAAGAAGATAGTTTCTACTTGATTAATGTTTAAAGATATATTCAAATGTTTAAACACCTAGAAGTTATTTTGTTACGCTTTAAACAAAATACGAAATTCTTTTAAATAACAACATTAATTGGAAGTTCATAAACAAAATTCAGGTTTTTTTTAATTTTGGCAAACTCTATTTGGCGTAGAGGTTTTAAATCAGTAAAAAGTTGTAATTGCTGCAATTCTCCATCGCTAAGTGTAACCAACATTTATTAACTAAATTTAAGATCAATTTATGATAAACATATTTCATCTGAAACAGAATAATTAAAAATTTAAATTAAATTAAACGAAAGGTATGCTTTATTAAACCCAAATAATTGTGAATTTTCGAAAGAAACAATTTTCAGTGCTCGTTAAAAATAACACACACACGTCATTAGACGATTTCAATTTGGTATGAAATTTCCAGATGTCTTTTCTATGCAACTATACAAATTCTTACCGCAATAAACCACATCCAGAAATTCTCATTAACTCTTTGCACTTAGTTCCTTTCCATTCCTTTTAATTTCGTTTCTAGCATTTGGTTCATTTTTATTCCGATTTTAAAGCACTGTGAAGAAATTCCAGTGAGCGAGATTAAAATTCTTCGCGCGCGTTTAGATTTAGATCTAATATCAAAAGCAGCGATTATAAATTTTCTTTCGCAAACATATGTAAATTCATAGTCAAAGCATAACTAAAAAGCCTGAGAATCAATCTGATGAAACCAGAAATGGATATTAGTCGTGATTAGTATGCAAAAGGGGTTCACCTTAATGCCAGAGTTAAAAAGTTATTTTCAAGTTTAAAGAATCGCGGCACAGTCTGAAACAGTTACGGGAATGTGTTTATTAGCGTCTAAGAATAATGAGTTAGTTTTATTCAGCCAGACCTTGAACTAACTCAAACTTAAATTTAATGCATTATTTATTTTTGCAGCTACATAACGTCATTTCGCAGCGCCTGGAGATTCAATGCATTAATAATTGGAACCTGAAAGATTATTTTTAATTTTAGCAGAGGAAAACAAACAATTTAATAAAAGAGAATGGAAATTTTAAAAAAATCTGTCAGTTGGTTTGAAATGCAGGAACTTACTAACATAAAACCTAACATTTATAGATGTCATAATGGAAAGAAATAATGGCTTAAAGGTTGCTTTTATTTAATTTCGTCAAGCACAAGCACACACACACACATATATATATATATGTGTGTGTGTGTGTGTAATGCCTTAACTATAGGAAACCTTAAACGGGGGGTTTTGGCTTAGAGAAAATATAAATTAGCAATTAAATACTATTAATTTACGAGATATCGGGATAAAGCATCGCGGAAAAAACAGATCAGAGGGTTCGATTTGATTGACAGCGTAACTCCGCCTGGGCTTCATCTTCGGTGTATACGTAATCTGACCGTGGGAGATGCGTAGTAAGTTAGAAGCTGAACGCAGAGGGGTGAAATCTTGAGAGTCAATGGGATGATCGACTAGGAAAGACGTGCTGCTCGGCAGGCACGCATTTTGGACAGGGGTGGGACTAAATTAATTTTATTAATGGAGCTGAGCTTAAAATGATATTTAATAAAGATATTTCAGAGATATTTGGTGTGATGTTGTTGCCACTCGCCACATCTGACTGCTGGTAGAAGAAGATGGAAGATGATGGGAGCCGGCTGCAGTTGTAAATCTATGAGGAGTTCTGACTACATGGTATAAAATATGGGCGTGAAGAACGAGTTCGACACACACACACACACACACACACACACACACACATATATATATATATATATATATATATATATATATATATATATATATATATATATATATATATATATATATATATATATATATATATATAGTGATTGAGCCTACATCGGACTGTGGTATCTGATTACGCCAGTAAATGACACTATCATCCGTTTGCGCAGCTCAAGCCTAACCTAAGAAGAAGAGATCTGGCAACTCCAGTCAGCGGTTAGACGATGGCAGAAAGATGATCCGTTTTGTTTGATAGCAGTAGATGACTGCTTATGTAATATTTAACGGCGTAGCCTTGTAAATAATAATTATTGTAAATAAGTAATATTCATTAAATGTTTGTGTACATTATAATAGTTTAGTTATTTGAAACATCGCACGGTTATCCTGCCTCCCCCCTCCGACATGTATATATATATATATAAATAATTTTTCCAAGCCACTGAGAAAAGAATATTAATAACTGCTAATGTTAATCAAAGAAATGCTTTAAGTTGAATTTCATCATCTTGAGTATGACGACTCTAAATTCCTTTACTACATTTTCGAATTTGAATAGAATCATTTTACGTAAAATGTATATTGTCATATGTAAAATTTGTAACTGGTCGGTAAAAATATAATAATAACGAAAGGAAAATGATATTAATTCTGAAACTGAACTTAAATTATATTCCATACATAATCTTAGTATGAATTCAAGTAATAGTTAAATTTTAAATGTATGCAAATATTCTCTGTTGAAACTAAGAGCTTTACAGCATTTTGACAGTTGTGGAGAATTCGGCATGGTGGAGAATTCGCAGTAAGGCGAAATCTTCACTCATAGTTGCAACGTGTGCTGGAGATGCATATTTCTATGATTGGCGACTTTAAATTGGTTTATTAAACTTCTGTCTACCTTTTACCAAGATTTAATATTAAGGGGATCTGTAGCACATATTAATTTTTTTTAATTCATAAATATTTTGTAAGGAGTTTTTTCCCTCGAAAGGATGTGTATATAAGTGCCATAATTTTTATGAAACCTATTTGACCCTATTTGACCTTAAACTTCTGTCCACCATTTACCAAGATGTAATTTTAAGGGGATCCGTAGCATATATTAATTTTTTTTAATTCATAAATATTTTGTAAGGAGTTTTTTTCCCTCGAAAGGATCTGTATATAAGTGCCATTATTTTGATGAAACCTATTTGAGCAATGTGAAATTCTGCAAACAAAAAATTTTAAAGCTCTTTAGTTAAACACTAAACATTTTAGTTAAACACGTATTTTACACTTGATTTATCAACTGAACAAACAACTCGAGTTGAATTATATTTTCATTTTTGCTAATAAGAACGTTTTCAACAAAAATAATTTGTTTTCCTGAACGAAAAAAAAATTCATAAATTAATCACTTTGAAGGGCAAATATATCACATATTTCTAAAAGCAAGTTCCGTCGAAGAGAAAATATTTTCAGAATTTTGCTCTAAATGAAAAATTCCGTAGACACATTTTGATGAAAATGAGCAAAGAAATGCAACAAAATTTCGTACAGATACCTTGAAAGGAAATTTTGATTTATCCTTTTGAAGGAGGCAGACCATGAAAAATTCCCGAATAAAAAGACAAAGTTCGGTATAAAACAGAGTACGCACAGGCAGAGCAGAGAGTTACTTATTATCAGTACAGCCTTAAAATGGCTAAGTATTTATTGTTGAAACCGATGGTTTGTGTCATTTGATTCTATAATCTCTATAGTATGTTTTAATCTAAGGAAATAAAAATGTGCTTTATTTTGCGAAAAATTTGTGTACTCTACATCTTACCGTTATCTAAATGGATTAATCTAAATGGAGTGGAATTAAAAAGTGTTTTCTAATATTTCTCTCTCTTTTCAAACTTCTCTAGACGGCCACCACTCTAACCGGCCTATTTTGTTCAGAACCGATTTTCAACAAATGGAAGAAACTTCTTTTCCACGGCCACCCCATAAAACGGCCACTTTTTTTAGGGACCATTACTAGCCACCATAGGGAAGTATATATATATATATATATATATATATATATTAAAGTGCCCCATTTCTAAATGGCTTGAATTCGAGTTGTTTACAGGAGACTATAAAAGATCCGAGACACTTGCTCCCAAACTCTGTCCAGCCACGCCCTAGTCAATTTACTTAATAGACCTGAGCGTATTAGAACCCAAAAACAGGCATGCATTTTGAAATTTTCTCCAAACTATTTCCCCGTCTGTTTAAATCTTAATACATTACGACCGGCAACACCGCGGTGCTATCATGACAACACCGTTTTCTAAACCCCTGCATGCACATTCTAAATGCCTTTTTAAGCCTCCCAAAACCCAAGTATAACAATAATAAACTTCCCACCCTCCCTTCAGCCCACTAAACATCCCTCAGCATTTTGCCACAGCCCATGATAAAAATGTCGACGCCATGTCGTGACAAACTTACGTTTGTCACCATAACTTCGTTCTCCGGGCACCTAATGAGTCACTTATATTCTGCGTGCAGAGACCATGAAATGTGGCCCTGCGCCCCATAAAAGGGGGGGCCCAAAAATGGGGCCCAGTTTAGAGCTGTCAACGCAGATTTGGATTTATGGATGCCCGTATGTCCGTCTTTCCCAGCGCGCCGTATACAGTGGTCGTTACGAGAACACCCAGTATTACAACGGAAGTGGGGAGTTACGATGAATCGAACAATTTAGTTCGGAACAGATGTGGTTTGCTCAATGGTTCATATATCGTCGAATGTTTTATGGCATTTAGGATATTAAGACATTTCTCTCTGTTCTGAGAGAGGAAATTTTGATTTCAACGGATGCAGAAACTGATTGAAAGCTGAAGACTCTGTAATATATTTAAAATTTTGCTATCATGACATTTAAATCAAGTTTTATTTTCTACGAAGGTACACTAAATGAACTTTATCAATTAAAATATTATTAAATTTTCTTTTACATTTATTTGCAGACTGCCGTATAACATATTGTCTATTCTAAAGATGTTTTACATAAATTTTACATAATTTGTATTTTGAATCGACACACTGTGCCTGTAATATTGGTTAATTTCCTACTCTAGCTTACTAGATTATTGTTTTAAAATGCTGACTTATGTAATATTTTGGGAGTTCAACCACGTGTTTGGCGCAGCATGTCCTCTCTGGACCTTGCACCATTAAACCATTAACAACCAACCAACCCACCCTAGCTTAACCACAGTTAAATTGATCTTTCTTCAAGCTGAACTGCAGACTTGTATATTGCAAGAACCAACTGAAATGCTTTCAAGTAAGATAGGCTTAGTTGTAATATTACTTGAGTGTTGGCCGTAGTTTTCCCAAAAGTTTTTGAAAAGGAGTGATGATCATATGTCTCTTGCAGAGAAAGGCTGCTGTACTTAAACAAAATCTACACTCATTAACTCGAGCATTAAACCCTTCCTTTTTCACTCCGAAAATAACCAAGGTACTTCAGAAGTCAAATCTGACATCCTGCTTAGTGAATCGTTGAGTTTGCCGATACATCATAGAATCCATGCCAGAGTTTGTTTTTGTTCTGACGTTTAATCTATATATTTTGGAACATGCACATAGAAAATTTTGTAGGACACATTCCTAGAAAGAATAAATTTTCAATTGAAAAATAAAGTAAAAATATCTTTCTATAATTAACAGTGGAGGTCTGACTTCATAACCTACTACTTTAGTTATAAGATAGCAAAATCATATAAACTTAAAACACTGTATTAGGTACCAGATTTATTTTTATTAAAGGGATGAAAATTGCTAACTTATATTGTAAGCACCGACTTATTATATGCATTCTAGTTTTGCCTGTAATAAGACAAAAGATTCAACATTGTTTACTCTCGTATACAAAATTCAGATGCTATAGATATCAGATACTTTTTGTCAAACTGTCAACAAAGGCAAACCTATCCTAAATGCTTTAATTCATAAAATTTAGTAAACTTTCAGTTTAGTATTTTTTCATGTAATTACGATAAATCTTCCTTACTTTACACGATTTAAGTACTTCGAGGAAAAAAATAACGAAAGCCTTTGATTTCTTCTAAATAAATTCTTGGAACCACTTTTCCGATTATTAACGAAAGAGCGAGCTAGTTATTTATTCGCGCAAATAAGCACTTTGGCTTTTGACCTGGGCAATTAACCCTTTATGGTCCCTAGTAGGAAAAAAAATCATTGCTCGGGAAGTCACCCGCTAAATAACCGAAAGTGGAAGTAAAAGGCACCATTCAAAAATTCGGTCAGAACATTAGTAAGTTAATTTCTTTCACATTTTGAACTTTCAAAAATATTTCTGATTGAAAAATGACCTGCGGGGGCACCGATACAGGAAGATTTCAGGAATAAAAAAATAAAGAATCAAATAACTGCTCATTCTTGGACCTGACACGGGTTTAAACCACGTTTGTATTTCAAGGGATTTTTTTTACATTAAGAGTTTTACTTCATGGCGAAAATGAAGCAAGAATTTAATGACATGTGAAATCTTAAGCGCAACAGCTTGATTTTAGAAATAAAATATACCTTTGGCTTCCTTGCATTAATTTCTAAGTGAAACAGAGAAAACACTTACACGTGACAACTTCAACTATCAAAAACTGAAACATATTGGATATTTTTGTATAAACTAAATATAACAAAGAAATAAGAGCAGCTAAGGTACGACTTATAATGGAGGCAATATAGATTCAGAGAATTCTTTAGTTTAGCATATTAGTTTAAGTATATTTTGCATTTCAAGTATTATATGCATGCATCCAATATAGTATTTCAAAGTATCTCATTTTAATAAAAGCATGAAGTTGTTATGGAAAATGAACATAGATATTGGAACGAACAAAAGCTGCCGAAGTTTTCCGAGCGCATAAAATTTGTATTTGCATGCTCACGAGAAACTCCAAATAAATTTTAAAAAAACTTACGCTTACTACACTCCTTCTTTCTTCCTTGCCCCCTCCCCCCACGAACAAACAAATAAATTAAAAAATAAACCTTTACGGATGAGCATAATTATTGATTTACATTGAGACACAAAAATATCGGAAATTGTTACTTTTATAACGTTTATTTCGTTTGGTTTGCTTTGAATTCGGAAATGTTCTATAAGGGTGGCCTTCTAAATAATTTTGGCAGTTTTGACCGTTTCCTGGGAATCAAAACTTCTGGTAGGGACAACTACCCCGAAATTCATATTTTATAGCTACTATCATTTCTCAACTGCTATGGGGAAAGTTGCTTCAGAATCTATACCCTGTTGCAACTACAACTTCTGCTACTCCAATATTCATACTGTGTGGGAAACGTAACTTCTCAAAAGCTGCATCGACAACTACTCTAGAATCCATGCTTTTAGTGACTATTATTCCTCAATTGTTGAGGAGACACCTATTTCATAACAAGTACTCTGTAGTGAATATATCCCAAAAAATGCTGAGAGGGATTGTTACTATAGAATTTGTACTCTATAGCAACTTTAACAGTTTACCTGTTAAGAAGACAGCTGCTATCATCTAGGTTACTAAGAGGGAAAGCTATTCTAGAAATCGTACAATGTAGGAACTATAACTTCTCAACTGTTGAAGAGACAGTTTATTCATGCGTTCTCATGTGTTCGCACGTTATAGCTACCACAATCATGGTGGGGGAAAGCTGCACCAGAATTCATTCTTTGTGGCAACTCTAACGTCTTCTGTTGAGAAAACAGCTTCTCTAGATTAAACACTTTTTAACAAATATAACCCCTCAGGAGAACTTTAAGATCCACAGATATAAGGTGGCCATATTTCGTTAAATATAGTTTAGGTTTTAATAAACTCTTTTGCAGGGGAGGGAAGACGGAGTTATCAAGTATGAAAGTATTTTACTAATCAGTAAAATATGAAGGTAATCCATCCAAATATATAATTGGTTAATTTTTTAACTAAAATTCACCTTAAAATATAATGGAAATTTTAACTTAATTATACCAATAATAAATTCTTCAAAACTATTTTATTTTTTAACTGTGTATTAGAGTAGAAAATAAAAGTGATCAAATATATTTTGTATATAATATTCATCAAACATGCAAGAAATACAAGTAAAAAAAGACAAAACAAGAATAAATATAATATATTTAGATTTTAAAACGCAGTCTTACCCAAAAAGCATAAGGATAATGAATCATTTTACAAGAACAGATCATCAGTGTTAGGCAGACTATCACGCAAAGCCTGTGCTTGCATAACGATTTCTTAGGGAATTAATGGTATTGCTCACAATATTTCAAGAAAGCGAACATTTTCCGAAACACTTGTAATACATTCAAAAGGAATTAATTTATCAGAATCATTTGCAGCTAACTGCCATCAATTCTGTTAGCATTTTAGAGGACTTGGTATTAAAATTCCTTAAAGATGAAACGTTATTTTTAGAAGCAGGAATTAAAACGCTTTTATGAATAATTAATGCTTCTTTTCATCCGCTGTATGCTTAAAGAAGAACCCCCGTAAGTTTATAATTTATGCATGCCTACGTAGTAATGTCTCCCAGAAAAGATTTCATTGCTCACGTTCTTGAGAAGTAAATAGAAGAAGAATGCACCATCCCGTTGCGTGTCAAACTAGAATAAACTCCTTGATGAGAATCTCTTAAAGATGCACAATCAAAATATCTTGATGAAAACTCACTGATCCGAGATATGATGCATTATAGACTCCAAGTAACATTTTTTGGGGGGTGGTGGTCTTGATTAAACATTTTTTAGTTAAAAATATATATGCATTTTTTATACACCTACATACTAACTACGAGTCAACATATTCCTATTATACACCAAAATTACTTAGAAATTCATAATCAGTAACTAGTTAAAAGTAACGGCGGAAATGATTTCAAAAATCTGATTCAACAGAGGGGGAACTGACCTCCCTAGGTCTCTCCTAAAACTGGCGCAAAGCGCTTTTGCCCTTTTTGCTTATTATATAACCATTTTACTTATTAGAGATCCACGTGCCCCTAGTTAATTTTTATCGTCTAATGGGGAATTCCGTCAACACCTGGAAGGTTCTATCATTTTTGTTTAAGAGTCTTTTGACAGTTTCTGCCAACAGCTGTCCAATCAGAATTCTTTAAACATACCCCTCTGTAAAATCTTTCAATTTACTTGACAAATATTTTTGCTGAATGTCGCCTATCTCCGGGCCTCAAAAAATAATAAATGTAGTTTTCACGTCTTCATTTCTTCTATCTCTTAATGAGAACAGAACATGCAATTCTGTAACTCTTTGCCATCTGTTCCTCTTTTAATCTATTCAATAAAACCTTATACAAAACAGTTACCTGTTGGTAGAATATTATGATTCTAAAATTCAACAAGACGAGTAATGCGTTGGATGGAATTGGTAATCCTTCACCGATTGAGACTTAAATAAAAAACGGTAAATTGTGATGCAATCCACAAGAGGTTATTGGCGAGCTACATACTACTCCTCTTTTGTGTAACAATCTGATGTACTAATTTTATAGAAGTTCCAGCAGGTATGATGTCCCGTCATGTTATGAATGCATTATTCTTTCGATAGTGGCCAAAAAAGACGTGAAAAGTCTGTTCTGTGAATAGACAGGGTGCGTCCGATTTAGATAAGGCTTCCATGACTACGTAAAAAGGGAAATAAACTCAAATGCAAACTTTGAAACTTTATATTTGGATAATAAATTTAACTGGCCTAATACCTACACACACTCAATATTTTATACATACATATATATATATATATATATATATATATATATATATATATATATATATATATATATATATATATATATGGATGGCTCGATTTGAGGCGGAACGCGCCGGACCGGCGTTCCGGTACCTCTCTTTAGGAGATAAAAATTATGATAGTTAAAAACATTTATTTAATCACATAATTACTCTACTGTTAGTGAGTGGTCCTGGCCTATTATATATATATATATATATATATATATATATATATGGCTCGATTTGAGGCGGAACGCGCCGGACCGGCGTCCCGGTACCTCTCTTTAGGAGATAAAAATTACGATAGTTAAAAACATTTATTTAATCACATAATTGCTCTGCTGTTAGTGAGTGGTCCTGGCCTATTATATATATATATATATATATATATATATATATGTGTGTGTGTGTGTGTGTGTGTATGTGCTTCAAGCGCTGCGCCTGCTAGTTTCTTTTTCATTTTATATATTATATGGAAATTCACAGTGATGTATGAGATGCGTATGGAACTGCCATAAATTCAAAAATTCATATATAAATAAATTTGAATTCAGTAGAAATTTCTATGATCTGCGCACATGAATCCATGCAGGATATGCCATTTTTTTTTAAAGTCAGTTTTCCAGGATTCTTCCTCCCCAAATGACGTCATAAGAAAAGGAAATTGCAGAGTCGTTTTAAAACTTTGCCCGGGAGATTTGTAGTCAAGAGCGAAACCTATTAGACTAGATAATCTTTTAATAGTGCGCAACATTTCTGAAGATAAATAGGCATTTTCAAGACGGCTCGCTCTTTCAAAGTACAATAGTAAAATGGAATAAGATAACAGAGACTTTTCGCAAAGATAAGGATGGCAGATAAGGAAGAACACTTTTCAAAATAAGTCGCATGCATGTTTAGCCTGCGTAATAAATCTGTGCCCGATTCAGACAAAATGACTGACTTCTAAGATAAGTTTTTTTTCCCAAAATAAATGGTAGATAATTAAGAAAGGGAAACGAAGAAGCACAATTATTCTAAACTCGGTTTAACTGAGTGAATACCATTCTTATGTACTTTGTATTAAAATAAACAGCTCATTATAGACGTTTTCCGTTTGAAAAATTAATTTTAAAACTGTATTATAACGAAAGATAATTTATTGCCATTAATGTCAAATGTTCTCTTTTAATTTTTTAATATTATTCATAATTTTTGTTGTTGAAAAGTTATTTTTTGAATGAAGTATTTTATGTTTCAACTTGTAACATAATAAATAATGCACTCTCTTTTAACCGAAAAGAATTCCATACGGTCGAATATTGTATTACAGTTTTTTTTTCTAAGTATCCGATGCCACAATAAATAATTTTTGTTCAGTCGGGGTGGAGATAAGCCAAAACCGTATACTATAGCCATGAATGGCATTATCAATGACATTGGTCTATATGAATAACATTATGGCTTTTAAAATAATATATTTGTTACATTAGAGAATTGAATACTTCATTGTGTGATTTCAACTCAAAATGTTTATGGTGTTATTGTTTATCTTATTGTTAGTGTTACCTAAGAAACAATAATGTAAAATTCTAAAAAAAATAATATTCATTTATTTTTACTCTTAAACAATATATCAAGAAATTTACATCTTTTAACTTCTAATCTCGCCCAAAGGAAAGGAATGGTAAAATTTTTGCTCTATTGATATGACTAAGTAATGCTTAAATTTGTGTCTTAACGAGGGAGAAAAATCTTTAACGTGTACATTTTTTTAGAAAAAGTGAATAATACTCGTATATCTACATTATATCAAACAAAATCCAAGGAAAAATCAGTCCCAGTTGGAAATATCGGAATTCTAACTCGCAGTCTAAGGAACAGTGTCAACTGAAAGCGTTTAGAGGAAGTGACTATTCCTCAATGATTTACCACAATTTACATTTAAAAACATTATCAACCAACTAATTATTGACAGCATAGGGTGTATTTCAGGTAATGTTTATTCCAAAGTAATTTTATGAATTTTTATTGGGGCTTTAGGTACTTCCCTAAAAGAACAAAGATTCAACCCTGGGACTTCTACTAGACAGATAGGTTATGGAGTCTCTAAATCCTTATACGTGTCCATTACATTTTTTGACATGCATTGTTACCCCTCCCCCCCCCTGTAATATGGCTGTCTGTGTGTGTGCATATCTCTGTTGAATGAAAAGAACAGAATATTGTTCTCAATTATTTTTGCTGTCTCGGCAAGGATGTTGCTTCCAGACATATTCAATAAATACGTTTGTAAAATGTGTACTTTAGTAAAAGTGATTTAGGTTAAATTTCCTTGTTTAATTCAGGAAGCACTTAATCTAGCCCCGAGACGAACGAGAGTCAGATTAGAGTTCACCTAACATTTACCGATGTCATCCGGACTGATGGTCGAAAAATTCACCCTTTTCAAGATGACGATGTCCCCAAAGCAGATCGGCTGATCTGTTACGATAAGCTGGTGTACATTTGCATATAAGTCACGACATCTGTTTACTTGGTCAAATTCCTCCGCTTTATAATCCCCCCTGTTTCTGCTCCCGATCCCATGTTATTATTGATCATTAAGAATCACACTTCTGCGTACGTTCGCGTTAATCCCAGAAACAACACTCTGAAGACGTATGCACAAACGGCCTGAAGGCTGTTGACCCAGCTCGCAGTATACACTCTCTCTCTCACACTCTCTTCATGCAGCCCATATATACATCCGCTAATAATTCCATGTGCGCTTCATTTGTATTGAGCGTAATCCTTTGTGCAAAGTGCGCCGCGGGGGTACCTTGGAAACCTGACTAGTGGAGTCCGGCCTGTCCGGGACTCTTCAATTAGAACCGGATACTAAATATACACCCGGCGTCGGGACTGTGAAATTAATAGTGTTAGGAAACTGGCACTGCCGGGCAAAATGTTAATTACTCGGACGGCTGTCGATTGGTGCTGGGTGATTAGTCGTCTTCGCAATAAATGGACTGGTCCGGGGTATTGGAGGAAGAGGAAGGAACACGGAGGCCCACCCCTTGATGCCGGAATGCAAGGGGGTTTAAATGCATTAGAATGCGCCTGGAGATTTGATAAGGGGAGGAGATAGGATCCGGGGAAAAGGAATTAAGACAATTTTGCCAACTAGTGTGGTCAACTCTCAGGGTGCTAGTGTTTTATAAGTATCTCTTTATAAGCATGTTTTATAAGCATCTCTTTACTATGTTTCACATGCCTAAAATTAAGGGAGGGCAAGTGATCCTCATCTCTGCTCTTAAAATCCCTTTAAAACATAGAAATTGTTATAAATGTGTAATTAAATAAATAAATATATAATTAAATGCATAAATGGTTGCAATATTTGTAACTACTTAAGCTCAAACTTTAGGCAGATGTTCAAGAAAAATATTAATAAAAATTCACTAAATAAAAGCGATAAATGTCATTCACCTCAAATGCAATACTAAGCATTTAAAAATGAAAGTTTTCCTTCCTGGAAAGACCGCTTTAATTTCTCCCGTGAAAGAGACAGAATCTGATAGCAGTCTGCATATTTAGTATTATTTTTAACGCAGTTAGTATTCTGAACACAGAAAAAGTAATCCGTAATATTCCGCAAATTTGCATTTAAATTCTATACATGCAGAAGTACATGCCTTTCAACACTTTTTCTCTTTACTATGTTTCACATCTCAGATTATTTGCCTCTCAACTTTTTATCCTTATATCTAGCAGGTATAATCCAATATTCTGTACTTTTGAAATAGTATTCTGTACTTAAAAAATTTTTGCGCCTTTGAACTTGCATAATATTGTGTGTTTCTCAAATATTATTCCGTCCGTCAGGCTATATGATTGACTGGCATTAAGTACGTTTAGTTGCGGATACTGCTTGACTAGCATTTTGTGCATCTAGTATTTTCTACTATTCGAATAATACTATGGACAACAAGCAATCTGTTCTCTTAACTAACAGTCCTGAGGTATAGCCTAACGTAAATCTCATCTCTCTTCTGTCCTTATAAAAAAAGAATCCCATTAACAACAACAACAACAAAAAATTAATAGAGTTTAAAGCCTAAAAAAAGTTCTGGTCTTGTGTGACGCTGCTCTATGTTGCCTATTATGAGTATATACGTGCACACACACACAGGCACTCATTTATATATATATATATATATATATATATATATATATATATATATATATATATATATATATATATATTTATATCTCAATAATATAATTTTATTTCTTACATGTTCAAAATAACTTTAACCCTTTGAGGGGCGCCGTTTGCGCAGTGCCAATGCCTAAAACTAGTCTTTTTTTCACTTGTATTCAATGTATTCCAGTTAAATGAGCAGAAAAATGGTTAGTACTGCCATCTGTTATCAGTTTAAAGATGTAAAAACATTTTGCAACCTTTAATTGGTAAGTATTTCAAGATTCTTTAAGTTAAAAAAATCGGTAAAAAATATGCACCCTGCAAACGGAGGAGGTTGTTTGCCCCTGAAAGGGTTAAAAGTATTTTATATAATCAACAATCCTTTTGTTTGATAATATTTAACATCCGATATAAAAAAAATCAAAGTTTCTTCTCAGAGGCAGTATTAAATTTTCTATTTAGTATCTTAGGGAATTTCCTTTAAAAAACAATGAAAATATCTATACTTTTAAGATTTGTCTTGAAATAGTCATATAACTTGCTTGAAATAGCCATATGATTTTATATTATGTACCTATGACAAATTTCGTTCAAGGCAGGGAAAATGTCTCAATGCTTATCATCACGTAATTCATGAAAACCTTTAATTCAAAACGTAAAATATCATGCAGAGAATGCAAGAAATTTTCAAAAGAAAGCCTAAGTGATATATTTTAGTCTTTTCTAAGGGGCCAAATTTTTCTTTTTAATACCGAATGGACTAAATTAACATATAAAAATGAAACTATAACTTAGTATACTTAATCAAAACAGCAGAGTTTTTAAATATAAGTATTTCTACAGTTAACACTTCTTATAATTATACCAGTCACTTTAGGTCTTCGTAAAGAAATGAAAACATCAGTATCCATTAGCATACGCGAGTTAATTACCAGCGAAATATCACTCACTTAAAAAAAAGCATACAAAAATATCCTTTGTATTAACATCTAGCAGCCAAATGCTTCGTATTTATACCTTAAGCTGAAAGCTGAAGACTTATTTGACATAGGTAAAGCGGTCACCTACCTTAATGAGCAAAACCACATATCCAAACAGTACATACAACAGCACCATTATAACTAACTAGAATATCAGAAAACGTAATTTCACATTCTAAATTATCTGCGTCATTCTGTTTCGTAACAATACTCCATTTCGCCGTAAAACTTTCACATTAAATCTTCATTAACTTATTCTTACCGTGCACAATTATCCCCACAACCCTTTATTTCGTCCATTGTCTCTCTCGGCACTACCTGCCATAATTTATTTCTAAAAACCTCTGAAAATTCAATAAAGACACCCGGCAGTTGATTTTCGTCCGTTCTCAAAACAATCGTCATATCGCCAAAACGCGCCAAAATTAGCCTTCCCATACTTTTGCAGAAAATCTCCAGTTACAATTCTGTGAATCATTATCTCCGAAAACCACTCCATTTAGGAAGGGAAGTTCTTTGCAAAACTCGTGTGTGTGTGTGTTGTGAGAGAGAAAGCTTTTCGAAGAGAGTTACACAGTCTGCACAATGCTTTCCTGTGCAGGATTGCTTAAACAGTCGCTATATAATATGAGCTCGTTTAATTACGTTCTGTTGGGTTCTGTGTAGTGCTTTGAAGTTATGCGCGCGCTTTGAAAAAGATGAATGCCGAATGGGTTATTGTTTTACCTCGAGGCTTAATTACAGGGTACACTAGACTAATGTAGGAGTGATCATTACGTTAGAAGAGTCACCATATCGGAAATAAAAGCTTATGGTACTCTAAAATTCCTGATGAATAGTTAATAGAAACATGCAAAACTCTTTTATTTATTTTGAGTTTGAAAACGTACTCAAATAAGATTTGTCCACCTGCAACAATTCACACTTCTACGCTGTTCCTGGGGTACCATGTGCAGTTTCAAATCACGAGCAGTTTCAGTCATAGTTGCACCTGTTTGCCTTTCACTAACACTGATCCTTTATTTGAAACTGATGAATAATGTATGGATTTGCATGTCGATGGTACTTTATTCAACTATAGACATGATCCGATAGCTCAGGATTTCTACTTTATATGTATTTTTCAACGTAGGATTATGTTTCTCGCAACGGTCCGCGGTAAAACGAAATTTCAGACGTTAAAACCGTCGTCGCGAGTTATAAATTAAGAATGGCAGAATACGCAAAATGCAACGAAAAGCATTCCATTTCCTGAAACATAACATTTAGATATGGTTCCGTCCAACTATTCGAGTACACAGGGAAACTTATTTATTGACTTGACATTTACACGACAGATTACTCCCTGATTTTCTGACATATGTAACTTATTTTTCTTACCATCCACCTATTCTGCATAGGGTTATCAATCATCCTTCTCTTCGTTTATAGGAATTTTATTGCATTAAAAAAAAGAGTTAAGCAACGATAAGTAATCCTACGTTAATAACCCGCAGTAGTTTCGTTAGAAGAGACTACCTGAAATTTTTTCTCTTTGTCCATTCCACTTATAACTAGCCTCAGAAATACCTCTGTGGTGCACTAACTTCACGAAGATTTCCTCTTACTAATATTTATTTAGTGGCCGCCCATATGGTGTAATGGTTAGCGTTTTGAGCTCCCACACAGTGGGCTTGGGTTCAAATCCTGAATAAGGCTTGCTCGCTTCCGTGTCGTCCCCCTCATAAGGAGCAATGCTGGCTCACCTATATGGTGCTCCCATAATAAAGTGGCCAAGAAATCGCGTTGAACATAAAAAGGAGATTGTCTCATAACAATATATATATATATATATATATATATATATATATATATATATATACGTATATATATATATATATTCCTTTAGTGACTAGAAATTAAATGTATCCGATTCCATAATATTATTTTCTTAAAAGTTCTGCTCCGTTATATTTATTTATAGTTAATAACATAACATGATCTCACTTTTTAATATATTATCCTTAGTAAAAATTTAAACTCATTTAAAACATATTTTAAAATATGACAATATGAGACACAACACCTTTAGAGATACTCTTTAAAAGAAATTGACACTTACAAGTATTCCCCATACAACTGCTGCGACTTTGTTCACCGGTGCCAAAAAGAGATCTCCCCCCTCTTACCCTCTCACAGAAAACTAAATTCCAAAAATTCATTTGCAGGTTCAGAAAACAGAAAAGAAAAAAAATCTCAGCCCTTTTTCTCAAGCGAATTAAAACAGATGCGTTTGATCGATACAAGAACGACCTATTTTTTTATTTCTTTTGTCCACATGAAAACACAAAACAAACGCGTAAAATGAACTTTGTTTCTGATGGAAGACTCCTGTTCTATTACTATGCCTCCCCCTTAACTCCCCCCACCCCTCTTCCACAGACTTCCCCACATAAGACCCGGACAAAAATACAAAACTGTTCTCTGTAGGCGGAACCGAAATACTTCTCTGTATCTAAAAGTAATTAAGAAGCAAAGCAATATGTGGAATAATTTTTTTTTCCGTTTTTACATTTGCTGATTCTTCTCGTAATTAGTTAAAAATACCGTTGAAAAGTAAAAAGAGTAAGGGAGATTAGGTTTGGTTTAATTTACCGAAACATGGCTCTCATTTATTTATCGTAAATATGTAATGTGCGTATAAAGGACATCTAAGGACAACAAAAGCAATATTTAAAAACAATTGCACGGGACTGAATATGTCTGTTTTGATGAAATTACGAATTCTTCTTGCATGCCTTTTATTTTGAGTAGTATATGTATAGATATACTTGATGGTATTGATTCAGACTATAACTGTTTATGGTAAATTCTTCAATTCTATTAATTATTTAATGCTTCCATTTCATCTTGTTGACTTTCCCATGATAGACAATTGTTCTGATTAATAAAGGTCTTCGGATGTTTTATTTACTGCTGCAATGTATAAACTTACGTTAGGGGATATAATTAGATACAATAACGAGGTCTTTTGTTCATCACATTAGATCAGTGGCCGCAATAAATTCGATCGCGATCTACTTTCGATTTCTTCTCATGTTTTATTTAATGCTGCGATGTATAAACAAACCTATGCTACGTTATGCACTTTAATACATAGTGAGGTTTCTTATTCGTCTTCTTTAATCAGTGGTGGCAATAAAGATCGCGATCAACCTGTTGATCGTGAAGTGAGTTCCATTTCATCCATATAGTATATTTACAACATAAATGAGTCACCCAGTGGCTAGTGGTTAAGTCATCAGCCTGGTACGCCGGGGGCCGGGTTCGATTCCCGCATAAGATTTGGTTGTATTTTGCGAAACGGTCAGTCTTTCGCCTGCAAAAGTAGTCCTAGGAAGGGGAGCGGCAACCCATCGTCCATTGGCGGTGTCATCGTTTGTTTATAAAGTTCTTCTGTTATCGTGTGATTTGAGTGTTTCTATGTCCTTGTATTTATATGTACACTGGGGTGTAATGTCGTCAGCCCCCAGGGAGATTAGCCCCCCCCCAAAAAAAAAATCATAAATGAAATGATTAAATGTTCATGGATGATAAAATAAAAGACTAAACACATGTCTAAGCCTTAACACATATTAAAACTAAGGCTTAACACATGTCTGCCTTTTTTCATTATTATTCAATTTTTTCTCCATATTTCAACTAATTATGGAAACAGTTAGACATCCATAATCACAGTATCTAAAATTTTGATATTTTAAGGGATTATTTACTAGAAATGCAAACGTTTTTTAATCGTAACTACAACGTATTTTTTTTTTATCTCGACGTCGTTTAAAAATTTCCTTTTCCATTTATTCGTTAGGCAAACAAGATGAGTGTGATAAGGTAACACAATACTCGATGCAACAGGATTTCTTGCTGTAATTTTGTTTCCTCCATGAAAGAAGGAAAATACCTCCATCTGTTAAGAATGGTTGTTGTAGAAACACGTAAACATCCTGTTTTACCTAATGTAAAATCCCATGTTTGAGAAAAGCAGCATGAAACTAAAATTCTTTTCACCTTTTCCTATCATGCTCTCTGAAGTGTTGGCAAATGCATTAAGCACTACTTTATTCCTTTTAGAGACGTATTTTCAAAGGGGAAAACAAACAAAGAAACGCGGTTTAAAGAGATATACGCGGAATAAAATAAAAAGTATTCCCATCACTACTGATTATCTTTGGTCGAATTATGCATTTAGCGTATTAATCGTGCTACATAAAAGAAGAAGGTTAAGAATAAATTACAAAATAATTTACAAAAGTCTTCATCTTGTCCAAAAAACCCCTTAAAATATATGTAAATTTTATTAATATCTCAATTAAACCCTAATTTAAAGCTCTCTTTGTAATTAACATAGAACTTTTGAAAAGTTCCCCCTTTCCCGATATACTGGACCATTATTGAGTTATTCAGTTCCCCTCCGTACAATAATCAGTATGGATAATTAGAAGTTCATTGAATGTACTCTCGGATACATGGAACAAATTTAGAAGTAACACAAATACGCGTGCCGCATTTTTATATATGTATAGTATTATGCATACTCACAAATATACAAACAATGGACACCTAATGGTTTAAGCTTTCGGAAATCCATTATATATATATATATATATATATATATATATATATATATATATATATATATATATTTGTGTGTGTGTGTGTGTGTGTGTGCGCGTTTATAATTAAAATAACAAATATGCAAAATTATCAGGGGACCTCAAATATGTGATGTGATGTTTAAAGCTTATCTTTCGTCCTAAACGGTGCTAAGTTTATGATTAAGCAAAATTGTAATTTTTTAAAGAGGACATAAACATTTTTACATACATATAACACGCTTTGCAGACATAAGTCCACTAAACATTGCTATGCATAATATAATTCTATAACGAATGTTTATATATAATATAAGAATTATATAAACATTCTTATATATAGAAAAATTCTTATATATAATTTTACGATACAGTATAGGAGCAAGTGTATTTATCTGTATATGCTTTAATCAATAAATATTCAATAGTATAAATTTCATATGATTATGTATATATATATACACTGAAGACCCCTCCCACCTCAAAACAAAAACTGGTACAGACGTGCGTATACAAATAACGGAGATATGCAACCAATCAGCGTCAATGCGGTCGCCAGCGCCTATATAAGACAACAGGTGTCTGTCGAAGCTGTTAGATCGGTTCCTGCAGCTACAATAACATGTTATCACGATTTAAGCGACTTTGAACGTGGCGTTAAAATCGGCGCACGAGATATGGGACAGAGCATGTCCAATGTAGCGATGCAGTTTGGATTTTCACGCATGACCATTTCACGTGTGTCCCGGGAATATCAAGTATCTGTTGAAACATCAAATCTTCAACAGCGGTGCGGCCGGAAAAAAAAAACCTTGAAGGAGCGGGAGCGTCGACGACTGACGAGAATCCTTAAACGAGATAGACGTGCAAGACTTCCTTAAATTGCTGCGGATATCAATGCTGGGGCACAAAACAAATGTGAGTGAGAACTGCTCCACAGACCGCTAATGTTATGAGCTTTTGGAGGCGAAGACCCTCTCGTGTACAGTTCTTGACTGCACAGCACAAACGCCTCGCCTGGGCTCGCCAACTCCACCATAGGACAGTTTATGACTGTAAACACGTTGCCTGGTCTGACGAGCCTCGTTTCCAATTGTATCGGGTGGATGGATGTGTACAGGTATGGTGACAACCTCATGAATCCATGGACCATACATGTCAACAGGGGATTGTTCAAGCTGGTGGAGCCTCTGTGATGGTATCGGGCGTATGCAGTTGGCGGTATATGGGACCCCTGATACGTCTAGAGACGACACTGGCAGGTGACGGGTACATAAGCATCCTGTTCGATTCACTACACCCATTCATGTCCATTGTGCATCCCGATGGACTTGGACAATTCCAGCAGGACAA
Source organism: Dolomedes plantarius (assembly GCA_907164885.2). Taxonomy (NCBI): domain Eukaryota; kingdom Metazoa; phylum Arthropoda; class Arachnida; order Araneae; family Dolomedidae; genus Dolomedes; species Dolomedes plantarius. The sequence continues at coordinate 102,455,584 of OU015492.1, read as the reverse complement.
TGCGACACTCCATACGTCGAGAGTTGTTACCGAGTGGCTCCAGGATCCCTCTTCTTATTTTCGTGTGAATTTCCTCCAGGGTACCTTCAGACATTAGTCGGGTCCAAACCACATCGTGTTGCGGCACTACTGCGTGCTCGTGGGGGCCTTACTTGATATTAGGCAGGTTGTACCAGTTTTTCTGGCTCTTCAGTCAGTATATATATATATATATATATATATATATATATATATATACACGAGGGTGAGTTAAAAATTATCCGCAATGTTGTTATAACTCTTCTTTCATTGTTCATACTGACCTCTGTCCTTGTTCATTTTATTGTTATGATATTGTGGTCCTGCTATTGAATTTGGATCCTAATTCCTCCATTTGTCTTTCTTTTATTGCAGATAGATCATGGCCGCTCCATTAGAAGTTTGCACCAAATAGGAACAACGAACAGTGATCTGGCTTTTGTGGTCGGAAGGTGTATCAGGGACCGGAATCCATCAAAGACTTTTGGCACAATACGGGAACAGTGTCTTGCCGCAACAGTGTGTCTACGAATGGATTGAAAAATTCAAAAATGGTCGTATCAAATGCATGTTCAATGTTGTCAATTTGTTGCTCAATTTGTGGTCGTCCGGATCTTTCCTCATGCGTAACACTCATGCGACCATTTTTGCATTTTTCAATCCATTCGTAGACACTCCGTCCCGGCAAGACACTGTTCCCGTGTTGTGCCGAAAGTCTTTGATGGACTGCAGACCCTCATACAACTTCCGACCACAAAAACCTGATCACGGTTCGTTGTTCCTCTTTGGTGCAAACTTCTAATGCAGCGGCCATGATCTATCTGCAATAAAAGGAAGACAAATGGAGGAATTAGGATTGAAATTCAATAGCAGGACCGCAACAGCATAACAATAAAGTAAAAGAGGACAGAAGTCAGTATTAACAATATAAGAAGAGTTATGTCAATACTGCGGATAATTTTTGACTCACCCTCATGTATATATATATATATATGTGTGTGTGTGTGTGTATATATATATATATATATATATATATATACAAATAATGTTTATATAACATTTATACTATGAATAATGATTTTATTGATTAATGCATGTGCAGATAAATAAACTTGCTTGTATACTGTATCACAAAAGCCTCCACTTATGATGGTAAATTTTCTTGCAACGCTTAGTTCGCGATAAAAATATATTAAGTCAGTTGTATCATTAGTTATATTCTCCAGTTCAAGTGCAAGAAAGTATATTGTCCCGAAGAAAGATATTTTCAAAGAACTTATCATGGTAGAAGGCTGAAATCTTTTGTTTTGGAGAAGGATACATTTTTTACCCCACTTTTTCCCCCTCCCATGAACGAAAGAGAATTGGAAAGATGCTTGCCCTGTGACAGGTAAAAGTGATGGTTACAGAAAGGGTAATACCCAGCGACTAGACAAGGGGGATTTTTGAGATGCGACTTTTTTAATGTGTCCTCCATATTGCCAGCTTTCGGATCGAAATGGCGTGTTTTAAAGTTTCCTTTTATCTTCGTTAAATGCAGCTTCTTTGAAAGCATCTCCTTTTGATTTTTTTTCCTTTGGCTCGTGACGTACCCAAATTACGTGTTTTGAAATCTGGAGTCATTCTTGTTTCGTATTTGGTTAAGATTTAGTTTCGGGCACATTTTAGCACATTTTTGCCTCTTCTAGCATTATTTATTTTGTTTTCTTTAACGTAGAGATATTTCTGTACTGTGAATTTTAGAAAACAAAGTATCTTATATGTTTCTTTTTTTTTAGTGAGGATGAATAGGAGGATTTTCCCATTTCCTTTTCAATTATAAAGTAAGAATATAAATAGAAAGTTAATATTTTAACCAGGTTTTCGGTAATGAAATCTATGCGTATAATATTTTGGCTATGACCTGTGATATACCATTTAATACGCTCAAATATTATATATATATATATATATATATATATGTGTGTGTGTGTGTGTGTCTATTCATGTAAACAAAAAATTATCATTGCCTCAGGGAATATACCATATCTGGCCGACACAAATTTTCCAGAAAGCCTTAAGAAGGCCACTGAGCAAAAATTTTGCTGGTCTTTTGCGTAAAGTCTGAATACAAAGAACTTTAATTTTGATATAAGATTGGCTACTGTTAACGCAGCTTATGTTCTCCTGAGGTCACCAAGAATTATTATATCCAACGTAAATATATTTTTTAATTATAACATTATGTACGTATATATAAACATATTAAAATTCATTTCTTAAAGATATAAAAAATGTTGGCTAACTTCAATTGGATAACTGTAATAATTTTTTATCTATAATATAGTTTTTACAATAGTTAGGGCTCTAGAGTGTAAAATATGTAGTTTATTTAAAACTAAATTTAAAAGTATATATTAAATTTTTCCGCAAGTATCGACACGCGTGATAATTACGGTAAGAATTAATTTGATATATTACAAGATGTGTAAATATAAAAAATGCCTTTCTCTTGTTTCCTTTGTTACAGTTTTATAGGTTTCATAATATTAGTATGTGTCTGAACAACATTTATAATAAAACATAAATTAACAATATATATGTCTAGAAATAACATCTCTTTCATGACACAAATCATCCTTCTATGCCTTCAATTAGAAACTAATCAAAATGTAATATTATGATTTCTTGGATGCTGCAAAGGTCTCCTTTCCGTCAAGAGAAACATAAATTTTTGACATTCTCACACTTAAAAAAATACTTTCTTACTTACATACGTCCCGAATACAGAAAAGCCCGAATACATAAATCTTAATAATTGCTTACAGTCATTTCTGTGATTCCAGGGCCGTTTTAAAAATTTGATCCTCCAGCAGAAGAAAAATCCCCCACCAGGTTTTCACAAAAGGCGAAGCGCTCACGAACCGAGCACATAGATCCTTTGAAAAGGGGGAGAGACGGTAAATCATCATTCCCGATAAGAACAATGGGAAAAGCTATCATTCCTATTTTTAATTTCGTTTTCTACTATTATCAGCTGTAGCTCTGAAAGATTTCTATCTAAGATGGCGCCCGTCTGAAAGAAAAGCTTCTCCAGGTAATGGGGTTGCGTAGCTGGCGAAAAAGATTTCCAAACAAGAGATCTGACAAATCGTTTGTCATCCTAATGGATTGCAAAATTAAAAGATGCGATATAGGCGGGGCATCTCCAAAAAGCCAGCGATAAAGATGATGATACTAATCGTTATCGTTTTCCCGAAGACCAAACCGATCTGCGATTTTTATTACGACAAAACTTTAATTAATGGCGTCCAACTTTACGTCATTTTGGGGTTTAATAACTTATCTCGCTTTGGAATTTTTTTTTCTTTCTTTCGCTGCTCTTTTATTTTCCAACCTTTTATCTTAATTTAGGATTTTTGCCTTTGACATTTTTATTGATTAGCTGGTCATGGACAGAACCAGAGGACATATAATAGTCACTTACTTAGGCTAATTATGTATAAGTTTGGAGCAATAATAATAGACCTCCCGCAAACTAAAGTTCGCTTTTTTTTTAAGGAGCAGGGCTCTGACTTTATTTTTAAAATAAAAGGGAGTCAAGGTTTGAAAAAAAAAATCTCTTCGAGTAACAAGATTTTGCTTTGCTAATAATTTACGCAAGCAACAAAACATTTATCAAACTTTGCCCTCCGGCCAAAAACAATCTATTATCATTAAAAAAAGGAACATTCATAATGTCTCCAAACAGTTTATTATTGTGTGTTAAGTTTGTTATTTTATACGGCAGCCATCAGGGCATTTTTATTAATAAAGTGATTATGGGGCATCGAACATGTTTCGCTTCCATTCGCATAAGCACCAAATTTTCCATAAATAAAAAGTTAATAATAAAATATTACGCATCCTAATAATTATAGATCGTTATAAACAAGTCTAAACATATACTTATCCCTACTATCACTGCCTTTGTATATACTCATAACGTATTTTCTTTAAAGGTATAAAAAGTGAAAATAATGTACGAAGAGGAGAAGTATTTTTTATTATTTTTAAAAATATCAATCAATATATGAACACACACACACACACACACACACACACACACACACATATATATATATATATATATATATATATATAAACAAAAATAAAGAGCTCAATATATTTAATATTAAATACAAAAATTCATTAACAGTTAACTTATAGAAGTATAAATTAACATACTTCACATTGATTAGGTACTTTTATTAATCTAAATACCCATATATACATTTAAATTATTTTTGTAATTTCCTTTTTTGCCCATTACAACGCATTAAACCTTTTAGGGGTAATAACCTCCACCGTTTGCACGATGCAGATATTTTTCCCGATTTTTTTAACCTAAAGAATCTAGAAAAAATTTACAATTTAACATTGCACATTTTTTTTACTTCTTTAAAAAAACTCACGTATTCTATTCCTTGAAACTTCGGGCTTGGCCAACTTGGAGTTCTACTGATATAGCACTCATTTCCCAAGCAAAAATCCTTGAAATTTTCCTCGAATCTTCCCATAGGAGACCAAATAGGACTATAAAAAGCTTCTAACATTCTACTGGACTACCATTAAGGTATAATTTGATGCTTTAATAAATGAATAAAGTAATTTCAATTTAAATGAAAGAGTGTGGCTGTTTATCAAAGCTTTTATTTACACACACACAGATAATAGAAATGTATGGCATGAACCTGAATGGAAATGTCTAATTCACCTGTGCAAGTTCCTCAGCTGCCGCCCCATGATCATGTAAAAAAATGCGTAATGTTTCTTCAGAGATATAACATAAGGAAAACCTCACTAATTATACAATGGGAATGAGAAAATTTTACAGAAGTAAAAGAAGGTAAAAATAAATGTTATTTATGACTTCAGAAGTCTGCTTCTGTTCTAATTGTCTTTTGAGCAATCTACAAGCTAAAGTGATATTGCTCATTTATCTTCAAAGAAGAATGTGCAATTCTTTCGTTTGCTCATATAGTGGCTATAGATAGCGATTCAATTGTAAAAGATCCTTATGTTTCCTTTTAAATCATCTAAGACTTTGAGGTTTAGAGACCATCAACTTATATTTATTATAATCTACTTGACTTCAGTTCTTGCTGCATATGATCGAAATTTAATTATATTTAAAAAAATTTAATGTTTTACTTTATAATTTCATTAACTTTTTTGTTTGAAAACATCGTACGCAGCTTTGTACAATTTTAATAAACTCACGAAAATATACTAAGCTTGTACTCTCAGCTGCTTCGTATTCTAGTAGAGTGTTTAAATTTATTTTAAATATTGAATAGAATAAATTTCCTTTAGAAAATGTATGTTCTAAACTAACATGACATTATTTTGGGAGAAATGAGAATTTCAATCCTTTGGGATTAGTGTAAAAAATAATTTTTGTTGAAATATTCTTAACAAATCAATACATCTGAGAAATTTTTTGCTTATTGCTTAAAATAATTTTTATTTCTCATAATTTTTCTTTTTTAAATGTATTTCTTGTAAAATATATAATTAAATGATTTGAAACCTAATCCATTTAATTATTTTACTGCCTAGGAATTAAACACCACATTTAAAAAAAACTGTTATAAATCAAAATAGTAATATTCTAATTATTAAAGGAGATTAGAAAACGTTAAGAAATTTACCCATTGACAAATGAAGAAAAATGCGCACTTCACAGCTTTTTTTTTCGCAGTTTTTTGCAATCTTTTTATAAATGGGATGAATAATGATCCTTTTATAAATGAGATCTTACGACCTCTCTCTTTGGAAGTATGTTTGTATGAAAAACATACTAAGTTACTCATCATACATGTGTATGAAGTCTACACTTTCTATATAGTCAGTATATTTCTCTATAGCATCTACAGTAAATTTAAACAGAGAGTAGATAAACACAAAAGCTTTAATAATATATGTAAAGTACAAACTCGACAATGTATAAATGTTGCTCAAGTTTCTGTATTATGCTAACAGTAACTTTTAAATCACCTCTAAGCCCCTCTATTTTTACAAATCTCTGAAATATATTTATAGGGTAAAATCCAAGAATTTTTGTTCACTAAATACCGCTTTTGTCATTATTCGTTAATTATTTCCAGTAACTGAAGTTTAAAACAAATAAAGAAATATTTACTGAAGAAATATATATTCTATACATAAGTAATATGAGAAATAAAATTAAATACTTTCAAACTATCATTCCATCTGAGAGAAATACTAATTTCTTCATGTATAATTCTTACCTAAAAAAGAAAATGATTGCAATTAATAACAGTAAATAAAGTATAGACATTAAATTGATTATTACAAAATAAAATAGAAAAAAAGTTGATCATTTCTAAAAAAATGTATAACATACTGAAAGTTAATAGTGTTGTTAAAATCTCGGAAATTTTGTAAAAATGCAAATAATCCATTTCGATATACAGGTTCTCATGCAAGAAAAACATGCTTTCGTAATATACGAGTTTTAAAATATTCATACAAAGATATACATGTTTTTTTTTTAAACATTAAAAACAAATATTTTCTTTCCCAACTTCCTTATTACAAATGGCAGTTTCGAAATGTGTACTAAAAGGGTAAAAAACGGCTATATAAAACGTTTTGCTACAAATAAATTGCAAGCAAGTACGCGATTAAGTGTTTAAAATTTACCATATCGTAATTCACCCAACAATCTGAATTAAATCTTAATTTTGTGGCATTAACATAGTTCTAAGGCCAAATTTCTTATGAAAGGGGAGTTGTCAAAATCTGATTTTCTGACTCATTATTACACAAAGTGGTAGACATTAAAGTAGATCATTATTACTTAAGGAAGTATTATTTGATTGTCAGGAAACAAACTTCATGTACAAAAAATATTACACTGATTTAACTTTTAGGAGATATTAATAAAATAAATCATACTCTCGCGTGCCTCTGCTTACATACGAAAAGAACAAGACCAAGAATATTAATTATAGAGAAATGAGGTACGAACACACACATAACTGTTTTTAAATTAACTAAGGGATTTATTTTCCTAGGAATGTATTTTGCCCTGAATAATGTACAAACGGAAAATAGGAAACTGAAAAGTTAACTAAAACCTTTATCCGGGAGACCACCAAATTCCAAAACTATTTATTCATCTAAACTAAAGCTGCATCAGTGGGGATAAAATATTTTAAAATTTACTGCGGTTGAAATTTTTGGGAGGAAGTGCTTTTATCATCTAAAGTAGTCAGTGAAGGGAATGCATGAAAAGGTCACAGTATGAAAAGGTTCAAGTTTTCTGCATTTAATATACACCATATTATTCCATAATATATTAAAAAAGGATAAGTAAATCTTCTACAATTTGGCCCTTTCTAGACGTTCAGAGATTTTATGCATAAACTTTAAAATTTTCTATTTATTTTTTTCCTCGAATGACTTATAAATAAAGACTTCTCTATGAAAACGGTATCATATTTTCTGTGTTTGATAATGTATGACTTAATTTCAGTCTCTGAAGTTTGTAAACTAAAAAGTATATTCAAGTAGCTTTAACTACTCGATGCGTTGTTCAGGATTTTTACATCATCAGAATGTGAGGAAATGGGAAAATCAAACAACTTTATATTGAAATTAATTCATGGGGAACAGTAATTTACAAACTTACATTATATATCACTTTATTCAGTTATACTAAAACATAAATGTACCATCTGTAAATGAATAATTGATAATTATGATCTTGACGCGTTGATACTCAACCCGTTGTTAAGGGATTTTTATGTCATCAGAATGTGAGGAAATGGGAAAATCAAACAATTTTATATTGAAATTAATTCATGGTGAAAAGTAATTTAAAAACTTACATTATATACCACTTTATTCAGTTATACTAAAACATAAATGTACCATCTGTAAATGAGTAATTTATAATTATTATGTTTGCGTACACGATACTTTTCGCTTTTTCATCCATTGCTAAAATACATAGACATTTCATCGCACGAATTTTGGAGCTGTCAATAAACATTTGAGGTTTAGAAACCAAGACCAGCTGAAGAAATTCTTACCTAAGCTGTCAGAAGTTACGCAGAGAAAATAAGTTAAAGACTTTAATGAGGCAACCTCAAAATGTCAATGAAGAAGAGAGAGGTTCATTCATGTTTTATGTTGCCAACATTTTCAGCAGAACTTCATTCAAATAGATTAAAGAATGTTTGATTGTGTTAGGAAAAAATAAGATTAGATACTGAGTTAAAATCACGCATTCCATACAATTCTGAGTGAGAAAATTCGGTAGATACTTCTGACTGTCTCACTGTATACGATCTCTACTCTAACTGATTTGTTAGTGTTTAAATAGTTTTATTACGGTTAGTATCATCTATTTATGATATTATTATTTTAAAAAAAACTCTGTTTTTCCTTCCATTAACTTTATTGAAAACAAAACTTAGTGCAACGAGCTATATTCCTCTATTTGGATTAAAGGCGTGTTTTCTCTGCGATATATCTTATTTTATATTATTTCTTTTATAAATGGCATAATATAAATGTTATTTACGCGAAAACATGGCAATGCAATTTGCTTATTGTTCTGGAGTTCCCTTACAGGAATTTATATATTGCTCCCTGGTTTTGTCAAATATTTTCCCACATTAGTGAGTTCAAACTTTTGAAATGGGAACTCGGTTAATTCTTTCGTGTGCTTGAAGCTACTTTTCAAACCAAAACCGGACCCCTATTGGAAATATTTATGAACATTTGTAACTGGAAGTATACGTGAATCACAACCTTTAAAAAACAATGCATTTGAACCGTGGGATGTGTTAAAGCTTGAGTCGAATTTTTCACGCAGATTTGATGTTAGAAAAACAATAAAACAAGCTTGTTTTATAATTAGTCCGACTGTTAACACCCTGCAAAACGTCTGATGTTAAAAGTTTAACGTTAACGTTTGGCAACCGCAAGCACTAATTTAGTTTAGATAAAAATGCTTATTATTGCAAAAAATTACTTTGCGTATGATGTCAGAATTGTAACTAGCCAAATAAAGATTTTGCTTTAAAAAGGGGTACCCAAAGCATTATACATTCTCTCGTATTCTGTCTCAAGTGGACTTTGGTATATATACGTAATATTAACAGGGCCTTTTATCCGCATGGGCAAATTAGGACATTGCCCAGGGCACCTGGTGCTAGGGGACCCCAAAACTGTCCTCTTTAACGTGCAAAATCTCTTTAGCGATGTTTCTCAACACTAAAATAGATAAGGTACCGGATAAGTGAAAGTTTTTAATTTTGCTTTTTGCTTTAGGAAAAATGTTAAACTATCAGTTTATATCAGACGTACAGCAGAAAGGTGTTTTCAATTTGATGTGAAACATGCTTATGAATGCTTCATCTTATCAGCCATACACTGTAATAGCAAATATAGGACTCTCATGCAGGGTTGTTTAGTTTAAATCAATATTTGAATCAAAATTTAATATTTGAATCAAACGATTTTCTTTAATCCTGATTTTTAACAACTTTTCCTCACATGCTTGGTGTATGCACCTAGTACTTCTAATAGTATAGTCCATGAATATTTCTTATTACCATGTTTTTATTAACTTGCTTTCTTATTTGTGTGTTTGTGTGTTTGTCAAGTACAAATCTTGCAATCGATTTTTAACTAACTTCTCGACTAGACAGACATTTGAAACTTTTAGAATAGCTCAGAACACGACGAAAATACATTTTTAAAATACTTTCAGCCATCTTTAAGCAGAATTAAATTAATTTTCAGTTATTTTCTGTTAGTTTTGTTTTGTAGACTGATGCAGCGATCTATTGGCCGGAACGGGAACGAAAAGTTATATGCAAGCTAACTTCCAATTAACCTCCTTTTCTTTCAAGTTGATGGGATAATTCATCAAAAAAAATTTAAAAAAAGTATTTATAAATACATAGAATTGTCAAGTTTATATGATTCAACAGAAAATTTAAAAACATGGTGTATAAAAATTTCTTTTTATCTTGTAATTATTTTTATAATTGTTCGTAAGGGGGGGGGGCCCAAATAGCATCTGCCCAGGGGCCCCCAGCGTTTATAATCGGGCCCTGAATATTAAAAAAACATTCTTTTAGTTTGATGGCTGAATCACCCACAAAAATCCTTCAAAATTTCGCCTATGCCAATGCAGGCGCATTATCTTATCATAATCCAATCTTGGCCACGTACACAAGCAATTCGGAAATTACGAGACGTCGACAGTTACGCACACCTTTTATCATCGCCCTTCGCCGTAAAAACACATCATAAAACCGCGTAATAACGGGTCCGTCCACAAACGGATTATTAAAATATTCATCACTCTCTCCCTCCGCACATATATCTGCCCAAAAATATCCCTCCAATTATCCCTCTACAGCCAGCGATAATTGCGCGCCAATTCAATTAGAACTTCGACGACCCTCTATCCCCCGGCTCACTCACACACACTCCTGTAATCAAACGCAAAATAATTAAGAATTTTTGCCACCGGAAATGAAAAAAAGACCCTAAACAAACAAATAAATAAAAGTAAACATGCACAATAAAATCCAGGAATCTTTTTCAGTAAGCAGCTTATGCGGACGCTCATTACAGCTTTTAATTAAATTAACCGGCATTGGCCATTTGCGAAGAAGGAAAAGAATAATATTTTGAAAGCAGATTATTGGGAAATAAGTGGCAGAGAAATGGAAGATGATGGAATAAATTCGGGAAATAACGTGGAATTTTGAGGGATCTCACGGGCGAAGGGAAAATTCGAGATAGCCGTACGGATGGGGGGAAAAAATGAATAATTGGGAGATTTCTCGGAGGTGTACGTATTATTTTTTTTCAATAATGGAATCGCTTTGTAGTTTGCAGCATGGAGTTATCATTGCCAAGTACTAAACGCGTGGGGTTTTGGTAAATCAGAGAAATTTATTTGGTTCGCTTTCAATTGAAATTTCAAAGTTTATGCATGTGCCAGTAAGTAGTAAGGGCCTGTTCACATTGAATCCATTAGCATCAGCGTGAAAGATTTCATTGTCGCTGATTGGTTAAATGGGTCAAAGACTGGTATATGATTGGTTAAAAATTTTTACGCTGACGCTGGCAGATTTTATGTGAACAGGCCCTTAGTTTCCGGTCATTGATACCAAGCAGTGTGACGGTAAAGGGTCTTTTCCGATCAGCAGAAAGTTTCAGAAAAAACTGTGGACGAAGAGAAATTTTCAACGTAAGATTACGTTCTCCAATAACGGACCTTCGGAAAGAAAAAAAAAACAGAGTCCGTCGTGATTTATAATTTTTGCAGCGCGCTAAACCCAGTAGCAGTAAACAGTTAAACAATATAGAACCAAGTACCAAAATGCGTCAATTTTTTTAAAGGTAAGCAACGATAAGTAATCTTACGTTAATAACCCCCGGTAGTTTCGTTAGAGGAGACCACCTGAATTTTTTGTTTTGTTTGAGTATGGCCATTTAGAAAAAAAAACACCTGGCACGAAAAGCTTCAAAACAAATGTTTTTTCTCCTAGAAAATTATCACGTCATGATATGCTTCTTATTTTTAATCTTTTTTTTTTAATGTCACTTTCTCTCGGCTAAATTTAATAAAATATTTTAAAATAAATTAATTTAAAAATTTAAAATAAAGGAATCAAATTAAATTTATAATTTTGAGCGATTACACAAACAAAAGAAACATAAAATTAAAAATGCAGTCACAAAAATTAAAACTACAATAGGAACTAGAAACAAATTCCCTTTTCTATTTTCCTCAACTAACTCAGGGTGCTTTATTAGTATAACACCAGTTATAAAAATAGACTGTTATAAAAATACCATTTTATAAATTTTCAGTTGTTGAGAATATTAGAAAATATTCACTTTAACACTGATTATGGAGATATACGTTACATTATCAGTTGCTGTGATGCAAATACAAAGAAGCCTATAAACGTGCTACTGTAAAAGAATATTAAAATAAAATAAAATATTATCTGCGAAAACTGACAGAATATACAACAAGGAGCATATCCTGCTACTTTTGTTCGTACGCTTTACTTTACAAAATGTGTTTATTACTATAGAAGTATGAAAAGATTTCATGAAAACGTTATTTCCGAATAAATAACAAATGAAATACGAGAAAGGAGGGGGAACTTCAGTCCATTTCTAACTCTTTGTAATATGCCAGGGGTTTAGCTTCACATTTTCTATTTGTTCCAGACCATACCCGAAAAAAAATATATATATATTTTCTATCCACCATTTCAAGAAATATGCGCGTTTGTTTCTGTTTTGCTGGTTTGATTTGTTTTTGGGCACTTTTCCCAATTGTAAATCTCTCCAGCATTTGTCTTACTAGCGACACCACACGTTTTGCATTTTCAGTGCAGCCGAGAGTCGCAAAAACAATTTTATTGGCTTTTTAAGTAATTGAAATTTCGAAGATCTTTGTTTTTTCTGTGCAGCCCGTTTCAAACACACAAAATAACTGATTTATTTCCTCCCGATTGATTATTATTCAAGTGACTCTGGGGAATTCTTTTCTCGTTTTTACTTTTCTCTAGGGGCAGTTTCTTGAGCTAGTGCATATATATGTAAATTTTTTGCGGGAGTTAGATTTAGCCTTTTTTTTCGCCCCTCTCTTCACAGTATTACCCAGTGCTCTAAAAGTTTAAAGGGTGAACATATTAAGCAGGATATGGCATTTCAGCCTCGAAATATTTTTGCTTTATCAAAATGAAATTGCTATTTTGTAAGAGTTTGGGAATATGAAGAAAAATATCTATCTATATATATAAAACAGTTCCGTAACTGACTGACTGACTGACAGACAACGCACAGACCAAACCGCTGGACCTAAAGGGCTGAAATTTTGCATGGCGATTGTTCTTATAATGTAGGCGTGCATTAAGAAGGATTTTTTTAAAAATTCTTCTTAGATTTTTTAAAATTAAATTTTTAAGCTGTTTTAGTAACTTTTTTTAAGTGTGCATTTAAAATAATAAATTGAGGGTTATAAAATCTATGACACGGGAAAGATCATAAAAACTCCTTTAAAATGAAGTCTTTTTCGAATCTTTATCTTCATTTTCTGATTTTTGGTGAATTTTTAAAGATTAATTTTTTGAATTTAATTCTTTAAATGCTGATCACGTGATTTCTTTTTCTGGTACTTTAAATTAATTTATCGTCACATGCATAACAACGAAATAGACAAAAAAATATTTTTTTCTTTCTAATGTGGCATACGATGTGAAATTATCCGAAAAATATATTAAAATACAGTAAAAGATATGTTCCTCAAACTGTACTATATTAACTGTACTATATTGTTTAGTATGTCCTATTAGATTTAATTTGAATATTTTCTTCTACATTATTTTGTCTATAAAAATATCCGTTACGATTTTTTTATAAATATATTTTTTCGTTTTTTTCTTACATCAAATGCATACATTGATCGTTGTATTTATTATAAATATATATATATACATATTTTTGGCATAAATTGTAAACTTTGATTGTTGTATTTAATTTGAACATACTCCGTAGCGAAGTACGGGTTTTCAGCTAGTAAAAATATAAAAAGGCAGCACATGGAATTTCGAATAACGGAGAGCGTCAAAGGGACAAATAATTGTAGGCTACCGGAATTTTTTCCGGACACTTTTCGTGAAAAATCACATTAACACATTGTTGACCGAGTAAACTCGCGGTTTTACACGCAATTGCTGAAGACAATTTAGGATAAAGGAAAGTCTCATTAGAAATTTTTTTGATCAACTGAACATTGCTTGAAAACTAGCTTTACTGTGACCAGAATGAGTGTCAGGCGAATCCCCACATTTTATCAATTAACATTAGCAAGACGTCTGCCTGTCATTTTGGCGGTTTCCGACATACTACTGAGCGCTATGTCTGTATTTATGTCCTCAAGCTTCTAAAATTTTATGACTTTTTCTAATTTTACGCGAAATATGCACACATATTTACAAAATTATATTCGATAGTAAAGAGGGGGAGAAAATATGTTGTATACCTACTAACACTGAAAGCCGTCGATTTGACGGCAATATAGAAAACAGGCAGAAATCTTTAAAATGATACCGGAAAAATGTTAGTTACTTTTCGTCTCTTTCCCCTTTTGCAAATAACAGGAATATTGGCTCTTCGGAAATAATGGTGTTGAAAAATAAGGACTGCACAAACCATGCATATATTTTTAAGGATAAACCATATCAGGTTGTTAGCTCGGCATACCTGTATAAAAATACATCTAAGTATATACTAATTTATTATATACTATCTGAAAACCCACACTTCCATACGGAGTACAATCAAATTAAATACAATGGTCAATGTATGCAATTAATGCCAAAAATAAATAAATAAATAAATAAATAAATAAATATATATATATATTTATTTATTTATTTATAATAAATACGACGATCAATATATACAATTGATGTAAAAAAAAATATATATATATTTATTAAAAAGTCGTAAGGGATATTTTTAAAGACAAAATAATGTAGAAGAAAATATTCAAATTAAATCTAATAGGACATACTAAAGAATATAGTACAATTAATATAGTACAGTTCAAAGAACATATCTTTTACTGTATTTTAATAATTTTTTGGATAATGTCCAATCGTCTGCCACATTAGCAAGAAATCTTTTTTTGTCTATTACGTTGTTATGCACGTGACGATAAATTTATTTACTTAAAAGTAGAAGAAAAAGAAATCACGTGATCAGCATTTAATAAATTATATTCTAAAAATTACTCTTTAAAAATTCAGCAAAAATCAGAAAATGGAGGTAAAGATTCGAAAAAGATTTCATTTTAAAGGAATGTTTATGATATTTCTTGTGATATAAATTTTATAATCCTTAAATTATAATTTTAAATGCAAACTTTAAAAAAGTTACTAAAATAGCTTAAAAATTTAATTTTAAAAAATCTAAGAAGAATTTTTCAAAAATCTTTATTAGTGCACTCGTACACTATAAGAAGAATCGCCATGCAAAATTTCATCTCTTTAGGTCCAGCGGTTAGGTCTGTACGTTGTATGTCAGTCAGACAGTCAGTTACGGAACTGTTTTATATATATAGATTGGTATGAAATAATTCAAAATTTAAAGCATTTAACAGTTTAAAACAAAACAAAACCGTTAAATATTTTAAATTCTGGATTTTATTTTTAATCGTCAAAATGACGGCGTTCAGACTTCTTAGTAAGAAAAATTATTTCTGTCTTTCTATGTTAAATTTCAGACCCCTATATCAAGATAATTGATTTATAAAAATAAAAACGCCGTTCTTTATTCCAAAATTTCAGTCTTTCCCGGTGACTTGCGTATGTATTTAAATAGTCAACAATTTGTTAATACGGGCCTCATTAATACATTATTCAGATACATCAAATTATAAAAATACCCTTATACCTTTTATTTCATGAATTTAAGAACAATTTATACCATTTCTCAATTACTATTCTCTATTAATGCAAATCACCTCATCCATCGATGCGTGCTCCACGAAATCTAAATCTAGGCAGTTTGATTTTGCAGCATGTTATTTTCTTTTCCTTCAGGTTTCCGTCTTTGGAATCAACCTAGTCTAAATATCCAATTGTACAGAAGGGAGAACTTGCACGCGAAAGGAAAATAAAGAGACTCATAACTAATTGTTTCAGTAGCGGATGCGGTGACGGGATCAAAATTACAAAAGGGATATTAATTTTAAATGGGAAAATCAGAATTTACCACTTTGAAATGATGTAAAAAGCGATTTATCATGCACATAAGAGATAAAAATTTAGTTTCCTCTTTCACATCTATTTTGCTAACCCTCTCCACAAATAACATACGAAACATGTCTTGCAATAAAAGTTTTGAACTCTTGCAGGAAAAAAAAAGATTAAGATATTTCATTTAGTTCCGATATATGAAATGTACCAAATATATTAAAGTCGTTCCTATCCTTTCTTTTTCTATATTGTACTAAATATTAAGATACTTAAATATATTTTAAATGATACGACATATATATTCATTACAAAATTACTAGATTAAGGATAAGTAAAACTGTGTAAGACATCCGAAAATCGAGAGAATATTACATTTCTGGGATGGTACATTTGTTAGGATATCGAAATTTCGAGACCTAAAATAGAATCCCAGTACCGATAGAAGGTTGTTTTAATGACGCCTGACCGTTAATAAGAACAATAAAGGGCTTACTAAGTCAGAAATAAATTTTCTAATAAATAAGAAAGCACATTGTAAGTTATCATGGTAGAGAAAATCAGCATCATTATATATATATATATATATATATATATATATATATATATATATATATATATATATATATATATATATATATATATATATATATATATATATATATATATATATATATATATATATATAATGTATGTATGTGCACGTAAGAAATGTAAATAATAAAAACAGCATCAAATATATCTGTGTTTGCTGTGCATGCAAAGGGTGTTAAGTCCAAAATGAGCTAAAATTTGTTATCAAACTAGGCATGTTTGAAAATTTACTGCAGGGTACAGAAAACTAAGTCCAATTCCCCTCCTAAATATTTTTATTCATCAGGGAAAATTTGGGATATGTGAAATAAAATATAAACATGTTAGTGTTAAAGGGGTTGTGTCCCAATCAAGGACGTAACACTGTTTACTGAACAAAAATAAAATAGGAAAAATTTACTTTTTTAAAAATTGAAAATTAAACTTAAAAAAACTGACTTTACAAAAGCCGTTATTTTTCAATCCCATTTGTCTCAAAACTAAGATTTTGGACTTCCTACTCTTTCCACTGCAAACACAGATATATCTTTTATCGCACTTCCTATTTTAGATTTTAAACTGACTACGGTTTTCTTCTAGTCTACTTGGTTTTATTTTTAAATTTGATTATAAATTATTTACCTTTCCTTCACTTTACATTGCATATCAACCTTGGCCGCCTTAATGTGAAGAGCATGGCAAATTATTGTTCTTCAATTCGTGCTTTGAAAATGAATCCATTTTATCAACATACATATAGAGTAAACGTTAGCGAGTGAACGTTATGCTTGTTATAACGTCAAAACTTCATAAGTACAAACGGACGTTATCCCACTCCCCACGCTCAGCTCCTGGTCAACAAACTTTTAAAAATAACTTTTAATTTTATTTAAAACTGGACCTTAAGCATAGATGACATTAAAAGTTGTATGCAGAATGCCGTTGTGAACTGTGAACTTTTATTATCTTATTTGTCAATCCATTTTATGTCTGGCAGAAAAAGGCGCCGCTAGCGTGAATATTATCATGACTTCCTCATGTTCTGTTTCGGTATTACTATGCCTTGGATTTCGTCGGAGACGTACTATGTTAGTATCAATTCAGTGGAAATAAACTGTAAATATTTGTTCTTTACGATGGATGTTAATCACTTTACGACTGAGACTGAGTAACTCCAACACACACGTCTCACAGATTTATATATGAAGGGTGAGAGAAAGTGAAATATGTGATGTAATTATCTCGTTTCGTTGACTTTGAAAAGCAGGGGTGGAATGAAAATAATGGAGTTCAATAATTAAGAGTTTCCACATTTCCGAAATAGTTATTTGTGAAATAGAGGCGTTGAGATTTGAATTGTTGAGATCTGGGTTTGAATCCTACACCTCTCAGTCAGTTTCTACAGTACCGATTCAGTTAGTCCTCCTGATGAAGAGACCTGTCGATTCCCTCGTTATTTTGGTTTTTTGGTTATTTTTTTAAGCTTTTTATTTTTTTATTTCCATTTTTGAGTTTAAGTTTCTAAGAGCACTAATTGCAGATTTCTGTTAACTCATGCTCCAGGTAATAACTTCATTTTGTTTATGTAATTTGACATTTTACTCTTGGGTGCAGGAGCGCGTTGGCCCTGTTGGCAAAAGCAGCTAGCCAGTGATCTGAACATCTCTAGTTCGATTCCGGGCGCTGACAAATCCACCGCCGTGTGCACTAATGGCGGCTGGTGCACGAAAACTCTGTCAGGGCTGAAATTTCCCCCAGGTTCTCAAATTTACCTCTGGAAGTGCGGGGTCAAATGTTTCGGTCTCGTCACTTGACTCGGTTCAAAATTACGGGACCGGTCCTTTAGCCAAACTGGACTGCGACCCTTGTGGTGCTATTAAAAACTGGAGCCGCACCATTTCGCCAAATAGCCGTTCTGGACTTGAACTGACAATATACTGTCGGTCAAGGGGAATCAATCGCTACAACAGCACTCCTGGGTTCAGTTTCTAGGAGCCTTATGGGGTGGGATAGCATGTATCCCAAGAATAGTGGCCTAAGAATGAATATATATATATATATATATATATATATATATATATATATATATATATATATATATATATATATATAACCCCCTTAATGGCCGTTATTACAAAGGGGGTATGACATTTTCTGTTCTAAAGAGGGAACAGGAAAAATGGACCCCGTAAGTTAAAGGTTAAAATCAAACTGTTTCAGTTCCCAAGTTATTATCATTCTGCATAAATAATATTTTAATTTGCAGAGGTCTTACTAATTAAGGCTCCTTACACGCATTCCAAAATTTTCCCCATTTTCAAAATCTGAAAGGAAAAAAATATCGCAACTGTATTTATTTTTTTTAAACAGCGCTTCATCTATCGATGCACATATTTAAACAGAATCAAAAACTTATCAAATCGGAATATAAGCAGGGAATGAAGAAGGAAGCGAAACCCAATTCTTCAGACTTTTATTTACTACAGATAGCACTTCATATTGTTAAGAAAAAAAAAACGAAAAAAGCAGAAGCTCTGACGACAAAAGACCGAAAACACCGTGTGTTCGTCCTAGTTTCTTTATTCCATTTTATTTGTTGATTTGATTTATTTTTTCGGAGACTCTTTTCCAATTGCAAATTCCTCCGTTTGTCTTTCGGGCGACACTGCGTTTGCATTTTAAATGCAGTCAGCCTAGGAAAACCAATTTTATTGGCTTTTTAAATAATTGAAATTTCGCACCTATCCTCGCCTACCGCGTAATTTGAAAAGAGAAATAAGATAACCGAGGAAAAGAAGAAGAAAAAAAAGAAGATTGTGTAAAACATTTGAATGACCTGATTTTTCAATTTACATTGATTAGTTTCTTTTTTATTTATTTATTTATTTATTTTGTAGGAGATTGAAAAGAATCAATTTATTTACAGACGCGAGGAGTGTTCGATGAAGGTTGATTCAATGTTCTAGCTCCGAGCAAACAAATTTCGGTTATTAAAAAGAAAATAGACTTTACAAAAGGATCTATTAAATGTGAAATATTGGTTCTCACATCTTCTAAAATTAAAATGATGTTTATTTTATTTTTTTTAACCTTCTGATTTCGCCATGCATAAATTTTGTAACAGGACAGAAAAAAATATTAATAAAGTGAGGCATTCTGATGCATATTTTGTTTGGTTTATTTTGCCCCGTAATTTGAATGAAAAGAAATAAATGAATTTTCTTGGAAATTTAGTCGATATAATAACGATATTGAATGCTGTGTAAATATGGAAAAGACATGCATTAGGGGGAGTAAATAAAACATATGTAAACTTTTCAATTGCAAGTTTTTCAATAAAAATTCATATTTTAGGGAGTAATGGTATATTCATATACACCTATGTAAAGCTAATTCTATTTTCTTTTCAATAAATTCCAGACAATATTTGAAAGTTATATAATTAAATGATCTCCCATTCGAGGTCATTTAGTTATTTTAAATGTACTTTTCAAAATTATTTCACGATTCATAATTATGTTTATTAAATTTCTTGCTAGGAGAAGAAAGTCGACTGAATTACAATGATTGAAATATTCCCACATAATTAAATCTACATTCTTTTACCAGGAATATTAAATTAATTATAATTTCTAAGTAATAATTATACAGTATGAAGGAAAATAAAATATTCATTTACACTCAACACTCAATATTGGATCAACAATGTTCATAAAATGAAACACAAAATGTTACAATTTTTCACTCTATTCAATATTTTAAAGATTTTGATTTAACCTAGGGGCATGTACTTTTATGAATTTCAGTTTTTCAGTACGTATATTTGAAACTGTATGTATAACTCTGTCACTAATTTGATTCCATTATTGCTTTTTATGAGGGCTTGCTATCATACTTAGGGCCTGTTCACATAGAATCCATCACTGTTAGCGTTAAAGATTCAGTTGGAGCTGATTGGCTAAATGGGTCAATGATTGGTATGTGATTGGTTAAAAAGTTTCACGCTGACGAATTCTATGTGAACAGACCCTTAGAGTTAAAAATAAAGACTTCGATATCACTGCGCCCCGTAAAAAAGATACCAAACAAAATAGGAATGCCGAAGTGGGATTTGTTAGCCAATTCAGATAATTTTATTTACGTTAAATTCCAGATAGCAGCACCACAGGGGAATATATTTTATCTGAGTGCCTAGTTTGCGTTAAACTACAGATAATCTCTATAAAAAATTTCTTTGAAAATAATGTAATAGAAATATAACACAACACCAAGAAACATTAAATGGTTAATAAAGAAGGATAAACGTCTGATATCTTTCACATAAAAATCGTTAGAAAAGTCGTACTCGTTTCAGAATTAAACATTAGAAATTTTCGATCCCAAACTATTCATTTTATATTTTCTACACATTCAGCGTCAAATAATGACTAATTATTCAAGTATTTACACATTTCCAACTAGTCTAACATGTAAAAATTATACAGGACACTTCCACCTTTGTTTTTATCCAGAACTCGTACAAGGTCTAGCTCTTTCCTCTTATAGCACAGTAGCTCATGAGGCTATGCACGTATTTATGTATCCTTCCCGTTCTTTAAATATTTGTGCAAGAGAAACTTCGCCGGGAAAAAATATTTTTATAGCATGTTATGCATACCGACATAAACAGATTTTATGGCTTTAATACGCGCTATGAATTCCTCGCTCTCTCTAAATATTTATCTAGAAATCCAGTAAGTGTACAGTGATAGCGCACTTAGATTGGGGAAATTTTTGCCTTCCTTATTTGCACCTCATATTAAACCATCTAATCAAAACTTGAAACGAAGTTGTCCGCATTTCAAATTGGGGTTATAAATCTACATTTTATCGCAAACTGGATTTCAGGAATGTTTGCGCATATTCCCATCTTTCAGTTTTTTTTTCTTTTAATGACGACAAATTTCGTTTTGAAGAGACAGATCAAATATGGCCTTAAAAAATAATAGTTCATGTTAAGTAATAGTAAATTAGAAAGAGTGTTTAGTGCTCATATGAATACTCCTTAATTCTTCCAAAACAACGTGAAACCACAAGTTTCACGTTATAATCTAAATCTTTGTCTGCGGTCTCGAAAATATTGATACGAAATATAAAGAAAAAAAGTTTAATCCTAAATTCTCATCTATGTTTTATCAATAGTAAAAACTATTGAAATAATTCTTTTAAATGTTCTAAAAATCTTTAATAGGAGTATTTTTGAAAAAAGTGATTAGGAGTATTTTGAAAAAGTATTTTTCAAACGTAGCACTTGGGGAAAGCACTTGATGACATTCGCCTAACCTCACTCCGGATTTTGTTGGTTTCTTTATTATAGGAGCACCTTATAGGTGAACTGATATCACCCCCTATGAGGGGATATCACAAGACCGTCCATGTCCAAAAAATATAAAGTTCAAATTCATAGCTACAACAAAAAATACCTAAAATATTATTCTTATCATTTATCGAATTTCCCATTCAGCTAAAAGCTTCATTTCTGCGGAATATTATTAAAATATGACAAATAAATGAACAGTGGATCGGAAGTACAGAGGAGTTGCCAAAACAAAATGTTTGTTGTTCAGTTTTGAAGAAAGGATACAGCGCCGTATTCCAGCCCTATAACAAGTGTTAAAACCAGAAAAAGGATTGCTTTGGCAGTTTTTTGAGTTTAAAAATGAGAGAGATTACATTTCAAGTTTTAAAGAGTTTCAAAAATTGGCTGTAGAAAAAAATCAGTTAGAAGATCCCGCAAGTTTAGTATAAACAGATAACTTATATCATGCTTTACTAAAAACTCTGAAGAGGTAATTTTAGGACCTATCCCATTTTTCAATTTGAATT
This sequence comes from Dolomedes plantarius, assembly GCA_907164885.2. Classification (NCBI taxonomy): domain Eukaryota; kingdom Metazoa; phylum Arthropoda; class Arachnida; order Araneae; family Dolomedidae; genus Dolomedes; species Dolomedes plantarius. The sequence goes on along the minus strand of OU015492.1, from coordinate 102,433,331 downwards.
TATTTCTCAATTTCATGAATTAATACATAATCATTTCCTCAGAAATTTCAGAAAAATGTAAAATTTTCAACAGTACGATATATATTCAAACTGCATATCAGGAATTTTACAGAAAACTTAATATTCAGATCAAATTCTATTTGATGCTTCTCTGTCACAAACTTTAATAAATGTAATAAAATATTAATATTATAATTTGTAACGTTTGTATTTTACTTGCGATCACAAATTATCTTTTATTCGTTTTATCTGCAACTAAATTTTCTTCCGTTTAAAATTTTCCTTTCTTTTAATAACCAAGATTTAATTCAACGTAATATACTGTAAACGTCTTGTAAATAGGCAACAATGTATCACTTGAAGGGTTTTTAAACTTCATTAATTTGTAAAGAAAAAAAAACTCAAATGTTTTTTTCCACGTACATGGTCAGAGATCTGTAATTTTTTTTCCCACCAGAAATCCTTTTTTTACAACACAGCAAAAATATTATTTCTAAATACTATCATCCAAATTTATTTCGCAACACGATGATATATTTTCCTAACATGAAATCAGATAACAATAGCTTTTAACATTACGCTTTGCCCCGCTTTTTCGCCTTAATAAAGGAACATAATCGATAGTTTTAATGAATAGAAGATAGTCCCAATTTAAATTCAGATCGTTATTCCCAAACCTAACAGAGTTTTGGAAAATAAAGAACCATTTGCATGCATTTGCAAATTTCGATGCAAATCGGGACGATATGATTTGGCGAGGGACAAATCAAACATTCGAGAGAGAAAAGAAAAAAAAGGAAAGGAAAGTATAATAATGTGAGAGAATCTTACACTTAAAAACCTGCCCCGCAATTGCAATTATTCTAAGAGAATTATGGAAACGTTCAGGAGGGATGCAAAACAATAGCATAACAAATACGCCTAAAAAATTTTCCCTGAAATATTTTTTTTTTCGGCGCCTAAATGAAAGTGAGAAGCATAAATATTAATCTTTACCCTGCGTTTTTTTTTCAAGAAACGTGCATTAATAAAAAGGCGGGGGAAGGGAATGTGTAATGGTAAATAAATGAAATAAAGCGAGTAAAACAGGGACCGATCCTAAGCATACATTAAAGATGATGAGACAAAACTTTCTTGAAGGGGGATTGCCACTTGTGTTTCCTGTTTATCTATTTAAATGACGGCGAATGCAAAACTCTTTCCACGTGTTACATATGGAGCAGCACGAATGGGACGAAATGACACGTTGTATACTTTGGAAGGGGCTTGGTACAAACTACTAAACTTGCATCCTAGATTCACAACAAATGCGCCTCGTTTATACAGCTTTTTATGCTCTGAGTAAATTAATCTGAAAGATATCACAGCAAGAGATGTGCTTTATATAAATACAGTTGAATCTTAATATAACGAAGCACCATATTTGTCATAAAGAAAATTTGTTTAATGGATCTCACTATAAATTTTAAAAAAATCTAAAGAACGAAAGTGGTTTAAAAAAAATCCTCATCTAAAGTACATTTTACAAGGTATTGAAACATCAGTTAATTCATTTCGAAAAGAAAAATTATAAAAAAGACAACAATGAGTTGATATAATGCAAATAATACACATAAAATTTAACTTCATAAACTGCCTGTCTATATACTCCTTAAATCTGCGTGAAATATAAAAACTGATACAAAATTAATTAGATAAAACAAACGAAACCTTACAGTTATAAAACCTGATCAAGGACAGTAGTTCTGCCCCTTATATTAATGCAGCGTGGAAGGCTACTTTACACTATATTTTCCTTCTATATTAATTTTTGTCTGGGATTTTCAGAGGTTTTCTATGTTTAAAGCATTATAGCTCCCTGGCGTCATTTATCCACCCTTGGCAAACTTTACAGGCGTTGTCCTACTCTGTCTCTCATGAAGACACCTGAATTTTCTTCTGATATTCAGGACTTCACCTTGTATAGCTGTTCTTCATAGTGAATATTATGATTTTACTAATTTTCAAATAAAGCTAATGTTTATAAAGTAATTAGTCATCACATAATAAATTAATTTAAGATGGGAAAAATTTAATTCTTAAATTAAACAACTCAAAGTTTATTAATTTACAAGTACCACACATGACTTTGTTTAACAAACTGCCTATTTATTTATATCTCTTAAAACTGCATTCGACACGATAGTGAACAGATTAAATATAAATTTAAATGTTACTGTTTCTGATGAAAGGCATCTTGTTCATAAAAAAGAGAACTTTTTTAAAAGAGCTTTTTAAAGAACTTTTTAATTTATTCTCCCCCGCCCAGGGGGTCCTGTTAGCATGTTAATACACTATATAACAATATTTTCGAAACATAAAGAGGACTAAAAATTTCAAATTTCTATTATAAAGCGTTTTGATCAATAGGCATTTAAAAAAAATCGGGGTGTGTAATTCAGTGTCACAATTATAAAAAATTAAATTCGTTAAAAAGATAATTGTCTTTAATGGAAGTTCGTTTTATAGAGAATCTACATGTAACATGACAATCTCAGCTTAATCAGACCAAATTGATTTTATCTTTGATTATTTTATCTTTCATAAATTTATTAAGAGATAGTTATAATAAATCCCACAAATTATCGCAAAAGATTCTCATTCCAATCAGAATAGTTTCATAAAAAAGGAGGCTGAGATGCGTGCACATCTTAAAATATCATGCTGCTCTCAACAGTAGTAAACGGACTATTATTTTTTCCTTTAAAAACATCTTGTAATACTATATCGCAGGAAAATCCTTAACATATAGCATAATCAATTTTTATTCGCAGATAAACGTCGAGTATAAAACCAGGCACGATCATTTATTTTGTAACGTGACCGAAACGATCTGCCAGAGCAATAACGGTAGAACGATTCGATTTACGTCACGTAACTATTTCCTGATTATTTTAAAGGAACTAGAAAGTATTTTATGGAGATTTACTGTTGTTTACTGATGGTTCAGTCACTATTTAATCAGCCAGAAGTTTAAGGAAGTATCTCTCTAAGCATTAAATATTCATCTACACATTCAGATGCGATACGCCCTTACTGTGTGGTGGTTAAAGGCAATCGAGCTTTCACCGCGTCCAGTTTCGTTCTAATTGAGTAATGTTATCTCTGTAGTCCTGTCAATGGCAATAAGTGGTTTCACCTGTTAGTTGGCCCCTATAATAAATATGCTGACATATCGAGATGTATATAGGGAAAATTCTTCATTAGTATCTGCTGCATTTGAATAAAACAACATTTCAAAACTTGTTTGCCACATGGCAATAAAGTCTTAGCAATTTATAATCATTTAAAAATTTTATCCAATTTCTCATGACAGATATCCATTAAAATAAAACAAAAAACCTCATTAATTTAATTCCCATATTCCGATTTATATTAATAATACTCCCATTAAAAACAAAATATATATTATGTTTCTACTTAGAATCAAAATAAAATACAGAACTATGATACTTTTAAAAGGAAAGACATTATGATCACCTAGACATTAAAGTTTTAGAACAACGAAAATTTGCTATATGTATGTATACGCATGTAAACTTCAAACACAGAGGTTTTTGAAGAATCCCATTAAAAATCGACTTTTGCATATGGTGCATCGGCAGGCATTTTCATAATTAATTCATCTGTTACGCACATATGCCTCCATTTTCCATTATTAATGCATCAGTATATACATTTCCATATATAAAGAAAAGGCAGACATTTATTTTCATATCTTTTTCGGGACACACACACACACACAAATAAACTTCCGGCCAGGGAGCATTACAACAACAGAAATAAAACATTCAAGAGGTTGAAAACGGCATATTTACATGACAGCGACAATCAAAAGGGGTATTTAAATACATAATCCAACTTTTCTTGTACGCAGAGCTAAAGGAATGGGCTAATATGATTAAGAGGTGCCAGCCTGCCAAAAACTCCTTGCTGATTGGTAAAATTAGCTCACGCCATGATCTGAGGTACATCTATTTATCAAAAATCCGCCTATTTCAAGTCAGAGGAGCCAATTATAGACTGCACGCGTCTTCATATCGCAGATACGTTTATAACTATGGTTATTCTGAAAATATATTTGAAATATTTTAGTATCGTATTCGTAGACATTTCAAACATAGCAAATATATTCTAAGCCTTTAAGTAATTCCAAACATTTTAAATCTCACGAGATGCCAATTTCCTACGAAACGGTAAAATAAAGAAAAATACATTTCAGAAAACTTTCTGTTATAATAGTTAATAATGCTGTTCTCATATCATTTTTGTATATTCGTTCAGTTACGCAAAAAGTTTACGTGTGGTATCGTATTTGTATGTGCAATTATTTTGATATAGATCAGATTAAATGCATTTTATATTCCAACATTAAAAAAAGAAAAACTCCTTATATTTTTCAACATTTTCTCCCCCCCCCCTCCCCTTCAAAAAAAAACAATCTTGTTTTCGAAAATGAGATTTTAAATTCACGAACAGGGGGTAAAAAAATGATAATAATAAAATACAAATCATACACATTTTTCGTGCTCCAATTGAAAACATCAATTCCAGACTCCGCGCTTGTAATATCCAGCATGGAAAAAAAAGCAACAGAAAATCTTCTCAAATCCGGAGAAAATGAAGTAAAATCCGTATCGAAATGAAATATACACGAATCTATAATTTTCCAACAAATGGGCATTTATACAAAAATCCCCTCATGTAAAACTACTTTCTTATTTCACATGCGAACACGATCAGATATTTTATACTCCCCCCCCCTTATCGTTCATCCCCTTTCCCCCCAATCTCTATTCCTTTTAAGCTGTAGTAACATCAGTGGGTTCATCCATATGAAGCAGCCTTTTCAGATTGGAAAGAACGGGTTTTTATTATTTATTTATTCCTCTGATGTATGCGTATGGTTTTCGTCGTCGTCGTCTCTCTCTCTCTCTCTATGGGACCGCTACCAAATAACGTTAATTTCGAATTTGCGTGGGGTATACATCGAATTCATTTTTATTATTTTTTTCTCCCTTACTCTTTCTCATTCTGCTCGCAAACAACGATTTTTGGATGTCCTCTTTATTCGTATTTTGTTTTTAGCCGTTCATAACATGCAGAAAAATTTCGGTCATTATTTTCGAATTCAACGCACTTCGCTTAGGAAGTCAGCTGATTACCCATGTGGCTCAAACTAATGTTATGCAACAATATGCTTGGCATTTTACCTTTCTGGAAAAGGATATTACTGTTCGTGACATTTTTTTTATTTTTAATCCAGTATATTGTCGCAACACACCATACATATTATACCATACATATAAACCCCATGAAATAATAGCTTTAGTAAATTCCGGATTTCATTTGATAATTGTATAAATAGTGTTGAACTATTTAGACTGATAATTGATTCTAGTATTTAAATAAAGAGAATTACACCATTTAGACATCTATCAAAGCTCTGGTATAGTTTAGAATCCACGAATGATTGAAATTGGCGTTAAATTAGTCAGGTTTATAATGACTGTATGACAAACGTTGGATAATTTCACAAAGTTTACCGATTATGCAATGTATATAAGAAATATATTTCTGCTGATCAGCAGGAATTTTTTTAATTAATATGTAGTACACTGATTAAGAGGAGTTGTTTTATCGTCAAAAAATGCGAATTTAGTTTTGTAATGCCTGTATAAAAAACGTTGGATAATTTCACAAAGTTTACCGATTATGCCATGTAAATAGGAAATATATTTCTACTGATCAATAGGAATTTTTTAAATTAACATTTAGCACACCGCTTAAGAGGAAATTTTTTATCGTAAAAAATATTAATTTAGTTTCAGGACAGAAGTCAATGTTCCCTCGTAATAGTAGACATTACAAACACAATATTAACGCATTATACTTTGCATAGTTTTTCACTTTTGCAAAGTAACAATGAAATTTATTAAAGTTTTTTACTTCCCGGTATAAACGAGTTTTTCCACTTAAGCTATTTAAATTTAACAAACTAGCCCAAAAAAGTTTTTACCCTGAAAAGAGAAAAACTTAAGTCTTGTGATAATTATCAATACTCTTACATAATTAGCGTATAGTGTAAGCCCAAAGTTCATTATCTTTCTTTGGAAAAGTACTATGACGTTATTTCATCTCCCAAAACTAGTTTAGTCGAGTGAAAAAGATACACAACATCCTGAGGCAAAGAAGTTTCCCCATGAAAAAAGAAACGCTTTGTCCCAATAATCCACTAAACGGGAAAAAAAAGAGAAATTTCACGGCGGTGTTCGCCTCTTAATATCGCTCTGTGGAAAATTTCAACCAATTTGTGCCTCGGCGAGAGAGCGTTATGAAATGTTTTGGGGCAAAAATTCCTTTAATCACTGTAATTACCGGAATCATTGTTCACGGTTAAAGCCCCACCCTGGAGAAGTGTAGTTTACGACAATTTCCCGAGCACCCTGGCCGAAATTAGCCGCGCACAAAACAAAGAACTTTATAAAACGAGAGCCGTAACAAACGTGACTGCAGTTATAAACCCTTTTGTTTTAGATTAGGGCGTCGGCGGCTGCGATGTGCGCGACACTTTGGCAGGGCGAATCATTTTTCAAAGAGCTGTAAAACGCGATTTTTGGTGCAGTGCACTTAACGGTTTTGCGGCGTTCGTTTCACACCGTCAGGGGCGTATCTGAAGATGGGGTGGGTGTGCTCCCCTCTCTGTTGAGCTACCTATATGGCCACTTAATGCAACGGATGACACCATGATGCACCATGGATGCACTACGGAAGATAGATGTATGAATGAATAAGGAAATGGTACTGTAGACCAAACGGCTAAAAAAGCATCAGCTGAATCTGTAGAGCCATAACTACTGCCATTTCCCTTTTTCACCGAAATTAAAAGTTTAGTCATGGACTATTGTAGAGTGGCTGCTTAAATAGGAGACAACGGTATCTAGACTTATGTACTCTTTTCCAAAGTCTTAGACAGAAGACTGAGCCAAGATCAATTATCAAGTAGCTGATCTCAGGACAATGACTATTTTTTTATATTCTAGAGATAATCGAGAGAACTAATCCGGCCAGCTGTGACAGGGGGAGTCAGGAAGATTCTAATCATTTCACAGCAGTGTCCCTTGGCAACCAAAAATCACTTAACATAAAACATCGGCAGCCTATGATTATTGGAAGCATACAGAAACTCTGTGAAAACTAACAATATAATCAAAGAAAATTTAATGATCCATGGCCCTTTTCGCCAGAACAATGTAAGCTTTATAATGGACGCATCATAAACTGAGAAATATAACTACCAGTAAATTTTAGCTTTTAAGGTATTAATAAATGCTATAAAATCGCCCAGTAACAAAAAGGTTATTGCACTATCCTGTCCAGATTAAGTAAAACTGAATTGTTTTCAATAGAAATGTATAAAAATTAGTAATGTGTAGAAATTAGTAATTTTTCCGTAAAAAAAAATGCGAAAAGCCTCAAATTTTGTGACAGTTAAAAATATTACACTAAACAGGACGGACCTAACTCTACCAAGCCTGACAATAAAACCTGGGACCTTCTGTTTCCTTACTGACTATTACAATACTCAGTCATACAGTGACTATTTTTCCGATACTTCATAACTACTTCTTTAACGATATACCAAAGTGTACATATCTGCAGCATAACGGATATTCCTATTTAAAGGAATTACTTATAACAATATGTGCCCTAAATATAATATACTAGCATATCGAATACCCGCAAGAACAGTGACACAATTAAAAAATGCAGCATTTGAAAAAATCAACTTAAAAAATACTATAAAACTTGAACTAGCCTGCAATAAAACTGACACAAGTGCCCTCAGGTGAGCAAATTGCCAGATAGAGTTGTGTCGCTTTTCATGCACGAAGAGGTACTTCATGCGTAATTTTTAATGACATAACCTCAAAATTGTCATTTAAAACTCTAGCATAGGCATACATAGTAAGGCCACTGTTTCAATTTATTGTTGCTTTGAAACTCTTAAACAAGACTGTTTTTGTGGAGTGAAGAATGAAACTTTTTGGATAGTTTGAAAACTATGTATTGCTTGGACGGTAGAAAAACAATGGAACGAGAAGTTCCAGTGGGAACGTGATTAATCTATATAACCTGGGGTAGAAGCCAGCCCATACAATGTATAAGTCGATAGATGCGACAAATAGTACCACATATTTATAGCTCGATGTTGTAATACATACTTTCATCTACAATCAATAAAATTGGTTGTTATTTTTGTGAGAGCTTGTTCTAATCTATATATTTAAGTTGCTAATCCTACTTTTTGGGCAGTCCATGACAGAAAACTACTGCATACATTTACTTCTTTTTGGTCTTAAACGAAAGATTGTAATCTGTAGATTTTCCAAATTTGGTTTTTGTAACCACAATTTTTTTTAGTTAGCGATAATTTACAATTAAATATCGATTTCTGCGCATGCTCAGTGGCATGTTTAAATCTGTCTTTAGAAATTCACTGTTTCTGCGCATGCTCAGTGACATGTTTTAATGATAAACACGTTTATTCTGAGAAGTTTCTCTGGATCTCTCTCCTCTCTGCCATTTTTATTTTTATGATAATTATTTTTATGAAATATAAGATTAAACCTCATGGAAATTGTTTATTACGCTCTGTTTAATTAGCGATAGTTTTCAATTTTAAAAAAATGCTTTCTACGCATGCTCAGTGACATTTTTAAATCTGGCTTTAGATACTCACTAGGCACGAGACCGCTTAAACACATTAATTTGTTTCTACGCATTATTATGATTTTCAACATTTGGCAATGATGTGTTGAGTATAATTTGTGTATTAGTACATTTATTTACTATCTAGCCGTCATGTTTTGACGGCCACCAACTAGTTACATTTAAGTAACTGGGATAGTAGCTACATCTGGTTTTCAGCTGACTACGCTATAGAAATGGTTCAAATCCGAATTTTTATACTAGAAATTCATTAATAACTGAGATAAAAGGTATTATACCTCTATGAAAGAAGATATAGTTTATTTTGCTAAACGTATACATTGATTTTAAGATAAAATAGATGTTTTTTCTATTTAATTTAGAACTAATTATTAAATTTTTACAGTTTTTGTTCTCACATGCATACATCAAACATACGCGAAAGTACTATCCCTACAATTTACAGATAAATAAACGACCGCAAATTCCTTCTTCCCTTTACTTTTCCCAAACAAACATCCAGCATATGTTCGAATCATACGAGGTGGATATTTAGGATTTCGAATTTGAGAATTTACATTGCCTCGCTCGCATTCCAGCGGACTTGTATCGTTAGGCGCGATAATTCTACCTAACGACACATCCATCGTGAGGCTGGATGTAAGCAAGCGCCTAATTGCGCGGAGGAAATGAGTCCGGTCCGGGATTCCAGTCACACGCGCGTCGGTGGAGCAAAACAAATTTCCATTTTGTTTGCGCGCGAAACTCAATTTACTAGCAGCCGAGGAGTTATCTGCCTTGATTTTGTGGTGAGAATGAGCTGCACCATGACGTGAATTGTCGGTCGGTTGGGAACCTTCGATTTTCTAGGCCGAGTTGTGTTTGGTATGCGTTTCGGGTGCCTCACAAGAGGAAGTATCGAACACTGGGCTCACAAGAAATGGGGATACTTTTTTGTCGAAAAGTCTATGAAAATATCTAGACAGGAATCGACTTACTTCCCTAGATTTCTTTTCTAGATACTTCATTTGGTAAGTGGGGATTGCAATGTAGATAAGCAATGTTTTCTAAATGGCCTCGAAAGGAAAGCGTGAAAAACCTTTTACCCTTTTCCTATAAATTCATGAAAATTCCCTTGACTAAAGAAAATAGAATGAACCTAATTATTGATTTTCACATACATTCTGATTTCTACTACAGCATTTTTAGATTAAAAAAAGTCTAAGATATGTGTAAACACTGCAGACTGTTTGCGATTGCAGAGCATGATTTTACACCACATTACATGAACAGAGCTGACATTCCTAGCTCATCCCGGGCAGATGCTCTTTACTGTAAGAGTGTAATAGATTTAAATTCTATCACCAAACAGAAATGGAATGACGGGGTCTCTAGTTTATATACTGTTATGTAAAGATTATTAACCATAAATTTAATTGACCTCAATATTTCAATCAGTACTCAGCCAACTGATACTTAATTCTACTTCCTAAGACTTCAAAGATGACCATCTTTCTTATCTGAAAACAACAAAGAGACAACTTAGACCCGATTTGATCGAATTTTTGCATTTCTTTTGTAGCCTTACAGCTTTTTCCATCTTGAAAAGGATGGCCATTTTGGATTCCTTCATAAGACAAATTAGGCATCAACTTGTTGATACTGTTAATATTATCGTTGTTTTTCTTTCCACCACCCCCTCCTGTAGAAAAGCCTACACTAAGTCCAAAGGACTTAGGTCCATAACGAAGGGTAGTAAGCAGCTTCACTTAAGGCGATGTACCACTAGGGCTGAAGTCTGACTTAATCTCGAAGAACATCAGTCCCATAATTTTGGACCGAGTCAAGTGACGAGACCGGAACACTTGACTCCGCATCTCCAGAGGTATTTTGGGAACTTGAAGAACATTGCAGCTACAAGAGATTTTTTCGCTAGATGTATTTTTTTTATTTTGAAACAAAAAATGAGTTATAAGCTTAGCCACCTATATACTAATCATATCTGAAAGGTTAATTTTTCTACGGAAAGGAAAACAGTTTTAACTCCTATCATTTAAATTACTCTATGCATTTTTTTTTGTTTCTTCTCGCACATTGTCTTAAATGACCACTGTTTTGTACCTTAACAATAAATTCTATCTCCTTCCCCCCTCGAAAAACAACGGAGTACATTTTTAAAAAATGTATTTAAATACCGTATTGAATTAAACCGTACGTCAAATAATCTTAGACCCCATGCAAGTGATCTTCATTAAAAACCGGAGCTGCATAAGCGCAGTTCATCACGCTTAAATTGCGACGTCCTTTTATGGATTAGTCAATTAACTTTAAACATGCTACGGCACTTTAAAATAAAGTGCGTTAATAAACCCCGCCGCGTCGATAAAGTTTTCCCAAGCAGTTAGTAATATCAATGAAATTTCAAGAAAAACAACAATTTTAGGTTGAATGCCTTCTGAAGTCATTAAAGTTCTAGACGTTTTCCGTAATTCATTCGGCATCGGATAAGGGTATACAAAAGGTGCGTGAATGTGTGAGTGTGGGCGGAGTTTTTCTGCCAAGCAAAGCTTCCATATTGTGTAAAATTAATTTTTTCCAACAGTGAAAACGAGCATTTTGTTAAGTTATTACGGTAGGGGAAAAAGGGGGGAAACTGGTTGATTAAAATATAAAGTATTCTGTACAGCTGCTGCATTGATAAAATTTCTGAACTGTTGCTAATATGTTTCGATTTTTTCCCCAGAAATAACGCTGTTAAGTAGCCTTTTGGAGCTTAGCGAATGCGTATATGATGCATAATGGGATTTTTAGGGGAAATGTTTGAATAAAAATAACGAAATACTGTAAAAGGGAAATAAATACAAGCCCAGGAAGATATTTGTGCTCTCCAAGATATCGCTTTTACCAAAGACCAGCGTTAGAATATATTTTTGGTGACATATGTTTGTTTTAAAGAAATCTGAAGAGGATGTTTGGATTTTGCGAAAGAGGAGGTAGAGAAATGGGCTTTCAGAATTGAAACACAGTAAAAGTATAGACATTAGTCAGAGTTTTTTTTGTGTTCTTCAGGAAGTCATGCTTCATTACGTAGTAGCACAATCATTTATCCATATTCCAATAGTACATTTATGTACTGGGCTCTAGATAGCCTTGTGTTAAAATTTATGTGCTGAGGGTGCTAAGATCGAATCCCGTGAGGAGCCATTAAATACCTCGGTTTCTAGACCGGATATGGGCACGTCAAATCCGTAGACCGGGAAGTCCCTCTATGAGGTCATAGAGGGTTGGAGATTGTCCGGTCCCTCCAGATGTCGGCCCTGGGGGCGCTTGGTCAAATTTGAGGTGGCAACTAGCTAAGACGAACTCCGACCCCCTTATGGTGCTCTACAGGGTGTTGCCGAATTCGACCAACAAATTCAGAGGGGTGATAGTAGGCAACAAGACGAGCAATAATCACATAGGAGTGTATGACCGGAAACGCAAACCTGATGCTGGAGGGCGCTGTTTACTTAATAGGACCATACCTCTTACCAACCCCACTGGATGGCCGGAAATATCGCATTTTTCTGGAGGAGGTAGAAAACTCAAAAACAAAACAGAATCACATAGGAATATATGACCGGAAACGTAAATCTGATGAGCTAGAGGTTAAAAAAAGATGCAGAAATGAAAAGTCAACATTTCTACATGTTTGTTTATCCCCTAGTTTGAGTTTTCTAGCTCTTCCAGAAAAAAGCGATATTTCTGGCCATCCAGTGGGGTTGATGAGAGTTATGGTCCGATTTAGTAAACAGCGCTCTCCGGCATCAGGTTTGAGTTTCCGATCATACATTCCTGTGTGATTATTGTTCGTCTTCATGCTTACAATCACCCCTCTGAATTTTTCGGTTGAATTCGGCAACACCCTGTATAAACCGGAGACACACACATCTGCCCAAAGCCTATGCAGACCTGGTCTGGAACTTCCAGCTAGGGGGCATTAGAAACAACAACACGTATGTACTATTGGATACATGTTATTTGCAATAGCTGAACAGGACTGTGACACAAGACCAAACTGTAAATTATATATCTGTTTGAATAATTTTCAATACATTAATGCTTTTTTTTTATATTTCTACAAATAATATGGCTAGGATATAGAAGGCTGGACTATGCGATGTAGACAAAGCTAAACCTGGATAAGCAGCTATAATATTCTTAGTGAAATATAAAATCCTTTAGAAATAACAGCATAAAAAAAACGAATGATGATATCTAACGAAATTAGCATTCTGTAAACGTTCATTCATTATTTATTCTCTTCTTGTATATCCTTCATAGTTTCCTGTAAAAGTATTTTAATCTCCGTGCAAGCAAGTTAGTCCGTAAAGTTCAACGTATGCCCCACCAAAATAAACCTAAATTTCTAGCTCGGAACGTTACATCTAAAATGCTACAACATTCAAGGAATATAATTTATTAAATTAAATCTCCCAAATTATTTTTCTATAAATGTTAAAAAAAATTCCCTGTCAAAAGGCCTCTTAACGAAAACTGATGTACGTCAACTTTGGGAATAGATCATTTATGCTGCCATCTGGGGAGATAATGCAACGGGAAATTTGGAAAACAAAGACTAAATTAGTGCAAATAAATATTAAATGAATAGCTTCCTGCTTGTAACTACAGCAGTGAATAGAGATTCCGATATGGTAACAGAAGACTAAATAAATCTGCTGAAATTTAAACGAAATTAACGTCCCTTAATGTTGATTGATTAGCTTTACCACATTATGCTCCTAAGACTCTTTGCTGTTACCTGTAAATGTCGCTTCACTTCAAAGCAGGCACATTACACTGAAAAAATAAAAACGCATGCTTCACGAAAAGGAATATAAATTTTTCGCAAGGGAGGTACTTTACCTCAAGCATACTATAACCTTTTAGGAAACTAAAATTTTATGCACAGGAGGATATTAGTTTTTCACATGCATGCCGAGAGAACGCTATCTCAGTGATTACCGGTGAATTAAGGCATTTTGTTTAAAATTCTGCAACACTGTCTTCTGACTCCCGCATGAATAGGCCTTCACATGCATAATCTGACCGCGCCATCGGGGGCTATCCATCTCAGGGCCTGTCATGAGTCGCCGCCCACCCTCGTGAACCTCTTGTCAAGCGTCGGTGACCAATCGCGACGCTTCTCTTGCAGCCGTTACCTGGCACTTCGACCACAACAATGAGAGGCGAAGGAAAAAAGAGTAAAGAAACAAAAGCCGAAAAATAGAAAGAAGAGTAAAGGTGGCTCCCCTCCCTCTCCGGAAATTTCGCCGACTAAAAATATTCCCTTAATTTCCGAGTGTTTAATTTATCCCGGTGCAGTTGACACAGTAAAGGCGCTTTGACGCGTCACGCGAAAACTCGCCCGTCACGTTTTCAAGTGAGAGGGTCCGATCCAAAATACGAATGAGAGGTCGCCATGGAGACGGAACTGGGTGTCCGGACTGCAAAAGGTATGCGAAAAGGAACCTGCATATTGAACTGCATTAATATTATAAGAGTGCGATGTCAAGGTTACATTAGTTGCACTTCTGAGCAAGGTCTAGACGAGAAAAATCCTTTCATGAACTATTTGACTTTAATATCATGTTTAATAATTACAAGATAAAAAGAACTCTTTATATGCCACGTTTTTAAATTTTCTGTTGAATCATATAAACTTGACAATCCTATGTATTAATAAATACTTTAAAAAAAATTTTAATGAATTATCCCATCAACTTGAAAGAAAATGATCAAATGAATAATAAAGAGAGCATTATAAGAAATTTTCAAACAACAAAATTAAAATGAAAATGAATTCAAATCTGCTTAAAGATGGTATTAAAAGAATGCGTTGTCATCGTGTTCTGAGCTATTCTAAAAGTTTCAAATGTCTAGCTAGTCGGGAAGTTAGTTAAAAATCGATTGCAAGATTTGTACTGGTGAAACACACAAACAAGAAAGCAAGTTAATAAAAACATGGTAAAAAAGTGTGTGTAGACATTTTCTACTAATTTCATTTAAATTTGCCTTTTCTTCACCGCAATGAGATAGGAACTGTTACAATTTTTTTTTCTTGTGCTCCAATTCAAGGAATTCCGTAGTGTAAATAAAGATACTAACTTCATCATAGTTTATGTTTTATTCTATTTCTCTGACCTTAAAAAGATCTTAACGAAAATGTAGTGAAATCCTCTTAGAGGGAATTCATGTATAGAAAAACCTCCTTAAGGTGATATTTTTCTTTCAAATTTTCTACAGTCATCCACATAAAATATTTTTCCTTCTAATCACGATATCTCTAAAAAGCTGCCCACACACTTAACAATTTTGGGACCTTATAGATTAATCATATATAGTTAAAAATTATTTGCGACAAACGCCTAGTGCAGATGACAGCTCAGAGAGTATTTTTCCTTAGCTCCCTAAAAGTTATTTTTAAACAGAGAAAAAAGCATGCAGGAGTGCTCTGTGAGATATGTAGACGATACAAAATTATTTTTTTATGTCCAAAATGTTCCCAATGACTTGCAAAGAAAACTTAAAGAATTAATAAAAATAAAAACGTATTGTAAATGACTGCATGATTACATTATGTTCAAAATATAGCATTCATTCTGGCATTAAAGATTTGAAATTCCTTTTCCAGAGAATTATTAGATTAAAAAATCACGTATTTAATTTGATACATTAAAAAAACACCGTATCAATTCTATACGAAGATTCCTCGAAGTCATTTTTTTTTCAAATTTTTGAAACCTTAGAAGAAGTGAGACTGATGGAAACGCTGACACAATATAATCAGATAACTCAGTTTCAAAAACGTTAAGTTTTGAATATAAAGGAAAACTAAAAATTCATTTTTGCTCTGTTTGCAAACGTAGACCATAACAGTGTTGATTGTAAATGAACGCTGATTGTATTGAAACCAGTTCTTCAACACTTTGACCGATTTTTTAAAAATCAAATGAGTATTTCTTTTCTCTACGCAGCATAATTTTTCATTTTGCAATTATGTATATTTTGGGGGTAGTTATAGTTTGAGAGTGAGCAAAAATATAAATTTTTTGTCAGTGTTTTGTGCAAAAATTACTATACAAAGTTACTATACTAAAATACTAAACATACAACATTATACTAAGCGTGTTTGAATAACAATGAAAATGTGGATCAAATTTTTAAAATACACTGGGCTAAACGTAAGTCTAATTATACTCGTAAATTAGTGTTTAAAGTTAAATATTTTACAAAATACACAATATTTTGCAAAAGATGACAAAGTAGAAGAAATGCGAAAAGGATCCAACGTTTTTACAACCCTTTATATATATTGCTAGTGTTAGCAGAAATGTAGACAATGATTCATGAACATATACAATCCTTTGCCCACATTATCTTCGATGGAAATATATATATATATATATATATATATATATATATATATATATATATATATATATATATATATATATATATATATATATATATATGTATGTATACTGACTAAGCCTGAAACACTCCGTTTAGTGCCTACCGCAACTCCTGAGATGAATACATCCAGATCAGCAAAAGAAAACTGTATCTTGCTTTGGTGCTGACAGCCTCCATGTTTTTGTCAAGACTCTTTCTTCTTTTGTTGGGATCTCTCATACTTCCCTAATACCCTAAGATCACCAATGCCAAACCTCCGCATTTTTTCCCCTTCCGACGGCGTATTTTTTTCCTCCCGTATATTTCCTTCCAGTTCTTTCATTCACTTATTTCTTTGCAAAGATGGAAAAGCTGGCAGAATTTCTGTCAGAACGCACCTTTGACGTTTATCCGGCCATGATGTGTCAGGGTTTTGTAGGAGGAGGTTGTATTGAATTTTATTAGCGGCATGAATTAGATGCCTGTCGCATTACTTTTAGATGTTGGAGGTAAGATGAGCATTTCTGAGAACACGATACTAGGAGAGAGGTATTTCTTATACTTCTATTGCAAAATTTTGCAATTAAATGATGCTTTTAGAATTTGAAAAAAATTAAATTAATAATCAATGTTTCGGTCGATGAAGTCATAGACAAAGAAACTATTAAATATGTTTTTTAGTCATAAAAAAGCAAATATGTCAATCGAGTTTTCATGTTACTCTACCAGACATATTAAATTTTTTATTTATGTTTGTTCAAAAAAGTTTCCAGCATATAAACTCTTTCCCCACCGAAGCATCACTAATAATTAAATATTTTCTCTTTCATTAAGAAATTTGTTTTATTAAACTGTCCACGCTCCAAATTCGCAATGTGCACAGAATTCTGCGAAAGTGAAAAATACAGGCGTATCTATACGTTCCCGCAGCCACTTAATACTGCTAACATTATTTAATACGCAAAATACCAAAAACATTACATAATACGGCAACTAACAATATTATATAAACTAAAAATTAGGTTATCAACAGTATAGGCTAATAAACCTAAATACAGAGAGAAAAGATACAGTGTGTATATTTCATTTGTGTGTGGTGCAATACACAGACAGCTTGTGCCGGCGTAAAATTATTACAGTAATTGAGCGTAGCTAAATACAGATAATTGCAGTATAATTTTGTACTGAAGATTGAAAAGTTCTGAGGCTTATCTATAACAGTAATTGCACGAAAGTCCTATTTGTTTATTAACAGCAAATTCGAGGAAATTAAATAGATCTAAGTTGAAAGTCTACTGTTTGTCGCGCACTCGTTTTGCTAGCTTATACTTTTCTACAAGTATACAAAGCAACGCTATATTAGTTGTTAATTAAGCCTAACCCCACAACCAAGAGCGTAAATAAGTTAGACCAAAAATAAGTAATTTGACTATCAATCTGATAAACGAAATTTTTGATGACAAAAACGAACAGAATCTCTTTCTAAGAGATTCTGTTTAAGTCAATCCATTCACTACCGAACTCTACTAAGAATACCCGTGAATAAAGACAAAACCAAAGTCTAAGGATACTGTTTAAAATAAATCTAAAGGGGTTTTTCAATTAATAAATGTAAAGAGGCTTTCTACTACACTTATCAACTCCCCTTTAGGCACAATTCCTCTAAAAAGTCACTGGCAGTTGTAATTCCTTAATAGAGGATGTCTAAAGGAAAGTCATAGAAAGAAAAACCGCGTGGTGAATTTCCATTCTCGAATATTTAGCGCAGAAAAGGATAAAATATTTTCTTTTATATTTACTCCTTCCCTATCGGAGAACTATCGTTATTAATATTTCATTTTTCCGCCATTGTGACCTTTCGCTACAGATAATCTCGACTGAAATCTGAGAGGCGAAATTCTCTCTAGCATTATTCCTGTCACAGCTATCACCAGGAAAATCAATTTCTGATGTTGATGACATCTGTAACAAAGATGACCACAATAAGAAATTGCAGGCATTGTATTCATAGCCGGGTAGTATTGTGACAGCAGGAGGAATGTGAATAGTTGGTCAAACTCTGTATTTCTTTGCCACTCATCAACGCAAATATTTATGGAATTACAGGATTTTTTTCCCATTCAGCCACATTTAATTACTGTAATTTACAAAACAAGTTTAATGTAAGATGATTATGTTAGTAAGTCCCAAACACTGACATTCACATAAACCCTGACATAATAACTGACTACGATATAACGACCGACTGAGAAGGCCCAGGCTGTTGTACTACAGATGCAGTGCTATTTTACCATTGATATAACGAATTAATTACAACTGATATACCAGTGATATTACAAAACAAGTTTAATGCAAGATGATTATGCTTATAAGTATCAAACACTCATGTTTTAATAATCCCTGATTTAGCAACTGACTACGATATAACGATCGACTGAGAAGGCAAAGACAGTTAGTTGTCCTACAGTTGCAGCGCTATTTTACCATTGATATAACGACTCACGGCAGCTTAAGAGACTTTAGTACAGTGTAAAACAAGAACCTTTCTTTTTTTGCTTTTAGAAATGCTTTGAATTTTTTTAATAGAAATGGATTTTCCTTTCAGGATTTGCCAGGAATATCGCAAACTAGGCTCCTCCCACCCACACCTGTTGAGTGTGAAGCACTCGTTTTGAAACCTATAAAAAAGGATGTCCCAACTTTCCCCCGACGGGAGATGCAACCTGCTTCCTTTCCAGTCTCATATGTATGTAAATAAAAGTAGATATCATCCCATAATGGTCTCCAGGATTATCTCTCATTCGACGCTCGATAGCAGATTGTACAGGAAGGGCAATTTGTTAAATAACAAAGCAATGTATGCAGAAAGAATTTTTGTGGGGAGGGATGTTGCACAGGTCCATAGCTAGTTCATATAGTTACGTTAATGTATGAAAAGCAAAATTTCATATATTAATAGAGAGAGGCCTTAGTCTCTAGCCCTCCTTGCCAACGTACCTGGGATAAGCAGGTTCTCTTAGCCCTGCAACTTATCCCTACGCAATTCTAATCGTTCAGAGTTGTCCCTTCAGTTTAAAAGAAAAGATCTAAAAATATAATGTTTTTAAGAAAAACCCAAAACGGTGCAAACTGTTTGACATTCGTAAAAACACTCCGACCTAAATGACTATTGCTAACATCACTGCACAAAGGAACCCTTCAAAGTGACTATAACGCGAATTATTTTTCTTTCATCGTGGGGTAGCGTACTGCTTAATATCACTTCTTATTAAAATTTCAATGCATTAATAGGGAAATGAATAATACTCCTGACATTCCAAGTCGTGAAGAAATCTGCCTGGATCTGTTGTCGAGGCATGCTACCCAAAAATTTCTTGATTTGCTGCATGCAAGCGCCAAAGACCAGGAAAGAAATAAGGACCCTGAATGAAATTGAATTCCGGAGGATTAGCCTTAATCGCAATCATAAGGCAAATTAATTTTTTCTTTCGTCACATAAGTAAAAATAAGCTGAACAAGCTTTAAGTATGCGATTTAAGCAATATTATCTTTTCTTTTTGGTCAAAATACAAAGAAATGCATTCATAAAACATTTCCGCTTCCATCGCTATAGACACAGCCATATGTCTTCCCAAATTACCCGTATCGTCCCTATCCAAATCCTGGCAATTGTTCAACTACTCGTATTTTCAAACACCGTTTTAATTTTCTTTTTTTCTTTTAGTATTATTACGGATATATATATATATATATATATATATATATATTTGTGTATATATATATATATATATATATATATATATATATATTTGTGTATATATATATATATATATATATATATATATATATATATATCCACACTTATGACTTCGTGACCGCTCTATCTCACTCATGGTTCACCAGGCGTGGTTTTTCAAAAACCTCCGGACAGCTTTTATGTCTTTATATCAGAGAGGCTGGACACACCGCTTACGCAGTTTGGCATTGACAGCTAGGAACGTGGAAGGGGGTGGGAGAACTAGAAGGGAAATGTTCTACAATCAATGACGATCGCGTGCGTTGCAGAAATTTCGACATCTATACCTAGTTTTAGGCGGGATTTTTTTTAGTATTATTATTTTATTTTCCGTCTCCGCGCCAGCTCAGCGCTGTTTATTGTAACGACAGGGGCAGGACGAATGTTTACATCGGAAAGTATGATATGTAACAACTGCCGTCGTAGAAATTCGGTGTAGTACGATGGTCCTAGGAGTAACCGCACGATATTTGCGAAGGAGGTTGGATGCAGTTGTGTTAAGTTATAAAACAAATAGAAATTTTCGCAGAAAAAAGTTTTGTTTTGGGTTTTTCGTCGGGAATGAAAGGGCAGTTTTACTTTATTGTGGTTGGTTTCCAAACTTTTTTTTAATAGTGGGTTAATTTGTGTCAAGGTCACAGGGTAGCAACCAGTAATCGGTAAGCTTAGTGTCAACCTATGGAGAAAATTTTGCCAATGATTATCGTCTTGGATTTTAATATTTTAAAAAATTGTTCTCCCGTAATAGAGAAAGAATTTTTTTTATTCTGGTATCTTTTTCATTTTAGAAATTTCTTATGCCAAAGGAAATTTTTTGTTTTTAAAACATAAATCACGCTTTTGTTTCCACTAATTATTCAAATTGAAAAAATATTATTGCGTTTCTTTTTAAGAATAAAAAATACACCCAAGTGAAAAAAATTCTCTCTCTTCTAGGTAACGCAATTTAAAGAAAAAAATCTGTAAATATTCCTTGTTATATGTTGAGTTATTCAGAATAAAGCAATATTGCAGGTGAAATCACTGTATTAGATTCCGGAACGTACGAGGGGGGATTCATAAATTTCATTGCAGTACGCTGAATGTAAGGATCCGCACTTTCCAACACTTTTCAGTAATCTGTATTTGAGCCATGAAAGAGGCTTTTTCAGCTCTTGAATCCACCGCTACAAATATGGGCTTCATTGTCAATGAGGATAAAATTAAATTTATGGAATTCTCACCATCCATGGTCAAGTATAGTAATCCTTTGTGCATTAATGGTCACACCTTTGAAAAGATGAATTTAAATACCTTGGCACTATAATTAATGACAAAAATTAACTAAGAGCAGAAATTGATAACATAATCAAAATGGCTAATAAAGGCTTCGATGGGCTGAGAAGACAATTAATATCTAATCTCATCAGTCGCAAAACTAAATTAAGAATTTATAAACACTGATACTACCTGGCTTGCTTTACGCAAGTGAAACATGGACCTTGAGCATTGACACGCAGCACTCACTGGACATGTTTCAGAGAAAAATCCTCTGGGCTATCTTGAGCCCAGTGCAGGAAGAAGGACGTTGGCGAACTAGATATAATTTTGAACTGTATAGGCTTTATAGGCCACCACAAATAACACAAGTCATCCGTAGCAATAGATTAAGATGGCTTGACGATGTTTGGAGAAGCTCGGAAGATAATCCCACTAAGATCTTGACATTTAAAAAACCTGAGGAATCCCGACTTAGAGGTATACCACCGACTAGATGGTTAGATGACATTGAAAAAGACTTATAAACTTTGAAAATTAAAAACTGGAGAAGTGTCATTACAGATAGAAGACGCTGGAAGGAGAGCGTGATTAAAGCAGCCAAGGCCTATACGAGGCTGCGGTACTTGTAAAGAAGAAGAAGTATTTGAACCATATATCGTGCGAAAAATTATATTTAAGTATACTAGTGTATGTATCTAGCAGAATGGCGTAAAGGATCAGTAAAAATCTCTTTCAAAGGGTAATTAAACGAACTGTGGTATCCTTATGTCGCAGTACGGGTTGAAATTTACCAAATATGCCGGTTTACGAAATTTAATGCGTTCATAGAGAGTATTAAATTCCATTAGCATATGCTATTTAGGAAAAGGGAGTATTAACTCTGGGAAAACCTATCCCAAAGAGTACAAAAGTAAACACTGATATCTTTATGTCCCAGTACTAGAGTTGTTATTTAACAAGCATGCTGTTTTTCAAATTTGCTAACTTAAATATTGTTTAAAAAAGACAATCCGCCTATTTGAGAGAGAGAAAAAAACATTCTAGGAAAATAATTTAAAAGAAACACATTCGTATTCAAATATATGAGAAAACAACGAAACGGTTTTTTTTAATAATTTATTTAGTAATAAAAGGTTCGAAATATAACAATGGAACCAGACGCAAGAAATAGCTTAGTCAGCGCATACAATGTCCTAATCCGAGAGCAAATCTCAAAAGCAACTATGTGGGGTTTACTTAAGAATCTAGTGGTCACGTTTTATAGGCACTGGCAGCAATGCCATTGCACAGACAGGCAATAAAATGCCTAATACTGCTCAATTTATAGCACCCTTTATATTTCTAAATGTCAAATGGAGATCTTAAAGAGCAAAAGTCTTCTTTCGCTATATGTATTGTATAAGATAACCATCGTACGCGGGCATATTGCTTATGGTCTTACATTGAAGATTTTCTTGTTGAAAGAGGAGGGAGAATTTTATGCTCCATAGATTTGAGAGACGCTCAGGATCGAGTGTTGCAATATGAGGCGGGCGTTTTGTGAGGTGTTTTTTGAACGAATTTTCACACCAAGCGGGTTGTCTTCTTGTACAATAAGGAAGGAAAAAGATTATAACGAATAATGAAATAAAATCTTTGAAAATTATATTTTGCTTGTTTTATTATTATCAACAATTTCTTGTTTTTTTATAACAAAGGACTGTCATGGCAGTCTTCCGTGATAACCTAGATTAAATCCGGGTATTTTCATATATACTCAGATAATTTTCAACATGAGATACGCTCCTGCTTTGAGGAAGTTTTATAATAGTTCATTTTCCACACGCAATTCCAAACCTTTTTATCAATACCTATTGCTTTAGGTATTGACGGCTCGTATTTTTTTCCTTAAGCAACGTTTAGTTTGTTTTTATTCTTTCAACTTATCTCATATTTACGTATCACGTATTTGAATATGTGGTATTACATCACATATTCATAAATCTCAGACTATCAGTATGTCTATTTCGGTTCCAAGTCGAATAACAAAATTCCAAAAACACGCAAACCTATCAGACCATATTCAGCAATTTCATGCTGAAATGATGACAAAGTACATACGACAGTAAATGTATTTACACATTGTTGACCGGTAGTGAGTAAACTCGTGTTTTTACACGCAAATGTTGAAGACGACTTTTATCTCCAATATAAAGAAAAGTCATATTAACGAAATTTTTGATCAGCTGAACATTGATTTACTGGAAAATTACTTTTAATATGACCTGAATGAGTTTCAGGCATATCCTCACATTTTATCTTTTATATTGCAAATCTAAGACCCCCGTATAAAGTAAAAATATTTCCGAAAATTGAAATGCCCTGATTTATTCCAAAATTTCAGTCTTTGCCGGTGACTTGCGTATATATAGGGTGCTCGATCTAAAAGTTATGGCGTATTTTTACGGAACTACACATTAGAATTAAAAATTTTTGTATTTAATTAGAAAGAGTATCTCACCAAATTTTAATAACAATAGATTTCGACGTGTGCAACTTTTGAAGCACGACAAACGTCTAAACGGCAATATAGTTCTCTCAAAGTGTTTTGTAGCATATCAGGAGTTATTAATGTATAAACAAAAAAAATGTGTATAAAAAATTTAAAATGTGGATCAGTTGAAGAAGTGTATCATTCAAGTAATTAGCCTAATAATTTGTAGAGTCTAATAACTTGGAGAATAATTCTCACTTACCAACTAGATAACTAGAGAACTAGATTACCATTTAGACGTTTGTCGTGCTACAAAAGGTGCTCACATCGAAATGCATTGATATTAAAACTTGGTGAAATGTTCTTTCTATTTAAATAATTTTTTTATTCTAGTGGGTAGCTCCGTAAAGATAAACCATAACTTTTTGATACTTATAACCCGGACAACCTGCATTTAAATTAACTTGCCGTTCAACAATGTGTTAAAGTCTCATCAGTTATTAAAAAAATGTTATAGTCAGTGACTGCATTGCAGCTAATTTTTCAAATATTAATAAAGAGAAGGGCTTGGAATTCTTAGATGTACCAAAGAACTTATTTTTTTCCTTTAAGATAACATCGCTGAGTTATGAAATTCTTTTCAAAGAATATACTTATCAAAATACGTTGAAATAGTATATTTATAAAGAAAAAAGTTAAAGTATATATCGAAAAAAAAACTGGCACTAAACCTTCAGTATTTCAATTTCTTGGCTGACCACTCTAAACATCTAACTATTAAAGGAAAGTCTGGACGTGAAAAGTTAAAGAAATCCAAACATTTCTGTTAGCAATATATATATATATAATACTGGAAACGCGAAGCTCCGAAGACCTCCAAAAAAAAATGAAAATATAGAAAAACGAGCTTGGTATATAGATTTCGAACAAAAACGAATTTTAGCTACAACAGTAGAACGGAACTTCCAGCAGCAGACGCAAAATGAAAAATGATATCCCTTTTAATACCGTAAAAAGAGTTATTGTATGAAAAATAACAGGTAAAAAGGATTTTGGGTTGAAATATTTTCTGGACATATTTGGAACACTGCTCTGGGGATTCCCATTTTAACTTTATCAATGATAAAATGAACAGTGACGCATGATAAAATACGCAAGTAATAGAATTCTGTTTTTTGGGAGGCATAGAATAGAGGACATTTCAAAAATTAAAGTTTAAAATATTATGCAACACAAAGTTGAAATCGTTTTGAAAAGTATTTCATAGAATGATAAATGGGTAAATAATACTGCTCACTTATGTATTATGTATGATTACTTACTTACACACACACACACACACACACACACACACGCATACACACACACACACATACACACACACACATGCACACACACACACATACACACACACACACATACACACACACACATATATATATATATATTATAAACTAAAACTATTAATTTAAAAGTTATAAACAGAATATACAAAAAGTAAAAGATTTCTCAGCATAAGTTCATAGTAATTTAAACAACAAAATCATTCTTCAGTACATTGTCAATAATTCTTAAATAAAAATTATAATTTCAAGAATTCTTAAAATATTTAACTCTTGGGATTACCGTGAAGATGTCTTGTTAAATACGTCTTTTTATAGTTAGTCATCATTAGAACTCGGGAGAGAAAAACTGCTTACAGTTTTCCCCATTTGTTTAAGTTTATGATTTCAGAGAAATGCAGTTTTCTGTCTTTTCGCCAATATTAAGGCTCTACTGGGTATGTAATTATGAATATAATACGATTTTTCTGATAATTTTATGCTTGTCAGTTGGCAGAAATTACCTCAGAATTTTATTTAATTCTTACTATATATATATATATATATATATATATATATATATATATATATATATGCATGCAAAGATCGAAAGAGACAGAAGGACAGAGACGTACATTTATATTTGTAAAAATTTCAAAATCACATGCACGTATGTGTATAAATGGGTATACATCTGTGTAATTGTTTGTAAAATTTATGTGCAAAGATATTACTATACTATAAATAGTTTTTTTATAAACTCTGTCATATTTTCCTAAATGTTCGCTTCTTAATTTTTTTTTGTTAATTTATTACAATTAAAGGTATTTTTTATGTCCTGTCCTACCACGTGCTTCTCTGCATTAGGAAGTGTGACCAACTGTTGCCTCTTTGTCACAGGATATTTACAAAAAAAAGTAATTAAATGTCTTCAGTAAAATTCAGAACAATATTGAATTGAAGCTGAGAACAAGAGAATCTCCAATTCTCTAATAGAAAAAGATGGGAATTATATCTCTTCGTAAGAAGAAAGGGATTCTTTGTGCTAAGAGACATCTGCGGCGGTTTAGTACGTGCTTGAGAGGCAGGCTTCAATTTCCACGAGTGCGTGATCGCATACTGCAATTAAACCCTTCATTCACCACTCGATGCATCATGCGTAACACGTGGCACACGTAAATATGATGCTTAAAAATCAAGCTGGTGATTATGATAGTTATAGTTTATTTACGTGGGAGAAAATACAATATTCGTTGAACGATGTTGGAAACAGAAATCTTTATTTTATTTTATTCAGCTGATTATTTAATTTTATTTTGTTGGGCTTCCGTTGAGTATGACAGCACTTTCTTCATTTTGTAGCATAAAAGAACTCTATTTTGAGTCTCCTTTTATGGCAAAGTTATGAGATAAATTTAATTCCACGAAAATTTTATTGATCGTGTGTAATAATTGATTTCCCTCCTCCGTATTTTTGTTTATGCTATTAAAGTTGACTATTAGCGACATAGTTGATTGGATCGGTCTCTAAATTTTTTTAAACACTGTTAGCCTAAAGGCAACCACTTTGCTTTAAAATTTGTGCATATAATTTATTAAGTACTACCTATATGGCTTAAAGAAAAGACACTGAAGAATTCAAAGGTAAAATTCCTTTTGCTATTATAAGAGTAAATTGGATTTATTTATATTTAGAGTTCAGCAAAATAGAAATATTATTAAAGTGTAAATTTAATGGAATACTTCATTTTATACCCAAGAGTATTAACGAATAAAATCTCTGGAACTTTGAAACAAAGTGGGAAATTACTATATTTATTCGCATTCTATGGCAACTCAAAGCATATCTAACTATCTACACAAGAAATGCTTTTTAAGAACATGAAGCAATTATGAGTCTTTTAGAGTAAAATGCAATTTAATTAATCAAGCTCTCACTGTTCCATTAAATAAGATAGATTTTCTATGTATCATATCATGTTTATGACCTCTTTCTTATAAATCGCTAATATTGACACCCAAAGTAATACGACACTTTCATGAATAAAATTGAAAGTAATTCAAACTCTTAGATTAGCTACAGATTAATATACCTGAGAAAAAAAAAATTAGAGTAGTTGAAGTAATCGAAATGTTTTCAAATTTTGTTCTTTTAATACTTCAAAAATACTATCATCATCTAACTATTTAACATCTAAAGTGAACATAACTGTTTTAAAATTTAAATCATATGGTCAGTTAGAAAAAAAAACTATTACTTAATCTCATAATTTAATTTCTAACAATTTAATAATCCTTTAAAATGTTAATACTTATATTTTTGGATATAATGCCTCTTTATATTATAAATTGATAGAAGAAGTGTAAAAAGAAAGACACTCATACCATTAAATTCTAATTCAAGTAGCGTAGTTCTTACCTAGAGAAAAAAAGTCTCAATCAATATAATAAATATAATTCACATTATAATTTAATAAATAAATAATGCAACATTAAAAGTAAAACAACATTATCGAGTCTATAAATCATGCAGTAAAAAAAAAGAATTTACATACAAGTACAGTCTTTCGATTTGATTTTTTTAGTGGAGGCACTTGTCGTCACAAATTTGTCTATACTACGCCACAGTTTTGTGTCCATTTTATTATGGGAGCACCATATAGACTTCAAATACATTACCCCCTATGAAGGGACGACACAAACAGAGGCATTTTTCATTGCATGATCTCGGGATTCGATCCGAGAAACCTCAGCACCGAAAACCAGTGCGCTGTACCACAGGGCCGCCACAAGCCCACTTTCGATTTTGAATGACAGCAAATTTTTGAAACTAACATGCATTGCAACAATCATAGACTGTTCTTTTATTAATTTACACAAGAATTTTTTTTTCATACGAGAATGACAGTAACGAAAATAAAAATAAAAACTGGTAGCTCTTTGTACAGTGTATTCATTTATAAGATACCTAAAATTAGATACATATTTACATATAAGCCTAAAATTGACACATTAAATCTAGTTTTGAAAAAATTCATTCGTATATATTGCTGTTTTAGTTGGATGATAAAGTAAAGCATTAGTTTGGGAAAAAAACTGATATAGCACCAAATTTAGATCGAAAACGAAGAGAAAACTGCTGCTATTGTAATGCTTGATAATTCACCTAGAGCATGATAATGAAACTGGGTGTAACAATTAATACGTTGGAATGCATTTTCCCTCTTTTGCAACTGGGAATCACTACGTACTTCTGTGCGTCTACAGAAGAGGTTACTACCTCATAATGAAAACATGCAGGATTATAAATTTGTTACATAGGAGGATATCATCCGAGAAACATTTGTTGATTTAAAATAAGAATTATTCATGACATGCCAAGGGAAAACTTCTTCACAAATGCAAACTTAAACAAATTCTAGATAAACTACCGAGCTTTACTTTTTTATAGAAGCTGCAGTATTGCCTGAAGATAGTACAATTCTTTTAAACCCTTAAACATTTTTTAACGATTCCTCCCCCTGTGATTGATTTTAGTTTCTGGTCAACTTCAAAAGTAGGTACTTAACCTTATGTCTGGCTTGTTTGCCTTATGCGAACGGCAAGTACTGTAAATAGTGCCCCGTGGGTCCTAACAAAAATAAGAAAATCAATATCCTCCATAATTGGTTATTTCCCTGTATACGTGATTCTGCTTGTGAAACTTCGAAACTTATAGAACTGTGAAAAATAATGCAAGCTCAGTGGCTTTTGCGAAAAGTTAAATTTAATCCTTACTGCAGTAAATGGAGATACTATTAAAAAAAATGATTGGAACTAGTTATTTAGATAGAGAGCGAGACATGCTACTAACAAGCTCGGTCAGCGGAAATGTCAGATTCTATACAAGGCACGTAGGACAAGCAAAATCTCATTTGCGGAGAGTGGTTCAGACGTCACACGATGGGGACAAGTATTTGATGATCTTACCAGCGGATGAGCACACGATACGGGAGGTGGTGTGTAATCAGGAAAATTAAATAGACCAGTTAATTTTGAGCGCATTTAAGTGCAGGCGAGAAAGCGCATATAACAGAGGTACAAAAGCTGAATTCTAATGAAGATGGGATACAGTTCCAGAGGTTGTTCGATGCAAAAAAAGACTGGTAAGGTATGGCAATAAAATAAGAAGAAATTCAGCCTTTTCGGTTCAAATTATGATAAATGTTGTAAAATAAGCATGTAACTTGATATTTTAGACATACATTGTTTATTCAGAATATATTAACCTTTAGCTTAAGGGGCCCATTTTTCCAATTTATAGAGAATCTGCACTTCTCTCCTAACTTTGGGTATGTATATCTTGAAGTGGCATGCTAAATAATTTCACTCAAACACAGTTCTTACATAACAACAATGTTTATTCAAACATTTGCACATATAGATTTTGCTTTTCAACAGAAAGCAAGCGTACTACTAGTACAAGATATATAATATTTATGCAAGGGAAATACAATTCAATATATTTTCTGGTATAACTATTCATGCAATTAAAATACAACTTGAGATACTCATAAATACTTCCGAAAGTCGACCAGAAATGCTGCTACGTAAACTTTGGGCCTAACAAGAACTCGCATAGGTTTGAAGCAACCTAGCTATGCCTCGAGCGGCTGCTCGCAAAAACTCGACTATTATTAAACCAGACTCTAAGCCTAGCTCCAGCTCGATACTTCTTTTCGCTAGCACTACTCCTCCTTTCACTACCTCTCTCTTCGTTTCTTTAATCTAGCTGCCTGGTATTTATACCAACCGCGTACGCCGCAATTAGCATATCTTAAGCGGCTTCTTTAACTTTATTCAATTAAAAGTTCGATTATTGTGAATCGAATCTTATGTAAATCTTACAAATTCCTTCTTTAGAACGGGAAATTTCATACCCCCTTACTATAACGGCCATTAAGTGGGTTATATATATATATATATATATATATTCATTCATTTATTCTTGGGCCTGTATTCTTTGGATACATGCTATCCCACCCCGTAAGGGAAAGTTTAACCTATCTTTGTGGGATTTTTTCTCAGAATGAGTAATAAATATTAATTTCAATAAAGATAATGTCTAAAGATAAGTCTTCTAAGCTAAACGAGCTAAAATAACAGAAATTCAGAATGTGCGTGTACGACCGTTAAGCTTGCGAAACCAGTAGATGGGAATCTCTCGAACACTCACGCAGCAAGTGAAAACCAGTGGACAAAAGAAACCACCCCCCTTGCCTATCTCCCAAGAAGTTTTAATATATCTTCACTGTCCAAAACTGAGACCCGGATACCTAACAAGATTCTTATAATAATTCATTGTGTACGATATCACGTATTTTAATTTCAGTTACAAAATGTAATCTCCCCATCGTACATTTTGTATAGTGATTCCTAAACTAATGTCATTCGACCACATACAGCGATATCTATCGGTCACTTCACCATGAAAGCACCCAATAAGTAAAGCAGCATTATTTCCTATGAGGGTACAGCACACGAACATGCATGCCTCAGTCGGGATTGGAAACCGGTACCACACGGGAGAGACCTGTCACGCTAACCATCATACAATTTAGGAGGCGGATACGTCCAAATTGCAGTGTTTGGCTAAAAGCTGGACATGACTTTGCAATTAATTGTTTAATATTTCTTCCATTTCAATAGACTTCAATCAATATTTAACAAGTGTTTTAAAGTCCTTCAAATATTAATTTATTGATAGATTGCTTCTGATAATTCTGATTCTAGCAGCCAAATCTAATAGAGGCCCTTAATTACTTGCTACTGAATATGAAAGGGCATTAAGATCAGTAACTAATATCAAAACTATTTTTGCTCTATACGAAAATTTTAATATCATTAGTTTGAAAGGGTTTTTTCTCATTAAAAAATCTTTTTTTTTATTACAGAATAAAAGGGAAACTTGTTAAAAAAAATTTTATTAAAAGTTTAATTCCTAACTATCATTTCAGCAGTATGATGCGGCAATAAATTTTCATTCTCGTCACACACACATAGGTAATTATATAAATGTATACAGTTTTACTACCTATAAATTTTTTTCGTGACTTCCCATGGCTTCCAGAAAATTAAATGGTCGTTTCAAATTAAACTGGGAGTATTTCACCACATCAATGGACGCACTAAAAATATTTGGCAGGATAAAACCCCAGTACAAAGAAGCCATTTGTTTCAACACAAAACACCTTTAAACTCCTAAATAGGACTATAAACCATATTGTCCGGCTCGAAAAGCGTCCGAAATACTGGCCCCAAACCCCTTTTCTCTTTAAAATCTCTTTTTTAGAGTCCGGATTCTGGAGAAGAGGTTATAAATTGAAGGCTATTAAGCATTTTATTACTTGTCCCTGTCCCAGCTATGTTCTCAGTGTCCATAAAACGTGACCACTAGCGTCTTAGGTAAACCCCAATACGGACTGGGGTTTTGGAGCTTGCTTAGAAGTTTAACGAATGGATTTTAAAAAAATCCTTCCAGGTCCTTGTTTAACCCAGTGGCCGTAACTTATGTAGGAAAAGAAAAGAAGTGTCGCATTCTACGTGACATTTGTAGGGAGCTCACGTTTAAGCTTTGGTTATTGTTCTATGTATTGCATTAGATATCTACGAAATAAATGTTAGCATAAAAGCATGTTGTAGAAATATGTATGTATGTAAATCAATTTAAAATTGCATATTTAATTCGAAAATAAAATAACGTTAAGTGTGCAACATTTCAGGTTTCTGCAAATTTTTTCGAATTTCCTACTTTTTAAGATTGTTCCGATTTGTTTTGTTTTCTTTTTAAACTCAGGTGATATTTCACACTGTGTTTTCACCGTTTGCGTTTCATAAACAGTGTCGAGGTGTGAATGACCACTTGTAATTCGCTCACGTTTCTGTTGTGGTTATTGTTCTGTCAAGAATGCCTATTACGTAAGAAAAGTCGAAAATTTATAATAGTAATAAAATAAATGCGCCAAAGATATGCTGAAAAACGTAGATTCAAATAAAGTCAAGAATAAATGTGTTGTATTCTGTATCTTCTACTTTTTTCAATAAATATATGCCGTCTATCATCTGTAAAAGAATGATGCAAAGGAAAGTAACATAGGCTGGCTTTAATTTATCAGAGTTGTCGGGGTTTTCTATATTTAATGGAACATCGGAATTTGTAACAATGGAGAAATTAAGCAATAACAGACTGAAATCGACTCACAATGGCTTGTAATATATACATTTTAAATTTCTTTAGCTTTCTTTAGTTAAACCGAGTATATACTTGTATTACAGGAATAAAAGAGATAGTCTGAGCCATTTGAGATATCCTATATTTTACTCCATGCATAAAAATTTATGTAATGTGAACATGCATAAATGTTTCGAGTCCCTTCTCTTTTGTAAGAAAACCATTGTTTTCCAAGAAATTTGAAGCCATTTAGAAGGAGAATAAATAAAATTCATTTAGCCTTCGTTATAAAAAAAAGGTTGAGAAAACAAATTAAAGACAAGATGAAGATTTAATGAGGTTACCACAAAATGACAATGAGATCAAAGTAGCACAAGCTCAGGCTGTCCGGATTTTATGAAGACCTATAGTTTTGCAGTATTCTATTTACTAATTATAGTCGTCCATATTATATAGTTGTTACCGTTCCGAGCTGCCCCGCAGTGGGCTTGGGTTCAAATCCTGAATAAGGCCTGGTCATTTCCGTGTAGTCCTCCTCATAGGGAACAATGATGGGTCACCTATAAGATGCTCCATAATAAAGCAGCCAGCAAAGCTTCGCGGATCTTCATTGAACAATGTAAAGAAGTACCTACAGTCAGAAGAAAGTGCCTGCTGCATCAGAAAACGAAAAAAAACTGTCCTGTTATACGGTATTTGGGCTTCATCGAAAAAAGAATTTGGTGTTGTACAAGTAATAAACCAACAGGCAGTCCGGATTTCAATCATATCAATTCAGACATAAGTAGATTGCAGAAGAGACTACTTTGTCTCCTCATTGAGGCTATAATCTTGTGAAAAGGACCAATATCACTCCATGATGCATTATTCAGAAGTTCCTAATGAAGCACATGGCTGAAACTGTGCCAGATAAACTCCTGTATCCTTGTACTGATACAGAACTTTATAACTAATCTCTACTAATCCAAATACTTCTAACTATGAATCTGACAAACTAATAAACACGTGATAGAATACTTATCTTATAATTCTATACTATTTTGCCTCTGAAATAAGCTCCACGAGGAGCTATAGATAATCTTGAACGAACAAATTAAGAATTCTTATTGCTTAATAATTCATAACAATGCAATAAAAATATGCAATTACTTATACATAAAGGTCTGTATATGTACTTATGCATAGATGTCTGTATATGATAAACTGCATTACTATGTGTATTAGTCTCAGGTAGCCTAGTCGTAGCTCGTCAGCTTTCGGTGCTGAGGGTGGTTGGATCGAATCCCGACAAGCGCCATTAAATATCGCTAGGCCATATATTGGCACGTTAAATCCATACACCGGAAAGTCCCACTATGAAGTCAGAGAGGGTGGGAGAGGGTATAATCCCTCCAGATGCCGCCACTGGGAGTTGCTCGGTCAAAATTGAGGTGGTATCTGGTTGTCGAATTCCGACCTTTGTGGTGTCATTTTAATACTGGAGTCCTTAAGCCCCCTAAGGAACCTGGTCTGGAATAAATTCCGGCCAGGAGGCATTAGAAACAACAACAACAACAACTATGCGAGCTTTTCTGCAAATAAAAGTTGCTGTAAAACTTATCTTAGCTCTTTCATGAACCCTTATTAGATATTCTAAAAATAACTTTATTTTGGGACAGAAAGTGTATATAAAAAATGCTTATCAAAACTTAAAGTGACTGAGAAGATCTTAATTCTAATCAATTTGGAATCATTATCTTAATTCAACTGCAATGGATGCTGCACTGTCGCAAAAATACCCAGTATATATAAAAATATAAGTATACTAGTATATCTATGGTGCCCGGTATAATGGGCTTAAGTCAAAAATAGTGATTTGAATATACCAAGTTATTGGCTTTGATACCAATCGCAGAAGAATAATTTCGACTTGAGTCTTTTGTACAAAACAATGTACTCTTGTATACAAAATTGCTAGATTTTAGCCTTTTATACAAGTCAAAAATTTTTTTGTTTTTTTTATGGATACTAACAAATATCTAAAACTCACTTTTTTGTACATAAGCCCTTTATACCGGGTACCATAGATATATGAATACATTGGGTTGAAATGTATGTATTCATGAGAAACGAATAATTTTTAATACAGGAAACACTATAAAAGACTCAGTATATTGATATACTGAACCTTTTTCTCATACAAAAAAATGCTTATATGAGGACAAACAAACGTTTGTAGAAATGCATGAGACTAGAATAATATTTAACTAGGGAAACCTTGTAAAATATCCTTCAGTATTGTCTTTTGCTTTTAGAAAGTCGATTTTACTGCACTCTCCACACACCTAATACATCCCTTCTTCCTATTCAGTGGAGATAAATACACAAGTAACATATTTAAATCTCAAAATTATCCCTAGACGTATATATTTATACTACGACCTGCTTCAAAAAAATAAAAGACAAACCTTTCCCACAGATTATGATTTTGAAATTTTCTTAATATACAAATGAATTACTCGTTTCAGACGAGGACACGGCTTCAGAAACAGAGATAACCTTGGAAAGTATTCCAAAAAGGTTTACTTTTACATTCTAAGATTCTCGTTTTACAAAGTGCACATCAGTTATTCTTTATGAACTTATAATTTATATTTATGTTTTTTACGTATGAGCGCATCAAAATCGGTTTTTCAAATACCATGAACAAACCATTACTGGAATAAGGTAACGGTTCACGGTTGGGCCAAGTTCGAGGAGTACTTTTATAAAATCTCAACGAACAGAACATACGTTATTTTAAGCGATTCGACAAATAATGTGGTATGCTGATCACGTTTCAATTCGTCATGCATCTTTGGCCTACCATCCCTGCACAACTGTCTGTGACTGTGCAACTGTCGGATTTCATCTGTTAACAATTGTAGCGACAAAAAAGGATTACATATTTATACATTTGTGACATTTTTTGAATGGAAGGAAAAAATCAAAATTTGTGTTTCCACTAGTAAAAAAGATAAACCTCTAAAAAGTTTCTGTCTCAAGTTTTGCTTCATTTCTCATCTTGAAAAATTATTTATGCTTCGTTCACACTTAAACTTTTACCGATGAATATATCTGTATTAGTCAATCGTCAAGGTTATGAAATTTTTGTCCAAATAGTAAACTGGGAAAAAAATTGTTTTTTTAAAGTAAATGTTTCGGTCTTTAAAATTGTATCTCAGCTAGAAACTCGAATTTACTCGCAATAATTACCTTTTATCGTATAACTTAAATAATAATTTACGTTACTTGAATTATGTTTAACTATACTGTAATCAAAGAAAAATAAAAATGAATGCCTGCATATACATATACAAAGAAATTGAGATTGTAGCATGTTTGTCGAAAATTGAGCCTTCAGTAAACTGAAATAACTTCAAATCCCAATTTCACATTCATTATATATATATATATATATATATATATATATATATATATATATGGGCGAGGTGGCCCGGGTGGCAAAGGCAGCGAGCTAGTGCCATGCACGTCGCTGGTTCGATGCCGGTTGCTGACAAAACCGCTGCCGTGTACACTAATGGCGACTGGTGCACAAAAAATCTATCATAGCTGCAAAGTCCTCTAAGTTCCCAAAATACCTCTGGAGGTACGGTCCCGTCACTTGACTCAGTGCAAAATTCTAAGACCAACGTATAAAAAAGTCCAACCTCTCTGGCAATGGCAACCCCTCTTCTGTGGACATTTCTTCGCACTAACGCAAAATTCGCAAACACGACATCAAACAAACAAACAAACAAATATATAAATAGATAGATAGATAAACTTTCGTCAGAAACGGAGATAAAAAAATTAAAGTTTCTCCTTTCACTGTGATGACTGTTACATTACCATTTTATAATAATGCCCTAGCTAATAAGTTTCAAAACAAAAACAAATATCTTTATGATTATCTGCCTTACTAATTAGTCTATAAGCGAGAAATTTTTGTATCAGAGGCTCAGATAAATAAAGATATTTTTTTAAAGTAAGAAAGATATCTGAAAGTATTTTTAACCGTATTGTGAGGACTGTTCATTATACCAGTTTCTTACATTTTAAGATTAGTTATTAAAATGAGATGAAAGTGATGATATGTATTTGAGATAACTAATAACGAGAATCATATAAATACTGAATACTTAATTCGTTTAGTACCGCAATGTTTGTAAAGATAAAGCTTATTTACTAAAAAGCTGCATCTCTTTCTCACAATTTTTCTTCCTGTGTATAGTAAGAAACTGCCACACAATCATGAAAATCGACAAATTACTTGTCATTTTTTTATAGACATAAAATATCCCGGGTCGCGGTGGCTCGATTGGCAAAGGCGTCGAGCAAGTGATCTGAATGGTTCGATGCTCGAACACTGGTTCGATGCTCGTCGCTGCAAATCCACTGCCGTGTTCACTAATGGTGGCCGGGGACCGTAAAATAGGTCGTGGCTACAATGTCCTCCTAGTTCTCAAATTTAACTTTGCAGGTGGGGGGTCAAGTGTTCCGGTCCCGTCACTTGACTCGGTTGAAAGTTACGGGACAGATGTTCTTCGAGGTCAATCAGACTTCAGCCCTAGTGGTACCTCACCTTAGGGGACTCACCACCTTTAAATCTTAAAAAAAAATCGAATTTTATTTTTTTGCATTTTTAGAATATTTGAACATTTCTGAATCATTTAAAAAAAACCACGTTAAAATATTCCAATTAGAACATTTAAAACTCCGACGTGAAAGAAATAGTTCCGATGTAAACATACCAGTGTGGGACATTTAACTCACCCAGCTGTGTTTTGTTTATCTTTACTCTCTCCAGTCTCGTCATCATTTCTTCCTTTTAGATTGCTTTTTTTTGCTAATTCTGTGTTTATTATCTATGCAGTTATTTTTATCAGTAGGATCGGAGCAGCTCAACTTTTAGGCGTACTTTTCGTATACTGTTTACAATACACAATTAGATTCACGTGCGGATCGCATTCAAATTGTGCTACGTAGTTGCTGCGTATCAGTCGTTTTGCTTGTTATAATTAGCATAAATTTTTGATATTATATTTTATAACCATGTTTAATGACGATAATAAAAGAAAATCGGAAAAGAGACCAAAGAAATATGAATTCAGAGGTAACCAGTTTACCAAGTAAGACTCTCAACCAAAATGTCTCATTGCTTCGAGTAAAAAGTTGGATTGTTCGTTTGATGTTACGAAAGATGCTGAATGCAAAGGTTACTCTTTTATTTACAAAAAAATTGTTTTTAAAATTATTCAAGATGTGTCGTTTGCAAAATTTGTGGTGGAAATATAACCATATCATCAACTGTTGTCTGTGGACTCTCAGAAAACATTGAAATTTTATGTCAAACCTGTGGTGAAGTGTCATTCTGTCAAAACTCAGCCATACTGGGAAAAAGAAAATGCTTGCCTGAAATAAACTCAAGATTTATTTATGCCATGAGAACCCTGGGGCAAGGACTCTCAGGTACTAAAATATTTTGTGGCGTTATGGACTTGCCTCCACCTATTACTCTTTAAGTGTACAATTCAGTGATCAGACACATAAAAGATGCCTCATCTGTTGTCGTTAAAATAAGCATGTCTACTGCTGTCGAAGAAGAAATCAAGTGTAATAATAATAATAATTCAGATTTGACTGTTAGTGGGGATGGCTCATACATCCTTAGTTGGAGTGTGCACTGTGATAGGAGCTCTGTGTGGAAAAGTAATAGATACAGAGGTGCTTTCTTCATACTGCAAAGGGTGTGATTATTGGAAAGATAGGGGATCTGGGGATGAGTATGAGACATGGCATTCAGACCATTCCAATACATGTCCAAAAAACCATAGTGGTTCTGCTTCAATCATGGAATTTGTTGGAATGCAAAGAATTTTTCACCGTTCTAACATTATACATAATGTACGTTATGCACACTATATAGGTGATGGCGACTGCAAAACCTTCAATTCTGTTCAGCAATCTGAGCCTCATGGGAAAGATTTCATCATAAGTATAATTTAATATGTCGGACACATACAAAAAAGAATGGGCACCAGACTGCGCAAGCGAAAGCAGGAAATGAAGGGCAAAAAACTGAGTGATGGAAAAACTTTAGTGGTAAAGGTCGTCTTACGGACGATGTAATAAATAAACTGACTATTTATTTCGGAAAGGCCATTAGAAAACACTGCACGTCAGTAAAAGACATGCAAAAAGCAGTGTGGGCAATATTCTATCACAAACGATCAACAGAACTGGAACCAACTCATCATTTTTGCCCAACAGGAGATGATTCGTGGTGCTTATATCAAAGAGCATGTGCACAAGGATATCTACAGTCTTTCAGACATAAAAATTCAATTCCACCACCTGTAATGGATACTATAAAAGATATATTTAAAAATTTGTCCATGCTATCAATGCTGAAAAAAATGTTTAGGAGGGCATACTCAGAATCCAAATGAGTCTTTAAACTCTTTGATTTGGACGATATGTCCCAAAAATTCTGGCTGTGGTTCAAACATTGTTCAGGTAGCGGGGAATGAAGCCATTATGTTATACAATAATGGTCAAGCTGGTCGACTAAATATAATGGAGGAACTTGGCTACCAAATTAGTGATTATGCAGCAACTTTTGCATCCAAGACTGATCAACATCGTATTCAGTTGGCTGAAAAAAAGGCAGAGATGTCTACATTTGAGGCGCGCAGAGCAAGAAAACGAGCTAAAATTGCTGCAGAAAATGCAATGGAAGCACGGGAAGGTGTGGTGTATGCAGCTGGACACTTTTAAACTCCTTTGAGGACAGTTAATAGATCGTAAACTTAAAAACTGTCAAATTTTAACTTTAAAAGCATTTTTCTCAAAATCATGATTTTCATACTTGTGCGCACTATATAAAAAAACTACTGCAGATATTGCTTTCAAATTTTCAGGATAAGTGTATAATGATGCTACCAAAAATATCCACCTAATTGTTTCTTAAAAAATTTATTTTACTAAGAATTTATATCATTTGACTTGTAATTTTAATGTGCTTTTTCAGTTTTTTAAAATCTGATTGTCCTGGAGTAAATATTATCTGGTGTTTTAAATTTTAAATAGGTGTAGAATTATACCTAATGTTTTTACATAACAAAAATGCAAAAATTTTTATTGAAACTTTGTTAGTATTGTTGTAAGTCTGCGCACACTGTAGCAGTATAAATTTAAAATTTTCTGAAAATGCACCAACTTTTTACTTCATAAACAAAATTCTTATTTACTTGTAATAAAATTAATTCAAGAAACATAATGTAAAAGGTTTAGAGAAGTAATACTGAAAATTTGATGTATAATGGATATCAAAAAAAGTTATAGAAGTTCGAAAAAACAATCAAAATTGTGATATTTTTACTTGTGTAAAGGTGATGAGTCCCTTTAAAGTGAAGCTGTTTACCACCTTTCGCCGAGGACCGATGTCCCTTGGACTTGGTATAGGCTTTTCTACTCCAAGGGGATTGGAAACAACAACAAATCAAACTTTTCAAACATAGCTTAAGTTCATCGTAAATTATTGGGCATAAAGAATACTCACAGAAGAACGAGTAACGTTTGAAAATACTTTATATATATATATATATATATATATATATATATATATATATATATATATATATATATATATATATATATATATATATATATATATATATATATATATATATATATATAAAGTATATATATTTATATATATATATATATATATAACAGTTCCGTAACTGACCGACTCACTGAATGACATACGACGTACAGACCAAACCGCTGGACCTAGAGGGCTGAAATTTTCAATGGCGATTTTTTTTATGGTGTAGGGGTGCACTAAGAAAGATTTTTGAAAAATTCTTCTTAGACTTTTTAAAATTAAATTTTTAAGCTGTTTTAAGAACTTTTTTTAAGTTTGCATTTAAAATAATAATTTGAGGGTTATAAAATTTATATCACAAGAAAGATCATAAAAATTCCTTTAAAATGAAATCTTTTTCAAATATTTACCTCCATTTTCTGATTTTTGATGAATTTTTAACGATTAATTTTTAGAATTTAATTTATTAAATGCAGATCGCGTGATTTCTTTTTCTGGTACTTTAAATTTATCGTCACGCGTATAACAACTAAATAGACAAAAAAACAATTTTTTCTTGCTAATGCGGCAGATGATTGGACATTTTCCAAAACAATATTAAAATTCAATAAAAGATATTATGTTCCTCAAACTGTACTATATTAACTGTACTACATTATTTAGTACGTCCTATTACATTTAATTTGAATATTTTCTTCTACATTATTTTGTCTATAAAAATATCCCTTACGATTTTTTATAAATATAATTTTTGTTTTTTTACATCATTTGTATACATTGATCGTCGTATTTATTATATATATATATATATATATATATATATATATATATATATATATATATATATAAAGGTAATACGGGATTTAAGGCTTAGAAAAAATATCGCATTAGTTCTCATTTTAAAAGATAAAACATATTTTCTTTTCAAAAGTACTGCTTCTGAGAACAACCAGATTCTTTGGGAAGTAAAAGAACAAACTTTTTAACCATACTTGAATTTCTCCTATATGAATTTTTGTATAGCTTACCGAACGAAAAAAAAACAGTATTTTAGGAAATGAACATTTTAAAAATAGTTTGCATTCCAGAAGTAAACATCATAAATCATTTCAGACAGATCTTCAAATAGAATTTTCATAATCAATATATCATATTTAGCCCCACATTGTAATCAGGTAAATAAAGTCTATTTACTTTGAGCTGTGCATCAACGTTGGGTAAAACGCATGCACTAATCTATCCAAGCCCTAAAATTAAGTCTAACTCGAAAAGGTACTGCCATTCCCTATTCAACATACAATCCATCGACAAAAAGGGGATATTTTACATGATCCCTGCTCTTTGTACATATTATTTACTCGCCCATTAGAATAAGTTTACTTGGACATGCAATGGAAATGGAACAGCGGTACAAGTTAGACATGAACAGCACGCAAACTTTGTTGTATGCATGGGGAAGTCTATGCAACAAGTATAAATGAATGGTGCGATGCCTCTGTGATCTTAATAGCGAAATAGTTCTTTATGTGTTTTGGAACTGCTCATCTTGGTTCGTCGCAGAAAAAAAACCGTAATGTATTTCAGCATGTTTAATATGCGCATGAAAAACGTCTGGTAAAAAAGAAGGTTGTTTTCTGCAGATAACTTCTTTCGGCAAAATGTGTGTCTTCTGAGAAAAGCGCGAGGAAAGATATAAGAAGAAAATGCGACTTCCTCACGTCTCCTGTATATTTAAATTAGTAGAATACCCCGAGGTTAAGATAAACGGGTCGACTACTAATCCTAATCAGAGAGTTGTTAGAGTATGCTAGAAAAACTGGCTTCGTGCCGCAAGTTAAAAGAGATTAACTATAAACAGAAACAAAAGCCTATAGATTCTGGAGCAACGAATAGGTAAACAGTAAAACTATATAAAATTATTACAAATGTGCGTGTTATCTTACTCAATTATTAGAACATCTGATAAATCCTTTTTTCTGATTTTTGTTTCTAAAGATAAATTTTTAGAATTTAATTTATTAAATGCTGATCACGAGATTTCTTTTTTTTGTGATTTTTAAATTAATTTTGCGTCACGTGCATAACAACGAAATAAATCGACAAAACATATTAAAATTCAGTAAACTAAATGTTCCTCAAACTGTACTATATTTTAACTGTACCATATCATAATCCTCTAAAAAGCAGTTTCGTTATTTTTTTCCTTGTAATTATCCTAAAATGCACTCCGGGGCGAAGCACGGGTATTCAGCTAGTGCCTTCATAAGCCTTTATGATATTTTAATTGTTCCAGCTGATTTGAATTTTCGTAATTCATGCTTTATGTAGACTAGGGAGGATTCTGCTTCCAGTCAAAACTATTTTATTAGTTCGCATGCCTCTATAACGACAATGGCATTTTCCTCATTTCATTGTGTAGTATACTTATCTTTTTCAAATGACTTAACTTGTTTTGCAGACACACTATAACGACCACTGCAGTTGAAACACATTTTTGCTTACACATTAACTGATCACATCTGTACTCGGGTTATACAGGTACCAAAATGGAACTTTCGGGTTCTTACACACAAAGACTCGGATTAATGGAGATGTGCTGCATATCATACCATTATATTCTACACTAATAAGACCTAGTTTTAGCGATCTGTTGTTTCACTTAAATTTTTTCATCTCCTTGCGCAAGGTCCCGGGAAGTTTCTGATTTGTACTCCTTACTTGGTCTGTCTATTTAAAAACAGCTGGATATGAGGTTTTACAAAGAGTTAGTTGTTACGTTTCGTTATACCTGTTAGGTTTGTTTTTGAGGCAAGATACCTAACGCATATTTAAATTGATCGCAATGCCTATCAAAATATCCATTAGTTAAAATTATGTCTATCAAAAAACATAGAAATTTAATCTACAGTGGTTACTTTCCGTAATTTTTAATTGATTAGACTAGTAAACTAGATACTAGTCTTCAAATGTCCTCCTATAAAGCAAAATGTCAAAGAAGGAATTTAGACTATTGAGAGAAAAATGATAAACTGAAGACACAGAGTCTACAAACTTTTGACATCAAAAATAGAGAAATATGAGTTTCTGAACCTGGGATGGCGCTGAATCGATCATTATCCCTATCTAGATAAGAAAAATATTCAAGCCGTCCTTTATTGAAAGCCTTGAGACATTTCTGAAGTTACTCTTTATATACATTTTTAAGCACGTAAAATATCTTAAAGAATGTTTTGAAATAGCTATGTCTTAGCTTATATTTCTGGCATTCTTTATGTGGGTTAAAAAAATTGTCATATATATATATATATAGTTAAAAAGTATATCATTTATTATATTTCGGTACATGAATTGGTTATATCTTTATAACTGTTACTTCGGTATCGATAAATAATTTGAATAAAGAAACCCTAAAAAGGTATATTCAAACATATATTAATATCATTATCAATATTTTTATGTAACATTGCACAAGAGTTGTTTTACATTGCACAAGCTGATTAATATGATGGAATAAACTGGCATTTTTTTTAAAATGTACGATAAAATACCATTACATATTTACAACTGCATTGGTACAATACAGACGGAATGCATTTTAATCATAAAAAAGTATATGCATTTCCACGGAAATGTAACTCATATAAATGCAACTCATATAAATGTAACTCATATAACCACATAATGATGTGTTAATACTATCAAGCAAATTTAAAATGCCTGAATATTTTATATATATATATATATGTGTGTGTGTGTGTGTGTGTGTGTGTGTGTGTGTGTATGTGTGTACGTGCGTGTGTGTGTAAGTAACAACAACAATAATATAACTAATTTCCGTGTACTTTCTATATGCTCCTGGATGTTGTTTGGGCATATTGCACCACAGGGGGTCACGTGGCAAACAAAATCTAAGTTTCATATATGCTGGTGGTGTGAGCGTCGGTTCCATGGACAATGATTGAATCAGGGATTGAGCTGATGCCATTATCCATTATCTCTGCTTGTAAACATGTAAATAGCTTCTACTCATTTACATTTCGTATAATATGTTTAGCTGTTCAATAAACATGATGTTTTTAAAGTAATAAAAGTATTATTCCATTTAATTGAATTATTTGATTTGGAGTTGATGTGCACCTGGTTTGACAGTCGAACGCCTGTCTTGCTGTTTCCCTTATATCGTCGTCAAGTGTCGTCTGTAGGTCCAGTATTTCAGACACACACACACACACACACACATATATATATATATATATATAGTTAAAAAGTATATCATTGCATCTAGTTAGAGAAAAGCACCTAGTTAGAGAAAAATTAGAATATATATATATATATATATATATATATATATATATATATATATATTCTAATTTTTCTCTAACTAGGTGCTTTTTCCTGATTATATATGCATATACAAGTCTAATGTAGAAATATGTACACCAAAATATTTTTGAACCCAAGACCTTACGTTATGAACTCTACGAAATTACGTCCTTTCTATACAAAGTTAATTTAATAATTTTCATTAGATTTCTTAGATATCTCAGTGTAAACATATGATTGAATTACAAAATGCTATCCCTGTAATTGGGGTGCTCAGAAAACTTTAAACTTAGATATAATGCAAGGTGCTTAATGATTACAAAGCTTAATGAAAGAGTTTCAAGAAATTAAATAATGTATAATATGGTTTCAATAGTCCTCAAACAGAAAGATCGTATGATGATTGCAAGAACCCTAAACAATATCCAATAATGTAGATAATTTCAATATTACTTTCATACTTTTACCATTATTTTAGATTATTTGAATACAACTATGCAATGAAAGTAGCCTTACAATGCAATGTAATTAACTTTACTATACAATGAAAATAACCTTATGAGT
This sequence comes from Dolomedes plantarius, assembly GCA_907164885.2. Classification (NCBI taxonomy): domain Eukaryota; kingdom Metazoa; phylum Arthropoda; class Arachnida; order Araneae; family Dolomedidae; genus Dolomedes; species Dolomedes plantarius. The sequence continues at coordinate 102,388,568 of OU015492.1, read as the reverse complement.
TAAGAGTAGAACTTTCTGAGAATAATAAACAGCAAAGCAGTGTACAATAAAATAAATATTAGGACCAATCACTATACGTCCATACACTGAAATATTATATTTGTGCAATTGTATTTCATTCTTATTTTAAAAAAGTGATATTTCGATTTATTATAGCTAAAACATCATGCCTTCTAACAGAAAATATTTAACGATGGATAGTGGTCAGATTCAATAAATGTGAACTTAGTTGTTGTTTTAAAAGAAAAATCACTGTAACCGTGTCCTTTATGGCAAAATATGTAATGATAATGAACCTATTTCTCCGGTTATTATGGTTTCGTAACCTTAAATTTAGCCTATGCAATCTATACCGATATCAGTGGTAAAATAACCCAATTGCCATTGTATATCAGAAATTTTAGATTTATATATTTTGTCTTAAATAAAAGGTCCTAGAACTAATAAATAACTTCACTTATAAAAAAGACCTTCGAAGAGTAAATTACGGATGATACACAGAAAATAGCGATTGCCCCATCCACACAAGAACCCTACATAATGAGTATGATCTTTTTTCGTAATTCTCTTAGTTCATTAGATTAATTACAAAAGCTTTCATCCCCCCTGAAGTCTTTGAAAGAAGCATAAAAGGTTATAATTATAAACTGGAGGGAACAAATACAAGACCGTGACCAGTTATTCATGACAAAATTGCCCTTTATATTATTTCTGTTTTCGCCTCATAATTCGAAAAGTTAAACTATTCTTTAACTTCTTTTATAGAATGCTTAATATATACTTATGACTAAGATGGTATTGCTTAACTATAACAGCCCTTCAACATAATCGATATTCTGACGAAAGGTTACTTCTCAAAACCGTTCAAAATCCGGATCGTGCAGGCATTAATTGTCCAACTGCTTGTACCTTTCACACTACACACGTGGAACTGTACACTCTAAACTAACCGGAATGATTCACTACATCTCGAAGAACTAGAGACTGTCCATTTAATACTCGAGTGTGCCTAATCCATACACCCTCCTCCTCTCTGGCCTCCCATCTTCTGGGACTCATCCCAGTCTGTGCCTAGGCTCCGTTCCACGTTCTCCAGCAGCACAACCACTTGTCGAAAATGAAACCTGCCTCTCCAGCACGTTTCCCTACAGTGAACGATGCTGGCGCACAAAGGCAGTCTTTGTGTCACTCGCTAATCAAGAGCGAATATTTCGAATGGAAGTCCTCATTTTTTTCTTTTTTTTTTCTTTTGCAAATAAATTTTTCGTTAGTTCTGTCTCTTTAATAAGTAGATTTTTCTAGCAAGAGCATGCTAGGATTTTGGATTTGAGGTCAGTTTATTTTTTTTTAAAGTCGATATTTTTTGGTTAGAAATTTGTTTTGTGGCTTGCGTATTACGTTAGCTTGAAATATTCATGAGAAGATATATTTAGAAGATATTTTAATATTTAGTGGAAGAGAGAATGTATTGTTGAGAGTTTGCTAAATTGTGGCCCCCTAGCAACCGGATTATTTTGCTTGTAAAACAAACATGAAGTAAATTGAATGTGGATTAATGGCAAGATACTTTGGTGACTTAAGGACCAGACTTGGAGTCAATACGTCTCTATAATCTTGACCTTTTTAGATGAATTTTTATCTGTAAAAACGAGTGTTCACTAATCTGCAGTGCGTAAAGGCTTCAGTTCAAAATCCGTTAAGAGGTGAAGGAACAAAGTGCAAGTATAAAATTTTCTGAGGTTTTTTTAACACGTAACAAGTAAGTCCCGGTCTAATTTGCTCTTGGATAGTAAAAATTTACGGTAGCGTCTCAACCAACGTAGCACCCAACACGAATATACGTCCCTTTTATTCTATTTTCCTAAAAAATTTAGATACGGAAGACATCCCTACGGAAACTGAACTCTCCTCATTCTATTCCCCATGCAGTAGGTATGACTTCCATGGTAAATTTTGGAAGCCAGTAAGTATGCATCAAACCAAGCAAGTTAGGCATAAAGTTTGAGTCATTTATTAGCTAACCCAAAAGTGTTGAATTACATTTTGTGTGGGAAACGGCTACAGGTTTAAGATGCATTCTTTTAAACACCAAGCTGTGGCTCGGGTCTGTTTAAGCTTAGCTGAGCGTTCAATACTTCAATGTAATGCATTAATGATCATTTTTAATAGCTTTTATCATTTTTAATACATCATTATTGCATACACATTTCAACTAATGAGTTATACAATTTGTAAACTCTAGCATTTTTCTTAACGGTTCGGATATGGCGAACCACCCGATAAAGCGAATAAAGCCTTTGGTCCCTTGAATTTCGTTATAACGGAATTCGGCTGTACTCTGATCTAAGGTAAGGCCTTCTTCAAGAAATGTAACTCCAATAAATAAAATTTCTTCTTATTCCAGGTCTTCATGTCGCACAGCACTTACTTTACGTTGAGTGTGCCCTATATCAATAAGTTCAAAACTAAATTTTAGGAAAGGGGCCACTTTAAAAAGTATATAGTGCAAGTTAACAACAGAAATATTCAAAACGAAATTAAACCACATTACATTATATAATTTTGCAGTTTTTTTTCCTAAAAAAATTTAGATACGGAATACGATTCCATGATTCTTCGACTGAAGTGTTCTTTGTTCAAAAATGTTGTTTCAGAAAAGATAAAAGCTTCCTAAAAGTGACTTTGACTGGGCTAAGGGTGTAAAAATAGCGTCTCAAGTATCTTTCAAGGCACGTGCCACCAGTAGAGCTGTGGAGATATTCTGAAAACAGTTTGTACATCGTCCGAGACAGTACCTGTAGTAGGGCAGCATTATGTTCGAAAAGAGAAAATGCAGTTCGGATTGCTTCGGAAAAAAAGGGGAAAAAAACCCTTACACCTTTGGACAGAAAATCTTTAGCTTGAAAAATAGGAAGCGTCTACTTAAGGGAAAATATAGAATTCAGCTCCGATATAAAGCTAGTCTTCGAGATTGAAAGATTAATAATATATTCGAGTGCCATTTGAGAGAGATATTTATAAATAATTTTCGTAGCGGAATTCACAGAAATTTTGAAAAGATATTTAATATAAAAACGGGCTTAAGCATATGTATTGTAATGTCAGAAATTCACTTTATAATGTCTTTTATACAAGGAAATTACTCACTTAAAATTTGTTTTTTATTAGTACGAAGGTTCATAGATATTTTTTTAAGTAATAATCCTTTTGCAATTGTAATATATAAATTCAAGCATTATTTATTATCGGTTTAAATTATTACCAATCAATTATTATTACTTTGACTTATTATCTATTAGTCTGTTATAAAGAATATTAGATAATTAGTGTTTTGTTTAACTAGCATTTTTGTACATTTAAATAAAAATCTTGTGAGACATCCAGGCAGAAGTATTATTTGAACATATCTACAAATTTGGATATTTTCTATCATGAAATATATTGAATAGGGTATAAACTGAAGAATATTTAAAAAATTAGGTAACAACAAATAATAATATGACCGACAACTGTGTACATACTTCATGGTTAATCACTACATTTTTGGTTGTTTCTTAGAATTGCGATCCGCCTCTGATATACCATGGTAAAACGACCGCAACTTGCAGCTTAAAGCTAATTTATAAAGCTATGAACACCTATCCAAATCGCTAAACCCGGAAAGAACCTAATCTGTCGCATCTAGTCTGTCGAACCTAGTCTGTCGCAAAGCTTCAAGGAATTTCCTTTTGTTAAAATTATTATTTTTAACTGTAATATTAACAACGGGTACTAAGAGTACATTTTATAATTAAATGCATTTTTTAATGACTTGAAATTCTTATTTATCTTACTCCAGAGAGTAAAAACAATAAACGGGAAAACCTGTCCTTTGAAATTATTCGCTTCATTTAAAATGTAGATGAATATACCTATCGCTGTTTCGAGTAATACAGAAGGACACATTTTCTGAAATACTTTACCCTTTTTTCTCCACGATTACTTTTAGAATGATGAATAAAACCGAACTTTCAATTTATAAATATAGTAAAAAAAACACTACATTTTAAGCTCGGCAGTTTGCTTTTACTTCAGATTTAAACACAAGAGTAGTTTTTCAGTACGCAACGTCTATTTACCGATGCAGAACATTACGCTTCAAAAATATTGAATTAAGAATACATATACTGGAGAGAGCATATGCATTCACTAATTTTAGAGCTGAGTTTTCAGGCTGTTGTGTACTAACCGTATTGGATTCACTAACTTCAATGTTAACCTATGGAGAAAAATCTGTCCAAGGATTGCCGACTTAAATTTAAAGATTTTTCTTTTAATTGTACTCCGTAATAGAGAAAGAAATTTTACACCTTGGGGCTTATTTCGTTCTTTCATTTTAAATGCAAATAATATTTTGAAATTTAAATTATTCGGGGAAAAAACTGGTTTAGTGGTCGCTCAGTGGCTATGTGGTTAAGGCATCAGCCTTCTACACCGGGGGCTCGAGTTCGATTCCCGCATAGGACTTGGTTGCATTCTGATGAACCGGTCAGTCTTCTGCCTACAAAACGTCTTCTGCCCCGTCTAGAAAAGGGGAGCTACAACCCATCGTCCATCACCGGTGTCATCGTTTGTTAATAAAAATTCTTCTGTGATTGTGTGATTTACGTTTCTATTTTTCCTTGTAGTATTCATATGTACACCGGACACGGGTGTGACGTATAAAAGTCCAATTTCTCTTGAGGCAATGGCAACCCCCTCTTCTGCGGATAGTGCATCCGCGGACCCAACAACAAACAAATATACAAACGGACAAACTGGTATAGTGTGTTTTAAACACTCCATAATTCCTTTGGTGGACGAAATTTATAAAATGAATCCCGTTTCAAGGCTCAGAAAATTTCAGGCTATTTGAAAATACCATTTTTATTATATTATCAGCATTTATAGAGCAGTAAATAGTAGACATATTTTCTCCATGGGTTAACATTCAGGCGAGTGAATCCAATAGGTTTAGTACCCAGCTATTAAACCAGCTATTAGCCAGCCTTAAGCAAAAACAATGATCTGTGATGGCGGTAATCTTTTGCATCTATTACTCCATACCTAGTACTGACTGTAAACATGGTAAAATAGACATAAAACAGTTGGAGTATAAGAGTAAAACTACAGTTAATATTGGAGTAAATTTATGTCATCAACTTTTAGGCTTGTTTCTGCTGGTCTTACTGTAGAACTTTTCCATGGAATTATTCATTTTTTAAATTTTTTATTTTTACTTTGCACGTACAACAATAAGAACAGTTTTATTCTGCTCGATACTTCCGCATCAGCTTACGTTACATTAATTTAGGGAAATTTTAAACCGCTATTAATTACAGTAATGAAACCGATAACAAAAATTTTCTGAAGGCACAGCACAAACGTTTTATTGGATATATTGTGAAACATGACGCTTACAAAATATTTAATACGATTTTTTTAAACGTGATAAGCCTAAAAGAGAAGACACCAACATTTAACAGTAAATCAGCGAAAAATAAATTTTGAAAACCTGGAATAAATATCTCGAATTATAAGAATTTGCACAGCCTCACATAATGCCATATCATTAATCTCGAAAAATATTTTTTCATGGTTTTCCAACGGCTAATTGACTTATCCATCCGATGAAACTCTAAGATATTATCCAAAAATTGTATTTAAAAATCTGATAACGAGGCTAAATATCTAAACACATAAAAATATCCCGATAAACAAAGATAATTATGTCCTAGATCATGAATCGGAAAGAAGGAGAGAATGAAGAGAGAAGAGAGAGAGACAAAAAAAAAAAATAAACGAGTAGAGAGACAAACTTTACAACCACACAATTTGAAAAATTTTAAACAGCGTCAAATTTCTAGATAATTAGAGATTTCACGCACTTTTTGGTACAAACGCAAGAACTGTAACGAAGAATAATAATTACTTTTGAAGAAAAGAAAAATTCCGATTTTTAGGTAAGAGAATGGAACTGGGAAAGAATGCAGCTCACTAGGCGAAAAAGAATGTTTTGTTGAGTAGAAAATTACGTTTCCGTTTAAAAACGCTTGAAAGTTTTGTTCTTTGTTGCAACGAGAATCGATCCGATTTAAATTAATTTTGAAATTTCTTACTATGATTCGGGATGGAAGATTTGTATGCATTACGGTGAATAAAACGGTAACACAAAGCATATAAATATTTTATACACCAAATAATACACATGGCATATTTTATTCCAAAATGAATACATTGCTTAATTTATGAGCTGCATAAAAATTCACTTATATGAATTTTAATTCACTATTTATTTTTTCTACAAATCCTAATTACTTTGTTTCAGTGAATTTTTTTTTCATATTTTCCGTTGCCTTATATTTTTTACAACATTTTAACTATTCATGATTTAAAATTGAACAGATAATGCCAACGGAATTCTTTAATAAGTACCATTTCTATGTAACACAGTTGTCGGTTCCTTAAGCTGTTTCTGCCAAGAAATAACTCTTCCATCCTCTTCTCTTTCTCTCCCCCCCCCCCACCGAACTCTTTCCTTATTTACGAATAGTTCGTTTAAATAAATAATATTTATATATATACATATTTATACGATGGTTGTAAATAAAGTAATGGCAACATACCCGGAAAACATTTCTTGATGAATGTGTGTGTGGCTTATTCCACCCGCTCTAGCCGTAGGCTAGACCAGGTCCATGAGGCCAAAAGTTACTATGAAATCGTTAACAAGCAAAGGGTCTCAATAAATATCCTCCTTGGCAAGCCCCAGGCAGTTTAGAATATGGCCAGAAGAGGCTTCAGCAGTATTGCACTTAGAGCAAAAAGGGAAAGATTTTTGCCCCTGATTGTAAACAAGACACTTTAGGTGTCCCCTAGCAAATCTGCTAATGGGGGTCTGCATCCTTCTGTTGCTCTTGACATTAAGGGCACCACCAGGAGATTTTCGGTGGTACCAGTGGTGTGTCGGAGGGGTCTTCCATAAGTGCTGATTAATAAGTTTTCTTCTTGAGTAAATTTCAAGGTAAGTTAAAGTATCTCGAAGAAATAGGAAGTGAGGCTCTATCCTTAGCAAGAACGTCAGCAGTCTCGTTTCCAAAAAGTCCTATATGAGACGGTACCCATTGTAAATATACTTCTCGTTGTTTAGAAAGGTCTTTGAGGATCTCCAGTATCGACAGTGAGGTTTTATCCCTGACTCTTGTCCAGCTGCTCAAGTGCTGAATGGCACTGCGGCTGTCAGTTAGGATCCAAATATCATGGTGAGAGGTTTCATTTTTAATAGTTTTCAATCCCTCTTCAATGGCAATAAGTTCAGATCTGAAAACTGAGCAATAATATGGATTCCTAATCTTGTAATGATTTGAGTTAGTAGGGGTCTTGATAAAAATACCACTGCCGCAGGCATTGTGTTCATCTTTACTGCCATCGGTATAAATCTGAGTAGTAGTATGAGGGATTTGATTTATGATTTCAAGAGCAAGCTGATGCAAGTATTCTGGTAAGTCATATTTTTTGTTTGTGAGGGACGAGAGTTCTGTTTGGAAATGAACTCTAGGCAGCCCCTCCAGAGGGTAGACTATTGGCCTCAAGGAGAGCCTTTCAACATTTTGGTCCAATAAGCCCATTAACTCCATCTGTGAAAAAGGACTATTTCTCCTTAGTCTTTGATTGTTTGACCAACTTATGAGGAATGAAGATGTTCGATTATGATCATAAAAACTGTAGAGTTTGTTGAAATATTTTAGAAGCCCTGCGCTTCTTCTTAAACTCAGAGGCTGAAGATCACTCTCATAAAGAACCAGTTCAGCAGGACAACTATTTCGCATGCCAGTGATAATTCGATCAGCACTCAATTGAACTCTCTCTAATTTTAAAAGGTTAGAGGATGACGCACAGAAGTAAACCTGATACCCGTATTCTAATACGGGCCTAATTAGAGATATATAGGTTGTCCTCAGGGTATTGGCATCAGCACACCAATCTCTCCCAGAGACATATTTCAGGATGTTAAGTCTCCTCCTGCTCTTTTCCACTAGATTCTCTATATGTTTATTGCTCAATATCTCAGGATCTAAGCTGTAACCTAGGTATCTGGGGTGTTTTTCACAGAGTAGAGAGCCGCCATCCATTGTGATGTTAGGCTGATAGTTGTACAAATGTCTATTTGTGGTGAAGAAGCTAACTATAGACTTTGAGGTGTTAAAGTTCAATTTATGTGTATTTGCGAACATCAACGCGTCAGTGAGGGTAAGGTTAATCATATGTTCAACATGGCAAATATCAGAATTGGAATTCTAGAGAACAATGTCATCCGCAAAATGGCCGACCTCGGACCTCTTAGTTATAACTTTTTCAATGCCAACCAAAAACAACGAGAAGAGGAGAAGACTCAATACAGATCCCTGCGGCACTCCCTGTCTGAGTTTAAAAGTTTTACATAACGAGTTATTAAATTTCACTCTAATCAGCCTATCCTTCATAAAATAACAAATCCAAGAAAGGACTATGTCTTTAACACCAAATGTGTCAATGAGTTTGAATGTAAATACAAAATTACATTAATTTCCTTCAATATAATCACCAGCAAAGTCTTGTACCTTTTGACAGATGTCAGGAAGCCGTAGGATACCGTTGGCAAGGTGTTGTGTGCTGATGTCAGTGACGGAGCGCCCTAATGCTCGGATCACAGACGGCATCACAGTCTGTCAGGAAATCTGATGCCTCGAATGGGTTCTTTCAACTTAGGAAAGAGGTCGCGTCAGGGGAGAACGGAGGGTGTTCCAACAACTCCCAAGACCACCGTCGCAAAAGATCGTTTACAGCTCATGCAACATGACAATGAGCATTGTCATGCAACACGATAGGGAGATTGTTCCGCAATAAACGTGGACGTTTGAGTAGTATAGTCGGGCGCAGATGATGCTGTAGCCACGAGCATCCTCGATTATAATACCCGACCACTGACCACTTTTTGTAAACATGATTTAAAAGGTTAGAAACGACACTGTCCACTTACGCAGCAACTACCCCCTCTACTGGATCGAAGGTTTTATGCACTCTACACATCGACAACAGCTCCACCTCACTCCTCCGATATCCTGTTTGAGCATGCCCGATGTTCTACAACTTTCTGGGCTACATTGCCACTTTATATATATATATATATATATATATATATATATATATATATATATATATATATATATATATATATATATATATATATATATATATATATATATATACATATAAAGGGAGTGAGAGAGAGAAACTTATCTTGTCACCACCCCTATTCGGAGGTCACTCCCTATATTTTGTGCAGAGCCTATTAAAGACTCCCTATAGCCAATGCTATGGAAGAAACCTCATTTCGACAGCCACCCCTAAAAACGGCCACTATTTTTCGGAACTGTTAGTGGCCGCCATATAGAAGTTTTATTACATTATATATATATATATATATATATATATATATATATATATATATACTATGTCAAACAAACATATATCCATGTACGTGGGAATGCATAAATTTAAAATTCGTTTTATTGTTTTATTCAATTTTCCATTTTTGATCATAATTTTTTTATGAAAAGTAATTACAAAAGTTGTAAATATATCGTGTTAGGCGTAAACAAAAGCAAAGTCCTCCTGGTCCGTAAAATTCGAGGAAATTCCATATAACGCCCAATAATAAAATTTCCCCTGAGAGTAAGCACAAAACATGGTATAACCTGTCCAAACTCTGCACCGAAGGAACCGCTTATCATATTAAAGCAGAGGGTTGCTATATCACCGGGGAATTCTGTATTTCTAATAAGGTAAAAGATGCACCAATTTAGTTTGAGAGGTTTTCGAAAATGTCGACTGGAAACAAGGGCCATTGTTATTCATGGGTAATGAAAATTATCCCAATCATATATAGATGTGTTAAAATGTTTTCTTGTACCTTAGAAGGGTAATTTGAAAGTAAATTCAACTGCATGATAGCGCTTGCAGCATATTTGCCTTCGTTTAAAACTACTGAAAATTGCTCCTTTGTTTTTAAAGATCAGACTCAGCTCTAGAACTACTGATTTAATAGTAATTATTTTATTTGTAGACCATTTGAGATCTTGACGGATACTTTGAGGCTCTTTCATCATGGATTTCTTAAAACTGAGAGCGGTGTACGTAACATCACCCGCTTTTTCAACCCATCGTAATCCTGTTGCATGCTTTTCTATGATAAATCAGTTCTTTACAAACGAATATAACGCCCACCAAGAAGTTACTCTCAAGAACAGAGGTCTGTTTTCTTTTAAAAAAACTTGATTAATAACTATTTGATCCAATTTAAAAAAAATAGCTTTCTTTTATACTTGTGCTTTTACTAACTATATTATTTTTTTACATAAAATTTATAACAAATTTCAACATATACGTAAGATAGGATAAAAAGTTGTGTATTATTACTAACGTCTAAAGATATTCTTTATATTTACATAGATCTTTAGTTGACTTCAGTATAATGTCTGGGAATTAATTTAGTGATTAACATTGTTTCATTCGTTTTAATTTAAAATAAAAAGGTTACTCTAAACGTTTAACATTAGCGGTAGCATACATCGGTTAAATTCCTCAGTAAGATGGTTTGCTTTGATAATAGAGGAAAAACAAGTGTGAAAATAAAGGAAAATAGGACATAGAATTACATCAGAACTTAAACTCCATTAGCACACTTCCGACATTCGTTGGTGATTTTGTCAGAAGCACATACTCGTTGCCTAACTGCAATGTAAATTTCGAGCATAATTCATTCAAAAAGAATTTCAATCGATTAAGATGTTCCATTGCGTTTGAAAAGATAGATGGTAATTTCATTTGATATTAGATTTGAGGGGTTTTGTAGTTCGGGATAGACTTGAATATAAATACTAAGAACTAATCACGCTCAGTTTTTAAATTTCTCAGACACATAGCAAAATATATGCCTTTTGTTAATTTTCAAGCCGTACGTAGGATATCACTTGCTATCAGTGAAGAATATAGCTTCCTTCACGGCAAGATATTGTATCTATTGAATCTTGTAACAAAAATATAGCATTATGTAATGAATATCTCAAAAGATATGCCTGTCGTCGATTTTCAAGCTAAAATCTAGATGATAGTTTCTCTGATAGCAAAGTTGTTATCAATGTAGCTCGCGAAAGACTAAAACATAAACTTGAAAATCTCAAGAGACATCACAAATTTATGAAGTGTTAAACAAAAGATATGTGTCGTCAATTTTCAAGTCAAACAAGTGAAGCGAATGATTTTACTTTAAGATACTCGTGGTGTTTCCCAGTATTTTATTTAATGAAATAATATTTAAAGCTTTTAGTTATTTGAAGTAAATCATACAAAAACGCAGTGTAAATGAATTTCAACCAAACCTAATTAAACAAAACAGATCAGTCTTATTAAATTTTGACTGAAACATTTAATTAACAAATTGAAAAATCTAAGATTTAGTTAGTCTACATTGAAAAACTTACTTTAAAAAAATAATATATTTTAGAAAGAAAATATTTATTTATTTTGTAAAAACTAGAAAACAAGAATTTTGTTTCCTTGTAGAAAATATAAATACATACTCAAACATATAATTATTTAATAAAAAGAAGCAGGTTGAGTTTTCACTCAAGGGGAATTAAATTTGCAAAGTCAAAGGTTTAAGCACTTAATTCCGAACATCGGCGACTTCTATAGACAGCTTTATCGTCTAACGGATTAATTGATTACGAACAGACTGATTACATTGTTTAAAGCGATTAGATGTTTTAATCATTTGCTAAATGAATTTAAAACACACGATGCGATATCGGTCAAATGAAGATTAAAAATCCTGACAATGTAAGCCTTAAAAAATCGAATTCAGGCTTATTTCTAATTACGCAGTCACCTCGCATTCCTAAACAGTTTAAAAAAAGCGAAATAAAACGGGTATGTTACATTTTAATCCTACTTAGTAATGATAACGAGTCTTTGTTTTAAAAAATTACAATGCATTTTACATCGTAATCATTAATGAATATACGATATATCGAGTTGTTGAAATGTTAACGAAACTAAGTCAATGAAAGATCTTCGATCTTTTATACGTGTATATGTACATTAAGATACCTTTATCGCTTCATTGAACTTCTGCTCTTAATGTAATCTGCTTTGAGCTTTTAAGATTAAATGAGGCGTAACGTAGAAGTGCAGTAATAAATCTTTAGATCATTTCTTAGAAACTCTACCGAAAGATAAAACATGATGGCGAAAGACTTAAGTTGGAGTTTAGGAGAAATATGAGGACAAATCAATGAGTAAACTGCATATGTGAATTTGAAAGAATGTTACAAATAAATATGGTTTAATTTAGCTTTAAAAACTGAGTAATACATTATAACCAAAAATTTATATTTACCCAAGACCATGAGTCCCATTTGTGGTGTATCATATTAATTCCCATGAAAATGGCTAATTCCTCGTACATTAATTAGCCTTGGTTGGCTCAGTTAAAAGTAGCACCCAGGTCGAAATCGAACGAAGAGGACCTGTAGACCTCTGTAGACTTCTTGATAATTTTTATGTGTAATTAAATTAGAATTTTAGCTTGTCATTAAAATGTTGAAAATTTATATTTTAACCATGATTAATTATCAAAAAATATTCTTAAATAAAATTGTGGAAAAAAATTAAACTCACAAAAAACTTTCCCGATCATACATAAATTATAATAGATCATTTTATTTTATGCAGCGGAAATTCCTTACCTTAAATGATCAAAGAAAGTTTAGTTTCTGGAAATCCATAATGAATCAGCATCGCTATGCTTCACTAAATAATTACATGATAACTCGGTTATAAAATATACTTCTTTTCTGGTGAAAAAAACCTTTTACCTTCAGGAATAAGTCTGTAATTCTACCAGAAAAAAATCATATAATAAAGCACATCCGTCGGCGGAAAGACAATATGTTTTAGCAAGTCAAACAACCAAAAATATAACTACAAAGGATCTATGCTTTGAGGTTTTAAATAAAAAAATAAGACCCTGATGCAAATTAATTATTAATAATATAACGCTAAAGGGGGAAAAGGATATAAATTTCTGCGTCTATTACTTAGCTAGTAAGTCCAGTAAATTAATTAAATTTTAAAAAGTTAAAGTAAAAATTATGAAGTTTATAAATTTAATAATAGGAATTAAAAAAATGTTCTTTACTTCAATAGTTTATATGAGAGTCCCAAGGCATGTCTAACATAATATAATAATATAAAATATATGTTAGCACAATGTTGGTCAATTGGTAGGTACTGAGTGAACTCGTGATTTTACACGCAAATATTAAAGGCAATTTAGGATAGGGGAAAGTCATATTGGAGAAATTTTTGGTCAACTGAACATTGCTTTACTTGAAAACTACCTTTACTATGACCTGAATAAGTTTCAGGCAAATCCTCACATTTTATGAATTGAACTGTGAAATCTCACATCCCCATATAAAGAAAACAGATGTCAGAAAATAAAAATGCCTTATTTTATTCCAAATTTTCAGTCTTTGCTGGTGACTTGGGTATAAAGAGTGGAATGTCGATCTATCGTTTTTCAAGGGACCGACAGAACTGAACGATAAATACGGGAAAGCGATAGATGCGGGAACATAACAAAGCAATATGATCATCGGGTTTGGGTGAAATAAACGACACATACGGAGAAAACGATGATTCGGAGAACGATCGATCGAGATTCCACTGTATTTAAATAAAATTGTGTACCAAAAATGTGTTAAAAATATTAATTATTATCCATGTATTAATTATTATCCATGTAATTATTATCCATGAAGCTATATTGTTGGCATAATATAGCTTCTATGAGCGGAATAAAATTGAGCATTATGGTTTTGATTATTATTGTATCTCAGTAGCAAAGATATTTTATCAGAGTACTGCTAGGCAGAGGTCTAACCATCTTAACCTCAAAAATAAACCTTTGATAAATTGACTTTAACTATGAACCTCAAGCAGCTAGGCATTCATATCTGCGCGTTCCAATTCGACACAATGGTACGCGAGATCTTACGGCATATGCACTCACTAAGTGTCGTGTGAATGGGTCACTTCTATTTAGCTTTCGTTTCAGAGCAACTTTCCCCGCAATGAATTGTATAGCATTTTCCTCGTTAAGAAATTGGCGAAGTTCAAGGTTGTATATTAAAACTTAGGTCAGGATATTTAAAACAAAGGAATGGCATTACTTATAAAAGGGAAGTTCAAGGTTGCATATTAAAACGTAGGTCGACGTATTTAAAACAAAAAAGTGATATTGCTTTTAATAGGAAATTCAGAAACTCTCTATCGTCGATGAAATCCCAAACATCTAAATATTTTCCACAACAACTTTCGCATCTTAAACATCTTTAATATATAAGTACGAAATAGCACTAATAATGTATAACATTTCTAAAGTTTTTTTTTTCTATGTTCAAGGTAATGTATTATTTGAGATTAATTTATATCAGAAGTTCCAATCTTAAAATTAGTGATAGGATACGCTTGCTAGAAAAGTAATTTACAGTTTCAGATATTAATATGTTAATACCATATTCCCAGGATTGCACACTTGAAATAAAATATCCTAATATCATATTATTGGGAAGAAATAATCAAATATTTCTATATAAATCTTAAGCTTTCTCATAATACAATATACTTTATCTTGATTTCTGCTTCTGAAATCGTGACGCTATAAATAGCACAAAGGCGCTATTGTTATTACCTTGTCAGATTTGCGTTACAGATATGTGTGTGTATGTAGAGAGAAAAGAACGACACATATTCACAGATAAGTAGATAGACTGATAAATAGATGAATGAACGTGTAAACAGCCTCCAAATAGTTTGAATACAATGCTCTTAAATTTATAACCCTAAAGTTCACCTAATTGTTAATTTATACTGAGGAAAAATGGCAAAAGTATTAATCGTCCAATATATTTAACTATTACTAAAAAACTAGTTGAAAAATTTAGAAAACGGAATCTTCGTTGAAAATTCAGACCTACATGGAATGCACGCTCATATCGGGAGTAACCATATTTTTACTAGAACGCACGAAAACGCCCACTGAGAGAGAGTACATCGTTGATAAAATGAGATCTAACAGAAGTCTCCATCAGATTTTACCATCGACGTTACGTATTGTCACGTTTCTTGGCTCTTCACCTAGTCTAAAGGCATCAATCAATAAAGCATGTCTGAGCTGCGGAAAAAAAAAAAAACTTGAATTCCGTAGCATTTCTGGCCCGATCCACTCTCTGCGTTGTTTACTGCACTTTCGGAGAAGCTGCCCGGGGGATTGCTCCCACTTTCTCTCACGTTCTGCTCAAGGAACATCCACAATACTCCTCAGCAGCATCCTCACGTCCTGCGTCTGTCCGTTCACGTAGCCTTCTTCTTCCCCTTGCAAGAGCTCCGCGCTCGCTTGCGAAAAACTCCCTCCTTTCCCTGCTGCCGAATTCGAATAGAAGTGAATTTCACGCATCGCGGACCATGTGGGTTAGGCATGCACAGACGGAATGAAGTAACATGGAGAGAGAGAGAGAGTAAAAAAAAATAAAATAAAAGCCAAATTGAATAATGGCGGTGGGGAAAAATCAAATACAGAGATCAAAAATCATTTGGAGCTTACAGTGCCATTTGCATGGAGTGAGTGGCCATTTTTTCTCCTTCCTTCCCCCCTTGCTGAGCTCTAGAATTGAACCAGTGAACGACTTTTACTCGAATTCATATATGTTTCTGTCCCTCCCATTTTTGAATGAAAAATTGGAAACAGGATAAGTAATAGCAGTGGTTCATCGATCGCTGTTCTATGCTCTTTTTGGCTTCAATTTTTTTTAAATGGGGTATTTTTTTTAAATGGATATTATTTTAACTTAAATTCAGAGTTCGCTGTCATTATTTTCCTTTAAGGAAAAGAATCTTTGTATAACTGCAAATACGATTTGCCTTACATATTCCTAATCTCCTTTAAGGTGACAGGATATATGCGTTGACTTTGTAACGATCTCTTTCGAGGAAATGCTTATTTTAGCTTTTAATTTAGAAAAAAACAGGTATCGTTCCATAAAATGAGTCGTTTTGTGGGGCATATACTACCTATCAATGACTTGAAAAAAATTAAATTTGGGGTTGAAAAATACAAGAAATATATTCCACTGCTTAAGAAAGGAAATTACGACATATCGAAATACAATATTTCTTTCAGGCTATAGCTACTTCACTAATTTCGAAGGTAATTTGATAATTTTTAACAACTTAAAACTCAAACATTGGACTTTAGGTAATCTAAATTCAAATTGTAAATTGTTTTTCGATGCCTCACTGATAGCTACTCAAAAAATATCCTACAAAACTATTTTCGAAGTATGACAGAATTCAGAATACTTTTAATATCGAAAAAAAAAGTGCAAACTGACAGTTAGAAAGCATATATTCTATTAGTTTTCGTTATGGCTGTCGAAATTACTGTATGAAGGAAAAACTAAATCTCTAACATACTACAACACATAACAATGCGACTATACGAGCAGTTCACGTGATACATTTAAAAGTTTATTGCATACCTATGTACACATTTTTTATTAACTATCGTTGTTAACGCAATTCCCATTTATCACGGAAATTATAAAGTACTAAACGAAACCTGTTATTCTCTAGATACAAGTGCAACACTTCCCTATCTGTGTTCTTCTCCAATGGAAATAAATCTGCCAATTTACAATGACTGTTTCACCTGAACCTCTCTTTATATATGACCAGATGGACTTTTATTTTTCCACGACAACATCAAACGAAATAATACAATTAGAGGATAAAGTTTTCTCTGACCATAGGTATAATTTCCATATACCTCTCTGGCTCATGGCTAGATAAGTTCATACTTTTTTCCTTTTTATGCTCCAGGAACGAATATCAAATTTTGCGATCTCTAGAAAAAAGCTGTTTAAACTTAAAACGAAGCAGAGTTTGACAATTTTCCCAGATTTAACAGTAGTGATTTTCTTATATTCCATAATGTATTAAAAAATCCTTCATTTGAAATTTATAGCTATCTAAAAGAATAATTTGCATTGATAAAACATAACGTAAGTATATAAACGATGTCGCTGCCTCAATACTAAAAAATACACAGTGTATATTCAATATACATTATTTATCTTCTGAACTAGGGCCGTGTTGGCCTTGTGCTACAGCGCGCTGGGTTTCGGTGCTGAGGGTTCTCAGATCGAATCCTGGCGAAGCGACACTAAAATGACTCCGTTTGTGTCGTCCCTTCATAGGGGGCAATGCTGGTCTGCCAATATAGCGCCCCCATAATAAAATGGCCAGCAAAACTGCTGTGAATTATAGGCGAATGTCTTCGCGACAAGTGCCTCCGCATTGAAAAAAAAATCTTCTTAACTACTTGTTTTTTAGGAATTATTTAACGAACTATAAAATAATAGCATAAGTTTTGTCCCATGGCACAATAGCATTTTTTATAATATATATATACATACATACATACATATATATATATATATATATATATATATATATATATATATATATATATATAATCTACACGGTTAGCAATATTCCTAGCAGAATTGTTTCAGGTGAACAAAGTTTTAGAGTAGATAAAATAACACCAAAACAGAAATAAAATTATAACAGACATACCATAAGATCTTAATTTTCAGGTGTGATTCTTACCTAGAACAAAGAAAATTATTATTACTTTCTTTTACATCAAAGCATAAGGGAATGAAAATATTTTGTTTGTTATACATAGCAGAAACAGATTTTTTTTTCACTTAACTAAGTAAAATATGAAGTAGTTAATACATTTCTGATAAGATCTATAAGAGAAATGAATATAGATATATATCTTTCATGAACAGACGCGTGAGAAAAATCTTTACGTCATGTGGTTAAGATATACGCGTACAGATATGTAATCAGCCCATTATGGTAGCTTATACGTAAGGGAATTTTGAAAGCGCGCTTTACGGTCCACTAAACCAAAAAAAGGCCGGGACATGTAGACCGAAAGTGAACGTCTTCTCAAGTACTTTACCGACTCGTTCAGTAAAATATAATACCGTCAAACTACAAGTGAAGCGAAAAGACCGACATAGATTACGTAAAAATTTTATGTTTGTTTTGGAAAAATAATTTGAAGAAAATTGAAAACTATTACTACACTGTTTCACCAATGCATACTTTTACAGTGAATTTTTTTTCACTTTCTGAACGCTATCTAAAGTGGTATCTGCTGGAAATAAATGGCTATTGGAGTCGAGGCCCAAATTGTCCATTTCCCTTCTTGCGACAGAACTGTGTCTTTAGACACACGCGGACGAGCAAGCGTGTCCGATAAACAGACTGAAGTTCTTTTCACGGTCCACGTTGCTAGTCCTGCTTGGATTCACCTCGCGAGGTACTTTGCATTCATCCGCTTTCATTTTTTTTCACTTGTTTAACGCAATGTCTAGAAGAATTTTGAACTGCAGATATTCATCATAAAGACGTGTCTTGATAAAATTCAAAAGATCTTATCCTTCTGACCGAGATTTATGACGTACCGAATTATTCCTGTAGTTGAAGAGTTACTTAATTATTACTCACAAGTAGCTCCAGCAAAACACTAGTGAACAGAAAATTGATGCTTCTTAAATCCGAAATAATTTGTATTGGCAGTAGCTAGTTTCGATCCAGCAAGTATAACCCATGATCTGCACATTATATAAGAATGTCGAAGCGTTAGACCGATGGAAGATTCAAAACATTAGATATGGTTATCTAAGGAAGCTAAACGCAAATCATTTAATATTTGTCTCGTGGGACAATAGCATCTGATGCTTCATCTTAATAAAGTGTTGCCATTTCTCGAGGCTATTTGCCGGCGTATAATCTATTGCTGATTAATAAAAGATTTAACCTTTAAACTTATTTTTGCTCAGTTGCTCTAACCAACAACCGGGACATGAACAATGCCACAATCTGAGTCATTTTTAAGTCAAAAAGTGCGAGTTTAAACTTTTCTTGTTGGCTCACGACACTGGCGAAAAGTGTTATCACTGTCGGTGGTTTAATGATTGTGGCTAAACAGCTTAGAAACTCAGAATAGATAACATGATGTAAAAGTTACAGTACATCTTATGGGTTACCATGCCAAATTAATAAGAAATTCTGTAAAACAAACTAAAGCTATCGGCTGCTATTCCGGTGTGCCTAGACTGAAGTTCGAGTAAAATCTACTCTTATACTAACTCCTATATGGTACAAGTAAACTTTCTTCGACAGTAGGTAGCTCAAGAATTGTGACACTTTTCAAAAATGACGGAAAGTCAGTTCACATGGAAAACTTTTTTTTTATCAGAAAACTCATTGCTCGTTTTTATTAAATATTTCCCAACTACTGTCAAAATATGGTTACTTTCAATATTTATTGGTTTGTTAGCTCTATAAAACTGCCGTAAAAGTACTTTTAAGGAAAAGCGAGACATTTTGCAAAATATTCACTAATTGGATTATGGGTTATAAATTTAACGAGTTTCATAGAATGCAGCAAACACGATATTAATTTCTAATGAATTTTGCTAGTAAAAATTATTTTGTCATAGGAATACTGTCGTAAGTACGATCACGATCTGTTAATTCATGTGACTTAAATTCCTCAAAATTTTAACATCACGGATTTCATGTTTTTTTTTTTTTCCTGTAAATTAGCAATGTATCGTCAACTAATCCAAACATTGTAAGCAGAAGAAATGTGATACTTCTAAATATTTAAAAAATGATGTATACCATTATTTATATTATATAAGGGATGTTTACGATCTACAGATAAATAGATCAATAAATCATCCCATACAGTATGACAGATAGTGAGGAATGATTAAAACTTCTGTCATGTCCCAGATAACTGTATATGTATAAATATGCAAGTTCATGTCGGAAATAAGTTTCGTTTCTTTTGATATCAATGATTAAATAGAAAATCAAACAAAATTATAAATCTTGAGGTACCTTTTCATAAGGATAACATAAAAAAATATTGTATTATACAGAACAGAAAATAATTCCTAGGACTAAATTTGGGGAATCATAAGTTCATTTATTTCTACTTCCATCTAACTGATAGAATTACAGTCGTGCATCCTTTAGAAAGGGGAAAAGAATATGGGTTTCAGTTTCTTTCTTACTTCACTTATTTTATTTCCTTATGCAATTCTAGAAAAGCTTGAAATCATGGAGTATAAGATTGGAAAAGAAAGAGAAAGTAGTTTGATATTTTCTTTTCTTAATAAGCTTAGGTTTCACTTTCTAAAGCAGAAGGAAATATTTTAGTCACGAGCTTTATTAATCCGTCCTTTTTTCGCACAGGAAATAAATAATGCTTGATAGGAAAGGAACTGGAAATGTAAACCATTTCCCTTATGATAACGTTTACAATTTTAGATTTTTAACTTTCAATTTACTTCTGCAGGTGCTCCCTGAAGCTTTGATTTAGAATTCATGGATATCTATTAACCGAAAATTAAGAAATAACAAACCAGTTATTCCTAAATTACTACTTAAACACATGGTCCGTTGTAAATTTTATGTATTTTAAAGCTAAGTGGAGAAAGTAAACAAATTTAGACGACAGAAAAAATTATGGCGCTGAAATTACTTCTATAAGTACGTAAATTATATTGTATGCAGTGTAACAATTGGTGGTACAAAAGGAAATATAATAAAAAAGAACAAAAAAGTGATATAGAACGCCAAAAAACTAGGTACTGGATTCCTTTCACTAAATACTAAATTGAATATATTTTAAAAGCAGGTTGAAAAAAAATAGATAACAATCGAAAAATACCAAGACTTGATATTATATTTTGTAAATTGAGCATTTTCTTCTGGAAAGACACTTTGTTCCTTTGAAAAATTTCCTTATAGTTTCTGTATCCTTTTCGATTATTGTTATTAAAATATACGAGCCGGCATCTTAATCGCCTTCTTTATGTTCTAATATCTGAAGTGCAATTATGTTAAAAGAAGCATTGTATACTATATTTCAAACGTGACTCATTAGAATCTTTTTTATACAAATAAGTATGTTTTGCTCCAGATTACATCATTATAACAAAGCGATAGACATATGTCTCTTACCTTAATTCGTATAAAAAATGATAGTATTTACTCATATAAGTGAAATATATAAAAGGATCATAATAATTTAGGCTATTACCGTTAAAAGAAGTTAAACCATAATAGCCCCCAAAAAACCTGACAAATAATTAGACTTATTTTTGGTTTACAAATATTAATCTCAAGAGGTTATAAAACTAAACTTCAAACCTGGATCTATTTCTTAGAAATGTCTTGCAGTTTATTAGCTATTTCAAGAGTATTAATTCTAAATTATTACAGTTGGATCTGGTTGATGAAATACTACGGAAACGTAATATTTAGGCGACTAAATTTACCAAATAAATCAGTGCGTTGCTGTTAAAAGTTCTACCCTACGAGCTGGTCAAAAGTACGAAATTTCTAGCGTCTATTTAATTTAATTTAGAAACTAGCATAATTATACTACTCAGCTGAAGAGCTCAATTTATGGCGCAAAGGTTTTAATTTTAGCCCGAAAAACATTGAGGATAAAAGAAACGCTTTTCTTCAGAAATAACCGAAATTCGATTCATTTTGTTGAGCATAGATCAATGACTTTTAAAGAAGTAAAGTTCATGTTTAAAAAGTAATTAAACGAAGGAGATGAAATACAATCAACAACAAACCATGGGAACTCATAACTTTCCCTAACTACTATAGTGGCAGTAAAACTCCATCTGTTACACAACAATGCCATAGATTCAATTCCCAAGGTGAAGAAAATAAAAGACTTAAGAAAAGAACACCCACAACGTCCAACAGCTACATTGAAGGTCAGCGAAGCGCAGGAAAGTTCAGAATCAAGCCGAGAGATCTTTGAACTAGAAAACAGGCCCAGAGCGGTTTTTGTTGTACCACGGGAGTGCGATTGAAAGTTTTGACTGCAACAAAGTTTCGGGCCGAAAACCTTGGCGAAACAAAGTTCATCGATCAGAGAGGACCAAGTCAAAATTTATTATTTTGCTAGAAAGGATCTGAAAATTTTGGAAAGTAGTTGCTTTAGAAGTTACGCTATTTGTGGTTTTGTACCTGAGTTTCTTGAGGCAGATATAAATGTTAAGTAATCGGGTAGCATCAGGTAGGAAGGAAAACTCTAGGGAGACTATTTATTTCCCTACTTTCAATTCAAAGATATTTTTGTTATAGAAATATAGATCACAAAACCAAATTAAACAGCATTAGATGGAAACAAAAAATGGGGAAAAGTTTATAAACACTGTTTTCTCAGCAGAAGCATCAATCTATTAAGTAGAAATGCGTATTTCTAAAGAGAGCTGCAATTTGCCTTATTTGAATTAATTTTAGGTTAAAAAGCGCTTTCGGTGAGTTGCATTCTTCCAATATTCATCAGATTATGGAATTATTTATCGTTCTAATCTTTATATAGCATTTTAATCTATATTATATACCCGTACACACATACTTATATAAATATAAAAATATATGTATGCATGTATATAAGTAAACATAAGACTAAACCAATAAAGAAATGATGCTACAAAGAATTGAAATGTACTATAAGTATTATTTCTTCACCAAATATAATAGCAAACCTAATAAAGAAAAAAATGTAAGTTTCTGTGCTTCTTTGGAAGAAATTTTGGCTTTTATTTTACGTCAAATCGTCCTTTTTACGATTTATGATTTTTTTCTATTATTTTTTTGATAAATGTTTATTACATATAAAGAGAGAATCTAATATTCATCAGATTATGTATTAGAATATGAATTAGATTATGAATTAGAATCTAAATTTTGTTGAAATAAAATTTAGAGTTATTAATACACGAATTGATGCACAAGCGAAAACAAGAAAAAAATACACAAGGCGTTAGCCGTTGATGTAAAGGGTGAGAAATATAAAGAAATTAAATTTTGTTTTATTGCTATGACATGAATCTGGGATTTATCACATGTACTTTCAAAGCATAATTTTCCTTACTCTGATGTATTATTTTTTATTTTTTTAATTTAAAAATTTTTTTTCTACTTGGAAGTATTTATATTCGGTTAGAGGTAAACAATACAGATACTAGGTACTCCAAAATCCTAAAATGCCTCCACATCTCTTACGTTTTGCATATTTCCATCGTTATATTGACGTGAAAGGTGATGGTAAGTAAATTTTTGCTACACTTTAAACATTCATTTAAGTAGAATGCTGAACGTTTATTTGGCCCATATATTTAAATTTGATTTTAGCTTAAAGATTGGTCTTAACTATAACCTTGACATGTTTAGCTTATTGTTTTAGATCTATCCTTATCGTTACAGGAAAACCTCACGACGCGTATCATATAAAGATAGTAATGCCTTCACGCCCAATTTCACTGCGTCGGAATTCGTCTGTCAGCTCCGAAACAGCGAATTTCAAGCTACCATAAATCACATACGTATTGATGAACAGAAAATTGCTGAGTTGAAAACATCTTTATCTGCCAAAAAGAGTCAATATCGGTCAAACAACTTTTACCAACCATCTACATGCGTATTGTAAAAGAAAACAATGTCATATTTCTTTTCCCATCGTAAGAGAAAAAATAACATAACTTAGGAGCTGAGAAGTACAGGACCGATAAGTGAGAGCGTCATCCTAAAATTGCTGACGTTCATTGCTCAGTAGGTCGTCAAACATCCGTGACCGACAGCAAACACTGAATTTTTCACGGTCTGATCATCGCACCCGCTTTCAAATGACGGAACGTAGCAAATAACCGAGTTTTCTCGCGTCTCCTTGTGTACATTCCGACGAATTTTCTCTTCAAAAATTGAGACATTCCTCTTTCAAAGATATGGCGAACGCTTCAAAAAACGTTTCAGACAGATACAAGGGTGTGCAAGCACATATAAACGAGCATGTTCCCTCAAGCAACTTTTGTTCATATCTTTCTCCTTCTTCTGGGATGAATGCTGCTTATATATCTCCTTCGGATTTAAGATTCCATTCGATGGAATTTCATTTATGCATTGTTACGAATAATATGAATTATTTCTTACTCTTATCAGTTTTCTCTCATGGGATTCCTTCTATGGAAATGGGTGATGTGCAGGAGAAGTAGGTGGTGAAATAAGTCTGCTATTTACTAGTCGAAACATGTCAGCAAAAGATGGCGAGGAAAAAGCCAATATAGAGAGATCAAAAGATCAACTAGGTTAGTTGTTAAAACTAGCGATTCCACCTACGCAATGATTTTACATGCCACATTTGGAAATTAATAGAAAGACATCTGCATAGATTTTACTGTTATTTAATTGGTATGTTACTGTCACTAAAATTTAGGGGGACAGTATGGAAGCACTCGACACGTGTATACATTTGAAAGGGCGCAATGCCCAGTTGGCAAGGGCAGCGGGCTAGTGATCTGAAAGTCACTGGTTCGATGCTCGTTTCTGACAAATCCACGGCCGTGTATACTAATGGCGGCTGGTGCACGTAAAATCTGCCGTGGCTGTAACGTCCTCCAAGTTCGCAAAATTACCTCTGAAGGTGCGGGGTCAAGTGTTCTGGTCTCGTCACTTAACTCGGCTCAAAATTACGGGACTGGTCCTTTGGCCAAGTCGAACTCCGACCCTTGTGGTGACAGTCAAAACAGGAGCCGCACCTACATCGCCCACAGCCTTCAGGACTTGATCTGATGTTGCTGTCGTTAAGTGGTATAAGCAACAACAACAAAATACATTAGAAAAGACACTAATCACACTAACAAGAAGAACGAAATTCGTCAACCTATAGGGATACATTTCTCCTGTAAAACTGTGCAAAAATTGCTCTAGTAACTTGTTACAAATACCCAAATCTGAGTCAGATCTAAAAAAAGTAGGAATTTTCAAAAAACAAATTATAGGTGTTCTAAGAGAGTTTCTTATTAGAAGACTGAAACAAATCAGCAAAATTATAGCAGAATTAAATTTTCTGAAGCGTGTACTGCTGAACATAATGGATTAAAAAAACTTTTGAACATTTTTTTATGGTATATAGCAAAATAGCAATTTTTATATCTAATTCTATAGAAAAATAATTTATGCATTATTAACCGGAATCAAATACGTGATACTGAAATACGCTTGCTTAAACCAAGATTATGTCCCGAGATAAACTTTTCGTTTGCGTACAAGATATTGTAAAAACAAAATCTAAATTAATTAAACGGGATAGAAATCTAGAATCTCCTAAAGCTCTAAAAAATCTGTTAGGGAATCAGGACACTGGAACGATAACCATATAATCATCCAAATCTGTTCCAAAATCTGAAACATCATAGAGAACCGTTTCATTCGAAACGCATTAAAAAACGAAGAATACGGCGTCAGGAAAGAACTCGATGGTAGGTAATGTAGCGACTAGAAGAAAAATCGCTTTTCTCTTAACGCGCTGCTTCTCTATCTGGATTTCTCTTGCAATTTAATGGAACCATATACCTTAATACGATATAGTTCTCTATAATCATCTGATTTTGAGAAATTTATCGAAAACCTCCATCCTTTTAGGATTTCTGTATATCTTAACTAGGGTCAAAAAGCAAAAAGGCCATTGCTGTTTTAACATGCCGAAATGATTGTCTAAATTCTAAAAAAAAATAAAACCTGGAAAGTTTACGCAATTCTTGCACACTAAGAAATAGCTACCTACATTATGAATTGGAAATATTTTTATGTTTTTTCGACAGATAATTGATATCGGGTCTTAGAAGATAAGGAGCTTCTGTAGGTTAAAAAACAGCATTGACCACTGAGTCTTCAGATACACTTGGACTTTTCATACCCTCTGTTAAACCAGCACCAGAAATTATTGCCTTGACAACATTTTGCCAATTTGCAGGTCACTAGAATAATCAACCAGGTTATGTTCCACAAGAAACTCTACAAACAAAACTTTTTGTTTGCTTGTAACACTACATAGTTTAATTTCAAATCTAATTATCTCAACGTAAAAATTTCATTTGCTCGAAAATCGAAGGTAAGGGAAGATTTTTAATACTGGGTACACAGTGTAACGTTGGCATGTTAGCGGTTTTCAATGAAAGCTATCAAAAGAGGAATGGTTCACATTTTGACGATATACTATAGAAATCTCAGAATACCTAACTCCAATTCTCATTCTAGCGAATAGGGTTATAACCTCCGATTTCTATTTTGAGAACTAGTTATCAAAGCCTTGGCCACTTTGTCCCTCGTCAGCCTGGATTATATATATACCGATTTTGATGAGAAATCATAGGAGATCATAAAGATAAAACTGTATGACGAAATGTGCGGTATCAACAGGTATGAAAGCTCGCGGTCGGACTGTAGGATTTGAATATAATCTGTTTATTATTTCAGATGGTAAAGTCTAGTTTTATAAAAGAAATGTTTCAAAGCTGCATAGACGTAGACAAACTCTCTAATTGCCTTCAGAAGTAGCATGTGTCGGACAGAGCTCAGTATTAAAATAAAAGACCTCACAAATGGTGCGATGAAAGGGAAACGGCATCAGTCTAGTTACTTTACGCTCCACTCTCCCTTCTTGATGCTTTACACAACTTAATGACGACAAACGGCCCTAATCTCCGTAGTCTCCTGATCTTGAGTGATTTACCAGGAGCCTTAGCCGAGACTGGACAAGTGACTGTAGATAAGGTGCTATCAGTTCGGTCGAGTGTCCACAGGATGCAGGGGAGCTGAGAAGATCGCGCATCAATGAAACAGATCACTGAACTTCCCAGGGATGATCATTCGATGAACCGGTGATTAGTTCCGTCGGAGATTTTAACCCTCTCTTAAATGCGAGCACCATTTCCCACGTGCCTCCACGGTTCAGTGGACCAAAAAGCAGTTGGCTGCCTTAAGACAGTGAGACCTTCACGTGGTCAAGGACTGATGTCTGCCAGACTGCTTTCGCTCCAGTGGGATGCGAGACGACAATTGGCGATTGTACTCGGAGTTTTATTCGCTAGTAAGCTTGGTCATTTTATTTTCTGGAGAATGATAGGCTACATTGATACGGAAACACCCAGATTTATATGTCCTTTTCTATTTAAAGCGCTGGAAAAAATGTTAAAATTTTTGAGATGGGATTAAATAGGAAATGGAATTTTCTTCTTTTTTTCCCAGACAATGAGTTCAGCCTTTAAAATCTTCAACTCAAACAATTTTAACCCTTTCGTCTATCCATCACTATATAAATTCTATATCTGGCAGAACTAAAAAATCAAGAAGGAAAAATATTGTGCATACATGGGAGAATTTAAACAGGGCTTTGCTCCGTAACTAACTTCAAAGAGTCACGAATAAATTTGTTAAAAGGAAATATATCGAAACTATTTCTCACACGAGTAATAAAACACTGGAAACGGAACTCATATATCGTTGCAACTGCAAGGATCCTGGATCTAACTTACAACTAATTAAAACTATAGGCACTATAATTTTTATTTAAATGGTATTCACCTCGTCATCGCTAAGCCTTTCTTAATGATATTACATAAATGAATACCATCGTATTATTTCATTACCATTCCTTGTTGTTATGATACTACTTATTTCAAGAACTAATAGCACGAAAGACCAATCAAACTGAAAAATAAAAAATCTTACGGTTGACCGCGAATTTTCTTTTATTTCTCATGTTATGCGAGTAAGCCTGTACTAATCCACTTGAATTATAAACAACGAGTTCTCAGGACTAAGTTATAACAAATAAAGTTATAAAGTGGATGCTATGTTCTTAATGTTTTTCTTTAACGCAACATATTCAAAACCTAAAGTATTCCTTACTTTTCTGGCATATGCTTTGGAGGTTTCCCACAATGGGTTAGAGTTCGTACCTCGGATAACACATCGGGGTTCCTGTGTTGTCCACTCATCAATGGCAGTATTTTTAACCAGTATGGTGCTCTCATAACATAACTAACAAAATAACGGTGCAGATAGGTAAATATCTGACGGTTTGGAGCGCTAAGGTCAATTTTTGCTACACGGGGGCTAATTAGACCCGAACGTACTGCTTAAAGCCGATTCCGAACGGCTACAAACGTCCATACCAAGCGTGGGATTCGAACCCACAGATTTTGGTATCAAATGCCAGCGCCCTAGCCATTCGGCCATCAATCCGGCAAATATCTAACGGAGAAAGTGCCTGTCGCGTTGGACAAATATTATGTCTTTGAAAATTTTATAACAACAGCAACAACAAAGGGGGAGGCCTGTTGCGGCTTTGTGGTTCAGAGCGCTGGCTTTCGGTGTTGGGGGTACTCGGATCGAATCTCAGCGTCGCGCCACAAAACAAATGTCTCCGTTAGTGTCGTTCCTTCATAGGGGGTAATGATGTTCGCCTATATGGTGCCCCCATAATAAAATTGACAGTAAAACTGCGGCGTAGTATAGGCGAATGTTGACGACAAGTACCTCCGCATTAAAAAAACAAAACAAAGGGGGTATCCTTCCAAAATACATAAGGCGATGACAGGAAAGAAATATTAAAGAGATTGAAGTAAAGATAATTTGTATAACATTGCTTTAGTTGCTTTTCAACTCCATGGATCCAGAGTATACAGTCCATGCATCTTGAGTTTCTAAAATAAACTCTCTATGGAAATCAATAGTTTTGCAAAATTAAGCTATAAGTGAATGGCTCTAATTGAATTTAAAATGCATATCCCTGATAAATCTCCATTTCTAATTTCGGGTAGTTTTTTAAAACTTCATTTCATTCTACTTCCTTTTTCATACATTAGAAAAATGTAATTTTTTTTTCCAGTCCCAGTTTCTATTTTATTTATTCCAGGCGAAACAGCCATAAACTCGCCGGGAAAAAAAATTCCAAATGATTCCTAAAGTAATTACTTAATACCTTATTTCCCTATTGCTAACTATACATCTCAAAACATTAATTTATCAAACACGTACTGGCAAAAGCTCCCGAGAAGCCCAGTAAAAATATTTAACCTAGACGTGCGTGGGGGTGGCGTGGGGGGGGGGAGAGGAGTATCTAACCCAAAGCCATTTTCGCAAAAACGCTTCTGCATAATATCAAAGTATCCACCCTGGAGGAAAAAAAAATGGCTAGAAAAAAAAATAATCGATAAATCCCCAAAAAAGGAAATTTCCCTTTTTCCTCCCCCGTCTTTTTAATGTTACTAAACATCAATCATTGTGTTCAATCCAGGTATAAAAAAGAAAAAGGAAAAATATATAAATTTGCCTTGCAGGGTAAAACAGTGTGATGGCGCCGGGCAGAACGGGGGGAAACCTTTTTATAATGTGTGTAGAGGAACACAGGGGCGCGCTCGCTCTGAGTAAAGACCCATGCCTCCAGCCCCCCACGTTTTTTAAAAGCTTTCTTCGGTTGTATTGGGAAAATCAAAGCGCTATGAATGGAAAAGGATCGTAAGATGCTAGGGGCAGCAGGCGGGGAGTGATGAGCCAGTAATGAAGGTAATGGTGCAGGGCTGGCCATATTTCTGGCTACGCAGGCCTCGTTAAGAATACAGTTAAGTCCCAGAAACTTCGATATGTACAAAGGATGGCTCTCAAAATATTTTATTCTATAGTTTTTTTTCATTAAAAGTTAAAAAAAGGGAATATTCAAGAGTAATTTTATGTCATCCCCCCCAAAAAAAAAACTAGAAAGAAAATAAAACACACTGAAATAATTTACATTTTATGAGAAAATATATAGTTTACATAATAGCTTGGGATAGTTTTTTACTGAAATGGAATCAGTCTTATCATACTATTGCTTACGCGTATTTCACAGCCACCTAGTAGCTAAAACGCTTCAGAAAAGTTGTTGCCAGTAACAAATGAAAAAAAAACACCTTTTATTTATTTTTTCATTTTTTTACAAGATATTCTTTTACCACACGAAAAAATTAAGTGTTATGCCTTTTGCATTAAGACCAATAACAACTTTCTATCATGTTCTGGCATTAATCCACAGACCATCACAATTTTAGGAGTAAGTTATGCCAATTAGGCGAAGTGAGGATGTGTCATTTAATATCACTTTTTCACATTAGTTTCTCTTTTGTTTTTTTTAGGAAGATGATTTAACTTGTTAGCGAACATAATTTTTCGACTATTCTCAATGTTTTCTACTTGAACATTACATTCCATAATGATTCATATCCAACGGTAGGGTGCCAGTATTAACAATTTTCTGCCAGGATCGGAACTTATATCATGGGTCCCTCCATTTTCCAGTTTAAATGGAGCCAATTAAACGTATGATGATGTCTCATTTTTTATCCCTTTGTTAGCTGCTTTTTGCGATCAAGGATTTGGTATTAAAAAAAATTCCAGTTCTTTCAAATATAATAGGTTACATCTGAAGATTTGTTTCCCAGCGTATTTTTTTTTTCTTTACTTTACATGAGTTTATATTTCAAAATACAACCTGGCATTTCTAAACGATTGAGGAAATTTTTGTGAATCATTCTTGGGGAATTTTCTAAGACATTTTATTCTAATTTTACCTACCTGCGTTACATTTAAATGTCAAATATTTCCAAACATAACGTTTTATTTATTTTATTCTGTTTAATCTACTTATGTAATCATTACTGCTCATATAAGTAACTCTTTTCTATACCAATGCTTTACCAATAACACAAAAAACGTGTTTCATTTGATGCCCCTGAAACTTAACCATAGTAAAAATATCAACACTAGGACTACCGATAATTAATATATAACTATATCTAAAAATGTTAGTAACCAGTCATTTTGGCTGGTTCGGTAGTATAGGGTAAAAGATGGAGTAAATCATGTGTATAAACTTTAGCTTTATTAAACTACTATAAATCTCTCATCCGATCATACACACTCATATTATAAATATATTCGAATAACTATTACGATTCGAAACAAGTTCATGCATGTTAATCGCGGATATAAATAGCAGTCACAAAAAATTGCACGTGTGAATATTTGGAAATATGGTAAATGTAATAATGGTATGAAATATTTGGAACTTTTAGTGCCTTAATATTGATTGTTTTTTGCGGGATTTCATATAATTATATGCGTATGCTACTATAGATTATTAACACAATATAAAGTTCCACCCATGCATTCATGCTCACGAAATAAACAAGAATGGAAACTCCTTAACTCGATTTGGGTCAAGGGCCAAACAAAGTGACGAGCAGGTTCTGGCTTTGACAGTTCGTTTATTCGATTACAACTATAATCTAGTAAATATTCAAATTTTCCTATTGCTTTCGATTTTACTTGCACCATTTTCCATAAATAACAGAGAAAGTGAGTGTTGTTGCGGTAAAAGGAAACTAAGTACCAGTCTCAGAAAAAGTTTATCAGATCACGAAATCAAACGAGAAGTGAAATTTCTTAACGAATACAATTATTCATTTCAAATAATATAAAAATCTCTCACGTTGATCTTAATTAATTGTATATATCTAAATGTACTAAGAGTTTTTTAAAGTAATTTTTCTGCCGTTTGATTACGGAAAAAATGGAGTATAATGCTTTAAAAGTTATCTCTACGTATGAATAATTTTATTATTTGATTTCAAGGGCTAAATTCTTGCTAAATAATAAGGTTCACTCAAGAAACCGCAACAGTTCTTTCGTATATAGATGAAAACAATTCCTTCATTTTTTTAAGAAAATAAAGTTTTAAGAAATAAAAAAATATTAAAAAAAATTTTTTTAATACATTTTATGTTAATTAATTGCCTGTATTAAAAGTCAAAGTTAAAAGAAAATATTTGTAGACTTTTACTGAATTCTTGCAATTTTTATCAAATTTTAGTTAACAATTTATGAATTTTTAATTTTCCAAAAATATTGCCCTTTTAACCCGAAATAATCTTGGCTTCATAAATAAGCGGTTGCAAAAACTATTTTAAGATAGTTTAGATTAATTAGTGATTCTTTTTATGGAAGTTTTATAGCCTTAAGCCTGGCGAAGCATCTTAGACTCTTTTTTTATACTTGCTTTTGAAAATGACAGAAATGAATAATTTATATTTAACTAAAGTTACTTTAAAGTTTGGTTATATATATATATATATTGAAGTATACGCATCTGAATATATGATACACGCATATACGCATCTACAACATAAGATAATACAACGACAAAATACATTTTAAAATTTTGTGTCTTTTCGAAAGTAAATAATTGACGAAATCAGAACTCATGGAATAAGAACAAAAAACGAACTCTCATGTAAAGTGTAACAACACGAAAAGCAAACATTTCCTAGAAGTTTTCAATGAAAAGGTTTTTAATATGATAAAAAAACTAGTAAAATTACTAATGCATACATACATAAAATGTGTTTGAAGATATTTTATTTATATGTAAAACACTCTCTTCAAATAAACGTTAAACTATATTACATGAGATGAGGAAAAATCTGAGGTGTTAATAATGTCCGTTTGGGCTTTAACTAGATTATTTTACTTTTATTTAAGCAGTACAATGTATGCAATAGCGTTGTGTGAATCCAAGCTCCAAAACCTGAGTTTAATTAAACCAAAGGTGTAGGTGATAAATGTTGTGCAAACACTATAGGCTAATTTAAACTCGAAAATATCTTTTCGAAAGCACTAATATTGGTTTTCACAGCTAGGAAATTGTCCATGATGTTTATCTTCTCCGAGGATGAAAGCCAATATTAGTCCTTCCGAAACGTTAATGTTGAATTTAAATTAACGAATTCTGTTTGTACAGCGTTTACAAAATTAACCAAAGCAAATCGCCAAGTCACCATACGCTTCGTTGAGGGAAGCGTGTTACCCTAAAATATTTTTCTTCTATCCAATTTCCCGGGATTTTTTTACGGGTAATTTGTTGTTAATTAGGAAAAATAATTTCTTAATTTGAAAATTCCTTTATTCTGTCTTAGTACAGTGCCGCATAGTTAGTCATGCCTCCTGTATATCGTGGTAAGCTAAATCAGCGGATAAACATAGGCAAACTCAGGTACATGGTTATTGTAAAATATGTTGAAGATATATATGTTCAACAGAAGGGATTTTTGTCCTTATTGTTATTGATTACGCTGAAAATTCCTTTTATAATTAGTAAATTCCCTAATTCAATCTTAGTGCTATTCCACATATATATGATGCCTCCTGTAAATTTCTGAGAGGGTCGTACTGATACGTTGCTAAGGGAATGAAACCCAAATCTGAGATTATTGTTAAATATGTTACAGATATGTTCAGCATAAGTGCTGCCATGTCTTATCCTTTAAATAAATCCTTCTATAACTTCTATAAATTGTTCTATGTTTCATTCCTGTTTTTACGATTTAACGTAGGAAATAAAAAGTGTTATTTTTCTTATTTGCTCGTATTTTGCAACGATTTGAACCCCTTAAATGTGTATTTATGTAAAGATCGTAAAACATTTATAAATAATTCAAGATTTTGAAATTTCCTCTTGAAAAAAAATCTGAAATTCAAAATTTGCAGCTTGTTTAGTTTTCGATATGTTCTTTGAACCAATGGCTGTATGGGTCTAACCTTTTCACTTTTATGTATAGAAAGTGTATCAAAAATATTTCGTCTTCAAAATTGATGAACATTTTGCTTATAAACTTTTTTATCAGTTAAACGGATGAGAAAACATAGTTTTTAGAGGTTTTTTTTTCAGGGACTATTAATAATAACTTTAAAGGGAAAATAAATATAATATTTTTCAAAGAAATTTTTGCTCTATAGAACATATTTTCTTACTCTAAGTCAAAATACCCGACGAGGGTTTAAAGGAAATATAACAGAGGAAAGCTGTGCTGAATTTTATATAGCTACCATTCAAGGTACTAAAGTATATCATTTTAAAGATGGCAGCTAATGGAAAGTACAGTTCAGAGATTAACAGAATTAAAGTACCATTATCCATTAAAGTACCATACCCAGAATTAAAGTACCATTATCGAGTCAGAGATAAACAGAGTAAAAGATGCACTGTAGGCTACGTATGGACAGTTGAGCGTAGAAATGTTGTATTTCGCAATTTTCTTTTAGAATTAGACCTTTAAAAAAAATCCAGGTAGTCTCTTCTAACGAAACTACTGCGGGTTATTAAAGAAGGATTACTTATCGTTGCTTACCTCTTTTATATGTATATATATATGTATGTGTTATGTATATATGCATCTATATACATAATACATAACACATACATACATATACATACATACATATATATATATATATATTTTCTTTTGGACGCATTTTGGTACTTTTCTATTTGACTGTTTACTGCTTGCCCAAGTGATATAGACTGGGCTTCGAGCTCTGCCAAAATTATAACTCGGGACGCAGGACATCTGAAATTTTGCCTTCCGGGGGACCGTTATGGAGGAACGTAATCCTTAAAACTGTTACCAGTGAATAGTTTCATAGGCTGGGGTGAAGGTAATGGAATCATGGCCGCCTAAGTCGGCAGGACAAGCACACTAATGGCTACAATACGAAGACCCACTCGCTAAAACCCCCTATCCAATAAGGAAAGTGCCCCACAGTAAATAAAAAGATGTACTATATGATGACGTGTGCAGCCGCGCATCTTCGAACAAGCACGCTAACATATTCAGTTATTTCAATGCCATTCTGTTCCACTGAACCACAAAACGTGTTGCACGGAATAGCGAATTCGAATTTTATGATGGATATGACATGAAAAAATAAAAGCAAAAGCAAAAAAAAATGATAATAATAATAAATAATATCGCGCAATCGGGCCCAAAATTGAGTCATTTCTATTCCGCAAATCATTGGTCGGCATTCCCGAGTCGCGCTCACAATAAACATATTGACAGGCATCGATTTTGTAATAAAGAGGCATTTTAGAGAAGAGTTTAAGCGCGCATTTTCGGTTACCTGAAATACTTTTTTTTGTGTGCTTCCTTTTCCCTATTTTCTCCTCGCTCCTTTTGTTAGGCATTTATTATTCTTGCTGCCTCTAATACCAAAACGCAGCTATTTTTAACGGCTCTGAATTTTGTTTTCACTTAAACGCTAGAAATTATTCTTTCTATTAAGGGGGGGGGGGGTACTCTTTCCGATATCGTCATAAATGTGCTGTGGCGTGAGTTGAGAGGTAGGGGAGCAGTCGAAGTAAATAAATAAAAGTTTCATCTTTATATATATGTACGGTATGTATATATATATATAGAGAGAGAGAGGGGTTTTGTTGTTGTTATTGTTTCCTGCTTTGCTCTTGCATACGGCGACTGGGGAAATTTGAAGTCATTTGCTTCCAGTGGATTGATTCTGCATTAATCATACTTTTTCGGCATTATAAACTTGACAGTATAAATGCGGCATTTGGTCTCCAAGTTTCTTACGTTTATTGTGAAACGGTGGGATAATATATTGATGGAGTTACTCTAATTGAAAGGTTTGACGTAATGCATTATTTGCAAATTCAGAAAATGCATTAATCTATATCAAACGCTTTTGGAAACTCAAATGCACATTTTAAATTAATGTAGTATATGCTTCGACATTCATTCGTTTAAATGTCATGTTATGTAACTATGCAATCACTTAGTTATATCAAGAATTGAGAATTCGCCCTACTTGCGTCACATGATTGCAAAGCATGATTAAAGAATATTTTGAATTAATGTATACTTAGACAATCATTCATTTAGCGTTATATTATATGATAAAGTAATCACTTAGCTGCATGCCATGAATCGGAGTATCTCCCTAGTTGCGTATATTATAGTATTCCGTAATCACAATCCATGACAAAAGTATTTCGCCAGTAACGGTTGATTTGAATAATGTAAATCACAGACTGTGAAATTCACATGAATACCTAATATTTATTCTTCAAGCTCGGGTATTGTATTCGGATGGTCTTCAAATAATATTTATAAGAAAACATTCGAATTCATGTACTGAATGTAAATTATTTATACATTGCTATAATAGATTTTAATTACTGTAATAGATGTTTTGGTAAATAACATTCAATTAGATAAAACATATATAAACTACCAATCAAGTTACAACAGTTACAACACACGGTGCCAAGATTTATAGATGGAACTTGAACTTAGGGATTTAAAAGGCAATGTTCGGACCAACACCATCCTGGCAATATGAGGAAATCACATTCTATCTCCCCTACCTTTTTATTTTAGGCTAACGTACAATATGTTGGCTCTTTACTCCAATTGAAATCTGGCTGTTGACTTCACATATTTATTTATTCATTTATTTATTTATTATTCCTGATAGATTATTTTGGTTTTGAAATGGATGATTTGGGTCTACAAATAAATTCAAGTTCCCTATTTTAACTTATTCGTTAACCACCGTTCGTTCTCTTAAAGTAAAAACAATGAAATTGCCTTAAAATGTGAAAGCCCTGAAAATGTCAAACATACACAATAAGTTAAGAGCTTCTGAAACCTACACCAGTATTTTTTTAACTACTAATATAGTATCAATTTTAAGAGTAATATTTTTTGTAATGTCGATAGTCCATCAGATTTACTATTCTGTACGTGTTTCAAGACTAGAAAAAAAATCAATTCTGTTATACACGGGGACATTTTCATGAAAAATGAGCTACGAAAACTCAAATTTTGCAGAGTTAAACATAGCACTGGTCATCTACATAAAGTTTACTGGAAATCACAAATCTAGAAGTCGTTTGAAAAAGGTATTATGGTATCTTCATCCGATAAATTTATGTCTGAGGATTTTCTAATCTTTTGAACAATTGTAATTAATTATTATTTGTACTTGTTTGGAAACTATCCGGTGCCTGACACGTATATAGCACATCTAAGTAACGTTCAATGACAGTTCATAAGATGCTTATATGACTTAGAGACGGCTAATGAGTAAATGCTCCGAGAAACTTTTGTTCTGAATGGGGTTATATCAGCAATGTCGAAACAATTTAACTTTTGTGTTGCCGCAATAATTTAGACATAAATACATACAAACTGAGAAGACCTAATAACAAATTATTTGAAATGTTATGGATCAAGGTAATTATGGTTGTTATGGTTGTTAATAATTATTATCAAGGTTGTTATTGTCAAAATTATTCCATGATTCAGAATAATTTTTACAAATAATTTTACCTAATTTCTTTTAATGTTCTGCCTTGTCAAATCAATATCGACAGTGGCCTCAAATTGCTATCCCTATGTTCCAAAATACCTCGTGGGATATTTAATTGGTTGGATTCGCAGCTCTATTGTCATCTTTTGCTAAATGAGACCTACAATTTAAACACAACTTCGAATGCCTACACACAGCCACACTTACCGCGGGGCACGATACCACCGACTCACCTCTGGAGATGACTTTTGACCTCATAAATTTCGTTAACACGGGATCAAACGTTTATACAATGGCATGTCCACTATAGACGGACCGTTGTGGAAGAGGATTTATGTCAAGTACAAGCATGTGCCATTAAGGGATACGTTACGAAAACTCCATGATGCCTCAAAAGAAACGGTTAGTTTAAGGCTTTCTTTGAATCATGATTACATAAATAGTGGTACCATGATGTCTAAATCAGAGTGAACAGCATCGTCCATAAAATGAAGAAAAAAAGTGTAAGATCAACGTCGTTGTGCAGAAAAAGCAGCGTGCCGCAGCAAGGAAATTCTAGTTGGCACCAAAACTCAATTTTCTACCCAGAAGAGCTCCAAAATCCCTATTCAGGGATTGAGTAGTAGAGCTTTTTCAAAGGGAGCAAAGGAAAAAGATCAGGATCCAAAATATTTCAGACAACACTCATAGATATACTTTGAAATAGAGAAAGAGAAAGGCGAAAGGGGTGATCGATACCTGGCCTAAATCGAAAGTCTGCCTCGAAACAGGTAGTGTGTGTTTGCCAGGTAGAGGGCTAGAAGTGTTTCCGAAATCACCGCATTCCGAGATAAGAGGTGAAACGGGCAGGCTGCAGCTACGAGAAGATGTTCAAAAGGAAAATATTACGAACACAGTAACAATAGCGGCTATGAAAACAACTAGTACTTGTAATACGCAATTCTACTAGTTGCAAGCTATAGTCTAAACTAGAGTTTTTGAAATATTCATTAACTACAAAATCACAAAAAGCGCGTGATTTGTTCTATGTATGGAAATGATAAAATAATACCAATTAATGTAACAAAATAAAGTATCATTAAAAAACAAAGCTTTATTTCTACAGTAATATTTACATTATAATGAGTATGTAAATATTGTTACAGAAATAAACAGTTCAGACAATATTCAAATATTATTATTCGTATATTAATTTTTTATTGTTATAGTTAAAGATATGGTTTGAGAAACTTTTCTCTATTACAGCTAAACTAGATCTCAGTAACACAAATTACATAAAGTTAGGGCAGTAACTCAATTGCTGTAGAATTAACGATCGCATATTTCATGCGTATAGTTCGTTAACAGAGTAATTCAGAGATTAGGTTTGGGTCAAGAAATTTTACTTTCCTATTCATATAGAAGATGGGAAGGGGGAGTATGGAAAAGGAACTGGTTTTGATTCCCTTTATAACACGAGACGTTAAAATTCTATTCACTCTATCTAGTGATAAGAATATTTCTTTAGGCTATGCATTTTGTTTCATGAAATATAGGTATTATACATGCATCGATAAAGTATCAGTAGACTATCGATATTTATATACAGGAAGATAGTCCGTATTTGGTATTGCGTTATCTATAAAAAAAAAACAACCCCCGCGGTAAACGGCCTCAAAATATTTTTAAAAATTCCCGATCCACGTGAAAAAAAAACTTTTGCTTTGCCCCTATAGAAAATGTACTACGTATAAAAACGCCTCTCTCGCTGATACCCAAACTCAATTCTCTCTTCGTAGCTCCGAAATTCAAACTGAAAGATTGAGTAGCAGAATCTTTTCGGAAAAGGGACGCCGGAGAAAAAGAATGGGACAAGGATACTTTGGGCTGCACACACATAGATACTTTGAATAGAGAAAGGAGGGTGCAAGCGTATGTTGATCAATACGTGGCCCTTGAGTGCGTGGGTCAGTTAGAGGGCCAAAAGTGTGTCCTTCTATTATGCCGCGGGAGGCGTGGAATGGACAGGTTGCGGCTATTTTATCTAATGGAAAGAAAAGAATCACATGTGTTCATGAAAATGAAAGATTCAATGATGACTGACTATGGATGGTAGGAATATATATATATATATATATATATATAATACGACGATCAATGCATACAATTGATGTAAGAAAAAATATATATATATTTATAAAAAATCGTAAGGGATATTTTTATAGACAAAATAATGTAGAAGAAAATATTCAAATTAAATCTAATAGGACATACTAAAGAATATAGTACAGTTAATATAGCACAGTTTGAGGAACATATATTTTACTGTATTTTAATATCTTTTTGGATATGTTCAATCGTCTGCCGCATTAGCAAGCAAAAATTTTTTTTGTCTATTTCGTTGTTATGCTCGTGACGATAAATTTATTTAAAGTACCA
The DNA here is from genome assembly GCA_907164885.2 of Dolomedes plantarius. Classification (NCBI taxonomy): domain Eukaryota; kingdom Metazoa; phylum Arthropoda; class Arachnida; order Araneae; family Dolomedidae; genus Dolomedes; species Dolomedes plantarius. The sequence continues at coordinate 102,348,860 of OU015492.1, read as the reverse complement.
GAAAAAGAAATCACGTGATCAGCATTTAATGAATTAAATTGTAAAGATTCATCTTTAAAAATTTACCAAAAATCAGAAAAGGGAGGTAAGATTCGAAAAAGATCTCATTTTAAAGGAATTTTTATACTCTTTCTTGTGATATACATTGTATAACCCTCAAATTATTACTTTAAATGCAAACTTAAAAAAAGTTACTAAAACAGCTTAAAAATTTAATTTAAAAAAATCTAAGAAGAATTTTTGAAAAATCTTTCTTAGTGCACCCCTACACTATAATAAGAATCGCTATGCAAAATTTCAGCCCTTTGGGTCCAGCGGTTTGGTCTGTGCGTTGTATGTCAGTCAGTCAGTCAGTCAGTTACGGAACTGTTATATATATATATATATATATTGAGGAGGTTTGGTGTACAGTGGCTTGAAGGACAAAGCCCAGTACAATATTTTGACAATTATTTTGATAAATTAAACAATGAATATTTACACTTGCACTCCGATAAAGAAATTTACCCTCTGTGAAAACCGTCTTTATGAGGAATGTTTCTACTGATACTGCTTTTCAAAAAGTATTGTCAAAATAAAAAATAAAAATACACTCTTCATTTAGTATCTTCTATGGTATTTTAATCATGATTACGAAAGAAACATTTCGGTGCTTGGGATCTGTCCGTTCAATTACACACATATGTATGTATACTTGCTCTAAGTGGTCAAAAGTGGGTGGAAACCTATCTCACCCTTACGATGATGGATACACGTGACCTACGCAACAAAGTAAAGATATGTGCTCAAACAATGAAGATTTCTTATTGTTAAGAAAGGGTACAAAATAAAAATGATAATACGTTCGAAGAAGGTATTTTAGTTGGTGATGAAAAATTCGACCTTTCATCCAGAAATTTTTCTTAATAGTCAACTGCGTCCCGGCGTCTATCGTTAACGACATTTCATGAAGCCTAAACTTCATAAAAGTACTGAATCCTTCTGTAGACCTAGTAAGCTTAAGGAATTGCAGATTGTATCGGTGAAGTCAGAATCACAGTGGCAAAAGTAATTAATTGTAAGTAACCCCTAACATTAAACGCATTTGACATCAGTTATTTGAAAAGTTCCTTCTATAAACCTTCTATATACCTGACTTTCATACCCTTCTGTAACCCTTCTATAGACCTGGCAAGCATGAGTAATTGAATATTGTATCGTTAAACTCAGAATCATAGTGGCAAAAGATATTGTAAGTAACCCTTAGCATTTAACGCATTTGAAGTTCTTTGGAGCGATGAGTCATGGTTTCCTTGTAATTCCATGGACGTATCTGGACCACTTAGAAATCTTGCCAGTGTACCGTAAAATTATGGTAAGGAGTAATAGTCAGGAATAATGGTGCTCACGGGCTGTTTTTTGTGGTTTAGACTCTAAAACTAAATTTATCAAATCATCTGCATTAATGATGTTACAATTGAATTTGGACCCTTTTATCGATATCATGTTTTACAAATTTATTGTTTTTACTCCAATCTTAACTAGCAAATTTTATCCAGAAATACTGTTCTAGAAATAGAATCTGTATACGCGATAGAACCCTCTTCGGAAAATGCAATGTATAGGGTGAGCTTGGACAAAGAACTATCGGAGATGGAGGGTGCTGTTAGCGACAGTAACCGATAATTCTTTTTTCTTTCAGTCGTGTGTATTCAGCATTATGTGAGATAGCTCCCTTACTTCCTAAATACTACACTCCTTCCCCCTCTGTTCAGTGGTCTCTTCACGCGGGGCCATAGAAGTTTCCTGTACGACAACTCCCCACGAAAGAAATAAAATAATGATCTAGCTATAACATCCTAGTACTATTGCACTGATCCAAAATAAACAGGAAAAGGCCCCTTCTGAACAAAGAACATCCCATGTCCATATCATAATTGCAGTTTCGATTGAATTAAAGCTTCCGTTTCTTAATTTATTTTCTATCCCCTTACAATGAGATGAGGTATCATTATATACACTCATCTGAACCTCTATCAGTCGCACATTACCTGTTCCAAGACGGATGTTCGATTTGGGACCCCATATCGATTACCCCTCTTTTGTTCTCTCTCTATTTCGAAATATATGTGTACTGTCGAGGTATCCTAGCCCTGTAATTTTTCTGCTTTTCCTGCGAGAAGGCTTTACAACTCGATCCTTCAGTTAGGATTTCAGAGCTCTAAAGGAAAAATTAAATTTCGTTGTGAGAATAAGAAATGCTTTTATGCAAATATTAAACTGTTGTTTTCTTTTCCTCTGAAATTTAACATTCTATTGGAATCATTTTGTGAATGCTTACCCCTTTTCTCTCAATTCCTACATTGTTTTTTGGGAAGGATATAAGATGAACCATCGAAATAATGGGCACACATTCAGGATCTTCATGTACTTTCTTGATTTGTTGTATTTATTGTAACTGTAATGTGCACAGTTTTGTGGGGCTACAGGAAGAAATTCAATTTCTAAGATAAATTTTACAAAACATAAAATTGATTTCTTTAATTAATATATATACTGAGAAATGATTTTAGGAATTTTGATGTCTTTTATATTACAGAAAAATAAATGTCCAGTTTTGAGGGAAAATTTTTTTTCTACGAATATAGTGTATAAATGCAGCACTCTAGGATGAACGCTGTTAAGATTAGATACTTATTTTATAATAATTTCATTTTCTTCAAATTATATACATTACATAAACAATACATTAAATATTTTTAAATTAAAACTCAGAATTTATTTTCATATTTCCCTGTTGTATTGGCCATTTTAAAATAAAGGATAGATAAAACATCCTAGAAAGACTTCAAGGCGTCTAAAGATCCTGGCATGGGATGAATTAACTTCACACGGCTCCTACAACTTTGTAATTAACTTTCTTACCCTATTTACTACAGAAAGCATCATAATCTAATCTCCTAAAAAAAAGCATAAGCTGAAACAGTTTCCTCTTCGTGAGGCATCCTATGATTTTTCCTAAACACCTTAACAAACAGTAAATGCTAACTTTAATTCTTCTCAAAGTACTTTCTTAGTCAACTTTCCTTGACAGTCTGTGCAAACATGGTGAACTTAAATATTCAGCATCAGAAGTTAAGTTTTCCTTTTATTCGGGTATTATTTTTCCTTTGATGCTAAAGTGAAGAAAAAATAGCCGTAGACTCAAAAATTCATGACTACAAAGCCCGTAAGGACTGTTTATTTTCGCTGCTTCCACAGTAATGATGCTTATGAAAAAAGGTGAAAGATGCATATTAATGATTTGGAATGCAATGACCAATGGAAGTTGAATGACAAAAAAATTAAACTCTAGATACACTAATTTGAAATATTTGGTATTTTTCTTGTCATTAGGAATGCATTATATTAAAGTTATCAGAGTAAACAAAAAAATTATAATACTTTTAAAATAATAAGCCAATTTGTTACGTTTAAACAGGCTTTCTTGGGGCTTAAATAAAATTGTATAACTTTTAACAACTAAACCAAATCATCTGATAATGTTGAACAGAAAGTTGGTTAACGTTAAAAGTACAGAAAATGTCTGGTAAAGTTTAGTAAAAAGGCAGTTGACTGTAGCTTTAAAGGATAAATGGTTGTGGATATTTTTCCATACGTGAAGAAGAAAAGTTTAGAAGGAAAACACAGGTTCGTTAAATACTAACTTGAAACAAGAGTTACGGTTGATTTTTTTTGGCTTTTGTTTCAAAAATATGAAACCTGAACTGTGGGCAAAAGGAAAGAGGGAAAACTTATTGTGACTCTATTACTCAATTTTCTCCTCCAGAGCCCAAAATCCACACAGACGCATTGAGTAGTAGATCTTCTCCGAATTAACAAAGAAAAACGAATGAAGCCCTAGCAAGCCCTAGCAACTTCTGGTTGCATATACGTTAAATACAGAAGAGTAAAAAAGTATGATCGATGGGCCGTTCAATTCAAAAGTATGTATTGGAACAGGAGTGTATGTACATGAGTATTTTTTCAGATGTAGAAAGGGCTATGAATGTTTCAAGATATCGTTGCCCATTCCAATAAGCAAATGTAAACGGGGAAAGGAGTGCAACAAAACTTATAACTAAAACTTTTTTTTAAATGTTGGTTACAGTTTTCCATACGAATAAAGGATAACCAAAAATAGTTTCGTTAACTACACAAAGACGTTTGGGTTCATCAGTGGATACTACTGAATAAACCATCGCAAAACCAAATGCTACAAAAACATATTTACATTGTGCAGAAGTTTAAAAACTGGAAAAATTTCAGAAGCTATCAGTATTTCTAAAATATACAGTCACCAAAATATCCGCACCACATACTCTATGCGATGACAAAATTGCAATAACCCAATCATTATTATCAATAAAAATTATTGAGTTTTAGAATCAGACATGTTTGCATCTACAAGCATATTTAAAATCACCTTTACAGCACCAACTAGGGCGTAATTAAATGAAAACAACATTATAATTCGAATAATGACTTCTCCTTCTCGTTAAACTTAAAAGTATCGAATATCTGTCTAAAAGGTTACAATGCTTATTTAAACAATTCCCCCAGTGACTTTTTTTTCCGATATTACTTAATAAGCATTCAAACGTGATTTTCAAACAATAAATATTTAGTATCTCCATTTGACTCTGCCGGGAGAAAACAGCTCCTTTAAGAAATACGCAGGCATTTATTATGTTTCAAAATAAACGCGACATCCACCATGATTTTTTTCTTTTCTTTCCCGAGCTCATATAAAATCTGTAATCAGGCTTAGAAACTGTCTGTGACACTGAAACTCAATTTTCCCTTCAGAGCTCCAAAATCTTGACTGAAGGATTGAGTAGTAGATCCTTTTCGGCAGAAAAAGAGAAAAGAACGGATCCTGGACACTTTTGGCAGCATCGGGGTACTTCAGTGAGGGCGAAAGGGGGATGATCGATACCTGGCCCAAAATCGAAGTTCTGTCTCGGAACAGGTAGTGTGTGTGTGTGTCAGGTAGATGGAGAAAGGGGCTGCCAGAAATCGTTAGAATTCAGAGTGAAGGGTAGAACTGCTGTTTCATTTAATAGAACGAACGAAAGAGACGGGAATTGAAGAGAGCGTTTATTAATTGGGTATTTGGAATGGCTGCATCCGTCTAGACTTACGATTTAGACTAAAACAGTAGATCATGTACAAGGACATTATCTACGTTTCCTATGCGGTTATATTCATTCTGTTTACACCTACTTCCTAGTTAGGACAATTATTTCAGGTACCTAAATACTAGCTACTTTAATGCCAATCTATATATTAAATATTTATGTATTAAAGATTTAAAAAAATTTTAATTTATCCACGTTCACACTGAATGTGTATATAAGTCTAAAATCCTTTATTATATTATGAAAGTTTTATTTTATTAAAAATAACTGTAAAGCGTATAATTTATATGCAACCTCACTTATTCATTCAGTTATGACTGACTTTTTTAAAAATATACTTTCTACAAATAAAAGAATTTTAAATTAATATACGCAATGTCTATATTATCAGTACTATCATTCTAAATTCATTATCAATATGTGTAAGCCATCCAAAGATATGAATACAATACTTCTTTAAATCATTTACAACACTTATTTTAGAGCCACACGCACCTAGCTTCTATTAATTTATTTACATTCTGAACGTTATACAGGATTCAGGAATCTAAGTATGTCTAGCAGAATCGAGGGCAATCAATTTTCCATCTATAAGGCGTAGTAATATAGTCGAATTAACATTACCTTACCATTACTCATCAATTACTAAAACAAATCGCATTTGTGAGTATTATCGTTTTATTTTACGCAGCAAGATACGGAAACGAAGAAAATTAAAATTTCACAAAAAGTCATTAATTTTACTCAAAACATTTTTTAACAGTTATTTATTTCATCCCAATTTATAATTTCTTATCTCCTAAAATGTGAAACAAATTCATATTGCTACTTTTCTTTATGCATATTAAAGTTATTAATGATTTTTGAACAATTTGAATTTTTTACTAACAAACGATCATTCTGAACACATTATAAATCCAGAGTTTGTGAATATGCATAAGCCACCCAAAGAGCTGAATGCAACACATATGCTTTCAATAATTTACGACCTTTACTTTATTTTCATCCATATTTAACTCAGCTGAATAGCAAGATGTAAATCATACAAGATTCAGGAATCAAGCCATTATGAATGGATCGCAATAGGGACCGATTTACATTATCTTACCATTACTCATCAATTTACCGAAACAAGTCACGTATGTTCGCATATTAATTACCGTTTCACCCACAATAACCCACGAAAACAAAGAGAATGAAAAATTAAAAGGAACTGTCATATATTCCATTAATATTTTTTACACAACTCTGGCATATCATGATACGTTTCAGAATAAATTCATTAGAAATCCACATCAGTAATTCAGTACACACACACACACACACACATATATATATATATATATATATGTATGTATGTATGTATATATACGTATGTATATATATATATATATATATATATATATATATATATATATATATATATATATATATATATACACACACACATATATATATATATATATATATGTGTGTGTGTGTGTGTGTGTATTCAGCAGATTGAATCAACTGGATTTATACTTTTTACTTCACATTAACTTAAAATAGAATAAATGACCACATTACATTATACAGACATTAAAAAAAGTACTGTAAATTCTAAAATACATCACCACACAAGAAAAAAGTAATGAACTTATTAACAATATAAAAGACTTTTTCCAGACAATCGACGAAAACGAATCGATTTATAGCCAAATTTATATCCCCATATTACTCATGACATTCAACTCGTGTGATTACAGACCCGGTTGAAAAAAGAACCCTAGCGAAATCCCAAACAGAAATAATTCATCTACTGGATTGCCAACACGCTCATTAATATTTTCTCACATTATTCTGTCCAAACATAATTTTTAAAGACATTACTCAGTTCCATATCTGCGACCGCAATCTCTCTCTCTCTCTCTCTCCACAAAAGCAAATCGCTTCCATCCATGTATCATTTAAATATACGAGCCTAAGCCAGATCCCCCATTCTTCGGCCGTCCATTAACAAACATTTTTTTTATCATTCTGTTCTCGGAGCTTTTAATCAAATTCCAGAATGAAATAGAAGCAGGAAATCATATTCATGACGTTCCAGGCTCGGTTTCAAACGCGATTAGAGAAAAGAACGTGATTCAGAAACTAATGTTCCCAATTTATGATGGCGGACTTATAATCGGACATTAAATTTTTATCCAGCACATAAATCACGGTTCGCTCTTTATACTTTTTGTTGGGCTAATGTGCCAACAATGGGCGTAAGTAAATATAGAAATCATGCCCCTCCCCTTTTTCCCTTCATGGCAGTCAAAGTTATTAATTTTTATTTTTCACGATATCTTTTTTTCACAGTTTATGGAATTTTGGTTAAGTTAATAGTAAAAATATACCTGCCATTTTTTATCCTAAACTATCGTGTTACTAATAAAAGCCAAAATTGGCATTTTTTTTCTGGGAAAAGTACGTAAACTTGATAAATTGGCTTTATAAAGCCCCGGTAGAGATAAGCTTAAGTTATCTACTTATATCAATATACAATGGTACTATTTTTGGGGGTTTATACAAATGAAAAAGGTGCTGCAGGTGTTCTGGGAATATACATTTCTATATTAAAACTTTTCTAAAAATCCCATGCATCTATTATAGACGTACGAGGGAAAGTGGAATTAATTAATCGGATCTCATGTAAAACACCTTTATTTATTATAGAGTTATATTGTCCGCTTGCCAATTTTTAGTGAAGCTAATTTTACTGTATATGAATTTTCCCGGCTTCAATTTTTCGAAGAAAAACATCTTTCTCTGTCGGAACACGAATCATAAGTAGAGTTATATTCTGTTAAGAAACTTAGATGTGAGCAAAAGAAGGAAGAGCTATACAAGGCGATTCCAAATTCATAGTACAAACTTTAAGGGTCAGTACAAGACACTATAACAATCATTTATTGCACAGGAATGTATGGGTGCAAGTGACGCGTTGAGGAACAAACACGGGAAAAATTCATGAAAGGAGAGAAAAATTGTTTATTGACAGCATCGTTGGCAAGGGCTATGTTTACAATAAGTGTACAAAATTACGTCCACCAATATTAATACTGGCTTGGCAGTGTCGATGGAGCGATTGGTGTACAGTTTCAAAGATACCAAGTATTTCGCACACGTGGGCAGCTGCAATGGATATTCGAGCGACGTGATTCTCAGAGTCAACAGGAGTCGCATAAACGTTATTCTTCAGATGTCCCCATAAGAAGCAATCGAGGCTCGATAAATCGGAAGGGCCAAGGGACTGGTCCAGAACGCCCCAAAAGAGGCATCCAGGTAGTAATTGATCACAAAAGGGCTGAAATGGGCTGGTGCCCCATCATGTTGAAACCACAGTCGGTCCGGCACTCGTCTATGAGGAAAGAACTCCTGATACATTCGTAGCGTAGCTCTGCCGTTACAATTTTCGCGGCCGTACGTGAGATGCTTGTCTGCTTTTTCGGCATACGTAAAGTCTCCCATCACGGACAACAGCACAATTGAGAATAACGTGCTCCCGCGGATGCATAATGTTGATGGACGGCAAGCCACCCTCTACTGGCAACGGAACCAACCAATCACTCCATCTTTCATTCCTTTCATGTCTCTTTCCTGTGTTTATACCTCAACGTGTCACTTGCGCCCATACATTCCTATACAATAAATGATTGTTACAGTGTGTTCTACCAACCCTTAAAGTTTGCACCATAAATTTGGAATCACCCTGTATATGCCGGTGGCTTGCTGAAGTGAGCTTCAGTCTTTCCATGCAGCGTCGGACCAGTGGAGATCAAGCTTAGTCAATAAAATCTAGTTGTCGTCTCAGTAATTCTATAAGGTTAGTGAAGTTAACGAATAATGTTGATGTTCGTATAGCAGGAAGGCTTAGTGGGAGTTTAGGAAGTAGTTGGGGAAAGCTATTGAGAGAGAGTTAGTGGAAAGTACTTTGAGATAATTTTTTGGAATCTAGTGATGTGAGCTGTCAGTAGGACTACTTTTGAAATGCAAGTGTATTTTCTTTGCTTGGTTTACTAAAAGAACTTAGAAAAATGTGATGAACTACGTTACCTAGACATCGCCTTCTAACGAAGTTATATCTGGTAATGACATCAAATCCAATCCCAATAAACTTTAGTGTATTATAAAATTATACTGATATTTTTTTAATTGAAAGCGTAAGAGTCCCATTCAGTAGTTGAAGAGATAGAACATTCTTCTCTGGACAATTGTTGACTCCTGGTGTAAAGTAGAAAAAATAAATATAAATAAATAAACTTTAAAATTTTAAAAGTATTTTCTTCTGGCGTAAAGTAAACTTTTTCACTTTTAAAAGGATCAGTATTTACTTTTGGTGTAAAATCAAAGAAACTTTAAAAATATAAATAAATAAACTCTAAATTTTTAAAATGATAAGTGTTTACTTCTAGTGTAAAGTAAAGGAAAATATAAAATATTTCAACTTTTTCTGTCTGTTGAACTTCCGTATCGAACACTTTTTGGGATGATTAGAACTTTTAATACCACCATGTTAAAAAAAATAAAATAAAAATACACCATTTGATTATATGAATTATACCGTGCTTTTTTTTTCGCCACGGTAGCTTGGCCAGTTCATTTGTTGCGTGAAAGTAACAAACAATTCTTCACAGGATTAGTATTTAGGTTTGATGTAAAATAAATGGAACTTTACTAAACTGAAAAGAGCAAAAATAAAGTCAAACACTGTTCATTTTGAAAAGATTAGAATTTTTAATATAATCACAGGGAAAATAAATATTTCAAAGAAGAAAACATTCCATTTTTTTAATTTCCCTAAGTCAAAATTCTAAGGAAAGAAAAACAGTCTTTCGTACTATGACGACAGTACGGGAGAACTGTTTACCAAAAAATTTAATCACCATCTTTCTTAAAACTGATTTCATTTGGAGGAAAGAATGTTAAGAATTAAATAGTTAAGCTGACCTGCCGTTATTTTACTTGGCACGTGTTTTTCTTATTCAGACGTCGCAGCATTTCAGTATTACATTATTTTTTGTTTTTAATTCGTTTCCTTTAGGTCCTTTTCCAGTGGCCCACGCTTCGAAATTTTCCTTCTAAAGTCTCACACATACCTTAATCAAGCACACAAATTGAGAAAAAATATCGGGTACGTTGTTCATCGAAGGTGACGCAAGCAGTTACATAACAACTTAAAATCGGTGTGGAAATTAACCCAGTATATACAGTTTGTTCACGCTAAAAAAATAATCTTTACGACGTATATGTTTCAATGTACCTGAAAATGCATTATTTTTCTCCTATAGAGTACATACCCTTTTCCCTACGTTTTTAATCTATGAAAAGTGCTTTAAGGACCTAAACATTTATATGCAACCAATCATTTGGAGCTTAATTCATAAAGAAATTTTGGCATTTTTATATGCTCAGTAATTCCGAAGGACATGTCTTACAGTAGTTCAAAGCGTACGTTCCTGCGCAGTTATACTAAACCAGTTTTTAAAATTTTAACTAGTTCCTAATACACTGCAGTGTTTTGCAATGGACGTATATTGAGGGATAGCTTAACCTACTGAGTGGTTATAAAATCAAACGAATAACACACAAATATAATGAAACACAATCAGGTTAAATTTGAAAACGTAAGACATACGAATGAAGGAATACCAGATTTTAAATGAAAAATAAAAGGAAAACAAACTTAATGATAACGTGAACGAAACAATAGATTGTTTTTGTGACTTAACGTGTTTATCTGCAACAAGTTATATTTGAGATATACACATCTTGATATGGGATAATCCTTCCAAGAATAGTCAAAAATAATCCCGCAAAACCGTGGTCGAAGCCCTCCAAAATCCGCAGCACAAGAGTGGAGTACAGTTAATTGTTAACTTCCCGTTCGTTAAAACATGGAATATAATCCCAGATGATATGTAATGTTTGAAATATATTCAGTTATATTTACGAAAACAAACCATGGTCCATCCCTTTTCTCCACATCTGCACTCAAAATCGTATCTTACCGACTTTGCTAAGCAGGATAAATCTTGGCCAAATAATTTTGCGAAACAACGCATTTCCAGTTTCTCTTACTTCTGCCGGCTGTCTCACGCTATTTTATGACCACATACAGAGCAAATTCTAGCGTCATCACTTATATCAGTATGGCAAGAAAATGCCACAATTTAACCCCATTCCTTTGTTACACCAACGTTTTAAAGAGCAAAATGTTACTGGACGGTGTCCGATAAACACGTTATTCGAGTAAGGATGTGTTGTTGTTGTTGTTGTTGTTGCTTTTAATGCCCTCAAAAACAACATGCAACATATTGGCGGACCAGGTCCATATAGGTAGCGGGCTGAGGGGTGCGACTCCAGTTTATATGGCACCACAAGGATAGGAGTCCACAAGGATTGGATTTCGTCAAGTACCACCATAATTTTGGCCAATCACCTCCAAGCATTTGGGGGGATCGTACCTTATCCCACCTCCTCTAACCTCATAGAGGGACTTTCCGGTCTACGAATTTAACGTGCCCATATCCGGCCTAGACACCCTCAGCACCGAAAGCCGGCACGCTACTGCTAGGCTACTTCAAGCCTGGAGTAAGTATGTGCTAGAATGTTCTTAATTCCATGAAATATGCATACATCATGTTTTTGAAACTGCATACATTATCTCAGAATTTCAAGGGAATATTCCTCTCAGGGAGGAGAAATTAGCATAAGAGTGTTAAATAATACGTTATAATTCCAGATCGAATTCACACGAACGCAAAGCCCATTTCAACCCATATTACCTTGAATCGAGGCTCTAGAAATATGCAGATTTCTGGAGCAAGACACGGTTAGAAATGAAGGCTTTTCTCAGATTTTAATACGCCAAAAATAGTGCATTCAATCAATTGGACATATTCGATACAATGACTTCTAACACGGCGTTCATAGAATCCGCTGAATCTTTCAATTTCCTTCAGTGTGCCTCCATTGAAAAAAAGAGGAGCTGTCGAAAATCCAAGAAAAATTTTTCTGAAACACATATCAAAAGCCTCTGGTCGGGGAAAAAATATTAAACTGTATTAATGGCAGCATCAGAACAGAAAATTCGATACTGCCGAATCAAAGACGGCTTCTTCTATAACTCCCGTCTTTCCGCCCTCCAGCATGAGCTCTCATAACAAACAACTGCACAAGATACTAAACAAGCAATCTAGCGGCTATTACATCCTGGGTCAGAGCTAGAGATTGCGGCTGTAAATTTAATTTCAGTCAAATGAGATTACACTGACGACATTTTTCGATTCTGAATCCCATCGAAGTTAAAGTTGCAGTTATATTTTTTCCCCATCTAGTTGCTGTCTCCGATATATATGTTCTCTCTTTTATTCTTTTCTTTACGCTCTTTTTTTTTAAAGAGAGAGACCTCCGATAAAATAATCACTACGGGCATTGATTGCGCAAGGAAAAAGAACATCGATGTTCGCTTGTTTGTTTATTTCGAGGAAAGATGAGATTCGGAAAAAGAAGCGAATTAAATAAGTAGCTTATTGTCTTTTCCGCAAATTCAGTCGATTGAGTATTAGTGCAAAATGGTCATTATCCCGAATAAAGGTCTGTAAAACGAACGCGTTTATTTTTGAATAAATAGGGGGGGGGGGTTCATTTTTCTATTACTTGGTTAAAATTAAGTTAAGATCATCCGGTTAGATATATAGATTGCATCTGACCTTCAGGTCTCTCCGGTAATGACTGCATTTTTTTTACCCCATTTCACAGACAGACTCCAAGAACTCTCTTTTTCATTAAGTTGGACAAGTGAAATGAAATTTTTCTCTATTACTTTACGAAGAAGGTTTTTTTTCGCTCGGGTTTAATTGGAAAGAAATGTTTCTCTTCGGATCTGGATCGTCAACAATTAATACGTTAGCTGATTTCACCTACCTCCTAAATAAATTTATGTGCTGAGTCGATTAAAAGATTTTGTTAGAGCGATTAAAGCTTAAGTACATATCCTGAGCATAAGTAAATGACCAGATCTACTCGAGATTAATTCAAAAATTGAAGCATCTTGGTAGCAGTTTGACAGATTTGCGTTTCTGCCTTTCTCCAGTTCACCAAGATTTCTAATAGAACAAATAATTTAGCAATGCCTTGGCGACTTTTAAAAGAGAAGAGAAAACTAATGAATCCAATCAATAACACATTTTGTGCGTATTTAAAGTCTGGAGCCAAGTTTTTTTTTATAGTTTGTATTTTTTTCCAGATGGAATATATATATATTTTTTACGTATAAATTTCACAAAATATTTTCACTATATATTTTATATTGTTGTGCATCCCGTAAATGTTGGTTAACTTTAACAAGCTGATATTTTCCTTCTCGGGCTGGGGCAATAAATATACCATACCAATATTTATTTAGCTAGGAAATATGAAGCAATATGACTGACACATAAAACATTAATAAACCAACATAAATTTTAATCTATATACCTTATTTATTGAACATAAATTACATAATACTGTGTGCCATATTAATTGATGTTTTCTGGGGATATTCATTCGGATAAATAAATCGAAATAATTTGGTGGTACGGTTCATTTCAGTTTCATATTTATATATATATATTGTAAGCCCAAATGCGTGTTTTTTTAATATGTAAACATTGAAAATATCCCTGGAAAAATATCAGAATACGGAATAACATTATATTAAGAAGAAGAATTTTGTAAAATCATGCGACGCAAAATAAACTATTTAAGTCAAAGTATAGTTAGAGTCTATTAAGGTCCACGTATTAGTTTATTCACTATCACGAATCCATTAACCTATTTTACAACCATTTTCATTAACAGAAATACGGGTTGAGTATTATTCCTGCAGATAAGTCTTTTACTTCCTGTACACTTGGTATCGAAGAGAAGCTAAACCTAAAAGTTAGTTAGCCAATAACTTAGTGGAGATCTCTTGGGTCATCTGCAGTTGCCATCAGAGGGGTTGTTAGTGATGCGGCCTGAACTAAGCCGTAAGGATCGATCTCTTAAATCTTGTATTTTCCAAGTCCACCAAGTGACCAAGATTGGTATGGAAAAATTTCTTCAGCCTGCCACTGCCGCAGGCTCACATCCCATGTCATCCGTACATAACAGTACAGAACATTAACATCAATATGAAATGTTCGACCATTTACATCTAATTCGGCACTTAAGAATATAAAACCTAAACGACGGCTATTAACCCTTTAAATAGAACTCACGGACATTAAGGGTAATAATAATAATCATAAAAGGGAACATCGTTATTTATTATCTTAAAAAATGAGGGATAAAAAGAGAGTTGATAATGGAACATGTTCGAAATATCTTCATCGAAACAGAAACCATATTCAATATAAAAAGGCTGGCGATAAAAAATTAAATATCTGTAACAATATCATCTCTATTCCACACGGTCGTTAGAACAATGACCGTGTAGGTGGCAGCAGATGACGTCACTCATTGTACCTTGGCAGGCGGCCAACTTTCTCGCAAAAAGAAATCAAGGGGGAAAGAAAGAAAAAAAAAACAGTGAAAGAACCCTCCCAGCAGATTTTCAAAGCGCTGGAGATTCTAAAGTTAGCGAAAAAGAACGTCAAGGAATATTGTGTTTGATTGAATGCCCTTGACTATTTCAAATCGCTAATCTCCGGTCGCTGATAAGAGAGCACTAAATCACACTGTTCTTAAAGGTTCTATTGCTTGTTCGAAAAGTTCTAAAAAGGGAGAACCGAAAGAGAAAACATAAAAGACGGAAGAGCGTGCTTTATGAAGGTGAAATAAAAAAAATAAAAAAATTCTGACCGTGTTCTTAAATGGCGGCAGTCCGTCATTGCTTGGGCATGCGATCTGGGATTATAATGCGAATCCTGGGATACGGAGAGGATTGGGAAAGGCGATAGATTATCTATATATTGAAAAAAGATACACGCAAGTAACAGATAAATCATTTGATGGATCATGAATTTCTCCCATTTATCTTTGATTGATAGATATGCATAATAAATATAACAGATGATACTGGATGTTGCAGATCTGAATGTAATGCGTTTTAAGATTCAGCAGATAACGGAATAATTATTCAAAAAGATTGGAGTTTTCTTACACATCTATGTTTGTTTTTATATAAGACACGTACAAGGGACCTTCCCAAGAACGTTTTATGACGGACATAGTGCTTTCAATATATATTCTACTTAACACCAGCATTTTGGGAAATTATTCATTATTATAGATGAGGATAAATT
This sequence comes from Dolomedes plantarius, assembly GCA_907164885.2. Lineage (NCBI taxonomy): Eukaryota > Metazoa > Arthropoda > Arachnida > Araneae > Dolomedidae > Dolomedes > Dolomedes plantarius. The sequence goes on along the minus strand of OU015492.1, from coordinate 102,333,409 downwards.
TATTTCTAGGACGCTGATTCTTTTGTTTTGTGTAAACAGTTTTACCAAGGTTTCAGTTATTAAAGGCTACTTTATGCTTTCCCAGGAAGAGAGTTTTCTTGAGGTAAAATTCAAAATTTTTTATTGCAGTCAATCTCAAATTTCTAAAGTTACATAAATTTAACAAAATAACCAACGTTATAAACTCTAAACACTTGGTGCAACAATCCGCTGTGGATCAAAGCCGGCGGTGCCCAACTCCACTTTCTTGACCGTGGGTTTGGGGTACCATACAGTATATGGTGGTAAATCTAACGTGGGACCCCCAGATTTTAGTTCTCAAGCATGCTTGATCCTCATTTTATCGACCCACTCAAGGGATGAAAGGCTTAGTCGACCTTGTCCAGTCGCAGGATCGCATCCTGGGCCTGTGGTGTGGCAACTTGACGCTTTTAACACCACAGAGCGTCCATCTAACGTTATACTGAACCAAAACATTTTTTATGCAAAGTTGCGTAAACAGTTATTTCCAACCGTACTTTCGTCTCCTGGGTATCAAAACCTTCTGTGGAGGCTTTTCTTATGCGAGATTTATTCTAAAAGATCCTTTCATGGCCCAAACAGAAAAGTTAAAAAAAGATTCCACTGAGAGTTGGATGTCCAATCTCTTAGGTGGTGGAAATATGAAAGTATTCATGAGAATTGAAGCATGGTAAAATGATAAAATATGGATACTTAAGCAGTCGTTTTACACAGGAATTCTTAAAACAGGAGGTCAGCCCTTTGTCGAATTATTGTTTTCCAAGGGTGTCATAAAGTAAGTGAAAGTTAGGAAGGTTTCGTGTGATTGGAAATACATATATTGTTATTGGTCATTAAAAACTCTCAACTGTAAATCTTCATAGACTTAAAGAGGTTTGGGACACAATATTTGATTACATTTTCTTACACGCATTTCATGGTGATTTCATCCGTCAAATAAGTTTTTATATGAATATGATTGGGCATATTCATATAAAAACTTATTTTAATTTTTATATGAATATGCACTTAACTTTTAAACTCATTTAACTTATACATAAAAATACTCATTTTTTTAAATTTAAGAATTCAGTTTCAATACATGATGAGTGTTTTATATATCTGTTGAACCAACAGCTCTCTTTACGAAATTTGCTTCTTTTCTGTACTGTCAACTGGGGTAACTTTGGCCAAACAAACGAAAAAAGATTGTACTGTATCTAGACAAAGTGCGAGTGATTATCACTTATTTATTGCAAGGGCCAATAGGTGGGTTAAATATAATAGGTATATAGGTATATTAAAATAGGTTTGTTGGGCCAAAGTTACCTGCAAAGGCCAAAGAATTTCATAAAAAATTTTGCTCTGCAACAAATAATTTCAGACTTATTATTATTCCAAATCAAAACTATTGCTGACAGTTTAACAAAAGTACGGCCACGGTACGCTGTGCAAATTTTCATAAACATTCCTTGCAAGGTATTCTAGGCATAAACTTTAAGAAATGCAGATCAGCAAAAACATACCAATTTGATATAAATAGATACTATCGTGCAGCTTTAGTGGTTGGACCAAGAAATTTCTTGCGAAAAATTGTTAAATATATGGGGTAAATAACCACTCAGTCGGAAGAGTTGTTCGAAACGTATGAGGTACGCGGGATCTGCTTTGACTGGTCCCGACATCAGTCTTTACAGCTGCAATTAAGCATTTAAAATAGTCCTTATCATATTGTATTTCACAATAGGTTACAGATAACATACAAGAGGAATGTGTGAAGAATGTAAATTCATATTCATTATGGCACCTTAAGGTTTTCCGCAGTCTACATAGACACGGGATTCCAAAACATTGTTACAGATGCGTACTAAAAAATCGAGAATCTGAGTCCAGAGCTTTTAATAACTTCCATTTATAATTGGAGAATTGTTCCATTAAGCAAGCGAGTGAAGGATTTTTAATTTATAAACATATAATTTATATGTGCATGCTTGTAAGACCAAATTAGGGAGGGTACCGTAAAAAAAGATAAAAAAAAACGTGTTTGAATGTCAGTTGTTTGTGGTTCATCTATCAATTCATCAGTGGTTCGATTTTTTTACTGCTAATTAAAAGGTAAAGACGAAAAGTGGGCTGAACTAAAAAATAAAAGGTCCACCAGTAAAAGCTTAATGCATAAAAAGGAAATATTACGCTAAAAATCCTTAAAACTGAATCTTGATAAAATCACTTTGTAGTGCAAGATGTCGCTATGGTTCGCATTTTAAAAGCTCTAATTAAAAAAGACAAAGCTTGAAAAAATATCGTTTAAATATACATAATCCTATAGAAAAAAAAACAACTATTACAGGACAAAAAAATTAACCTTATTTTTGATGACAAAAAAAATTGTTTTTTTTTTTTTGTAGGGTTTCAGGTCTTTTGGCAACGACCCATCAATTATTTTAATATAATTACTGTCAGCACACGGATTTACCAAGTAAAAATTTCTTCTTTTAAAAATGACCGTAAATAAATTTAAACTATAGTGCAACATTTGAAAGCAAAAACGATAGCACATTCAGCCATATTTTCACTATTTATCGCTCGCAATAGATGTCCTCACGTAAGACATTTAAGCCCCAATACATTCAACAACATTAAACTTTTGGCAGGTGCTCACACATTCGACGCTACGTGCGTAAACTGCGGTACCGACGCACAGGTGAATAAATTCTGCCCGCACACCGAGTTGACTAATAGCCTGATTGTTTCAACGACTCACAGTGTCCCCCCACAATTTCAAAATAAGATATCGAAAAATTTCTCTTTTCTCACGGTTGCGGGATCGATGAATGAACACCCGACCTCCCTTTTCGTCACCGCACGCTTCCACGAATCTTTTGCACGCTGTCGAAATACAGAGGTAGAGATAAAACGGGCAATAAATTACGATGGAGGAAGAATTACAGAAAGGGATGTATCGTAAATTTATAAGTGAGAGACGCTATCTGCAAATATAGCAGGGCAATTGCAAATCGAGAAGGGGTTACACGCGCTTCAAATTGATTAATATATTCTTTTATGGTCTTTGCAATTGTTTATTTTTCCTGATCTTAATAATTTTCCCATTGTCTGGGTTAATATTTACATAATTAAGAACTATTTGCTCTTTATCGTATATGTTTGGATAAATGAGACAGAACAAAAATCAAATAGCATTAGCTAAATAACAGCCATCATTACAGATATATTTTTTTTTGTCAGAGAGTTTTAGCTCATTTCTAAAGAAACAGCTATTCATTTTTTTATATGTTAGTGATGGTGTAATTCCAGAGTGTTTTTTTTTTAAATCTCAAAACTTCATTTTTTACGCAATCTTTTTCTTTTTTTTATTTGAATCTTAAAGCAATATATATTTTTTCAATTTCGGAACAAAGCATTTATGCGTTCCGCCAGCATCATCACTTGATAAATATTAGCATTTTTAAATTTTAAAAAATGCAAAATTTAAAAAATAATTTAAGAGAATATTAAGTATTTTTTAACTATCAAACTTTTTTTAAAGCTTAAAAACTTTAAATATACATATATATTAAATTGCAAAGTAAATATATTATTTAAATATTGCAAATAATTAACATTTGATGTTTATTATAAATATTTGCTTACTAAGGTGCAGATTGCAGCCAGCCTTTCCTATGTAAGAACAAAAATTAAAAAGTTGGAACAGAAAACAAAAATATGAAAGTAAAACATATATATATATATATATATATATATATATATATATATATATATATATATATATATATATATTGTTGTTGTTGCTCTTCCTCATCCCCCTGGCTGGAAGTTCCAGACCAGGTCCATAGATGCTACTGGGAAGTGTGCGGCTCCGGGTTTTAAATAGCACCACAAATGTTGGAGTCATTCTTAATATATATATATATATATATATATATATATATATATATATATATATATATATATATATATATATATATATATATATATATATATATATATATATATATATACTCTAGCAATTTAATCCTACAATTTAATATCCGTTGTCATCAGTCCAAATTCATACAAATTGCAAAGATCTTTAATTTTCTTCTTATTTCTGTACAATTAACATATCAGATTCGGGACCGGGCTCGCGCAAGAGACGGAAATTTCGTAAAATCTACAAACTTAACGACCAAAACAAACGTCCTCCAGATCAACACCACTTGATCTGTCAAAGTTCGAGAAACTGATGTGACACAGAACTCTAAACTTCGCAGAAAATTACCGCTCGTGGAGATGTAGGAAATGCAAGGCTAACAGTTTACGGGGAAAAGGAATGGGGGGCATTAAAGGGAAACGAAGCACCTGATGACAAATGAGAAAATATATTAACTTAATGGAGTAATTAACAGGACAGTGAAAATTGGGTGGTTAGGAAGGGAGTTAAAATTTTTGGACGTAACATTCATGAAAATTTTAAATTTCAAATTTTGGAAAATTCTTATATCTTGTCTGAGTTTCGGGCTGTAAATCTATTTTCTGAATAAACCAGATATCCAGATTCCATCTGTTGCCAGAAGAAAATTTTAGATTCATGTTTTCAGGGATAAAAATTTCAATATCCAGAAAAAACATTTTTACGAGGGAACAAAATTTTCTAAACGGAAATTCTCTAAATTTTCGTAATTCGTTGGTCTACCACTTTTTTTTTTAAAAGTTCAACCCTAATTTGGGAATACGACATTTGTAAAAGTTAACTTAGTGTCTTTAGGGTCACAAATTTCAGTACAAAGATAAACAATTTTACAAAAGAAATAAATTCTCTAAAATTTTCCCAATTTGTTTGTGTGACACATTTTTTTCAAGTTCAAAATTTATTCTAATAAAATTGAACATTAGCATTCCGATATTTATTTAACCATTTTATTCATCGGTGATTCTTGATAGGCAATAAACAAATATTTCATCTAAAATTCAACAAATTTAGCGATCTAGATAAGCGTTTCTCAATCTTTTTTGGCCCTCGGACTGGTAAAATTTATGAAAACATTTCGCGGACCGGTGGAGTTTTTAAAAAAAATTTTTACTAGGTATTAAATAACTACTACATAAGTTAATTGTAACATTTTTATTATCATTTACTTCCAATAATATTCAAATGCGAAGAAAAGTATTTATTGTAATTATGATATATAAGTAAATAAACCTTTGAGAAGAATCACGGAAAATGATAAAAAAATAATCAGAAAATCATTGCATATAGAAACAAAACAAAAAATCAGTCTTCTGATTAATACAAAATTAAATATCTATAATATTTGTTTATTTGGCATATAATGTTAATGATAAGATCGCTACTACTTTTTTTCAATTAACTCACGTTTCAAATGTGAGTTCCACATTAGTCTAGCTAAGTCAGAGCGGTGAAACAACCGAAAGCCGATTTCTAAATTTATTTTTTTACTAGCTGAAAACCCATACTTTGCTACGGAGTACATTCAAATTAAATGCGATGGTCAATGTATGCGATTAATGCCAATCAATATATATATATATATATATATATATAATAAATACAACGATCAATGTATGCAACTCATGTAAAAAAAAAACGAAAAAAATATATTTATAAAAAATTGTAGCGCATATTTTTATAGACAAAATAATGTAGATGAACATATTCAAATTAAATCTTATAGAAGACACTAAAGAATATAGTACAGCTTGAGGAACATATATTTTACTGTATTTTAATATTTTTGGGGATAATGTCCAATCGTTTGCCGCATTAGCAAGAAAGAATTTTTTTTTGTCTATTTCATTGTTAAACACGTGACCAAAATTAGTTTAAAGTATCACAAAAAGAAAAGAAACCACGTGATCAGCATTTAGTAAATTAAATTCTAAAAATTAATCTTTAAAAATTCACCAAAAGTCAGAAAATGGAGGTAAAGATTCGAAAAATATTTCATTTTAAAGGAATTTTCATGATCTTTTTCGTGATGTAAATTTTATAACCCTCAAATTATTATTTTAAATGCAAACTTTAAAAACATTACAAAATCAGCTTGAAAATTTAATTTTAAAAAAAACTAAAAAGAATTTATCAAAAATCTTTCTTAGTGCACCTCTACACTCTAAGAAGGATCGCCAAGCAAAATTTCAGCCCTTTAGGTCCAGCGGTTTGGTCTGCGCGTTGTTTGTCAGTCAGTCAGTTACGGAACTGTTTTATATATATAGATTACCGTCATATTATTATTGCAACCCTTTCTCTCCTGTGAGTACTCCATCCAGTTAAAAAAAAATGCGAGATGTAACAAGTGACAAATGTGAGCACACTCCAGTGTTGCCAACCTCCAAAGACAAAATTTTGGATCCTAGGTCCTAAAATTATGTCATTAATGTAAAAAATATCGTACAAAATTTTATTATTATTTTTTTTAATAAGAATTTTTTTTAACATGGACAGGTAAAAATCTCCGAGAATCTGTGAACCAGTTGTTGATAATCATTGATCTAGGTAATATTTAAATATTTGGAGTAAACTGAATACAAGACAAATTTCCGCACATTTACAGTTATAGGAAGCACACAAACATCTGTCTGCGTTTTACAACTAACCCTTTTTTAAAATCCTTCCAAAAATACTAAAGATTAACTCCTGTGATAATTGCATTGTTGTATCTGGTGACAGCTCTTTGTCAACTCTGCCACAGAAGGGTCTTTGTCAACTCTTTTATTTTTTCCCTCCATCTAAATCCACCTTAAAAGAACAGAACAATGGATGTGTCTTTCCAATGAAAAAAAAATAGGTCGGCGCAATAAAGGTGGAAAAACTACCCGCCATTCCTAATAGCGGTCGTACATCAGGGTCTTCCACTTAATGGCTTCCCAGGGCTCGCTGCAGTGTATCAAAGACATAACTATGGAATATCAGAAAACACAATATTGTTCGGCGTAAGGCATATGGAATCGATGGCCGGGAATAACAATGTACCTCCCCTCCGGGTTTTGGTATTTAGTAAGCGTCCCAGGCAGGGCTGCATACATCGATGCTGCATAATGGTATATCGATATGGAAAAGAAAGATCGGCCATTTTGACAATCTGAGTATTTGGGATGTTTGTTCTTTCCCTTAAATATATATATATATATATATGGGATAGTTATCTGAAATATATATTTAAAGAAATGCTCTCAATTCCGGAGGAGATAATCCTTAACGGGCTCGCCTGAATGATTTAGTTAGGTGAATGAAATATTTACTCTTATTTCTCATTTGATGAGAGGTAAATAAACAAATAAATTATATAATGTTATATGTATGTATAGACACAGTCATCGTTTGCACCTTCCTATGTAACTAAAATGTTTAACTCTTAATATTATATATTTCTCTCATTTTTTTATTACATAACTGGGTTGTTTTAATGTAGTACAGTACTTAGATTTTATCTAGATTTGTTAATTATTTTATTTAAATATATAGATATAATACAATATAATATAATGTAAATATGGACATAAAGTTAGAACTGTATTTAAATATAAGGGCATGTTTATATATATATATACGCATTGCCATATAGCTATTTTAAGTGTGAAAGTACAAAGTAAAAATAAGTTTCATTAATTAGGGAGACATACTACTGAAAATGAATAAATATTTAACCTATTAATATTTAATAATTATACATTCTGCCGTACTTAATATTTTTCCCATCTTATTATAGTTATTAATACATATAGTCAATTTTTCTCTTTAAATGGCATTGGCGAATGACATAAGTAGTTCTGGTTTATGCTACTGATCACTTTTAGATTATTACATTTACATAAATTGACAGACAGAAGTTGCAAAATTTCATATAAAACCTTTATAAAATGTTACTGTTAAATATTATAAAATTGTCTACTTCCATCTATTTTCGTTTGTTTTAGTTTACTGTATTTAACCACATTTACTAATACACAAATAAATATATATTTATATATATATATATATATATATATATATATATATATATATATATATATATATATATATCGTATTTTTGGACCATAAGACGCATTGGACGATAGTAAGCACCTCAAATTTATGAGAGAATTTGAAGAAAAGATTATTTTGTATTTTGTTAGGTGTATATAAGCATATTATCAACTTCTTATTTAAAAAAGATAAAAAAATATTAAATAAATATAATGAACAGTATATATTTAATAAATATTTATAATATACATAATAAATATATAAAATATATATAACAAAATACTAATTTTATTTTATAATTCATTTATTATTATATTCATCTATATTCATGTTAATATTTATAATATACATAATAAATATATAAAACATATAGAACAAAATATTCATTTTATTTTAATGTTACCGTCGGACCATAAGACACATCCTAATTTTAAGTCGATTCTTTTATGTGTCTTATGACTGAAAAAATACGATATATAAATATAACAAATATGTTCATTAAAATATAAAAATAATATCTTAATGTATTTGAGACTCTTTTAAAACCAGTTTTAATTCATCAATGAAATAGATAAAAAGTATTGAATAAAAAGGATGAAATTACATTGCAAAAAGATGAACTAACATTCCTCATTTTTTGTACGCTTGAAAATACATTAAAATACACGTATCAAGGAGAAATCAATCGTTAAATTATACCCTTATTTCCATCCTATCTGAATTATCAAGGGAGACGTTCTCACACAAAATCCCCATCACAAAATCGTCGAGCCCGAACTTGCGTCCTATCGAGCACGCTATTTCACATTCAGCAGTAGAAAAAAAACCTTCTTTATCTAAACGGGATCTCCATGATCTTGTAAAATAATTCTACCAAAAGCTTTTCTTTCGCTATTTTCTTCTCACAAGATCAAACCTCTAATTTAAGAAGACCTATCATCATACACTATCTGAAGCATCCAAGCATTAGAATCAAACAGGCGTTTCCAAGCGCTGATCTATTTCAACCCACCAGGTATAAAATATGGTAAAGGGTAGTCGAAATATATATATATATATAAATATATATTAAAAAATAGATGGTGGTCGACCAGTGATGACGTCGTGATGATGTGCCGTGACGTATTGGCACCACGTGACCACATTGAGCTGAAATGGTCTCCTGTTGAACAAAATGTAAGGTTATTTGACTTTTTCTAAGGTACAAATGTCTTTTCAGATGTTTGTTTTCTTCCTTTTTATGGGGAGGTAATTTAGTTTTTTACATTACACATTTTTGTATCCGACTCTTTATTGATTTCTAAGCATCTCATGTCTTGTTACAAAATACAGCTTATTTATGGCTCGCAGTCTGGAAGCAGTGGTCTTTTTCTTAAAGCTTTATTTATATATTTCTTTATTTTAAGTCAGAGCTCTCAGATCTTGGGCGAAACAACAAATTTAGAAGAAGTGAAAAAACTTTTTTTTTAATTCTGAAAAAATGGTGAACGTTATGTGTAATGTAATTATCTTATGGACTGATAAGATAAGTTTTAACACATGTACAATGATTTTTATTTTATTTTTGCTGTGTGCGTTATTTATAAGTAATCCGGTCTTTCTAGTAACTATAGTGACTGTAGCCGGCTGTTAAACGTACAATTGTCCATTCAATGTGCCTGTCTACCGAGTTGATAACATACTGATACCATAGTTCATCCTTTGTCATAACAAATATGTAAATCTAAGGGGTTAGAAATTATTGTCCTTTTCAACCTGCATCATGAACTGTTTGACCTCATGACAAAGGATTTAAAATAGGAGAATAATTATTGACAAAGAATCAGTTGCAAATCTGGTCTGAAATGACACAGTATTTAGAATGTTTCAGTAGCAGGCTTTTAGATTGATCAACAATTTCTTGTAGAGCTATCTATGGTGAGCAAGTGAATGTAGTGCCAGAAGTAGCCTGGTGGTAGCGTGTTGGCTTTCGGCACTGAGGGTGCTCGAATCTCGACAAGCGACGTTAAATACCTTCGTGTCTAGGCACGTTAAATCCGCAGACCGAAAAGTTCTTCTTTGAGGCCAGTGTGTGAGGAAGGTACGCTCTCCTGGGGTTGCTCGGTCAAAATTGAGGTGGCACCTGGCTAAGTCGAACTCCTACCCTTGTGGTGCTATTATAAAACCGGAGCCTCACCCATCTGCCCGCAAGCCTATATGGACTTGGTCTGTAATACTTTCCGGCCAGAGGGCATATGCAACAACAACAACAAGTGTAGGTTGTAGTTAAGAGAAGCACCTAGAATTCCAGTTAGACGCTAGTAGATGCTTAAAATTGGAGTGGCAATGTTTTCGATGTATACTCCCGAAACATTTAATTAACAAAATCTTTGGAGCACTTTATATGAAAAAGAAATTGGTTTAAGTCCTCAAATGTAAGTGTGGTCGACGGCTCGGCACAATAGTTCAGTAGTTAGAATTCCACGGAAGAATGGCGAAGATGGTGGGTTTAATATGTATCCTGGTTTGCTTAGTTTATAATCAGATCAAAAGGTGGTAAATAGGTATAGTGTAATAGGTGGCGCGAGAGACAGGGTCCTTGCAAAACAATAATTGAAAGAAAAGATAGTTTAATAGGTTTTTGTTTTGTTTTTCCAAAAGCGAATGGCATTTTCCCTTCATATATTACTTCTTTCAGTAACTTTTTCCATTAAACATAGTGCGAAAATATGTTACTAGCAGGTGTTACTGCAGCCAACATCGCAATTTTATACCTACATTAGAGATCCAAATTTATATAACAGATCCATAAAAAGTAAACTTGCTCAAGGATGAACAGTTTATGTATAATGAAGTTTGCATTGACAATGATATGAAAAATTTAAAGAGATCTTGCACCGTAACCCCATTACGTAAGTATCATTTTCCCCTGCGGGGGAACAATGCATTCTTCTAGTGAAGCAAGCAGATATACACAAAAAATATACAGTTTAAAAAATATTTGGAAACTTTAAAACTTTGGGATTATTAAAACTTAGAAAAATTTTACAAATTTTTCAAAATTTAAAAATTACGATTTAAAAAAATGTAAAATTTAAGGGTATTAGAAGTGAAAAAGGTTGCCCAGTGGCTAAGTGGTTAAGGCATTAGCCTTCTATGCCGGGGGCGCGGGTTCGGTTCCAGCATAAGACTTGGTTGTATTCTGGGGAACCAGACAGTCTTCCGCCTGCCTTATCTAGAAATTCTTATCTAGAAAGGGGAGCTGCAACGACCGTCCATCGCCGGTGTCATCGGTTGTTAATAAAATTCTTCTGTGATTGTTTAATTTGTGTGTTTCTATTTCCTTGTATTCATATGTACACCGGACTGGGGTGTAATGTCGTCATCCCCCAGGGAAATTAGCCAAAATAAAAGTGAAAAAGACTTTAATAATCAAGAAAAATTAAAGTAGTTTTCAAGTAATTTATAATAAAAGGAAATATGCTGAAAAATATAAATCTATCGTTCAATTCTATAAGAGAGTTATGGGGACATATACAAATTATGTAGGCTTGAAATCAAACAGCCATAATAAAATTGAATAAAACCAATCACAAAATACATCGCATATTACATCACACCTATTACATCACACCTTTTCATCTACAAATTCAAAAATTTTTTTTCAAAAATTTTAAAACGAGATAGAGAGATCTCACGGAAAAATCCAACACGAAACACGGAAATGAGATCCTTTACTAAACACAGATTTTCAACTATGAATGCATCTAATTATAACTACAACACAAACGAATCCAATGAAAATGAACATTCATACAAAACATGATGCAAATGATATCGTTTAAAGAAATGCCGCATGCGAAGACGAATGGAATTCTAAAATCCATGTTGCCAAATCGCGAAGTACTTGGAAGTCTCCCGAGTAAAATAATAAACATGTCTTAAATCAGACGGAATATTTTAACGACCAGATACGGTAATGGTGATTGTGATCGAGTCACTAAAAATACGAAAGGAACATGCATGGAACACACAAACCTCCCATCGATTATGAGAATTATTCCGGAGATTCTGGGTTGTAAAGGAAGCGTAAGGTGCTTGTTGAATTTCAGATGATGGTGATCAATATCACGCAACTCACCCTTACAAGATTTCGTGAAATTTAAGAAGCGGAAATTTGTGATTTATTGAGAAATGTTGTTGGATAGAGGGGGAAAATAACGTGGGTGGTTAGCATTTAACATGGAAATACCATTTCCTAGAAGCATGCACGAAAGTACCATATTCTGAATAAAATACAGAACCCATACTAGTACTTTTTTTTTCTCTCTCGGGCTGCATGCGCATATGTTCGCTATGTTACGCGGGAAACATCGTACACCATACCTCATAATATAATAATGTAAAAAATAATATTCTAAACCTAAACGTATTTGAAAATATATTTAAAAACTAGCTGAATGCCCATGCTTCGCTAACGAGTACATTCAAATTAAATACAACGGTCAATGTATGCAATTAATGCATAAAAAGCAAAAAAAAATATATTTATAATAAATACAACGGTCAATGTATGCAATTAATGCCAAAAAAGCAAAAAAAAAATTATAAAAAAAGTAACGGATATTTTTATAGACAAAATAATGTAGAAGAAAATATTCAAATTTAATCTAATAAAACATACTAAAATTTAGTACAGTTTGAGGAACATTTCTTTTACTGTATTTTAATATTTTTTGGATAATGTCCAATCGTCTGCTGCATTAGAAAGAAAAAAAATATTTTTTTGTCAATGTATTCCGTTGTTATGCCCGTGACGCAAAATTAGTTTAAAGTATCACAAAAAGAAAAGAAACACGTGATCAACATTTAATAAATTAAATTTAAAAAATTAATCTTTAAAAATTTACCAAAAATCAGAAAATTGAGGTAAAGATTCGAAAAAGATTTTATTTTAAAGGAATTTTTATGGTCTTTCTTGTGATTTAAATTTTATAACCCTCAAATTATTACTTTAAATGAAAACTTAAAAAAAGTTACAAAAACAGTTTAAAAATTTAATTTAAAAAAAATCTAGGAATTTTTCAAAAATCTTTCTTAGTGTACCCTTACAGTATAAGAAGAATCGCCAAGCAAAATTTTAACCCTTTAGGTCCAGCGGTTTGGTCTGTGCGTTATCTGTAAGTCAGTCAGTCAGTCAGTTACGGAACTGTTTTATATATACAGATGAGTGGCATTTTTTATATTGAGACAAACTTTTGACTACTATAAACAAATCAGGTTTATACTTCTGTGTTCAGATGGTAAAATGTTATAAGAAATTTACGTGACAGCAATTTCTAAGATTCAAGATGTCATGAAAAATCAGTAATTTGTTTTACATGAGCAAACGTGGTACCAACGTTTTAGAAAAATAGCTGGCTATAACTTACAGTAGTTACAGTAAATAGAAAATATCGGCGAACGAGAATCCGGAATGTGAAAAAAAAATCAAGTTTTTTTAAAGAAAAGTTCCTTATAATATTTTGCCATCTGAGCACAGACTTGCTACATGCTACTCTCAATACTTCATGAAGGTAAGAATCAGTAAGTCGATTTTTATATGTCTTTTCAGATTCCATTTTGGAATTGGATCATTCACTTAGATACGTTGTGATGCGTACAACTTGAGCAGCAGGTGCCACATTTTTGTATTTTTAAGGTACTCATTTCTAAAATGATAGTCAGAAAAGCACCTGCCTGATAATGAGAGTGGGTGTCTCGGGCCGAACAACATTTAAGCTTGGTGGGTCCCAGTTTGAGTACCCACCGAACTACAGCATTAGTTTTTCCAAGGAAACAAAAACGCTAAATGCAGTGCAAATCTTAAATAAAAATGCTTTTGATGCGTTACACTATAGTTTAAAGTTTGATCTGCATCAACCTGCTGTAGAAGTTAGCACTATACTTTAAATATCACTTAACATGCAAATTATCAGCGCATGAAAGTTTATTGTATATCAGAACAATAAAAGGGAAAGAAAAAATGCTAGATTTAAAAATGAGATAAGTCCATTATTCATCACTGTGTGGCTAGATAAGATACGCAAATGTACATTAATTCCACAGTATTTATAAACTTGTGCTGAATACAAGTGAGATTATGATAATAGCAATCGTAGCATTAAATATTTTAATCTGAGGACAAAGTGTTACGGACTCTTACGTGCGTAGGTACTATAGTCCTTACCGTGGTATACATATAAATATTTTGTTTCGTGAATTGCTTGGAAATAATATATTCTTTGTCAATTTTAAGAAAAAAATATCAGTATTACATTGAAAAACCATACTTTTTTGACTATCAGGAAAGATACAAAATTATAAAAAATGATGCGCATTTTTTGGAACTGAAGAAGATTAATTCATCTAATTGAAAGAAAAAAATCACTTTTATCATATTTTGTCTAAGGATATTGTTAGAGTTGTAATAACACAAGACATTTCGTTCTGAAAATCCTCGCCGATTTACACTATGCGAAAATGATTTTAAACCGCTTAAACATCGAACCAAAAGCACACATTTCCTAACACCTGGATAAATTCATTTCAAATCCAGGACCTTTTGTCGTTAACTTTACAGGTCGGTATGTATTTCTCAACCCTGTTTATCCCTCGGTGTTCCTTGCAGCGCCATCATTCTCCTCTCCGATGTCGAACAGTATATTCGTGATTAAAAATATCTACCCAAAGTCGTTAAACAGGACGTGAACTTCCTGCAGGCGACTGGAATCTGTAATTACCTGACCCGAATTCGGAGACTTGACCCTTGCGAACTTTATTAGAGATTTATCTTCCTGCTAGTTTGTAGCGTCCTGCCCCGTGCTAAGGAGCAGACACTATGCGTGTTCTCTTATAATTATACCTGCTTCTTTTTCGGGCGAATTCATTTAATGTGCGCATATGCGATTCCTAAGAAATTATAATGAAAGACCTCGTGTTAAGATATGCTACTTGTATAATTATTTGATCTTCTCGTGTCTCGCTGCTCTTACTGAATGCTGTAATTCTTCTTTTTCGTTTGTTGAAATGAATCAACCATTGAAATGAACGTCAATGTTGCATGGTTTTAGCACCAATAGTTTCTTTACACGTAGCGGGAGAACGGAATTTAGTTTTTTTATCAGTATTTCAAGGAAATAAGTATTCAAAATGTAACCAGTAAGATATGGCACAAATAGTCACTTTACAAGTGGCTGGAAAACGAAGTTAAGGGGTTTTTTTTTGTACCATCAATTCAAGTAATTAATATGTGCTTTAAACTTAACAAGATCTGACGATATTCCTGTACTTAGTAAACCCTTATGTTAATGAAAATTAACTCTTGATTTTGAGAAATGCCTCTGTGATGAGCATCCACACACACACACACACACATATATATATATGTCGCTATAAATATGAATATCAAAATTAAAGAATAATTCTCAAACTATCATAGGATGTGTTAAAAAATTCATTACTCCCCTATAACAAATGTATTCACTCTTAGTTATCCACAATCTGGTTATAGTAACACTCTAAAAAACAATAATATTGTGAAAGAATATTAACATGGATCGTAAACAAAAGAATACGATACACTCTTTCTGGAAGAGAAAACTGGAAAAATGTAACATTTAGTATTATTTTAAGGAAATTATATATGTAAATAATTTTATGGGTTTTATTTAATTTTTTAAAGTGTCTAATGCAATATACGTTTTAGCTAATAGCACAGTAAATTTTCTTCAGTTTTATCACTAGTTTAATTGTGTCATGTTTAAATATCAAATTTATCAAAATTATTAGTATAATCAGTATTGATCTTTGGATTTTTCATGCACACACGTACATTAATTTGTACAGATAAGTGAGTGTTAATTGTATTACCTAATATTATACGTATTACTACACACGCGCAATATATATATACACACCCCCCCCCACACATATATATATATATATATATATATATATATATATATATATATATATACTGTATATATACTGTATATATATATACACAAATAGATAGATAGATAGAGTGCTCTTTTTGCATGGTTGATCCCGTAACAGAGAGAATTTGGAAATTTTAGAAAAGTTTCAATCGTTTGATCGCGACAAAAACATATTCCTTTTCCATATGTCATGAATGAAGAAGTCTAAAACAAGTTGAATTTCTTCGAAATGATACATACATTTCGAGTTTTGATTCTTTAGAGATATGCTGTATCTCATTATTTTGAATTCTATTTATGTTGATTTGTGTTTCATCATCAAAATGCTGCTTTATTGATTTAGTGTGACAACGTTATCAGACTGCTATTTTTAGCATGGTATATCCTACTTTTATACAGGACCTTGAAACTGGGACATTATTTAGGAACGCGTTAGGTACTGTCTAAGCAAAGATATGACATTACAGATTCGTTATTTATTAGAACCGGATTAAATAAATTCCCAGGCGTATACTCAAAACGAAACGAATGCTGGAAATTGCAAATTTGCCATAAATATAATTCTGCAGCATGCTTTATTATCTCAGATATGGAGGAGGAAAACAAATTTAATGGCATTAAATCACAAACAGCTTTATCAGACTGCATTCCCGCAAGGATACACAAACAGGGTCCACAAAAGGATTTCTCTTGAACGCTATCTTTCAGAAACTGCGCTTTGACTCGGATGAAACAACAACAGCAACAAAAAAAGTGACGTTATTCAACTCTTAATAAAAATATAAGTCCAGGCCCTGAAACATGTTTGATAAATAGTAGCCATAAAATATATTTTCGACGTGCTCGAATACGTTCAAGGCCTTGGCAAAGGCAGAAGATGAAAAAAAAAGAGGGAAGGTTGGAGGGTAGAGCACACACATGTCCGCAGAAGTCACAAATCTCTAATGAAGACTTCTGCGGAACGCTGTGGCAGACGAGAAAATGTTCCACTTAATCACCGCTAAGTGGAATGAATGTCGTATGTCAAAAAATGTATTATTTCTCGAGATGTGCCATTCCGAAATGGCAACATTTCGCTACTGCTGGATGATCTAGGAATAAAATAATACTTTTTTTGCTATGCGCCGGCGTTTTTGTCTACAGCGTTTTGAGTAATTGGTTTCGTAATAATTTAATGCAGTAATTGATATAAATTGCATTTGTTTGATAGTTCGTCATACCAGCCAGAGGATAACATACCAGGAAAAGGGTTTTCGCGAGAAAAAAGAAGTCAAATTAAGAATGCGTTGATAATTTGTTTTTTTATGTTGCCACACCAGAAAGGATTTTCTGAAAATATAGAATGAAATGTTTCCGAAAAATTGCTATCAAATGGGACATTAATGAAAATTAATGGGAGTATCACACATCTCCAATGATACGACATTACTTATATGAAACATTTTTATGCCGATGACATGTCTCATATGAAAATAAGTTATAATAAAAATATTGGTTCTGGAGGGATAGAATATATAGCATTTCTACAAGAAACTGCTCTCTAAGCAATAAATTACCCTCTATAAAGATGTAAGTATAAGTTCGCAAATGCGTATGTAATGCTCTTGAGTATTGAACTATTTTTACTGCAATGCACGAAAAATAAAGCTAGTATAAATAATTCAAAATTACGAGCTTTTGAAAACTATTGATGTAATATAGTAACATTATTTATTTTATGTTGAGAACGTATACCTATAGACATGGAATCAATCGTGGAGAAGTCAGATTTATAGATGAGTAAAAAGTTATACGTGCAAAAAAAAATCGTATTTTTTTTTATCGTGTAACATTAGGATTTTTCACACAAATACTTTTCGAATGAGGCAATATTTCGCAGAATATTTAATAACACTATCATTATTTTGGTCTCTGCACGTTAAATATTTCCACTCAAATGATTTATCTTCGATTTAACAAATTACACAGCATATAAAACTATATTGGGAAACATTACAAATGATCTCACTGTCTGAACAAATGTACTTTAGAAGCTATGCCAGAAGCAATAAACAGAAATTTGCTTTACAGATAAAAATAATGTTTTTAGACAATTGAAATAAAAGATAAGAAATATTGCATTAAAAGTTGTCCAAAACACTTCATTAGAAAAAGTAGAAATTAATTTTTCAAAGTTGATAACTTAATTGAAACCTTTTATTTCCAAGTTGTCCGTCAACAGATCGTGAATTTTCTCCTTTAGGGAGGGGAAAATATTTTATAGCAAGCAAACATCAAAATACGGGTTTTATCTCAATAGCAAAAATTTATCAAAGCAGTCATACTAAGAATTTTCGGAAAACTATACAATGAAAAAATCAAACATTTACGAAATTCTAGTGTAAGAATTATGTAGTTGCGGTTTAAAACCATCATTAGCAAATTGTTACACCTTTTAATTAGAATCAAAATACGCCTATATTTTACGCAAAAATTACTTTTAAACCTCAGTCAAAATATTAAATTCTCGGTCGTGATGAAATATCTGAATATTTATAGGATATTTTGGAACCAAAACTATTTATACCATTAATGCTGAATTCAAATTATGAACAGCTTAATTATTATTTATCAAATTAACTTTCTAAATAATGCATTTTTGCAGTAAAATGCCTCTCTCTCTCTCTCTCTCTCTCTCTCTTCCCACTAGCCTTGCTTTTAAGATAAAAGAAATTTCACCATCTGCACCAATCAATAACTTCTCTCATAGAATATTTATTAACTGAATTTCTCCTATTACCGCTCATTAATCCCGTTTGTCGATGCTGAACTTTATTATGCGTAAAGTTCCTGTATGTTTGCCGTTGGCTACTTTTTAAAAATATTGAGATAACACTAAAAATACAAACACCTCCTGTGCGTCAATCAATAATAACTTCTGCGAACAGACTGTGCTCATTATTTGCGTTTCATATTGGACCTCGTTTATTCCTATTTGTCAATATTCTCTTTGCATTATGCCCCTTTACGGAGTGACTTCTTTTCGTGTGGGCACAGCTCTCTTTCTCTCTCTCTCTCTCTAGTAATTGTATTTTTATCCGAATATAAGGTATCAAGCTTTTGGAAAAAAACAAATTCTTAAGTTATTATTAGAGCTCTTTATTGTGAAACAGTTATTCATTTAAAGTAATTATACAGTTGGAGTTTCTATTGACTTGGAAATAACGGGTTTGCAATAAAGCACGAGATGTACAGAATATATGATATAGTAAAATATAGATTTATTATTTAATGTAATCTACATACTATATATATAAAATAGTTCCGTAACTGACAGACTGATCGACTGACTGACTGACTGACTGACATACAACGCACAGACCAAACCGCTGGACCTAAAGGGCTGAAATTTTTCATGGCGATTATTCTAATAGTGTAGGGGTGCACTAAGAGCGATTTTTGAAAAATTCTCCTTAGATTTTTTTAAATTAAATTTTTAAGCTGTTTTTGTAATATTCTTTAAAGTTTGCATTTAAAATAGTAATTCGAGGGTTATAAAATTTATATCACGAGAAATATCATAAAAATTCCTTTAAAATGAAATTTTTTTCGAATCTTTACCTCCATTTTCTGATTTTTGGGGAATTTTTAAAGATTAATTATTATAATTTAATTTATTAAATGCTGATCATGTGATTTCTTTTTCTGGTACTTTAAATTAATTTATCGTCACGTGCATAACAACTAAATAGACAAAAAAATAGTTTTTTCTTGCTAATGAGGCAGACGATTGGACATTATCCAAAAAAATACTGAAATACAGTAAAAGATAAGTTTCTCAAACTGTACTATATTAACTGTACTATATTCTTTAGTATGTTCTATGAGATTTAATTTGAATATTTTCTTCTACATTATTTTGTCTATAAAAATATCCGTTACGATTTTTTATAGTTTTTCTTTTACACCAATTGTATACATTGATCGTTGTATTTAATTTGAATGTATTCCATAGCGAAGTACGGGTATTCAACTAGTAAAATAAATGTCATTAATATAGCTAAATATATAAAAAAAATTCTGTTGTTATAATACGAGTCCTCACATTCATAAATATATCGATTAATCCCAATATGTGGTTCTGTTTGCATCAAAGTCTAAATATATTTCAGACAAACCATATACTAAGTAAACTTACATAATTTACTAGAATTTCATTAAAAAATCAGTTTATTCACTTAACAGATTCAATAGATTAAAAAAACACTATCGGTATTTTGAATGCGATAGTCTTTCTCCTATAAAATTCCCAAAAGATATGAGCAACGACTGTGGTGGGCAAAATTTTCCACTCGTCAAATTATTAACTGTAAAACATATTTTTGTTGTCAGACAATCGGTTACTTATCTGAATCTGTTGGGAGGTTTCAAGTTTTTTTTTTGTGTTCGAGATTTTTTTCCAGCCAAAGTTTGATATAACAGAAGGTTAAGGAGAAATTTTCACATAGCAGATTAAAAAATGATCTGTTGTTGTTGTTGTTTCTAAAGACCTCTGGCTGGAAGTTCCATATCAGATCCATATATTATTCGGGCTGAAGCATGCGGCTTCTGTTTATATAGCTCCACAAGGGTCGGAGTCCGACTTAGCTAGCTGCCCCCTCAATTTTGACCGAGCAGCCCCCAGGGACGACATCTGATAGCGCATACAGATTGGTACAGCGTTCTCTGCATCTGCCAGTGATTTATGTCTCTCTGTACTCTCTACTATGCGCTGGATCGCCTCCTCTGGCGGTCCATCAAAGAAAGAGAGTGGGGTCAGCGGGTCAAATCGTGTCGAGCGGGGTCGGGGGACACACCACATCAAAAGAAATCTTGCGGCGGGAATGGGGGTGGTTCTAAATACCGTGTCTAATGTTACCGTGACTAATGTGATGTGACAGGAGTCGGGGAGAGAACTCTGTCCAATGTGTATGCACCATCAGGAAATCATATTCTCTCCCGACCTCTCTCCCCTTATAGAGGGACATTTCAGTGTACGGATTTAACGTGCCCCAACTCCGGCCTAGACATGGAGGAATTTTATGGCGTTTCCGGGATTCTATCCGAGCACCATCAATAACTAGAGACAGCGAGCTACCACAAGGCTACCTCGGGCCCAAAAAATGCTGTAGTATCAGTATTAAATGAAGAGTATTCAGTGTAAGAAATGGGATATGTCAAAAGAAATTAACATAATAATTTAAAATTATATCAGAGCTAATATCAGTAGGAAACAAAAGCTTTCTCAAAGACGAAGAAATTATAAGAATCAAGTTAGCATAAGCTCGCACACCTGCCTGCCAAGGATTTGAAACCTCCAGGCAAGTATTCTTCCTGTTAAACTTCTTAAGAATTGGAAGGGAATGCTATTTCCAATGAATTTTTCATACGAACTTTTAAAGATAAATTTAAGTTTTACTTACAAAGATGGCCGATAAATGCAGAGTTGAAGAATTATATTCAGGAGTATAATAACTAAATGAAGGTAGGTACAATAAATTTAAATATATTGAGACTATTGAGAAACAGCCATTTCACCTTATTGATATTTTCCGAGCTAATAAGGAGGAGATATAATGAGTAAGTACCATTTATTGATTTCTTGGATATGTTTATATTTCCTCCGTTCTGTTATACATCTACATATTTCGAGGAATATACATAGACACATATAAATACTGAGATATATGAGACTGGTAATGATTCTCGTAACGAAGCATAGCCATGTAATATGAACAAATGAAGCAAAATAAATAAGCTAGTTTGCTCAATTTGTCTGAGGTAATATCATCATTAATATCTATTAGGACAACTGCAAATGCAGTACATTTCCCGTATCAAGAATAAGTGTGTTTAATCTGTTGAAAACTACAACACAATAAAGTTCCACAGAAGAAGCAACGTAAGTTTTAGCCGTTTAGTAATTTTTCGATATTATTTCTCTTAAAACATTATTTAAAAATTATTGGAGATAGAACTTCACTTCGTTACTCCAGCAAATCATCGCGTGGGCTTTCCTCAAGTTAGTTAAAACTGAAGCAATTTTTTTCGTATTTGTATCTATAAATGAAACAATTCTTATCATTTCACCCGTATTAATAATCATTTCGTATTTAATCTCTTTGCTTTGTTCTTTTCCTGATATGTAGGCTATAAAAAGAATTCAGCTCAGAGGGTTTATTTGCGCGCAATAAGCTAAAGTAGTTTTTAATTCTTATTATCTTCGCCATATGTTACACGGAATAAAGACTTCTAGTTGCTATTAATTGTTTCTTAAATCTCTCTGCTAACAAAGCCTTTGTTAGCACTGAAAATAAAACACCGTAGTTTTCGCTTCCATTAAAAGTAAACACGAAACTTCGAATTCGAACTTTCGAAAATTCTCCTCACCTTTCCAATATTTCATAAACAAATTACCGGAATTGCAATCTTTTATTTTCCACAACTGTATTGTAACTGTCTTAGTTCTGTGAAAAAACAAGCACGTATAGGATTAGTTTTCCAAGGCAATTCAATACGCAAAAATCAACTTCAATTTCGACTGTTGGAGAAGGGGCGAGAAACTGTCAAATCATCAGAATGAAATGATTTCATCAACATTCTATAATTCAATGCGTATAATTTGAAAATGAATTTCAATAAATGATGATTTCTTTGAAAGCACGTGTCGTTTTGATTTTTTTAAAAATTTGACTGAAAAGCGCGAAACATACTGATGTTTACAAAGTCACATCAAAAGCATCCATTACAGATCCAATGAAGCGTGTAAAGTAATATCATTAAGATATTCAGGAAATGGTGCTGTGAATGCATCTGCTGAGTGAGAAGACGCGTTTTTGTCAGCAAAATATGAATGAAATATGTTTTTCATCATCATTTTCAAGAAATAAAGGGAAGCTAATTCCTGTTTGAATCATTCCTAATGGATGTATTGAAACAGAGTATTTATCTAATTATATATCTCTAACCCAAGGCGCCCCATCTAGAAATTTTGACATTACCAGTACTGCGTTTTATCTTCCTCGTTCATGATCTACAATCATTGCTTTTTACCATACTTGTGTTCTGTTTGTTTATAATACTGTTATTTTATCATATTTGACTGTTTCTTACGTTTATGATACGAATAATTTTATCATACATATACATCAATGGTTTTACAAAGTCTATAATTGTATCATCGTTTTGATGGATATGTGGTCTTAATGACTTATATATGTGTTTTTTCCGGATTTCAGCATGTGTTTGGCGCAGCATGTCCTCTCTGGACCTTGCGCCATTAAACTCCAAACAACCAACCAACTAACCCAAGGCATTGTATGCACAACGACTGCTTTCAGGAAAAACACAGGATCATATACTTGAAATGTTTCATAACATATACTGTTTAAATCATTATAAATAAACTTTTATATGTAACTTCAATATTTATTCATTTGGAGCTTATTTTTTGGAAGATTTTTCAGATAACTCCAGAGAAACATTAAGCTGTTAAAGCACTGTTAAAGCACAATTTCCTCGCCTATGTAAATTCCAGCATATTTCTACCTTGTGTTCGTGCAATTAAGCTTTTAAATACCACGTGCAAAGGATACGATTCGAAGCTACGTCTCCTAATTTGCCACCAATATTCTACAAGACAGAACTACTCCAAATGTGTTAAAAAAACTATTCTCAATTATTTGTGTAACATCCTCGTTTCTTCTATACATTTTAAGCCCAACAACATAAAATGTTGGCCCTACATATTTAATTTCTATTTAATAATTCGAAGTTTATAAGTTTTTTACTAATATTTTCTATATGCTTCCTTACTTTCTATAACTGTTCTTTACAGTGATCGTGTATCACCATAAAGAACGTCTATAAGGCGATACCCTTTCTTCACACACGAGGTCAGTATCCTACTTAAAACTGAAACGAAAGTCAAATTTATCTCTCAGTCAAGAATTCTAACAGCTAAAAAACTAGGAATCTTTTGAAATAAATTTTTAAAAAATTCACTTCCCTGGTATCATAATAAACAAAAATATTGCTTGCTTATACTTTTGATCTTAAGCTAACTTATTGTAACTATTTTGATGTCACTTAAACATTAAAACACGCTTACTTTATTTCTTTAAGCTAACACTGGGCCAAATCGTCCGTCTTTTAGTTCCAGATTTCGTCTGCGTTTTATCCCTTTGGTCTATGATTGGTTGGTAAATTTGAAATGTGATCTATCTTTGGAGTGTTACTAAGAAAGAGGGTGTTTTTTAAGAATAGACTGGGAAATTATTTAAAGAATAACTAACTCGCGTGTATTGCTAGAGGGGTGGGAACCGAATTCTGTTCAGCAGATTCAATTCTCTCTGTTTTCTACCCTAACCGCAATTCTTAACAACCAATTGGTTAATACGTTTCAAACCGTTTACACAAAAACGAAAATTCAGTTTAAATTCGGTACCAGTCGGAAGTATGAATTTACTTTAAGTATGACATATTATTTTCCTCTTTATAAAATACATTTCAATAAAGAAAAAGCCGTAAATGCCCAAATGTTTTCTCTTTACGTTTTATGGGGGGAAAAACTAAATTTTGTCCCCTAATAATATTCAACCTGGGCACAGGAATATTTGTCGTTAAAGATGAAGAAATTTGCTGTTCAGATGTTAAAATGCATAAACCCAGCATAATGGGCGGTGCTTAAAGCAAAAATATACATCTCCAGCGTACAGATAGCCTTGGTTTCATTCTTGGTTCTAGGTTTCATTCTTTGTTCTAGTTTCATTCTTGCTTTGGGTTCCTCAGCAAGGCATAAAGAATGAGTACGTTGAAGGGAAAGGATTTCCTAGCGCGGAATTGCTCTACATTTTTACTGGAGACTTACAAAATGCAGCAATGCTGCCCACTCCGGAAATAACTATCGTTTATCACAAATTGTGGTACAAAACTTAAAGGGCAAGATGAGGGCAAAATACATACAGCCAGCGAAATGTGCTGCCAAAGCAAAAATATACATTTCCAGCCCATATCAAGGACAAAACGTAGGTCCAAGGTACCTGTTTGACGAAGATGTATACTTTTTTGTATATGGTTAATTTCATTGTATTTTTGATAACTAGATACAAATGTAATAAGTTCGTAACAATAGATTTCTCTATTGTAGTAACTTTTAAATGACGAGAACTTCAAGCACGAAATGAATTCGGTAAAACGTTATATGAATCACAATTCCAGCACTGGAATACAACAAAAAAGAATGCAGCCATTGTGAAGACCTTTTTTCCTATTTGAAAACATTTATGTACGTTTAAAACAAATGCAAATACCATGAGAGTATATATCTTTAATTCCCTTTAAAGCGAAACAAATTAAACTAACTAGTTCACTGACCACTTTTTATCTTAACAATCGTAAGTCCTAATTTGATTCTTCTCTATTTTAACTAAAGAATTATTCAGTTATAAAAATAAACAATCGGGAACAAATATAACCAAATTTTATAAACTTTTCGCTCTAATTAAATAAATTGAACCCACGAAAAATTCATATTCCTTTAAACCCTTTTCCGTCTCTCTTTTTCTCAGCTGCCTGAATACGGTTTGCTCCATATATTTTTATTCTTTTGTGCAATTAGAGCCCAAAGAGCACATATTTGCTCTCTCTCCTGAGCTCTTAGAGCTGATTACAGGAGGAATTACTTCTTCACCTAGGGTCTTCCTCCTACTGTTTTTTTTCTTTCCTGCGCTCATCTTCCATCTGAAAGCTTAACATAGGGCCGCAGGGAAAGCAGAAGTCTTGATAATTACCGTCAAAGATTTCTCGTTATTATTATTATCAGTTATTTACGTAATTTGGACTCACATAATATTTTATATAATTACAGTCCGTCTAATTACTGCACTTGAAAATACACCCTATGAAATATTCAATAGATTTCTGACCGTACACATAAAGAAAAATTTGTCAGGTTAAGTAAAATAATACTTTTTTTCTCAAAATAAGTAGCATATTCTCAGAACGTAATACTGTATTCATATAACCTATAAGTGATAAAACTAAAAAAATAATTCAGAAGGAAACTTATTGCAAAAATTTCATATAAATATATAGTATACAGAACTGTAATATAGATTTACAAACGTGCCGACACCATTTACTTTTGTTTGAAAGTTTTCACATTTAAGTGCAGATTATCCAAAATTATTATTTTAAAATTACTGCAATATATGAAAAATTATTTATATATTATTAGTATTTACTATATTAATTATTAACTATATTATTAACATTAAAATTGTTTACATTATAATATCATTTACTAATTTTATAATATCAAGTATCAATATACAGGTTAATTCAATAACGTCTTATTGAAATATTCTCCACCAAATAAAAAAACATATATACAAAACTGTCTTTCAGGTTAAAAATAAAATTAAACGATCAAAAGATATGCAGAGCCATAAAATGACAGTAAACAGCGCATCCAGAAATGAT
This sequence comes from Dolomedes plantarius, assembly GCA_907164885.2. Taxonomy (NCBI): domain Eukaryota; kingdom Metazoa; phylum Arthropoda; class Arachnida; order Araneae; family Dolomedidae; genus Dolomedes; species Dolomedes plantarius. The sequence continues at coordinate 102,306,967 of OU015492.1, read as the reverse complement.
AAAAAGTTGACGTAAGTTCACACTCAGAAAGAGGGTTAATATTTTACGTTTTTGTTTATCATCAGTTCAGGAATCAATAGTTTCATCGGTGCTATAAGAGATATGTCAGATGTACTTCTAAACTGCATCTACAACAAATATTACAGTTTTTATACAAATACTATTATAAAAATCTCAGCTGAAGGTAACAACACTGGATTTGACAAAATAAATTATGGTTTCAAATATCGATGAACATAGTATAAGTTTCATCACACAGTTTTTTTTAATAAAACGTATTTTATGCTCTAAATTATTATTATAAATATAAATCATATTTAAAAAAGAAATTATTAAATAAAATTTGAATAATTGTTACTTAATTTCAATAATTTAATCCAATAGTTTAAATAATGAATCCCATTCAGATATACACAGATCTTAAAATAAACTTTTACACTTAGGTGCAGAAATTCATTGACTCAAGTTACTCAAGTACACATTAAAGACTCAAGTCTTTAATGTTATACATAAGGTTGTTCAATTACCATAATTTTTAAATTCCAAAATACGACTTGAAATTTATTTAATGCATCTCTGATCTTATAAACGAAACCAATTTATTACGTTGTCGCGAAACATTTTAAAATCAGAACTAACTGTTTTGAAACTCTTTTAAATTCTGTCATTAAGCTTTCAAAAGCAATAAATTTTAGTGACATTAACTATGCTTAAATTGCTTTTAACATAAGGTAAAGGTTTCATAAAGAGCCAATGGGATTTAAAAGTCTGTATACACAGTACATATATCTCTTTCATTAAGAAAACGACTTTCGAAGTATGCAGTAAGAATTTATTACCATTTTTTTCTGTTATAATGATAAAAAAAGTTATCTCCAATGTATTTTTTCCTTGGGAAAAAAAAAGGTTTTCCCAAATGCTTTATGGCAAGTTTATCATCATAAAAAATAGTTACTTATATATGTTTAATTTTCAAGCATCATTAACTTTCGTTGTTGAACAAATAAAGCATTACAAAAAAAATCAATTCTTAAGCCCGTTTCTCAATTGAAAGTATAACACAAACAGCCACCGCCTTGGTTAGGGAATTTTATTGTTACTATTTTCGACTTATAACATTTTTTTTGTTGTTACATTTTTAAAGCATTATGCAGCGTTCACCCTCTACGATAGAGTTATATTAATTAAAATACAGCTTTAATTTTAAAAATAAAGCAAAACTAAACGAAATGCAATGAATAAAATTATTCCTCCCGCTTTCATTATACTTAACGACAGGGTGCCAATAAAAATTCATATAATTTTCTAAATTAGTTTTTGTGTTTTTAAAACCTTCTGGTGCTGCTTGTCTCTTGTCATTTCACGAATATAAAATTCCGTGCATTTGCTATTAAAAACGATGTTAAACCTTAATCGACTTTTCCCTAAGATTTTCAAAAATTATAATGACTGTCAAAATGCGTTTATTAATTTTTTCGCAACCACGCTTGTCGAATTATGCTCTTGTTTTGTATATTTTAAGTTCACGGTAAATGAATTTTGCGCCAAAAAGTTTTTACAGAATATGTAAATTCGTTTAACATTGGCCACGAGGTGGAGATTTTAATAGTTGTCTGCCGCTAGTAATTATTTTTAAGAGACCACATACATTACATCTTAGTGTTTAATTTAATTTTCCCGCAAAGCATGAGTATTCACTCTTTAGTGCTCCTAATTTAATTAGCAAGTTGAACGTATGTAATTCAACGTTCATAGATAATAAATTAGAGGAATATATTATAATAAATCCAGTAAGACAGATTATTTTTCCATATTTCTGACTCATAAACACTTTTTGGCCTCTATTAAATTTCTTTAAATATCATACTTAATAATTTTTATTAGGTTACATTTCCATTGAGTTTGAAGTGGGATACAAGGATTTTGCATCTTTATCAGTTTTAGAAAATTGATTATCGCTCCCCATGAGGAGAGTAAAATGCCTCTCATTATAAATTAGATTGAAGAATGTTAGCGTAATGAGCTCTTAAAATACGAATTATATTTACCATGTTGATTATTATTATATTATAATACATTTTACACACATCTGTCTCTCTCTCTCTCTCTCTCTCTCTCTCTCTATATATATATATATATATATATATATATATATATATATATATATATATATATATATATATATATATACACACACTTACTTCTACGGGCCAATACTTATTGTACTTTCCGTCACTAGAGCTCACGCAATGCCACCTTCTGATGTTCATGTATAATATTCTGTGTGATTGTGTACAAGAGTGATTTTCCCTTTTCGGAATATTAAACCCTTAGACAACGTACCTCGTAGACAAAAAAAGTATATATATATATTATATAAATATGCGGTATTGGGGGTGTTTACAGACGGTATATATATACATATATACCGTCTTTTTCGGACAATAATGCGGACCTCAAATTTATAGGAGGATTTTTAGAAAAGAATATTTTGTATTTTGTTAGCTATATAACGATATGTTCAATTTCTTACTTAATAAAGATAAAGAATATATATAATAATAATATAAATAATAAATATAACATTACTTTCGGATCATAAGTCGCACCTCAATTTTAAGTCGATTTTATGTAAAAAAGTGCGTTTTATAGTTCGAAAAATACGTTATATACATATATATATATATATATATATATATATATATATATATATATATATATATATATATATATATATATATATATTGTTATCACAGTCAATTTCGTAAACTTAGCCCTATTTTATTATATTGGCTTATAGCATTGTCCAGTCTTTGTTTTACTCCAATCACTGGAACTTTGGGGCTGTTTACAGGATAAATGAAGATCAGTGAAACAAACTTTTAGTATTTTAAGATAAAAAATAAAAAATGCTTATCGGTGACTAGAGGCGAGTTTCTTGTTCTCTCGGCCATGTATTTGAAATAATTCACATCTATTTTAACAGAAGAATAATGTTATGGTAAACAAGGTGCAAATTTTATCAGTGTGTCAATGACATTTTTAAAGGCAAAGATTTAAAAAAAGAAATTATTGTTTTCAGTCTCAAAACAATAAAGATTTTTAAAATATGTGTAAAATATGTTTCAAGTAACGGATGGTCTTTTACCCCTGGGAAAGATAATAATAATCGCACTAGTACCCGTCAAAATTGTTTAAATATTAATATTCTGCTTAACAGCATATATATTCATAGGCGAAACAGAAAACGTCAAACAATTTTTTCATTATTTTCCCAATTCTTCCGTAGGAAACTTCGGTGCTGTCTAAATGCCAGATACTTTTTCAAACATGTTTGAAACCTAAGAGGATTCAGCAACAAGATTTTTCTGAAACTTAAGGCGATTAAGATACAAAAAAAATATTTCAGATCTCCTGTAAATCGATTTATTTCCTACACCCGCCAGGGCAAAATATTTACAGCTTTATAAAAATACTGCTATGATCACCACAGACGTGTTTTTGTTTCATATAGATTCTCTATGTTTGTAAAAGGAAAACGGCAGTTTAAAAGTACAGCAGGAAATGTTTGCTACGCCTCACTTAATCCTTTATAACTACAGTTTGCAAATTATCCGTTCCTTTTCAAGCTTCTGAATTCACACACAGACATCACTGGCATATGTTGAGACTCAAATGACAATTTAATGTTAGAATATACCGGAAGAGAAATTTATTAAGCCGTCATTTAGCGTTTATAATATTTTCTGGGTAACAAAGTATTCTGAGAATTCAACCTGCTATTTCATTGCACTCTAGTTGCATCCAAGTTTTATGCAGTTGAATTCTTAGAGCGAATAATTTTTCGAAGAACGGATTTTTGGGAAAATTCTCAAATTCTTGGGCAAAATGAAGTAAAATTAGATATATAATGTCCAAGACCAAAGTGGGGCGATGAGACAATTGACAGAGGATTAATGGTTTGTTCCTTTTTTTTTTGAGAGGTATGAGCGTTTTGCCAATCGAACGCTAAGTCCGACCATCAAAGCCTTCCTGAATGGTTACGACCACTATAGCAGATCGTAAAGCTCAAACCACCGAAGTCTAAACCAAAGGCTACGGTTGTAACATCCTTAAGCCGCAGACTTAATATTGAATATCGTCGTATTGAAAATGTTTGTAAAGGGAGAGAATAGAGTAATTTGAAAGTATTTTTATAATTCGCCATAGCTCAGTTTAAACCCATCTTTATTTTGTCGTATTAAGGCATACATTTGTCTCTTAAGTTGGTTTTTTTTCAGAGGAGAGGTCAATTAAATATTCGAGATTAGTTCCAATTGTCGTTTTCGGATATTTAAAATGCATTATAAATAACAAAATGTTTTAGAGTCACATAAAAGTCAAGCGTATGTAGGATCGTATACATTTCCTCTCAGTTTTGGAGCTGAATGAAATTTATCGTAACAGAGAAAAGTGATTTACGATCATTGAATTTTCGAAAGATCTTGGTAACTATTGCAATTGATTATAAAATAAGTAGATATCAGCATTTAATTGAAAACATTTAATTTCAATAGGTTATATTGAAGAGTGTCAAGTATGGTACATGCCTATATTTTGATGTACGAAAGTTTTTGAACTATATATATATATATATATATATATATATATATATAAACAAATTCGGAGAAGTAAGTCTATGTAAAATTACCCGTTTTGAATATGCAGAATAAAGTTACTGTAATATCATGGTAATAAAATTTTTCCTTCCTTCATATTTCATCATTCTTGTCAAATAAATTTATTTATAAAAAATAATGACCTGATTGCTCATTTATCCCATTATTAGGTATCGTTTCAGATTTAATTTTACTGTTGTTATATTTTCTTCTTTTATTGCATTTATTAAACAAGATTTTCAGTTTCAAAAATATTATTTTCCCTACCAACAAAACACAAGATTTTTTTCAACGTTATAAGACAAATGAATTACAGAGAAGGATAGCAAATTGAAAATTGGGTTTAAGTATACGGGGTATTCTATTTAATATTACAAAAAAAGCGCATTCATGGAGCTGGAGTTTTATGAACCAACGAAAGACGGGGCGAGCTTCAAAATTTACACAAATACTTTATCAGGACTGAATGAGGTTACAACCATAGCGTAGACGGAAAGTCAATAAAAACGTGTTATCTAGAGGTAATATTTCTCAAAGTACAGGCATAAGTTGCAATATGAGGAAGTCCGGAAACATCGTAAAAACATTCCGCGAAGGCTCCGAGAGAGAAAGTTGAAATAACTTAAACTTTGATATTTAACTAAGTCCGACATTAGTGCAGGCCTACATCAGCGGAGCAGCTAGTTTACAGGAAAAAAATTCACGTTTGCAATCCTTAAATACACAATTTCATAATTCAAAAGTAATGCTTATATGCGTTGTGTACTTGCTTTATTAAATGCATCTTATAGAAAGTATATGTAAGTCCATCAGTCAGTTTTGATTTACAGCGAAATATGCTTTCTTCTAGTTAGCCTCGGTATTAAACTGCTTTTTTGGGAGTAGTTTAAGGTATAAACTATATTTAAAAGCCATTCAGCAATATTTTAAGAAGAGAGAAACAAATAATCACAAAGCCATATAATAGAAAGCATATTCCCAGTTTCTTGTGAAAAAGATTATTCACTCAGTTCACTTCGATTCTTACAGCATACAGTAAAAAGCCATATTTTCTGTAAGTGACTGACTTTTGTTGATAAAGGGTTACAGATGGTGATTAATAGTAAAATCTTTCATTACAAGGGTAAAGTATTTTAAGGAAAAACTAAGAAACAACAGTTATGCAAACAGTACATTGAAAGCAAGATAGCATTAAAACTGAATGGACAGACTTTGTATATTATGCTATTTAAATTAATCCTCCTTTAAAATACTTCACAATAAGTTTTGAATTATTGAAAATTTCCTTTAATAAATAAAGATGCAGCTTTAGAAAATAAAAACTGATAACCCCTTTGTAGATAAAAAATCAATACTAAAAGATCTTTCTAAAATATATAATTGGAATAAATGTATTTACGTATTACATATCAATCCAAAACGAGCAAAAATATAACAGTTGAAAAGAGGATATAAATTGTCAATAAAAATATTAGCTTTACGTATACATATCCCTTCTTTCTATCGGACAAAATATTTTCAGTATTTAAACTGCAAATGTACATATAAAATGCAAATTAAAGATTTTGGCGTCTCACAGTAGTAACGATACAAATTCAACATTCATTGGTTTTTATCGGTATTTTCTAAATTGGATGAATTACATGCGTGTTCATGTATAAAAATAAAAGCATTTATCTTTTTAACTACAAAAATTTCTATACGTCTAATCTATAAAATTTAATTTTGAATATAAAAAAGAGTATTTCTTTCCTAAATATTTAGATACGAGCAACTATGAACATAATAATTGAACAAAAACAGCTTTGAGTAAAGGAATAACATATTGAAATATTTTACGTAAACGAATAGCTGTAACATTATAACATATTATCACAGTGTTTTTAAAGTTATTTTATAATGAGAAGCTATTTACAATCTATTCGACTTAAAAATTAAGTTTATTTATAAAAATTCTAAATTCAAATCCTTTTAAGAGTGTAGCTTAAAACGAAGTTAATTAAATATTAAAACAAAATTTTCGATTACAAAATTGTTGTACACATAATTTTCTGTTGGAGAAGAAACGGGAAATTATATATTATAATTGAAAGCTATGAAAGAGTTTCTCAAAAGTCTTATTTTTCATTATCTCAGAAAATAAATCATTTTTACGCACAATGTCAAACTATCTTATTTGATATTTTTTTAAAGTACTGAAATATTAATTTGAGTTTCCTACACGCACGTGAATATTTACTGATTTCTAAGTATACTTCGCATAATATTTAGTATCGATTTTCTCACAAATAAGCTGACCACTTGAAAGAATTATATAATATATCAGCAAAGACAAGAATACAAATGGACTCCGTAATAGTGTATAATTTTGTTATATATTCTAGCTAAATTAAGAGCATAATGAAGTTTTTAACAAATATAAACATAAATCTAACTACGGAGGAGATAAAAAAAACTTGAAAATGCCGATGTGAAAATAAATTATCGAGTAAAACAATTGGTTTCAAATTGTTACGAATATTTTTTGAAGTTCTGATGAAAAAACGATGAATGCTAGGGATTTTACGAATGGAGATCGTAAATTAAAAACAAAAATAAATCTGTTCAATGTAAGTTTAGGTATAGCGAAATAAAAATAAGACCTTATTATTACGTTATGATAAAATATATTTAAAATTATTATCAAAAATTAATTTTTTTTATTGGCTGTAAGTAAACAAGTACTAATACATATTTCTTCAAATTCCTTAGATTCTATTAGTGATTTCCCATAACTATATCCCATCATTAATTTTCAGAATCAAAGTCTAAAAATACAAATTTAACATAAATTTTTTTGATTAAATTTACACTAATATCAAATTTTGAAGACGGTAAAAGATTGTGACATTTTTTTCTGAAAGTAGAAACAAGGTATTGGACCTAGTAAACTTGGTATAAAAAACTTATGCTTCATTTATTTTACATGTTATAATGGAAAAAAGTAAATAACTACTTATGTTTCTCACATATCTCTTTAGATAATATGTTACGATATTAAACAACACTAACCTATAATCTGCTTAAAGAATTAAAATCGAAAAATGCTATTTTGAAAAGAGGATTTAGATAATTAAAGAAGTATTTATTTTATACTTAAAATGTTTTAGGTACAACTTTTTCGTCGTTTTAACGCAAAGTGAGAAGCACATATGTTTCGTTACTATACAAATTCAGTTCGTGTAGATATTTTAGTTATAAATTGCAGATACAAATAAAATTTTAAAATACATATCGAAAATATTTCCTTAAGTCATTTACCCAAATTACTAATGTAAAAATAAAATGCTGTAAAACTTTATTCCATCTTCCAAGCTATCCAATAAACTCTGTTATATTTATAAAACGGTAAAACAGAGAAATTTCATGAAAATCAAATTTTATCTTTCGAAAATGTGCAAGGGAAAGTCAATAAGTAAAAGACATTTGGAAAACAAAGTTTAGAAACAATGTGTATCTAATCATAAAACCTTTATTAGTATCTGAAACGTAAGGATTTCAAGAGCGAGTATTTCTTCTGGAATACTTTTTTTTCTTATATTAGCTTCTATCAGATTTATAAATCCGATTATATTTTTACCGCAATGAAAGTTATTCAGACTGAAAATGCTTCTGAGGGATAAATAACGGCAAGAAAAAGAAGTTTTAATGCTTTTAGTACGCTTGGATGGATGTAAAATCGTTGAATTGTATACAGAATTGTTGAATGTACATTAATTTCTATTCAATGTAAATAAATTATTGAAATTCTTCCTACGAGGAATCTATATGTATAATAAATTTTAAATAAAAACGTAATACGTCTTCCAAATACGAATTTCTTCCAAAATGATTCGGAAAACGGTCAAAATTTTTCCAATAAAGTGTTGTGTAAGAGAATAAAATTCGGAAAAAGAATTTCATGCTTGCTAAAATGTATGTGGCAACTTTTACTTTTTTGGTGTAACGTATTATTAGCTTTTCAATATATGTGTGTCTAAGAGACACGAACTAATGTGGGAAAAAAATGTTGAGGATGGGAGAAATTCTCTAACTCTCTTTTACATGAGATTATAAAAGTTATAAAATAAGGAATCTTGATTTAGCTTTATATAGGACGGCCAATATTTAGCTAAATTTCGTAAATTTACTCAACCTTGCATCACCTTTAAAACTTTAATAAGAACTTTTCAAGTGGAACTTAAAAATATATTTCCGGAAATTAGACGTCATTTTATGCAAAAGTGGAAAATAAAGACATAATAATATATTTTAGGAAAAAATGCAGATGTGTGCACTGTAAGGATAAAACATAAAATTCGTTATATTTACTTAACTTTAGCTCTTGTGAACGTCATCTTTTTTGCACTTTACATACTGGAAAAAACTATTTTTTAACTACACGAGTTTGACACACGCAATCTTTTATCTGGAATCAAAGTTTTTTTTCCTACAAAAGGAGGAGACAGAAAAATTTCCTGAAAACTAACTAAGATCTAAGCTGATTTGCTTTATTTCATAAAATTCAATTTGTATATTGTCCAAGTAAAGCTTTTTTTAAGTTTTCTTAAAGTTATATTTATAATTTGTAGATCGGAGTTATTTTGTAATTCGCAAAGTTATGTAATGTGGTCAAATTTCGATTTCATTTTGTATAGTACGAGAGAAATATCGTGAAATTCACTAACACTCCAAATCGAAAATTTTTAATATATCTGTTGTTCTACTAGTATTGTATTTTTTAATCCTTACTCTTAAAGTGTATAGGCAAATCACAGGAATTTTGAGGAGTAATCGCGTTGCCTAGAATTGGTCAAAATGTTTGTGAGTATGACAGATCGACATACGGAATAATAGCGTTAAATAATACGAGTTTAAAGTTTGGACTTTTATTAGACCGAACTGCAATAAATTTTCGTTTTATAGTAGAATTCTTAATTTAGTGTTGCTAGAATTTCTACAAGTACTTTTAATCTGAGCTTACTATCCCAGTTACTGAATTCTAGATTTTTTTTGTCCTATAATAAACAACAAAATGCAATATTGTAATTAGTCCAGCAAAATCCACTGACCTTGCATTCAAATTTTAGCGGGAGGTTTCAGAGTCGATTTTACCGACGGAGTCCACAGACAGCACCGGCGAAAGAAGCGCCCTGGGAGCCGTGTAAGGACCCGATCCAAACTCCGTCAAGAAAAAAGGGAAACAAAAATTCACCAAGTCCACAAAAACATGTGCACTTCACACTGAATCAATTTCACAAAACGGTGGCGGTCACTATTCGAACAAGTAATTCACTCCAGAACGTAAAACAGAAAAAAAATTCCAATTTCAACAACAACTTTAGCGCGCAAAACCACACGAGGAATTGTTTATCACTCTAGCAGGAACTTTTCACAGAAGAACCTGCAGCGACTTCCCACACACGTCTCGGCAGAACCAAAGACGTGCAGCTAGTGTCGAGTTCGCAGTCAATGGGCCGCGAGTTTGCTCGGATCTTGGCAGACTGCTTGGCGCCCGAAGGGATCGCCAAAGGCGTCCGCCAAGGATCGAGTTGGGATGCGGCCATTGATGCAGGGTCGAAAGGTGAGAGGGTGAGGAGGATAATGTCACCTCTCCAGCACTCGGAGAAGTTGTATTTATTACGCCTGTACGGGATAAATAAATAAAAAGAAGTCCTGTATTAACGAGTTCGGATATAACACCAAAGTTAAAATAACTTGTGAAGCTAGTGGGACCATTACGTAAAATGTATAAATCGAAATGTCAAAAGTGCGTGTTTGATTTTAAATTATTCGAAAGAATTTAAACTTGTAAAATTCCTAACTCTAAAATTATTCGCCCATTTAATAAAATATTATCTAGTAGTTATCTTTAGACCGAAGAATGTTCCACAAATTGCAATCTGAAACTAATTTTCCTTAGGACTAAGTTTTCGAAATGTTTAATGTCCTGATCGATATATTCGGACGTTTGGCTCCTAAAATGGTGTTTATTTAGAAGCGTTTCTGTTGTTGATCATCATGGTGCGATACCTGAGGCTACGATATGCTAAATGTCCAACAAAGTACATTCACAATATTTAGTAAGGATGTGGTTTTCTCTAAATGACACGAACTAATATGAAATTAAATAAGAATTGAAAAAAAGTTTTAGGATAGGACATATTCTCTAAGTATCTTTTATATAAGACATTATTAACGAAAAAATAAGCATGGAAATATAATTTATCTTGTTATATAACATGTCCACCAATTAAAAAAAATTATGAATTTACTCAACCTGACGTCACCTTTAATAACTTTAATAGGAAGTATACAAATGGTATAAAATTTTTATATCCAATTAAAATTAAATCCAATTACAATTAAAAGTAAACATACGTATTGACCTAAAAATAAATCACATTTTGGGCCAGAGGTAGCCGAGTGGTAGCGCGTCGACTTTCGATACTGAGCGTGCTCGGATCTAGTTCCGACAAGCAACATTATTAAATACCTTCTTTTCTTGGTTAGATACGGGACGTTAAATCTATAGACCAGATAATCCTTCTATAAGGAAAGTGAGTAGGGAAGGTGCGATCTCCTCAATTGTCGCCTCTAGGGGTGCTCGGTCAAAATTGAGATGACACTAGCGGGTGGTGTTGGTTCACCTATACGGTGCCTCCACTGTAACCAACTAACGTCTCTCACGGATGCTTCTACTCGGACGAATGTCAAAAGTCATTGTGCCCGCCGTGATTTCAAAAAATAATAATAATAAATTACATTTTATTCAGCTGAAAAGATTCCTCTTTTGAGTTGAAAATTGCGAGGGTTTTTTCCATACGATAATCGAATTATGACAAAAACGGAAAAGACCTGTTTTGCAAAAATTAATACTGACTATCGAAAGATGTTTAAAGCTGTTATGAAAGCAAAAATGTTATAAAAAAATTGCCGAAGGGGAGATAAGAAAAGGTGTAACAGTTTGACGAAATTCGAGAAGAAAATATGTGTGTATGTATATGGCAGGGTGGTAGAGGTGTCATAGAAGCCTTAAGTAGTGAGCTTTGAAGAAGAGTTTGGAAATTACGGTGAGTGGCCAGTCACGGGATCAAGACAAAATTCTCTAAACAAGCGCATTTTTATATTATCTTGGCTTATAACATATTATAGAGCGTTTAGCAGTGACGTAAAGTGCATTCTACATCTGTACTCTTGCATACCTACATCTGTATATTCTACATCTGTACTCCAGCCACACCGTTAGCATCATGAGATTTCACGGAGTGGGCTCGGGTTCGAATCCCGAATAAGGCATGGACGTTATCGTGAAGTCCCCTCATAGAGAGGGATGTTGGCTACCCCTCTGTTGGGTACTCCCATAACAGAGAAGACTAAACATCCCGCAGCGGGGAATGGGCGAATACCGAATAGACAAGTAGCTACCGCAATGCTATACATAAATAAATAAAATCAAGTAATCTGGACTTAAAGTCTGTCTATCCCGGAACGGAAATTTTCCATGATTTGTCATTTTTATAAGACAAGAAATTCCCTGCAAGATACCTTAGGGACTTTTTTTCAAAGTTTCCTTTGTTGTACATTCGTTAAACTGTCTTCAGTATTTTCCCTTTAAGGTAAATGTTCTGGTAACATTTTCCCTACTGCAGTAATCACTTGATAAAAATATAAATTTCTATTTCCTTTAAAAAAATTCAAAATTTTATGAATAAAAAATTATGAAGTCAAATTATTTAAGGGGACTCACGACCCTTAAGTCGAAGAAATAAGGCATATTTTCACACTTTTTGACTCTTTGTAACTACACTGCTCAAAAGAATTAGGGGAGCACGTGGTTTTAACGAAATTACGCAAATACTTACACAGATAAGTAACATAAAATAAATCATCCATAATTTAAAGCCTAGCAGGAAACAGAAGAAGAAAATTTCATATGCAAATCAAAGTTCATGACGTCAAAAACCAGAAAAAGAACATAAGGGCGGAAATCGGGATGTGTCGGGAAAATGTTGCAGAAACGTCTGTTTCACTGCCTTAACTGTGAAATTCGATTGTTCAGTTATTCTTTTTGAGAAAAGGTGACTTGAAAATGTTTCAACAACGTGATTTACTAGAATCCATGGCATGGCGTATTATAGGCAGACTTGAATCCAGGCAAACAGAACGTAGTGTCGCTGATGCTGTTGGAGTCGCCAGAAGTGTCGTTGCAAGGCTGTGGAATCGATTCCAATAAACAGGGAATGTTACACGTCGACCAGGGTAAGGTCGGCCACGCGCCAATACAGCAACTGATGACCGGTATATACTGTTACCAGCTCGTCGAAACAGAACAAACAATGCTACTCAGCTGCAAAGACAGTTGCTCTTGGCAACAGGACGAAGGGTGTCCAGCCAAACAGTACGTAATAGGCTTCATCAGGGAGGTCTCTATACACGTAGGCCAATGGTCTGCATTCCGTTGACCTCACTCCACCGTGCAGCCCGAAGAAGATGAGCTACTGAACACCGAGATTGGGAGCAACATGATTGGAGCCAATTGCTGTTTCTGACCTATCGACTGCAGCCTTCCTAGGTTAGCTGGGACTTCCTTGAGATGGTCCAACCCTAGAGGTCACGGTCCTCGTGGGGTGGTGCCCTTTGGCGAATGCAGGACACGCCGGCTCATGAAGGTTCCGCAGGGTGGGTTGCACAGCAACGATGATGTTTTTACCAAGTTGCTGGTTCTGCGCCCAGGGTTGCGACTGTTCCCTCTCAAAATCGACCATTCCCAATTTAGGCCAGGTCGTCTCCTATCTGGGATTTGTATCTATGCCGTCTTCTCTTAATCTTTTTTCTTAGTCAGCGCCAGTACTGCTAATACTTAATTCTGGTAACTTGTCTTCGCGTAATCGCTCACAGCCACTAACTTTGTGCCATCGTTTCGTTTGGGCCATTTTTCCCCTTTCACCACCTCCTTCTTCTACTAATGTCCTGTTGGTTGGTGGTTTCGAGTGTCCTCCGGCAGAGCCTTTAGTCTTCCAAATTAAAAGTTATTTTTCTTCTGGCACATCCGTCTGTTCTGCTTGGAGCCCGACTGTGCGGCTTGTCTTGTGGTGTGTTTCCTGTGGGCTGTGTGTGTGGGACCTTGCCTGGGTCGCGAGTGGAGTGGTTGCCTGCTGCGTGTCTATCCGCACCATCAGGATTTACCCAGTGGGGCTTCGGCCAGGTCGGGCCTGATGTGTGCTTTTTGGGAGTCCCGATTCAGTCTGGAGTGTGACACCCGACGTGATTTGGTATGGAGGGAAAGGGGCACTCGAAATAACCCTACATTCATTCGTGAAAGGTCACAATACAGACGAGCTGATTTTATGCTATGGGGTGGAATCAGCATAGGTGGACGTACGGACCTGCATATCATTCGGAATAGTACTTTGACGTCCCGAAGGTATGCAGACGAGATACTGAGACCTCATGTCATACCTTACGCTGCAGCCATTCGAGATGCCTTTGTTTACCAGCATGATAATGCCAGACCGCATACAGCTCGTCTTGTGGAGAACATGCTTGAATCTGAAACAATACTGTGTATGGAATAGCCAGCGTGCTCTCCTGACCTGAATCCAATCGAGCATGTTTGGGACATGCTCGGACGACGCATTGTTGCGAGACCAAGGCCTCCTTTTACTCTCCAAGACTTGGAGATTGCACTTCTTGAGGAGTGGAACAGTATTCCCCAAAGCCTTATCGATAACATCATCGCGTGCTTGGAAAACAGGTGTGCAGTAGTCTTAGTTGTTCGAGGAGACAAGCCATATTAAAAATCTTGCATCATTTCTAAACAATACTTTTTTTTATCGTTTACATGTAACCAAATTGCTGCCCTAAATCATCTTTTCATGTTTTTTCCATATTTTCAATGAATTAAAGCTTAATTACAAATTTTTTTACGTCTTTTTTTCTGTATTGCGCATTGATACGCATGTACTGTCCATTTTATGCCAATACGTGGCTGTCTCGCACGGTTTTCTTAACTTCTTTGCTTGCTCCCCTAATTTTTCTGAGCAGTGTATTACAATTTACTCCCAATTTTTCCCAATTTTATATATATGATAAATTGATATATTTTTTTAATAAACAAATTTTCAACTTTCAAAATAATTTTAAATATATTTTTTTAATTCTTTAGATACACCTTGTTTTTTTAAGTATTTTTTATTGTATACTGGCTTGCACGCAGAACTATGAAATTAATTTTACACTTAAATCTATAATTGCTATTTTATATTTAAAATAAATAATTCAAAATACAATTGAGCATAAAACATTAAAATATTTTTTCAATTTTTTTTAAACTACTCAAAATATACTTAAAATTTCCTTAAATTTTTGCATTAATTTACCCCTGAAAAAATAAAGAAATGTGCAGTGATTGCAATAACTCTAGTTCAGACGTAACAAAATAACATGATTATGAAGTGATAAAAATTTCATTTAATTATGTTTCATAGTTTTTGAGATATCAGTTGCGGAATGATGCAAAATTACATTTTGAGAAAAATGAGTTAATAAACTTGATCAGTAATTAAATATATAGAATATCAGTGTTTCCAGAACTAAGCAGAATATTTTCATGCGGTTTGCTTTATTTTTTCCAGAAATGATCAGGCTTTAGCATATATTTTTTTTCAAAAAATCGGATGATTTAAAGGTTTAAGGGTAGTGAGTCCCCTTAAAAACATTTTTTATGCACAACCGGGAAAAGAGATATGCAAGTAGTTGTTTGTTAGGAAGATATGTTAAAAGCATGCTAAAAATTTTTAGTTTTAAAATTTTACTCTAAAAAAATTCAAAAGTGTTTAGGTATTGCTTACATGAATAATGAATTTTATATACAAACTGTGTTTTTTTCATCAATTTGAAAAGTTCAGGAAATATTTTGCCTAAAGCAAAAATTACCATAACATTTTTTCACCTTTTAAGTAATTAAAAATACTTTCAATAAGATTTTTACAGATCCTGTAGTTAAATTTCTAAGAAACTTTTCAAATGCACAAAAGTGAAAAAAACCGTATGCTAAAGCTCTATTATAGCAGTGTTGCGGAAACTTTTTTTGCCGCGAAACACTTCCTTGAAATAAAAATTCCCGCGGCACCCAACGAAAAATTTTTGGTAGAAGCAAAGTTTAAAAAAATAGAAAATTAAAAATAAAATAGGAAATATCAAAAAAAGAAAAAATATAAGTAAATTCTGACAAACTATTTTAAAAATTCAGGTTTGAAATCCCAGTCTCACACAGATAAGTCGAAGCAATTAGAAGTAATGTAAGTATAGTCATTTGCTGAAGTGGTTGTTGCCGTACGGCTGTTTCACACCTTATTTAACAATATCAAAACACATATTTAATCTATATATATAAAACAGTTCCGTAACTGACTGACTCACTGACTGACATACAACGCACACACCAAACCGCTGGACCTAAAGGGCTGAAATATTGCATGGCGATTCTTCTTATAGTGTAGGGGTGCACAAAGAGAGATTTTTGAAAAATTCTTCTTAGATTTTTTAAAAATTAAATATTTAAGCTGTTTTAGTAACATCTTAAAGTTTGCATTTAAAATAATAATTTGAGGGTTATGAAATTTATATCACAAGAAATATCATAAAAATTCCTTTAAAATGAGATCTTTTTCGAATCTTTACCTCCATTTTCTGATTTTTGGTGAAACTTTAAACATTGATTTTTAGAATTTAATTTATTAAATGCTGATCACGTGATTTATTTTTCTGGTACTTTAAATAAATTTATCGTCACGTGCATAACAACTAAATAGACAAACATTTTTTTTCCCTTGCTAATGCGGCAGACGATTGGACATTATCCAAAAATATATTAAAATACAATAAAAGATATTATGTTCCTCAAACTGTACTATATTAACCGTACTATATTCCTTAGTATGTCCTATTACATTTAATTTGAATATTTTCTTCTACACTATTTTGTCTATAAAAATATCCCTTACGATTTTTTTGTAAATATATTTTTTTGTTTTTATTACATCAATTGTATACATTGCTCGTCGTATTTATTATAAATAAATAAATAAATAAATAAATAAATATATATATATATATATATTCGCATTAATTGCATACATTGACCATTGAATTTAATTTGAATGTACTCTGTAGCGAAGTTCGTGTTTTCAGCTAGTAACATACAAAAAAATAATAATAAACATTTTTTTCTAAAGCGGGAGACGGTCTCTTGGACATTATCCTTACTGCCATATTATGACACCGCGGTTTTGCTGGACACTTTTCTGGGAGCATCGTATAGGTTGACCAGCATTATCTAGCTGTGCTTTCGAAGTGACTGCGCAGAGAGTCACAATGGTCAATGAAAACGGAATTTCAACAGGCAAATTCCTTTTCTGACCCCTTTGAGACCTTCTAGTGACCTTTTCTTAATGAGCTCTGTTTGCATTACATCCGGACCGTTGCGTTACGTTACTGCGTCCCGACCATCAGGCTTCTGTAGAGCATATAATGGATTGCATGGGCCTCACTAGATAGGATATCTATCGCGATCCTCTTCTTGTGCTCGTCTTCCTGAGAGTCAACGGACTTATGGATCTCGTCTGACTTCGTCAGACAATCGAGGATAGGCAACAACAGCAACACTACGTTCACTCTGTAATTGTTGACATGACCTGGGATTCGCTTGACGTATCACGTGGTCAATGAACAGAGATCTTTGATTGGAAAAAAATTTTAAAGTCGACCCTACGTAACACTTCGTATTCAGCGTGAACATGCCTTTAGTGTGAAGTTGTTTTCGACTGCTTGACTCTGACTAGTCACCATGTGGCGTTACATGCAGGTTGAAGTAATCTTCGAAGTGACTCGTTTGTGAAAATCACTGGTCCCGTGACTGGAGATTGATTATTCCACTGCGATGTCGATATTTTGGCCAATCGACGACGCATGAGATAGCTATTGAGGTAGAACCTAAGAGGGTAGAACATTAGGTTCCTAAGATTTATATAAAAAAAAACATACTTAAAATTTTAAATTATATTTTTTTAAAGAAAACTGCAATTTTTTTTTACATGCAGGGTGATGCAAAGGCGTTGTTGAAGGGGAAATTATACAGTACATATATAATTATTGTACTGTATAATTTCTCCAAATTTCCTAGTTATATATATATATATATATATATATATATATATATATATATATATAATTTTTTTTTCAATGCGGAGTCACTTGTCGCGAATACATTCGCCTATAATTCACCGCAGATTTACTGACCATATTATTATGGGGACGCCATATAGGCGGACCAGCATTGCCGACTATGAAGGGACGACACAATCGGAGGCAATTTAGTGGCACTTCGCCAGGATTCGATCCGAGCACCCTCAGCAACGAAAACCAGCGCGCTGTACCACAAGGCCACCCCGGCCTTTTTTTTTAATATTAATACACCAAAAAAAGTTCCTTTTTTTGTTCGATTTTTGGTAATTTGAAAGTCCACCATCCCTTTAAGATAGATGCATCCGAGAAACAATGATCCGTTATTGAGTATCTTTGCAGAGCAGTGGTTCCCAACATGTCGGTCGTTACCCCCAGGGAGGGTTTTCTGGCGGGTCGACATAGTTTCATTCAATTAAAATAACTTTTAAGCAAATTTCACCGAAAGAAAATTTTCAATGTTTATTTACCATGGAATTATTAGACAATGTTTTTGAAGGAGAAAAATTCTCATTTAGAGCGCAAACTCAGTTCGTTAGAAATTGACCGCCTTTATTGTATGGTCGACAAAAATCACGGTTACTTACTACGTACTGTATATAGTACATTCTAAACACCAGTTTCCATTTCATCAGTCTGTGCTGTCACTTTTGACTTAACTACAGTAGTTTCCTCAACGGAATAAAACAGTTTTATTCAGGTAAGAGTTTTTCTATTATTATATGATTGTGAATCCATAAGGAAAGTGCATTATTTTTCTTGGGGTTCTGATCTGCTTCTTTGTTACTTTTACACACCTATGAATATTTCTTATCGTTTCTCCATTTCTTACAAATTTCATTTTTGGTAAATTTAACGATTGGTTGATATTAATTATGGAAAATGCTTTTTGGTGTTTTTTTCTTTGTCTTAAATGACCTTTTCAATGAAAATATATAGGGGGGACGGGGGATGCAGGATGTGTAGAAATTATTGACTGGAGTCCCGACCCGAAAATGGGAGGGAAACACTGTTTTAGAGCAAATCATTTAAGGATCACAAACTGGAGGATGGCAAGGACCTTATTTACTTTTATCTTATATCTCATAAATGAAATGGGTTTTTTTAGTAAGGATCGCTGAAAATCAAAGAAAAAATATATTGCTCATTTTTATATTGTCACGTAGAAGTGTGAGATATTCTGATTAAACCAATACGCTGTTACGGTCAAAGAAGTTTATTAGCAGGAAGCAATCACACTAATGAGCTGCCCTCAGCCTGAAGGAAGTCTCTTATACACATTTTAAGAACTTTATAGAAATAAGGGATATTAGCAAGACAAATTAACATAAGGTAAATTAACATAAACAGGAATTTTCTCGAAATACTGAGAAAGGTAACAAATTAGAATGAATGTAAAACCAGAAGTTACTGACTGGATTCGAACCGACGATCTGTCGGTCAGCTGTCGAGGGCTTTAACCATTTGGCCGTGCTGCTACTTGCAGTTACCTTCGGAATGCGGCAATATAGATAAAGTTCGCTAAGATGCCCTTAGGAGTTCAAGGTAGGCAAGTGGTAGCGCGTCGGCTTTTGGTGCTGAGGGTGCTCAGTTCGAATCCCGACAAGCAACATTAAATACCTCCATGTTTAGGCCGGATATGGGCATGTTAAATCCGTAGACCGAAAAATCTCTCTCTGTGGTCAGAGAGGGTGGGAGAAGGTTACCCCCCCCCCCTCTCAGATGCCGCTGCTGGGAGTGCTCGCTCAAAATTGCGATGGTACCTTGCTATATTGGACTCCGACCCTTGTGCTGCCATTAAAAACCGGAGCAGCATCCCTGTTGAGAAAGTTTCAGTTAGTTAGCGCTACTGTTATAGCTACTGTTAGTTAGCGCTACTGTTAGCGCTACTGTTAGTTAGCGCTACTGTTATAATTATAGACGACGTTTGGTGGCGCTGCTTGACTGAGATAATCTCGTTCCCTCTCTACCTGAAATATTAGGTTTAAATTATGATTGGAACTAGTTAGATAGAGTTTTGATACGGATACAATAAGTCCTTTTTTGAATGCGTTTTATGCTCGTATATTTGATTGGGTTTTTAACCCTTAATTTCCCTTTATGTTTTTTTATATTGTTTGTGATTATCATTAAAGGTATTTGACAATTTCAGCCGTGCATCAGATTTCTTTCGACTATTTTATTTCGATTTAGCACTGAAAACTTTCGATTTTGCAAACCCCCTGAGTCTTCTAGTCTATATGGACCTGGTCTCTAATAAATTCAGGCCGGGGGATTAGAAGCAACAACAACTACTACTACAATATGCCCTTTATTAATCCTATAGTGTTTCATACCTACTTTGTTTTTTAAAAAGAGATTATTTTATGCATTTTATTATAAGTGCAAAAAGTTTTATTATACCGTAATTGCTTTTAAAGGCTTGTGTTCAATCATTCCTCTCTTCGCCTATTCTTCAGTGAAATTACTTTCGAAAAAATTGACTTTAAGCACATAAAATACTTAGTTCTATTGTGTTGTTTCTGAGTTGGTTTCTAAATATTGTCCTGAATAAATGTAATTCTCCATCAGTTTGTTCTTAATATTTCAAAATTATGGAGGTTATTTTTATAAATTATTATTAACATTATTCGTCATCATTGTTATTGTCATTTTTATTATGAATATATTGTTGTTACAATTATTTTTGAATGTTTAATACTTTTTATAGAAAAAAACTATTATAATCTTGACATAGTTTGATCTTACTTTCTTTGAGATTAATGATTGAAACCACATCTAAACAAAATAAATATCGACAATGTCTTATTTCGTTATTAATCTCGAAATTCGGTAACATTAGAAATAAAAATACATCATCAGTGACATATTTTATAATAAACATGTAGATAATTTTTATCTGGTGAAAACTTCCATACTACTGTAAAACCTAATTAAAGATGTTTAAATCAAGTTGTCAACATAATTGCTTTCGTAAGAAGCTGCCAGGACTGAATATTTTTATGCATGTTTTTTTAAAGGCAACTTTAACTTCCTTTTGATTTGAATAATTAATGCTTCAACTCTTAATTTTTGCTTGCATTTTTTTTAAATTGGAAGTTTTACGTCATCACCTTTGAAAAATTGCTTGTGATTTTTTAAGGGAGGGGGGGGGGGGAGTTTAGGTATATTAATTAGAACTTAGTGATGTGTGATGTGGGCTTGATTTATTTACAACATTATGATTTACATTCTCATCAAGGGAAAATATGTCTTTTGCAAAGCATTTCTTTTATCTGTATCAAACGGCATGCGTTAAATTTCTTTTAATATGAATAAAAACGTATTTCCTTTTATATCAGAGTTTAAATTACTGCTTTTTGTTCTCCCAGAATATTCACACTGAAAGGTTACAGAATTATACATGACTAGGTCTCATATCTAGAGATGGGGGATATTCCCACAAAAAGAAAGAACTTTATTCTTGAGACATCATCCTTTCGAATTCATCTTAAAGCCACATCGACTATAAATAACTAGCAATTTTTTCTCAATGCGTTCAGCGTAGCCACAGTTCATGGACATGTGCTACCTACATTACGCTTATTGTGTGTAAATTTTCTTCCGTAAACCTGGTAATAATTTCCTATAATACGGCCGTAAAATATCTGCTTTCTTCTAGCTGACAATGTGAAGAGTTTGAAGAAATCCGGGAGCTGTGTACAAAAGATAATATATCACTGAATTTCGAGGTACAGTCGAGCTTATACAGAAGGCTTCCTTTAAGTAAAGAAATTGCACTTCTTTTCATACGAATTGCTCTATTCCGGTATGGCAACGGTCACACTGTTTCCAAGTAACTTTTGCTGGTAGTATGTTGCACGTTGTCGATCAATTTAATTTATCTTTTTAACAGAAGATATCAAATGGAATAGGAGAGATAAGTAACTCGTCATAAAGTCTTCTACATTTACGTACACGTGAGGTTCTTTTGAAAGGAATATGAAGTGTCCTGGCAGTGTGACGGTTGAAGCAGGCATCTGGATATTTTAAGATTTCAGGTTCGCTACCAGTTCCAATCAAGTTATTTTAAAGCAAAAAAATATATGTCCCAAAGAAATAAACTACGGCGAAGCAAATTCATCATCATGTCGTTATAGCGCCATGTAAAAGCTCAAAGATATAAAATGCATAACAAAAAATTATTTACGAAGCTACCCTTTTTTAATATTAAAACACAATGGAAAACGACTATTGTAAAGTATCTTTTTCCAAGGAATTTTTTCCCATATTTATTTTCAATAAAAGAAATTATTTAAATGAAAAGAATTATATCTTATTCAACTGCGTTAAAACCATAAATTATCATATTAATAATATCAAATAAACAGAGCAGTACATCTCAAGATGATTCTATTTGAAAAAATAATGTTGAATTTTTTTTTTTACAAAAGTCAATTTGATTTATTTTAAAATTCAACTCTTGCAGAAAACTATTCCTTAAATCAAAAAATTTCTCCTAAAAAATTCTTTTTAAAAATAAATTTCAATCATATTTTCAAACAAAAGTAGCAGCTTTCAAAAGCTATATTTAACTTTGTAAAATCCTATTATTAAAAGAAAGTCTAAGATATTTTTATTGAAAAAGTAATTTTTTTATCATACACATATATATATATATAATGTATATATATACATATATATTGTGGCTATACAATTACAACGTAACAATTCTATTAAAAATTCTATTACATTTTGCCAGAAATTTCTAACAGTAATAAAATTTTACATTCGTAAAGAAAAGCATAACATATTTAATGTCTTGAATAATAAGAGAGAAACTTTTTCCATCTTCATCTAATGATTGTGTTAAACGAGATTTTAAATTTACATTAACTTCGATAAACAGTTTTGCTACAGCACCATTACAGCATTCATACAAATTCATAAATTAGTTAAGTACATTTTTTTTCTTCAGTAAGATACAATCGTTCTGTTAAGTATTAAGAAAATGAGCACAGCTGGTAATGAAAATAAACCGTGAATGGTAATAAACTTAAATTAGAATTATTAATGTCATAATAGGGAAATTTCTTATTAAAATAGAAGTTTTAAGGTTTTTTTTTCATTCACGCGTTCTGTTTAGGTCTATTTTGCCCTTAAGGACTAATCTCAGTTTTTGCTGTTGTTGCTAGCGCCCCCTAGCTAGGAGTTTCAGACCAGGTCCATAAAGGCTTTGCGGGCTGAGCAGTGCGCTTCAGGTTTACAACGGCACCACAAGGGTAGGAGTCCGACTTGGCTAGGTGCCACCACAATTTAGGTAGAGCAACCCCATGGTCAACATCTGGGGGAATCGTACCATCTCTCATCCTTTCTGACCTCATAAAAGGACTTTCCTGTCTACAGATTTAACATGCCCGTATCCGGCCTAGATATGAAGGTACTTAATGACGCTTGTCGGGATTCGACCCGATGCCGAAAACCGACGCACTATCACTAGGCTAACCCTCCTTTATGGATTAAACGAGGGACGCACTATCACTAGGCGGACCCTCCTTTATGGATTATTTTGCCAAGAAAAAAATCTGTACAGTGTTACGTATCATATTTTATCCGGACTTCGCAATTTAAAAAAAAATAATTATTTCTGCAGTATAATTTGAGCATTCAAATGTTGTATTTCCATAATGTGAGTGAGTGTGTGAGAACGAATACAAAGTGATACATTGAATAAAAAGATTTTTGTAGACAGTCCCAATCTAGTGTATATAATTATTCATTCAGCACGTAGAAGAATCTGAATTATGTAACAATATAGAATTAAACAAATTTAATAAAAATAAATATGCACATATAATGTATTAATTTTTTCCCACAGGCTCAAAAAATTCTTGGAGAGGAAGGTGAACATTCATATGTGCCAGCAAAATTTTTTTTACCCTCTGATAGGAAGCTGACCAATGCATGAAGGGAATTAAATGAAGAAACAAAAGAAAGAAATTAAGTTGTGATACTGTAAGCACCATAGCAACGAAGCAAAGCTTAAGTTGTTAAGTATCACACATCCTACTTTTTTTCTCTTTCCCCTTATAACTTATTAAATAGGATGATTATACCTTTTTAATATTCACGAGAATGTAATAACCTATGTATGACATTTTTTGAAAGTTTAACTTTTGAGATACGTGATGAGACCGCTCAAAACTTGTTTTGTTTGTAGATAAATGGTATGTATATTTTTTCTTTTTCGTATTTACTTCGGAAATCAATTTGTGAGCAAAATATTATAAAAAAAAGCTTAAAATGACCCCCTGATAATTACGTGAAAGTATAATTTTGAAAATAAACATTAGCAAGAGAAAAAAAAATTCAGTATTCATGACTATCTCCAATCTCAAAATGCTTTAATTCTCCTAACTTCTTTCGATATATGAGATATTCACAAACAAAATCATTTAATTCCTTTTTTTTTTGAAATTTTAAAAAAATTACTGTCAATTGAAACTTGACCATTTTATATTCATAATAAATTTTTCTGATTCTAAGGATTAACAACGCTAAATGACAAATTTTTCTTGGCCATCTGATAATAAGTAATTTACTTCAAATGTCAATCCAGTTAACTCCAGAGTCTAATATAAATCGTCGCAATAATGCAATTCAAACGCAGAAGCAAGTACTTGATGGTAAATTGTTGTGTTGTTTCATCAAAAAAAAAAGCAAAATAATTAATCAGTTTCAGACTAACTGCCACAGAAGTCAGTACCTGTGAATTACTAAACATTTATTTAAATTTTTTTCTCTAATAAAAAAATTTGAAAACTCTGTTTGATGTTATTACTTTTTTTCACTTGCCAAATTAGTTAACTCCCTTGGTCACCCAAAAATTGTGATAAAAATAACGAATACTACAAGGATATTCTATCATATATTTTACATGTCGTTAGATAAAAGCTACATCTGCAATAATACATTCCTCAATGTGTATTTGAATTAAATATTATGATAGGAATTTTAAAAATCAATGTGCGTTATTTTGTCACTTTTCTCCACTTTTTGTTCCATGGTATTATTTGTTTTGGCAAGTAAGCCGCTCATATAAAAGTACTGCTGTACGTAGACAATTATCAACTTTTTTCTTTCAAATTACTCCTCAGAAACACTAGGCAATGTAGCTTTTTCTTAAGCCACTCTATTATGTGCAGGTTTTCACCACTGTATAAAATTAATAAAGAATCATTTGGAGAATGTGAAAATTATTTGTGAAGCTCATAATGAAGCTTAGAAGTGCAGTAAAACATAAAATTAAGAAAAACATAAAATTGAGAAATAAGAACAAAAGGAAAGAGGCATTAAACAGAATTTTCTTAAGAATTAGAAAAACAAAGAAACGCATCATCTCCAATACCAAAGTTTTCAGTGAGAAACTATGAGTGAGAAATCGTACGGTAAACAACTATAATTAAGCGATAAATTTTTTTTTAAATTTCTAAAATATTTTTTAAAAACAGTATGCAGTCGAAAGTTGAAGAGAAAGTAATTTTCGAGTTTCATGTCTTTTAATTCAAGTTCAGATTACCAAGAATTTCTAGGTATCGCAGGTTTAAAATTTTTTTAATGCCATAGTGTGAATCATATTTTATGGTTTTCTTTTTTAGTGGTAAATGTTCTGATGCTTTTGCGTTTAAATTTCTGACATCTATTCCCGCTGGATATTCTCAGGCCTGATTATAGAAAAAAAATCCCCACTCAGCAATAAAACCTTTCGAATTATCGTGGGTTTAATAAGCTTTTATTTCAGAGTCGAGCTTTTTATTTTAGAAACCAGAGGAAGAAGAACAGATGAAGCAGAGAAACAGAAGAAAGCTGTTTTATTTAAATGAATACAATGAAATGGTAAAGTCACAAAAATAAAACGGTGGTTTATCAATCTTCTGTCTTATATATATATATATATATATATATATATATATATATATATATATATATATATATATATATATATATATATATATATATATATATATATATATAAAGCATTATCTAACTATTTTGCAAGCTCATAATAATTTCTTTGATGTTATTTTGACAGAGCAGAGAAAGGAAAAGAGAGCCGGCTATATGGAAATATGTGTCAAAAGTGGAAAACATAAGCCGGGAGATTTATATTAAAATTTTCTTTGAAATCGATCCAGAGCTTTCAGATGGTTTAATGAAAAGGGAATTGAGAATGTAAAAATATGCGAACACCGCGAGGAAAGGTCACGTCTAATTAAAATTGGTAAAGAGATATTCATAATCTAGAGTCATTTCAAAATTTGAGATAAAACTTTGGATGGCTGCCAACGATTCCTTCGCATTTTATCGTAAATGTATCAAAAACGGAAAATAAATTCCCCCGTGAGGTAATTGTCTCCTCAAAATTTGTTTTAAAAAATTCTGGGATAGTCTTTATATAGGTTTTTCTCTTTTAAACTAAAAATTCAAAGATTTTGAAACTTCTTTTACAGATAAAAATGATTTAAATTTTTCTGTTGTAATATGGTTGATAAATTTATTAGAAAAGATATTTTTATTTCTATCACAATGTAAGAACTATGCATTGCTGTGTAGCAAACTTAAGAGGGTGTCGACATGCAGAAATCAAGTGAAGTGAAGAGAATCATGTTGTTTGAAATCAGTCGCAATGAAAAATGCATACTTAAGTAAGATCTGTAGCTTCAATAAGCTTACTAACTATTCTTTATTTATTTTTGTTTTTTAGTTATTGTTATTAAATTGATCAGTTTTTAATTTTTTTTATTAATTATGTTTGTAACGTAAAATATAAGCATTTAAAATCACTTACATGGCTAACAGCAGGCAGTTAAATTATAGCCCTGAAGAGTTTGCCGAAAGTGAAGATCTCTCTTTTGTTAGAAGGGGCAAATTACGATATTTGCGTTGAAAACTGTATTTCTCTTGCGTCTGATATTAACACCACAGATGCTCTTCATCTTAATCTCTACATTCTCATAAATTTTTATCATACTACAGATACGTAGCTCTAAAAATATGGCAAGGTAATAAAAGTTTTAAATTCTAATGAACTAATGATAACTATCGATCTAGTAACTCCACAGTCTAAAAATCCTATATTAATAATGATGGCACAATATTTTAGTAATATGCTTGTTGCATTATTATTTTTTTAAAGTCTCAATAAGGGGTAATTTTATATGTAACATCCTACTTAAAATTATGGCATTTTTGGAGGAGAGGTAATAATAGCATATACCTTTGAAACGAAACGTTACTGTTACATTAACAAGTAATCCCCAATCCTTGGACGCATTTCAGTAACGTCTATTTAAATATGAGTTAAGGCATATGTTATCGGTTAACGAGGAGGAATAGTTTTTGTTTCAAAATGAAACAAAAAGTAATTATTGTGCTTACAAAATCAATTCATACACATATTTAAAATGGATGAAAGTGGAATTTAAACGAGGAACTTCTGCTCAAAATAATGAAAACCGACAAACAAATTAAGAGATATGGTAACTTTTCTAGCCAGCTTTAAAACACTGAAAGAATTGTTGTTGTTGTTGTTTCTAATGTCCTTTGGCCGGAGGGATTCCAGATCAGGTCCATATAGGCTAGCGGGCTGACGGGTGCGGCTCCGGTTTATAACAGCACGACAAGAGTCTGATTTAGCCAAGTGCCCCATCAATTTTAACTTAGCAACCCCAGAGGCGACATCTGGGGGGATCGTACCTTCTTCCACCCTCTCTAACCTCATAGAGGGACTTTCCGGTTTACGGATTTAACGCACCCATATCCGGCCTAGACACGGATATATTTAATGTCGCTTTTCTGGCTTTTATCCGAGCACCCTCAGCACCGAAAGCCGAAGCGCTATCACTAAGCTACCTCGCGCCCAAACTCAAAATAAATAACAGAATGAATTTGCCACACTTAGAAATCTACCGAAACAGGTTATTGTCAAAGCGTACCTCAGTATTTCATATTTCCATTTAGCATCGTATTTCAAATTGGATTGATTAGCGTCAAGCCGCTCCACCAAAATACGTTTCACCAGGTGTTAAAAATGTATGTATAAAAGGGTCTATATCCATATGACAAATTTCAACGGATGTCAGGCATCGTTGACAGAGCATTTATCTTACTTGTAAACAGCCAGTGTTATTGCACAATACAAATATCACAATTGCGTGTTTAAAGGTCTTTAGAGATCAGTTTTTTTTTGGTTAACACTTTGATGGTTGCCCTCAAATTTAGATCATTGACCACTAACCCAGACATGTTTTATAAGTTTCAAGGACCTTCAGAGGACACATTGAGGTTAGTAACCAAAGTGTGACAGTCTTCTTTCGCTACAGGGGACTAAAGTGACTGAGGTTTATTGTTTGAAGCGGTCGAATTATGTTAAACATCCATACTACCCTCGTGTCTCGGACTCTTACATTGTGGTACAGTAAGTCAGCACCTTAGCTACTTCACTAGAGTCCGGCATATGATGGATAAAAATAAATAATTCGGTGAAACTGAATCGAATGGTCCCACATTCTCGCCAGAATCTCGCCCGGTCATTTTTTACTCCAAAGGCTTGGAACGTTGCGGAGTTTGCTGGAAGGAGAATTTTAAGCACTGCTAATTTTTCGTTCATGATTTTCCGTTTCGTGTTGGAGACAAACCAACTATCGGAGGTAGATTGTCTCAAGTTCAAATGCAGCGTGATACTACAATAAAACAAACTTACTATTGGCTGTATAAACCTCGTAGCTAGAGAGTTGGCCATGTTCGCTAGCGATCACATGGCGGCCTACTCTGCGCTACGGCAATACTGTTACCTCACGTCGATCTGGCTATGCCATGAATCAACTGGCAGTACAATCAGTAAAATAAAATACCGTATACATTGGATTTGGTTGTGTTAATTTCATTGCCATATTTGCCAATAAATCACGTAGGAGCGTACAATTCAAGTTGAACTATCGAAAGTTTTCAACAATCTGCCATTTTTTTTTTAATGCGGAGGCACTTGTCGCGAAGACATTCGCCTATAATTCACCGCAGTTTTGCTGGCCACTTTATTATGGGGGCGCCATGTAGGCGGACCAACATTGCCCCCTATGAAGGGATGACACAAACGGAGGCATTTTAGTGGCGCTTCGCCAGGATTCGATCCGAGCACCCTCAGCACCGAAAACCAGCGCGCTGTACCACAAGGCCGCCACGGCCCCATCTGCCAATTATTATACTTATAAAACTACGTATACGTCATTTGCAAATTAATACTCTCACTTAATCTAAAGAGAACATATACAAATGCACATTCTACTTCTACATCGTACGAATGTAAGGCATTCAATTTTAACCACTTACAAATGAAGCAAGGAAAAACAACCGAAGACCGAGAAGCACCGAAATGAGTTCAGATTTTATAATCACCCTCTATGGCTAAAAGATTAAGGATATTCCTGCCAAAATACCAAGTTCTAACAACTTATCACCTGATTTGGCATTCTAAGTGAAATCACAAAACTTAAAAAATAGATGCCTTGTTTGGCGATAATCGCCCAGGACCGTACAATTCTGTTTCGACTACAATTCTTAATATACACAGCTTATATGTATCTTCTATTAGTTATATATATTAGCTGTGGTAATTATATATATATATATATATATATATATATATATATATACACCTATTAATATTAATATCCCCATTTGAACCAAGGCTTTCTAATCTAAAATTAGCCAAAATATGATGAGCAATGAACACTGTGTTCGCACTAGGAATGAAACGTAGGAGCTAAAAATGAATTTAAATATTTTTAAATTCCTTTCTGACTCCTATATTTTTCCTGTTCTATAAATTACTAGTATTTAATAGACTTATGCTTTTAAAAGAACCTCCGGAAATTTTAACTGCACGTTTAAAAAATAGTAATCTAGTACAGTGGAGTCCCGACAATCCGAAATGACTGGGACCAGACCTTTTTCGGATTAACGAATTTTGCGGACTAAGCAAAATCCTTCTTAAAATAACCTTAAATTATATAATATCGTACGATTACATAAATATTACATATTACGTGTGATTGCACATTTTATTTTATAAGGTCTGTCTAAACATAACCAAATCTCGGGTTGAAATGAGTGGCAAGAGAGCGGATCGCTGCCTTGTACAGTACAGTAGAGTGTAAGTTGTTCTAACAATACTTTACAGTGCTCGTCAGTTGGAGAGGTGCGTCGTTACTGTTAGTGTCAGTTTAGCATTCGTATAAACACGTGTTGTTTATTTTACTGTGTCCTACTTTATTATACTAGTTCTGCCTAACTTTAAATTTTCTTGTAGTTTTCAGAAACATACTTTATATTTCTTAATGTCACTGTAGTTATTACCATGTTTTTATTAACTCGCTTTCTTGTTTGTTTTTGTGTTTGCGTGTTCGTCCAGTACAAATCTTGCAATCGATTTTTAACTAACATCCCGACTAGCTAGACATTTGCAACTTTTAGAATAGCTCAGAACATGATGACAATGCATTCTTTTAATACTTTTAGCCGAAAAATTCCGCAAAGTGGCGCTTCGATCGAATTTAACGCTTGCACTTTTGCGTAACAACGTGTGACGATTTTCAAAATAGAATACATGTGACTTTAATTTGTTTAGAAAAATATTGTGCGAAAAATTAAAATAATTATAAAAATAAAAGTTTATAAAGTCTGTGGATATGGGAAACGACTAAAAAGTGATTAAAAGTAAATAAAAGAAAGTGAAAAAGAATAATTAATTGAATGTTTGTGCAATTAAGAGAGAATTGTCAAGTTTATATGATTCAACAGAAAATTTAAAAACGTGGTATATAAAAAGTTCTTTTTACTTTTAATTATTGTAACCTTAGTTATTTTTTACTTTTGGTTTCGGATTAAGCGGACTTCCGGTTTACCTAAGTTCGGATTATCGGGACTCCACTGTATTTTTACTTATTTACAATCATCATTAACCACATTGTTGTTATTGTTGTAGTTGTAACTTGTAACCCCGGAACACTCCAGACCAGCCCCATAGACGGCTGCAGGTTTAGCAATGCGGTTCCGGTTTTTAATGATACCAAAAAGGTTGAAGTCCGGCTTAGCCAGGTGCCTGCACAAATTTGACCGAGCAACCCCAGGAGTGACATCTAGTGGTCTCGTACTCTTCTCCCACTGACATACAACATGGGACTTTCCGGCCTAAGGATTTAACATGCCCATACCCGACGTAGATACGGAGCAATTCAATGGCGCTTATAGGGATTCGAATATCCCGCCGTCTGATGTCCAACGCGTTACTGCTAGGCTGTCTCGAGCCTGTTTACCCCATTTGAACTCGCTAACGTAGCATATTAATGTATATCTAGGTATATTATAGAAGTTTCTAGTTGATAAAAATAAAGTATTACGTAAACAAAAATTAATTTGCCTTTAGATGAATTTTGTGTTACATGTGAAAAAAAAAGTGGGAAAAAATTAAACAGGAAATCCAGTATTTGAATTTATATCCATATATAACTGGTAATTGATTTAATCTACGAGAAAGAAATGTCGTTTTTAGAAAATTTCACATGCTCTTTTACAGCAAAACTTTGACAATAAATATTCCAGAACTGAAAATATAACAATGATTATATTTAAATGCAGGTGCTGTTGTAAACAAGTGCATAGACTTTTTTCCTTTATATGGGCTGTAGTCAGACGTGTTAAAACTATGTAAATATTTCTTTAAATGCCAAAGTGTTTCTCACAATAAAATTCTAATGGAATGTATATTTTATAAAGCTCTTTTGCAAAATTGTAGTGGTTTACAAATGTAGTTTCTATTCTAAATAGTGTCTCCGGGTATAACATTTCAGTGAGCACTGAAAGATTAAATTGTCAATTTTATGAACATGGTAAACGAAAATGACTTACACTGATTTAAATTTTCCTTTGCAATGTGACTTTTGCTAGTACATCGCGCCATCTATCGGTCGTAAAAGGATACTTTGCAGTAAGTGTTCGATATAACGTTTCAAAATTTGTTTGAGGCGGTTTTTAAAGTGTCACAAGTAAATAACTCAGCGAATTTTCTTCAGTTTTAAAAAATATTGCTCTTGTTTTGTGACCTTTACTTGTATATTTATTATATATGCCTTTTTAATAATTGCGTAATATTTAATACATTTTCTTAAAAATAAACTATCTTTGCAAACTGCTAATATTGCTTACGAATAGAAATATGGATCTTTTTGTACCTCACATATTAAAGATATGATGTTTACAATCGTAAACTTTGGATGCTGGTAAACGTAATATTCAGTATTAAAGATCTATAATTTGAGCAGTAGATGTCTCAGATAAGGGAGGTAAACGAATCATCTCAAATCTGACAAATATTGCTCTTTAACTTTATACGGAATTAATTGAAAAAAAATATAACTGTATTCTATCATATCACAATTTTTTCTTTTAATACGAAAGAAAAATAAAACAAAATTGCTTCACAAACTGCAAATCTTGTCCGTGAATATTCGAAAATATTAAAAATGCTAGATATGATCATTGTAGATTATCATTCAGTTCGAATAATAACTGCAAGCGTATAATTCAACCTATAATTTATATTCAATTACATTGTATAGTATGAAGGCAATTAGGAATATTATGCGTTCCAAATACTTTTGTAGTCATGAAAAGCATGAAGAGCCTCTAGCCAATGTGTAATGTATAAATGTATATTAAAACATTGAATTCCCTTTTACATTACAGCATTTATACCACAATAGCCCATCTGTATTCAAATAATCAACCAATTATAAACGATGAATATCACTACTACAATGCTTGATTAATTCGAATTCAAAATTTTAACACCCTCGATATTCCGTAAAATTCATATATATATTGATGATAACATTTATTCGTTTACGTTTAGGTGCAGTAATAAATAATGAGAAACATTGTTACTCAACATATGCCCTAGACTGTAGGGGAAAATAAAGCTTGTAACGACCACTTGCGACGAAATGCATATCTCGAAAGCTCTAGTACGTTATTCTAACATCTTCACTACCACGGCATTGCTAGATTGTGCTGTTTACAATCCCTTTTTCTCACAACGCCAGATCAAACAAGCTTCTAAATTTCCTCGCATGAAGTCTGGAGACACGTGTTCGATTCTCCCGCCAGACATTTGGCCGTTACGAGCTTTCTTAATGCTTTAAGTCACTGTTTAGATGGCAAAGGATGTATGATTTTCTCCAATGAACATACTTTTTAACCTAAAAGAGAAATATAATTAACTGTATTTGGTGTATTCTGGGTCAGAAATCTAAGAATTTATTACACGCAATCGTTAAACTAGACGTTTTTCGAAAAGAATTTTGACAGTTTTTGTCACTGGGGGCATTTTGTGTTTTAAAAAAAACAAATCGAGTGAACATAAATGTGTTGCTATGTAATAACCATTTAGACATCATTTAGCCATCTCACAATCACTGAATACTCAGGATCGTCTGTTTCCTTGGCGAACAAGATGCCTTTTTAACATGTCTTTATATTTTTCAGTGTTGTGAGCATTTTTCCTTATAAATAACACGAATTGCATTAAAATGTTTTTAATAGTATCAAAAATTTGTAATTACATTGTGGGTTTCCATATTTGTCGTTTTGTGGCTAAACCCCCTGCTCTATATGCGTAACCTAGATCAAGTCCAATAAAATGAATCGCTCAACGACAAATTCCTGTTTATCCGGGTTTATTCGCTTAAGCTTTATTTGCTTTTCAATCTATCTATCTATGCATATATATATATATATATATATATATGATAAAAACAAAGGAGAGATGTCGGAGGACAGGTAGGACAAATCTGTAATGACAGCAATGGCGGGGCGATGCAACACAGGCCGGTAACTTGTAACGAAAAATTGACAAATATTGCGCTAACTATCAAATATATACATTCCAAGATAACTAGTCACTGGTCTGAAAAATAATGGTAGGTGCTTTGTGGAGAGAGTTGTTACAGTCAACTTTTTCTACCCGAGGGTAAATTAGACTGGTAACTATAGTTTAAAGATGATTCCGAACAACTGTAAACACCCATCTAACTCGTTATCTATACCAATAGTGGGACTCGAACCCACAGACTCAGGTGTTGAATGCTAGTGCCCCAGGAAAGAAGGTGAAAATATGAGAGAATTCATAAAAAATATCATTTCTCAACCATGACGGACAGCTAGGCTACATATGATGAATACTGACTTAAGGTTTAGAAACCGGGTTTAAATCTCAGTCCAGGCAGACCGATGCAATTAACTTTTAATGAAGAAATATTGAGAGTTCCAATCGAAAATTAAATTTCATAAAGGTGAAAGCATAATGACACGTGTTAAATATTCTTTTTTGTAGTTAATATGCATTTTTTATTCATGCTACAGAAAGAGAGGGAGAAATAAAATGATTTGTAGTACAAGACTTCTTAAACTTTAAATTAAAATAATAGAAATAACCACAGCCTTCTGAGAAACGAAACGGATCATATTTGCTATAGTGTTTGACAGATGGATTGATGTAATAGTGCATGTAATCGAACAGCAGACCTTGTCTTGACTCACGATATTTAACTGACTTGGCGATTCCTTGATCAACCTATCAATAAACTAGTAAGAAGTTCATTTACTTAATTACAAGTTTGAATTAGACTTCGCCGGTGGTCACAAACTTTGAATTCACTCCGTCCTGCAGATGATTGGAAACCTACCTAAAAATCATTAAGCTACCATTTTTTTTTTCATATTCCTTCAAGGAACTGCAGGAAAACAACAGAAGCTCATGGTTTAAAAGCTTCATCAGAAAGACTTGTTGTGTATAAGAATATGTTCTTTGTTTAAACAATCGACCTCTGTTTTAAGGGGAAGAAGATACCACTTTTATTCTCGGAACGACTCATTTTCGTTAACGATTCCATCATTCGTAATCGGTTTAAAGTGTCTGCGGTTACTTCCAGTCACTCTCAATTAGTCATGGTTCGGTAAAAGGCTGGTACACTTTCAAACCGCGTCGTAAACATACTTAATCTTGTCTAAGGAAAGGCAAATTGCTTTTTAAGAAATTGTATTAATATATGCAGTAGAACGTCGCTAATAAGTCTTTCTAAGTTGTACGTAAATTTTAAGATCTTTAATACGCTTGAATAGGAAATTCTACGGGAGTCATTTATACCTTGTTGTTAGGGCCAGAAATAATGATAGCAACTAATATTTTAATGAAGTTTAAGCTGGGCCTATAAAAATCCATTAAAAATTATTTCTGCCTAAAAGCATAGGGAAATAAATAAAGTAAGAAGCTATTTACTGATTATTAAGTGTATCCCTTTTAAATCATTTATGCTTTAATAATTTTCGATGTGATATATATATATATATATATATATATATATATATATAACGTATAATTATTTTTACTTTAATTTCTCAAGCACCAATTATGCATTTATATGATAAATATTTATCAAGAACATATTTAATATCCTTAAAATAATACTTTAAAATGTTTATAGTTTTCTGTTTGAAACTACAGAAGTTTGTTTTCTTGGTTTGCTGAGCATTTTGTTGGGTCAGAAAATAATGCAACTGTGACTAACGAATTAGTTAAAATTTAAACTGGACCAATAAAATTCTATTACAAAGGATTTTTTTTATGAAATTTATCCTTTCTAAATCATTATGTTTAAATAATTTTCTACGTGATACATAAAACGTATCATTATTTTTCTTCAATTTCGCAAGCACCAATTATGCAGTTTTAAAGAACATATTTAATACAGTCGAACCCCGTTATAACAAACTTCAAGGGACCAAAGGTTCTGTTCGCTGTGTCCGGTGGTTCGCTATATCCGAACCGTTAAGAAAAATGCTAGAGTTCACAAAATGTATGACTCATTAGTTGCTATGTATATTCAATAATGATGTATTGAAAGAATGATAAAATCTATTAAAAATGATCATTAATGAATTAAATTCACTAAAATCGATTATATTAAAAAATAACTGATACAATACTAATTAAATTAACTAAAAATGAAGACAAATGGAAATAAATTGATTTTATCTTTAATTGTTGCTCACTGTTTTAATACAGAAATAATCGGTAATTTCTGCTGACGTGATACCGATTTCAAAAACATTTTATGAATTTCTTTGTCCAATACATCAAATGGCTCCAACACTATCTCTTTCACTGTTTGTGTAGACAAGAACTTATTAATAACGCTCATCGCTGCTGTAGCATCTGAGATGGTGGGGATTTCGTCATTTATGTGCTCCTCTTCATCAGCATCAGATGCAGAATCTTCGATTTCAGAATGATTCATTTTAATTTCTTCCACAATATCTTCATCAGTCGGATTTTCCCATTTAATGACTTCATTATCACATGCTTCGAACAATTGTATGTCACAATCTGAGAATTATGAAATTTTGTGCTTCTCTATCCACATCGCGATAGGTAAATCTTCATCATCATCTTCTTCAACATTCTTAAAAAGTTTAAGAATAAAAAAAATATTCAGTAGTTGACTGAAGAAAAGATTCGTTATAGCCGATTCTTAAGATTTCGGAGGTTCGCTATAAGAGGATAAATTAGCATTAAATACAATGGGAAAATGGCGGGACCAAAATTTTCGTTCGTTATATCCGTGAGTTCGTTGCATACCGGGTTCACTATAACGGGATTCAACTGTATCTTTAAAATAATACTATAAAAAGGTGATAGCATTCTGTTTGAAAGCATTTTTTATATAATCTGTGCTCTTGGTTTGTTCAGCTTTTTGTTGGATCAGGGAAAAAAAATGCAACTGTGACTAACGAATTGGTTAAATTTAAATTGGACCAATAACAATTTATTTCAAAGGATTTCTACAGAAAAGCATTGGAAATAAATAAATAATGAGTTACTTATCTCTGATAAAGTGTATTCTACGAAATTCCTTTACGGTTTATTTATTTTCTGTGTAATAATGCACAGAAAGTGAAACTCTTAAAACGAACTTTTTAAAAATTTTTAATAGCCAGTGTTACATGTATGTAGATAAGATCTTTTAAAAATATTTTTAATGGCTTGAATAAAAAAATCTGTAAAATTTTGAAATTTTTCGATTTAAACTGCTCACTTTTTAAACTGCTCCGCTTTCTTGTTTGTAGGAATTGATTTTGGATCTTAAAAAAATGTAACAGGGATTTGTAAAACTGTGTGTAAATTAAAATAGACTAAAAAAGTACATTAAAAAGGATTTCTTTGTAAAAGCACATGGAAATAAATAAATGAAATAGCTACTTGCCTCTGTTTAAGAATGTTGGTTATAAACTAATCTCATTACATGTTTTCTGGGCAATATAATATATATATATCATTATATCTTTAAGGCTGTCCTAAACTAACCCTATTTGATTTGCCCACTTCAATGTTAACCTATGGATAAAATTTGTCTACTATTTACAGTTACATAAATGCTGATAATTCAATAAAAATGGTATTTTTAGATAGCCTAATCTTTTCTGCATCTTGAAACAGTATTCATTTTATAAATTTCATTCACCAAAGGAATTTAGAAGCGTTTAAAATGCACTATACCAAATTTTTTCCCTGAATAATTAAAATTTTAAAATAATTTTTGCATTTATTAAAAAACGAAAAATGCCCCAAGGTGTAAAATTTCTTTCACTGTTACGATGTACAATATTTTTTCAAAAATCTTTTAATCCAAGTTTGCAAACTTTGGACAAATTTTCTACATAGGTTGACATTAAAGTGAGCGAATCCAATAGGGTTAGTACATAGTAGCAATAGAAATCGTCCGTATTTATCTCTTTTAAAATTCTATCAGAATTTGCTTTATATCTCTAAGAAAACAAATTTCACATTTTAATTCTGCTTAAAATAAAACAGAGAATTTCCCTCTTTAATGCTGGCTAAAATAAAATTGAACGGAGAAAATAAAAATCATCTTAAAACCTACTATCAAAATATAAAAATAAGCTAAAAATTTTTCATTAAAAATTAAACTTTTACTTCAAACGAGGGAGCATTTACTGCAAACTTGTATCATTCATTCTCTCTACAGATAACATAGGCCAACGAAAAAGGACTTTTTGAAAACTTTTTTAACATTAACAGCTGATTCTTATGTAAT
This sequence comes from Dolomedes plantarius, assembly GCA_907164885.2. Classification (NCBI taxonomy): domain Eukaryota; kingdom Metazoa; phylum Arthropoda; class Arachnida; order Araneae; family Dolomedidae; genus Dolomedes; species Dolomedes plantarius. The sequence continues at coordinate 102,268,839 of OU015492.1, read as the reverse complement.
TTTTAGGGCTGAATACGTATCTGAGCTCAGTTTTTTTCTATCACCTACAGTTTCGTCGCAATGTGACTTCGTCGGAAACTAGGAAATTAGCCGAACATACCATAGAAAATAAAAATGGATAAATGTTACAAAATGAACAAACTTTTTTTCAAGTATAAACATGAAAGTACCTTTTAATTACATATATTTTATGTGTGATTTGGCATATATTTCCTTTCCCTCTTCTCCTTAAAGATCTTGATATTGCTTTTTCACCTGTGAATCGCTGGCTCAACTTCTCGGTGAAGTGACCAAGAGTAGTCTCCCATTATATTGGTATACCAGCGGCCCTGATACCGTGTTTCCATCAATTTAATATCTTGATGAAACCGCTCACTTTGCTCCTCACTGACATCACCCAAATTATCTGGTAAAAAATCAAGGTGAATGTTCAAAAAGTGAATCTTGAGGCTCATCAAACAGCCTAACTTTTTGAACTTTTCCAGCATGTTGGCTACAATAGAAATACAATGTGGGTCCTTTTTATTGCCCAAGAACTTGGTCACAATCTTCTTGAATGGTACACAAGCCTCCCTTTTTTTTAAAGTCATTTTTGATTCAAAGTTGGGATCGGACATCATTTTTCGGATGTCATGCCCAACAAACACGACTTCTTCTAATTTTGCTTCTGATGGATGAGGAAACTTCTCGCAGAGATACTTGAAATATTCTCCATGTTTGGGTAAGGATTTCGGAAATTGTTTCATTAAGTCTAATTTTATGAGTAGAGGTGGCAGCAGAATGTTTTCCGGGACCACTAGGTTCTTACGCAGAATCTTCTTCCCTCCAGGCTTTAAAGATTTTCTTGCAGGCCAGATTTTTCTGGACCAATGTTGATTTCTCGCCCTACCGTCCCATTCGTATAAGAAACATGGGGATTTGGTAAAGCCACGTTGCTGGCTGTTAGCTTATGGCGTTGAATTCGCTAAAATGTAATTTCTTTGAATATTGAGTGTTAAAATGTGAAAAAAGGGTGGGTGATACGACTTTTTAACTGTCATATTCGGTTTCAGCATACTAAAAAACACAAGGATAAGTCATATTAATTCAAAAAGTTGTTTAATCATTAGCCTGTGTATTTCCCGAATGTAAAAATCGCCCGACTCTGGAAATCAAAAGATTTTTCCAGAAGGTCAACGTGCGCGTAGGTGGAACCTTGAACATGGATGTGGTCCTGGAAAGCGTTACGTCAAATGCAGGAGAGGGAGGAGTGCGGAGTAAACATTTATGGTCTTAACCACTCATGAGAGGACATTTCCAAAACAGAAACTAATAAAGCAAGGTAAGAAGGAAAGGCCGAGAGAAAAAGAAAACTGAGGAGACGGAATTTTGAAGTGAACTAAGAGATAACATATATGTGAAGGATTATTTAGAAGAAATCAGGAAAAGTGGGATATTAATAGATGCATTTAAGTGAGAAAAAAAATATTTTTTCAGACAGCTGATAAAGATAAATTTGACGGGTCATTAGCTGTGACTGAAAGCAAAGAGTGACTGTGAGAGCAAAGTCTTCTAAAAAAAAAGAAAAATCTAATTTATACACCTATATCTCGCTATACAGCTACTCTCTATACGGCATTTTGCTATAACGGCCTTTTTTAATTATGGCACTTTTTCGATTTACGGCCCACAATGTTTCGTTATACGGCCTCAACACCGGGAAGTGATGATGGCAGCATATTATAGCTCAGTGATTCTTCATGTTAATGTTCGTCATCACATTAAAACAGTTTTTAAACATTTTATTGGGCATATGATTTTTTTTTTGTTTTGTTTATATGTTCATTTTTTTTGAATTTCTGTTTATTATTACATTGTTTTGTACTTTCATTTTTATGTAAGCATTTTTATAGGAAATAAAAAGAATAAAATGCTTTATGCAATAAAAACTATATTATTTATAAACAATTGGAACAGATCCAATTAAATTTGGATAGGTTTGTATCAAAATAAGTGATTCGTTATACGGCTTTTCGCTTTACGGCCAACTTTTCCGGAACGTATCTAGGCCGTAAAGCATGGTATGGGTGTACACAAAGTTAGCAGGCTGAATAATTTTAACGTCTGAAACATTGAATTTGAACCCGATATCCCATCAGAAGTGTTTAGCAATCTTAAATTGTGATTATTATTGAAATATCTGTTTCAAATAGTTTTCTGGTATTTTTTTGGAGTGTACTGTGAAAATTAGATTCTTCCATTTTCATTTCGTGCTACCATTGTCAGGGGCGTCAAGAACTAAAACCGGACTCGGGGATAAAATTTTTATCGGGCTCCTGTGGCTTTGATATAGCGCCAAGTTCAGAAAATTCCATGACTCGGGAAATCTTCCTCTTTAGCCCTCTCGTCTCGTTGGGCTTGGTCATCGTTTAAAGAGATTTGTGCTTCTCTAAATTAAGGTTACTTGCAGATCAAGAATGTCATCTGGAAACTCATTACTCTAAAGTCAAATCCTTTTGTTTGTTCTAACATGTTGTCTACAGTTAATCAGTTCTACATTGATCCGGTGAAACGCCCTAAACTTAAACTTTAAATGTACCACTATTTTGCGACAATGTATATCGTCCTCGTTACATTAGAGAAATCAATAATGTACCAATTGCCTCTATCACAGCAGTTAAACCCGATAATTTGTCCCTTTCCCCAGCTATAATATATATACATATTACAGGACTCAGTTTAAACTCAGTTTGTTTTGTTAAGCTTAAATACGTTTAACTGAAGTAATTTAGGACTATTTTCAATTGAAATATAGCGGAGATTTGAAAATTTACATATGTTTTATAAAATAGTGTAACCGAAACAGTCAGTGATGACATTCTAGAGCTGCCGTACTCAACGTTCTTTTATTTTGTCTCTCGGGTCGCGTAACGTGCATATGTTTGCTACGTTACGCGGGCCGCAACATAATAGAATATTTTTATTTCCAATGGAACAGATTTAAAGACAAATACAGCCAGATAAAAGCACAATACAAGAAACACACACAAAAAAAATGAAAAAAGCCGCAGCAAATAGTCTATGAATCCAGAAGTCACCTGGCCTTCCAGTAACGGTCCACAAGAAAACGTTTAGCCAGTGTAGGGCAATGAAACAAATGTTCACAGTTCATGACTCGTCCCAAGTCACAGAGTCTACAGAAAGGACTAGAAACAATGTTGAAGAGGTGTAAATGTTCCAGGAGACAGTCATGGAAGTGGCTAGTCTAAACTCGGCCACCATTTTATGTCTGGGTCATTTAGAGACACCAAATAATTTTTCTCTCCAAGGCTTTTGAGAAATTCTAACGGCGAGACTCTTTTTTAACTCCTCTCTCACCGTATTTTTACAATGTTTTTATTAACTTTCTTGTTTGTGTGTTTGTCCATTACAAATCTTGCAATTGATTTTTAACTAACTTCCCGACTAGCTAGACATTTGAAACTTTTAGAATAGCTCAGAACACGACGACAATGCATTTTTTTAATACTTTTAACCATCTTCAAGCAGAATTTTACCATGTTTTTATTATTTTCAGTTAATTTTGTTCTGTAGACTGGTGCAGCCCTCTATCGGCCGGGACGGGAACGAAAAGTTAAAGGCAAGTTAACTTCCAATTAACTTCATGTTCTTTCAAGTTGATGGGAAAATTCTTCAAAAAAATTTTTAAAAAGTATTTATTAATTCATGAAATTGTCAAGTTTATATTATTCAACAGAAAATTAAAAAACATGGTATATAAAAAGTTCTTTTTATCTTGTAATTATTGATTATACGCTTTACAGTACTATAAGGGACACTGAAAGGAGATGTCTGCAAGATCAGAGTATAATAGGATATAATAATGTAAAAAATAAAACTCAAAACCTAAATGTATTCAAAAGTATATTTCAAACGGCTATTCGTGATTTTTTAAGTTGAGACAAACCTCTGACTATTTTAGACAAATTAGGTTTATACTTGCTGCATGCTACTCTTAAGTACGTCATGAAGGTAAGAATCAATAAGCTGATTTCTATATAAGTTCTTCGCCTATTTCATTTTGGAATTGGATGAATCGCAGATATACATTGATCCAAATAATGTGAGCATCAGGTGTCACATTTTTGTACAATTTTGCAATTTTTTCAAGCCCTAATTTCCAAAATTATGCTCACGAAATCACTTGCCAGAAAATGAGAGGGAGTGTTTCTGGCCGCACATAAGAGCTTGGTGGGCCGCAGTTTGAGTACTCTTGTTCTAGAGCAGGGGTTTCCAACCAAGTGTCCAAGGGCCGCAATCGAAAACACCTGTCTAGAGGCGGGCCGCAATTTAATCAGGACCATACCTAGGACTTTTTTTCTTGAGGGAGGGGGATTTGGAGTATTTGTGTATAGTATGTACTATGAAATTTTAAAAAATTCGAGGATGAACCCCCAACAACGACCTTGATTATAACAGGCCAACTTTCGTTAAATTACACAGACACACACAAAAAAGTCAAATAAGAAGTGGGTCGAATAAGAAGGGGGGAGGGGGCATGAAATAGAACATGAATGGACACCCTACTTTTCATGGAATTCGAGGAAAATCAATCTTTTTTGTAAATGAACAGCATTTGAAAACAATATAGATTTTTACAAAAACATTTTTCGTTAACTAAGAATATCTAAATTGATGCTGCAAATTATTTTCCTAGAAGTCTTTCGCGGGCAGCAAAAAAAGGCACCGCGGGCCGCCAGTTGGAAACCCCTGTTCTAGAGTAAAGCAAAACAATTTTTAAATATTAGTGAATTAAGAATTATTTTATTTACACGTCTTTTCTCAGCTGGGAAAAGAAGAAGAATGAAATTCGGGTGAATTCACTGCTTTGTTAGAGGTAAACTGCGTCTCATTAAATACAAGTAGTCCTATTTACTCTGACGTGCGAGCGTGGTACATTTGAGGAATACGTTGAGTGGGAATCGCAGCTTCAGGTGTCATAGTTAATAACTGCATTAACAATTTTAGAGGAAACGAATGAATTTGAAATCAGGAAAAAAAGAAGAGGAAGAAAATATTCTAGATCTGCAAACAACCCAGTTTTAGAGATGTATTTTACTAATTTCGCACAGTAGAATCGTATTTACAAAAGGATAATTTGAATAAGATTTCAAAAAGAACACTAATAACACAGAAAAAGGAATTTTCACACACACAGTTCTATAAATTTCATTTAGTTTCCCTTATTATGATGATTTATTTTTAAAAAATTGCCAATATTTTCAACTTTCCAGGTTAGTTTTTAAAAAAAATGTCTATATCTGAGAGCTAAAGAGTTCATGAAAATGAAAATTTCAGTCTTTTAAAATATTATTTAAATTACAATATCGAAAAACTTTTAGATATATTTTGAAACAAATAAATAATGGCATTTTTCTTCTCAGATTTTAAAGAAAAGTCAAAAGACGTAACCAAGTTTGTAAAATTTTGAAAATTTAAAAATATAAGTTAATGGAAAAGGACTACGCTCCATAGAGGTAAAAAATTTAGCCTCTTAGCCCTTAGTTCTAAATTGAACCAATATTTTCTACCTGCAGTTTAGCGTAAAAAACTATCGATGGTTAAGAGCTAAAAAGTTGATGGAAATGAAATTTTCAGTCATTTAAAGTATTATTTAAATAAAAATTTCGTAAATATTTGAAATATATTTTAAAACATGTAAGTATCGGCATTCTTACTCAGATTTTAAAAAAGGTCAAAATTAAAATAAATTTTAAACATATACAAGTTAACGAAAAAAGAATATGCTTGTTAAAGTCAATCCTTCGCCTCTTTTTTTCTCAAAAGTTTTTACACAAAATATAGTTTTATTATGATTTTTTTGTTGCCTCAACTTAAATTTATTTCAAACGCAATTCCCAGTTTTTTCTTTGGCCTAAAAACAGTATGAATGATGCTTTTTTGTAGATATAGGAAAGCAAAGGTTAATATAATACAGAGATTTTAATAATATTTTGACATATAAACACAATAATAGGAGTATATTCATTCTAAGATCCGATCGCAACTGTTTCCTGTGATGTATATAGAAAAAATTTTAGAAATGAAACTAAAAACACTAAACCTTGCGTGTCCTTTTTCCCTTTGTCATTGATTCCTTGTCAATGACTCATAAAGAGGGTGAACATTGTAGTTAACTGCAAGTTTGTAAGCTTATTCCCAAATGAAAAAAATATTTGAAAGATAAATGCTCTTTAGTAATATAAAATGACTTTAAAAAATAAAAAGGAAAAAATTGTAAATACAATGATACCTTTTGAAAGGGACTCCTGCAGCAAGTTTAAAACTTTCAAGACTTCAACTCATTGTTGATGTAAGCATATTTTAAGAAAATATATTAAGTCGCATTCCATGTTAGGATACTCAGAAATTTCTTACAGATATATGGCGTACATAATTTTTCATTAAGAATTTTATCAAATCAAAATTTTTTTTAATTCCCAATACAACCACAATTTCCATTTATTGTACGTTGTACATATACCGCGCTCTGATGCATTAGTTTTTAACAGATTTGGCTAATTTTTAAAATTTCTCTAGCAGTTATGTAAACAAAAATATTTAACCACTAATTTTAAACCTCCAACACGTTGTAGGAATTCTACACTACCGTTTCTTTTTTATATTTTTCCTCACAATTGCCAATATACGTCGTGTTTCCTATACCTGCATTGCGTTTAATTTTCCATAATTTAATCGATATCTAATAAGAATATTCTATGCATTCCCAGGTGCCTTTGTGTTGATAGAGTAGTGCATCCTTATAGGATATTTCAAATATGTCCCTAAGGGGGCTTAATTTAAGACGGATATTAAGCCAAGTATTTCATTGAACAGTGAATTGTAAAGGAGGAATCCCAAACATTTGAAATGTAAATGCCCGATGCGGTTTCCCACAATGCACAACGGCACTCCTCTGCTAAATTTATAACAACCGTATAACTGCAAACCATTATTAACAGGTCAATGTCGAAAATTTTCAAAAACAATTTAAGCACATCATAAAGAGTAACTATCAGAGATAGATTACATATCTATGATGCCTGGTATAAAGGGCTTAAGTCAAAAACTGATTTTTAGATACTTGTTAGTATTGATAAAAAATATAAAAAACATTTTGACTGGAATGAAAATTTGATTATGAAACAAGAAATGTAATATTGTATACAAAATTTATAGACCCAAGCCTCTTATACCAGTCAAAATATTTTTTTATCAATACTAACAAGCATCTAAAAATCACTGTTTTTGACTTAAGCACTTTATAACGGGCATCATAGATATACATTCATGTATAGCATATTTACTTGATACTTTTGATCATGTAAGCACGTTCATATTCTGACAAATGAAAAACAATAAAATTCCTTCTAAAATTATATGAAACGTACTTAGTACTTATAAACTTAATATACAATTTAGAAGAACCGAGTAGCCTAGTAGTAGCGCGTCGGCTTTCGGTGCTGAATGTGCTCTGATCGAAACCCAACGAGCGCCATTAAATACATCCGTGTATTGTCACGCTATGGGTACGGTAAATCTATAGAGCGGAAAGTCCTATGTGGTCAGAGAGGGTGGGAGTGTGTCCGATCCCCCAAAATTGAGGTCAAAATTGAGGTGGCACCTGGCTGAATCGGACTTGGACCCTTGTGGTGCTATTATAAACCGGAGCCCCACCTCTCAGCCGGTTAGCCTGTATGTACCTGTTCTGGAATACTATTCCGGACAAGGGTCACTAGAAATAACAACAATTAATAAAATGTTATTACAAAAATATACTCCCAAACACACACAATATGCAGAATATTTAAACCTCAATTTTCTGTGAATATATACAATATACTTTCATTAACGTGGACATAGTGTGTATATTCAAAATGAAGTGCACATTCAGTGAACACCATACTTTCAAAATCTCTTCCACAGATAAGGAGAGTATATTTTTAAAAAGTCATGTAAAAATACATAGGTACTTTTAATAAATAAATTTAAATGCGTTATACTAAATAAACTTGACGAATTTTCTGTGTGAAAATTCAACTAATTGGTCGGAATTTTATTAAGAAAGGGTAATATATACCAATAAAATTTATACGCATTAAAATGTTCAGTGAAAACAACATGATAATATAATTAAACGCACAAAAACACAGCTGCATAACTACAGTTATAGATCATACGTCTCAAAAGCAATCTTCTTCATTACATTTTAAAATAAGTTTTTGCGAGTTTTGCTTATAAAATTGAAGTGCCGGTAAATAAATAACTCTTTTACAATCAATATTTTAACGAGACGCTGAAAATTTAATAAAATTAATAATAATGCATCGAAGTTCAAACGGAGCTTTGTTTTTATTAACTCAATTTGCTTTTGTAAAATGATTTAAACTTATTTATACTGATTTGAACTGAACTCATTATGTAATTTTTTCTAAAACAAAAGTAGAACAAAATACACAAAACAAAAATAGACAAAATATTAATAGTAGACAATTGTAGACGCTATAATAATACTATAAATAAATTAAAAATTAAAGATATTCGACTGTCAGCCTAATTTTATACCTAAGACAAATGAATAAGTAAAATATTTAAACATGTATGATCGAAACACTGGCATATAAATATGCAATCAGTCCCTTTCATAGAATTATATCGAAATCATGTTATTTTGTCCGTAAAATGTTAGCTGCATATTAGCAAGTAAGATAGGATATTAACTACAATCTAGCCTTTGCATTAGCAGTACAGTTTTCCTTAGTTCCTAAATGGATGATTAACTTGAATTCTCTTCAGTTTCATTGGCTATTTCTACACTAAAAATATTTCCTGTATATAAAAAAAATCAAAAGTAAATATAACTGTGTTTTTGTCTTACTACGTGCTTTTGTCTTACATTTTACGCTTATAGGGTACTGCTGCAGTATGTATTCGTGCATGTGCGTGTTCTAAACTGTTGTTATTTTTTTATTGTAAAAATCTTTGAGTTCATACTGTTATAGAACAGTATATTGGGGGCGCAGTGGCCCAGTTGGCAAGAGCAGCGGGCTAGTGATCTGAAAGTCACTAGTTCAATGCTCGTCGCTGACAAATTCACTGCCGTATCCACTAATGGTGGCTGGTGCACGTAAAATCTGTCATGGCTGCAATGTCCTCGAAGTTCACAAAATTACTTCTAGAGGTTCGGGGTCAAGTGTTCTGGTCTTGTCACTTGACTCAGTCCAAAATAACGGGACTGGTCCTTTGGTCAAGTCGAACTCCCACCCTTGTGGTGCCAGTCAAAACAGGAACCGCACGTTTATCGCCCATAGCCTTCGGGAATTGATCTGATGTTGCTGTCGGTCAAGTGGCATAAGCAACAACAACAACTGTATATGGTTTTACCTTTTCGTTTATTTTAAAAATAGTATCAATCTTGAAAGTCCTTCAAAAAGTCCTGGGAGTCCTGCACTCCTAATTTTTGCGAATGTAGAGTGCTGACTGTATTCCAAAATTGTCCGTTTAAACGAGAAGTCAAACGTACATTGTCACCGGGAGTTACAGTGCTTGCCAGTTAACACAGTGTTGAGCGGTACCAAGTAAATTTGAATTGTTACAATCAGATGTTGAAGACAATTTCGAATAAAAGAAAGTCATATTGGAAAAATTTTAGACAAACTGAGCATTGCATTACTTGAAAACTACCTTTACTATGACCTGAATGAGTTGAACTCAAATCCTCACATTTTATCATTTAAACTTTGAATCTCAGCCCCTATACAAAGGAAACAGATATCAGAAAATAAAAATAGTGTACCTAATTTCAAAATTTTAGTCTTTGCCGGTGACTTGCGTCAGTAAAATTGCCGGTCAACAATGTGTTAACATAGAATTAGAGATCTATGAGGGATAATTCATTAGTATCATTTTAATCAAAATAATACACAATTATAAAAGCCTTCCATGTGTCATTAACAGGGAAACAGAAAGGGCAGCATGAAAGAGTTTAGAAATAGACACCGGTTTATCTGAAAGTACAATTCTAGATAAATGGAGTCAGTTTAATCAACCTTAATTACTACATTAAATCGGGACTCTATCTATGTTGCGTATCAAAATAAGATTGTCCAAATTAAGATTGTCGGTATGAAAAGAGCAGTCGTTGGTGTGAATTCAGTGGAGTGTGAAATAGGTGTCGATTTTCTAAGGTTTCTGAAAAACAAGTGTTAGATGCAATCACGACTACTTCTAAATCGAGTTTTATTAACAAAGTTTAAAACAACTGAGAAACCTTAATATCCTATAGGTATTATGGCTGTAGATGAAGAAATTATATGGGAAAACAACAAAAATACTTTTTGAAGCAGGAGTCTTTTAAAAATATTAGGAAAATATAATTTTTAGAATGACTTTAAGCCTCTTTTTTAGACTATTTCATTGTTTTTTTGTATTTATTTCATGGTATTTCTGAATTAATGTCGCCAGTACCATGGATAACGTTTTGAATAGATCCTTTAAGGCTGTTGTGTAAAGCTGTTATTGTCTAACCCTATTGGATTCGCTCACCTCAATGGTAACATATGGAAAAAATGTGTTTACTATTAACAGCTACATAAATGCTGATAAACCAATGTAAATGGTATTTTCAGATAGCCTGAACCTTTCTGCACCTTACAACAGGATTCATTTTATAAATTTCGTCCACCAAAATAACACAGGACTTAACTAAAAGAGTGTTTAGAAACCAATAGCTGATATTAATAGATTTTTGGACGCTGATTTCAGTAAAAAAAATTCCATGACGTACAATTTTTTCAAAAAATTTATAATTGAAAAAATTGAAAATTTCACAAATTTAAAATTTTGGTTTTTCGTAGCCACCAATTGATTGTGTTAATTTAGGAAGGGGATGATCATATAATGTTATAAGTCATCATTACTAGAGAAAACTGGAGATTTTTCTGTCTCTGGTGCGAAAAAAACGAAAAAAAGAAATAATCTAAAGAATCTGCGAACTCTTAGGTTCTAGGCTAAATCAAAAGAATTTATTGGCTCCTGGTACCTCTTTCTCATGGTTCAGAAAAAGAGAAACAGATTTCGTTCCATACTTTTCTCGAGATAGTGGCTTGGTTTACTGCAGCAGTGTCCCTGGATTGATGGAGGATTTTTATATAGAGTATGACGTGAACGAGTGGAGGCTCTTTATTGACTCCTCAAAAAGAAGCCTCAAAGCAGTGCTTCTGCCTAATGGCAGAAAGTATGCTTCAGTGCCACTAGGACATTCTGTGTACCTGAAAGAATATTACGAGAATTTAGCTTTGATTCTCACCCATTTGAAATATAAAGAACATGGATGGATGATATGCGGCGATCTAAAAGTGCTTTCCATGCTTCTTGGACAACAAGCAGGAAACACCAAGTACCCTTGCTTCTTGTGTGAATGAGACAGTCGGGATAAAAAGAATCATTGGATCAAAAAGGAATGGCCACAAAGGAAAGCATTAACACCTGGAGTAAAAAATGTAGTAAAGGAAAGTTTGGTTGATCCCAGGAAAGTCCTGTTGCCTCCACTTCACATCAAGCTTGGCTTGATGAAACAATTTGTTAAAGCTCTATCAAAAGAAAGAGAGTTCTTTAAATACCTAGGCAACAATTTTCCAGGACTGTCGGAAGCAAAAATAAAGGATGGTGTTTTCGTAAGTCCAGATATTCGGAAACTTTTTAAAGTGTTTGAAAGTAAAATGCTTTTGAGGGAAAAATAGGTCTTGAGAGCTTTCAAGGAAGTAGTCACAAAATTCATCTGGAACGTCAAGGACCCCAACTATAAATCCTATCATGGAAAACATGTTAATGAAATTCAAAGACTTGGGATGTTCAATGAGTTTGAAAGTGCATTTTTTAAATTCGCATTTGGACTACTTTCCCTTTTTGGTGCAGTTAGTGATCTTGGTTCAATTAGTGAGGAACAGGGTTAAAGATTTCACCAAGATTTCAGAGAGATGGAGCTTAGATACCAAGGTAGATGGAAAGTCAATATGATGGGGACTACTGTTGGATGCTACACAGAGAAGTCCCGCGTACTTACTACAAAATACTAAGTGCCAAAACGAGCTTTCAGGAAAAAAGGAAAAGAAAGCATTAAGGTTATATTAAACAATGGTAACCCTTAAATGTTCTAATTAATATAATTTCTAATTGATATATATTTAGCAAATCATTTCCAATTGTTTGATATATTAATTCATTCGTAAATAAAACACTTAAAAATATTTTGAAAAGACCTTCTTCTCCCCAGAATATGTACAGTAGGCTTTCTTGTCCATATATTCAAGCCCATTTTGTGAAAAATCCTTACGTGATTGAGAAAAATGGATGTCATATTTGAAATCAGCACACTAAATAATATAGAATTCAGTCATTACATTGCAAACACTTTTCTATGTCTCATTTTGTAGGCCTGTGTAATTCATGAGCGTTTAAAACACACTATACCAGATTTTTCCCCGAATAATTTAAATTTTAAAATATTATTTGCATTTTCTTTAAACGAAAAATGTTCCAAGGTGTAAAATTTCTATCTCTATTGCGGAGTACAATTAAATTCAAGTCGGCAACCCTTGGACACATTTTCTCCATAGGTTAACATTGAGGTGAGCGAATCCAGTAGGGTTAATACACAGCAGCCTTAACTCTTATCGTAGTAGCTTTTGAGAGATATTAACCATCCTAAAGTAAGTTTTTTTCAGGTTCAGTTAATCTCAAAATAGAATGGTCATCGTACGATAATATACAGCCCATAAATAAGCATATGAATAAAACTTTAAAAAAATTTGTTCTACACCATTTAAGTTCATCCCTGGAGTACTTTGTTACGCTTTCATGGTGTGCGTGGGCGATGATACATCGCTATGTGCGAAAGATAATAAGAACCCCGTACACAAAGAGACAATTTAATCGTGATTAATTTTCCAGGATGGGACTCATCACAACATGTTCGAGCCCGGTGACATTTAGGATTTTTCAAGCATGTCTTCGAAAATCACGCACCAGGTCCTTCCCGTGAAGAGTCCGACGAGGCTTGTTTCCTACACCGTATTAGCATTTTTATCGTCATCCAAATATCCAACTGCCGGAATTCCCTTGTTTTTTTCCTGCGATGTTTCCAGACTCGCCATAGATAGTTTTGGTCTAATGGCACCTGAATTGTGGCATGTGCGGATATATGTCACTAAGGTACCAATGCAGCTTTAAGCCATTCATGCATGCCGTGACTACACGGCGGGAAGAGTGAAAACAACCAAGGGGAATGCGAATGAACTGTATTTTATTCGGATTGCTTTCAGCATTCTTTGGAGAAATATCTAAGGCCTTAAGGCATTGTAATCCAATGGAAGAAATACCTTACCAAGGACTTTCATAAAATGTTAAATGAAGCACTTCATTTAATATACATATGAATGCAATTAATTTACATTTAATAAATTTGTGAGTGATTTTACGTGTAATTTAGAGATTTTTCAGGTGTGTGAAAAAAACTATAATGAGAAGTGTATCGTCAGAATTGGCAGCAAAATGTTATTTCTAAAACACTGGGGCTAACAGTTATTAAACACTAGAGCACACGTACTTTTTATTTAATATTCAAGATTTGTGATTTCACAATAAATAAATATTTTGTCATGTATCCCAAGCGTTATAGTAGTTTAGAGGTGGTTAAATCTCAGTCATGAGTAAAACGAAAAAATCTCATTTGAGTGCACAACTTTCATTTATTTATTTTGCTTTTTCCGTCATTTCCGTCGTAACATACATTGTTTACGAAAGCTTATACAGATAGAAAACAGTTTAAGAAATTCATTTACCTGTATTGTTTACTGATATTTATGTAGTAAAGGCTTTAGATTATTAAGACATTTATTCATAAATTGCTCAAGCTTATGAATATAAGAAAGAAGACTATAAATATAAATAAGAACATGAATATAAGCAAATACGAGTAATTCATTCATTTAAGATACGAATTATTTACTTTAAGATAAATATTGACTAAGCTTATTCATGAGACAATGCTGCCACAATAAAAATTTTGTTAAACTTCTTCCTTTTTTACAGAACAAAGAAAACGTTTATGGTTTCCATAAAGGGGGAAATAGCAAGAAACGTATCATTACAGACTATGTATTATAATTTTCATAAAATGTGTTTAAAAATAGCTGTGATTTTCTCCCTTCATTCTTCTTTAAGTCACTCAGATTTTTCACACAGTTTTAAAGGTTAAAGTTAAAAAGCAAATTTTGGTGTTTTTGCATTTAATTGATTTTTAAAACAATAAGTTTAGTTTTATAATTTTTTTTCTTTATGATAAATATTGGCCACGTTTAATTTCTTAGACGAACCTGTAACCATAAAAGTTTTGATGAAAATCATGAAATATGATAATGAAGAGGTTAAGGATATTTTAAAATTTGGCTGAAAGAAGAAAAAGTATAATGCGTTCCTGATGGGAGTACATATTATAAATGGGGCATAAAAATCTGGTTGAGCCTAATTTTTTTGGGTGAATTTCTACATCACTGGTGATAGATATGATGCAGAAGTCACTAACAATTGAAAATTCTTAAGGATACTTTACAATCAAGCAACAGTGCAGCCACGGTTGACAGCTACTCTTAGGTTAACATCAATCAATACTGAGCCGCTTGAGAGCGCTGCGGTCACATTTTGCTATTCCTATGATAAACTAATCGGGGCCTACAGTTTTAAAGTCCATTCCGAAGTGTTACAAACATCTACGCGAACCTCAAATCTAGAACCCACGGACTTTGGTAATGAATGCCAGCGACCTAGTCATTCCGACATCGCCCCAATCCTCAGTGGAGAGATATTTTCAAAGTTTGTAGAGGATAAATATTGCAACGGTTATCATGAAGCTTTGCAATGTCGCTCGAGCAAACTTTATGGATTTGAGAGGATCTTAAAATCATAGAATCTATGAAGCGTTGATAAGATATTCAAAATACACCAAATGCTTATACAGGAAAAAAAAAACTAATGACGGGCAGACATCTTTTGACTTTTGCAATGTAGTTTTGATTTAGTTTCATTGAACTCTCAGAATCGTATAACTGATCGAGATGCTGAAAATATCATAGAACTATTCATGAATGGAAAATGTAATAATTTTAGAGGTATAAGGGCTTAATTCTTCATATATGTTTCTCGAAAAGACTTAGAATATTACACTGCTTGACAATTGCTAAGGAACAACTGTTTTTTTCAAACTAGAGTTCCTAACAGCAGATTAATCACAGTACAATGAAATGCAGAGGGCATAATAGGGCAGGACATGTTATCTGTATAAAAGGCAGTGCACGAAAACACTTTATTCATTCGAAAGTTCATGCAGTTAGGTGCTTGACGAAAATAGTGCCGTAGGTTGTTGGAAGTTATTTCTGTGAAAATCAGTGTGGTGTGGTTATAATTAAGTGCAAAATGTCTGCAAGACAACATTTGAGTGCGTACGATGGTGGACGAGCAGTTGGACGGCTCGAAGCAGGAAAAAGTGTCACCACTGTGGCCAGAGTAATGGGAGTGGCAAAAAGTGTCATATCGTGATTTAAAAAGGCCGCTTAAGGTTGAATTGCTATGCGAAAGCATGCCGGTGGTCATGGAAGGAACACCACACCTCAAGAGGATCGATATGTATCCCAAGTGGCGAAAAGGAACAGCCATTTCATTCCTAGTCAGATAGCTGCAGACCTTGCAACCGCTACCGGTACAAATGTATCAGACAGAACCATTTCTAGGCGATTAAATCAAGTTGGTTTGTAGACACGGAAGTCTGTTCAATGCATCCCACTTCAACCACGCCCTCCTCGAGAAATATTACGTTGGCGTAAGGAACATATTGGTTGGGGTCAGCAAGAGTGGTCCAGAGTGATGTTCTCTGACGAATCCCGTTTCACCGGGACAAGTGATTCTGACCACCAGTTAGTGTGTAGAGAGAGGAGAACACGTTATGCACCACAGAATAATCAGGAACGTCATCGGTATGGCCAAGGCGTGATGGTGTGGGAAGGCATTATGCACAATGGTAAAACACCGCTTCACATCTTTGAGGGAGGTACCGTTACATCGCAGCGGTATTGCAGAGAGATTATTTTGTATCATGTTCGTCTTTTTAGGGGTGCGGTAGGTCCAGATGTTCTGTTTATGGAAGACAATACGCGCCCACACAGGACCGCTGAAGTATCGGACACACTAGAAAGTGAAAATATTGAACGTATGACATGGCCTGCTTACTCTCTTAACCTAAATCTTATAGAGCATGCCTGGGATGCTCTTGGCAGACGTGTTTCTCAAAGAACTTGCCCTTCCCGAACCATGCAAGATCTGAAAATAGCCTTGAGAGAGGAGTGAGACAATATCCCCCAAGGACTCCTCAATACTTTAGTAGACAGCATGAAAAACAGATCCAAAATGTGCACTACTGTCCGAGGAGGTCACACACCTTACTAAGGTACCCATAAATGTTTCATTCTGGCAGGACGACCCCTTTTTCGTGTCTGTTTGGAAATGGTCCAAAGAGCATCTTTTTTGTTTTTTGTTTTCTTCTTTTTCCATGTGGATTAATCTGTACCATTTTGCATAATAAATAATGCACAGTATCTCTGCTAAATATGTACTAAGTTTCATTTCTTCAATCAATGTATATTATGAAATATTCCGAAAAATGTAACTGTTCCTTAGCAATTGCCAAGCAGTGTAATTTATGGAAATAAGTATAAAGGAATTAGTTAATTTTAATCACCGCCATTCATGTGGATTCAATAAAGAGTTATTTTATTCATTTTAACCATCAGCAAAGAAATAACATATGTCATTCACAACTACAAAATCTGGAGGTACACATTTAAACTCCCTGATTGAAAGCCCAGTTTCAAGACTGACAACAACCACTCATAGGGAAAAAGTTCAACAGGATAATTTTTATCGAGTTATACATATATTTAACTAGAGTGACGTAGCATTCATCCCTATATTCTGGTTGGAATCGTCAATTTCTGCTTAAAACCAATTGCTTGCGAAAACTTTAATGTGATGTTAAAATTATAAATCCGGTATCCGTTTTCCATTTGATTAATTCCGGCAATGTTTGATCACCTCAATTTTTAAGCCAAAAAAGAAGTTTACGTTCTCAGCGTATTAAAAACATCGGAATCACGTATCTTTTTTAGCTAGTCTGTATAAATTGGGTTGTGTAAGAATTAACAAGTAAAAACAAATTAAAACTAGAAAATTTACAAACGTTAAAGCTGGGTTCCCCAGATGTTAGTATTTCCTCATTCAATAAAATGAACAATCTTACCGCCTCAGCCAAATTCAGTTCTGCATAGATAAAATAATATTAACCTGTTTTTGAAACACATCGGTGAAAATTTAATACGCTAACAATTATCAGACCAGTTAGTTTATTGTAAGAATCAATCCCTTCTTATTATTTGTACTTCCAGTTCATCATTGTTAAACTTCGCCACAACATGAAACCACATGGGTTGCTGCTTCCATGTGTAGAATGTTTACCAAAATAATGGAAAGACCAACTATTTGCTGCAGAATTATTTATAATTAAATCATAGATCAACCTTTAGCTTGCAAAACAGCATGAATTCTACGTGGAATAGAACAGTATAAGTCCGGTGCAAATCCAAGATATCTGAATTTGGTACCATTTATCTAGCGGCAACTGTTCCGATGTTGTTGAAGAGTGACAACGTGATGGGAACTTTCTCTCCAATTGTTCCCAAAAATCTTCATTAACGTTAAGTTCATGCGACTGAATCCGTTGGGGTGGACAGGATAGATGCTGTACCTCATACTAATGCTCTTCAAACTGCATGTTAAAACCACTCGAATGATGCATGGGTGTGTTATCGTCTTGGAAACGCGGATGGTCATTTCGGAACAACGCCTGCTCCGTAAGGTGCACGTTGTACTATAGAATGCTTTCGTATTCTTCTGATGTCACAGAACAGTGAAGGAAAATTTAGGGTCCATAGGAATGTCAAGAGATTATGAGAGAGCCACCGCCATGCATGACACTGGTCAACAAGCTGTCAGAATGGTGAGCCTCGGAAGGTCTTCACAAAACGTATACTCTACCATTGGTAATAAACAGTGTTAATATGATACGTGTTCTTTCATTGGTGTCAGTAGGAAGTGACCTCTGAAGAACGGCCATAAATACCAGCTTCCTGTAGCTTCCGACAAGCTTTTATTACCGAAATATCATTACGATTCGCGTTCCCCTCTGGTGTAATTTGATGTTCTGTAGTCTAAGGTTTTTCGTGGTGCAATTCGCAACAAATTCCGCCTTTCCCTCACAAACATCTCCGCGTGACATCCTCCATTTTTTCCGCTTATGGATCACCTTTCTAGTTAGCACCTTGTTTATTTCTGTACCGTTTTAAAATCTTTGATATTGTACCTCTTGAAACACCGACAACTTCTTCTGTTTTAGCTACAGATGAAACCGATATCCTCACTCCAATTATGCGTTTCTGCAAGTCATTCAGATCTGACATATTGCAAGGGAATTCTTCATCGGCTGCACTAGTACTGTGTAATATTTGGTACTAGTACTTCTCTGTATTATATACTCTACTCGCTGATGACATCGTTGTCGGGATTTGCATACGGCGCAGAGCAGGCTCCTATTTTAAGTGGTCTTTCTATCATTTTTATACCTCCCTTTAGAAAGGGTGATCTCCGTCCCTAACTACATTTTCCGTTTTTCTCTTGTCCAGACTTCTTAGCAATAACGCTTCTTTGTACTAAAACTGCAGCAGAATATCTATTTTCGCAGCTTTGACCCCTCGCAGCTGAGATTATTTGCAAGTCTGTGGTCAATAATTAAATAAAGTTTTTTTAGATATAAAACCACTGCATTAAAAATTTTAAACTTCATGAAATAGAGAACTGCACTGAAGAGTACAAAACGCAACTTTCTGAATTTCTGTAATGTTGCATTTTTTATAATAAAATTTGTAAATATATTTCATCAAGTATTATATTTCAGGGTTATTTAAACCCGTATGAAATGGGACATGAAGGGCCTACTGATTATATTCATGAAAACCCCACAGCTAGCTCACGGCATTTTTAAGTTAAAAGGGAAATTAAAATTCGAAAAAGCTCCGAAGGAGACCAATATGGAAAAGAAAGACCGCCAGCTTCTGAGAAAATGGTAGACAGGAAAAGCTTTGCTGTATTCTTATTTGTGGCTTAATCTGTCGTTTCTCCTAAGATGGATATGCTCGTGATATATGTTACTCTAGGGTTTTAAATCCACCCCGGTAACAAGAAATGTAACGTTGCTCTAAACTGTTTATTATTTTAGATGCTAGTTCTTATTTCTGAAGACGGGAATGAATGAAAACCATTCCAAATTGGAATTCATTTCAGATTAAATTTTGTTTTTACGTAGAACGTAAAATTAAAAACAAACAACAAAAAATATTTCAGGTAATCTCTTCTAACGAAACTACCGCGGGTTATTAACATAGGATTACTTATCGTTGCTTATCTATTTTCTTTTTTCTTTTGTTTCACACATTTTGGTATTTTTCTGTTTAACTGTTTACTGCTACTGGGTTTGGCGCGCTGCCAAAATTATAATTCGCGACGGACTCTGAATTTTTACTTTCCGGAGGACGGTTATTGAGGAACGTATTCCTACGTTAAAAATATTTCTTATAGATAAACTTTTGGACAATTAGCAAACCATGGATTACACTTATTATTGTAGCCTCTATCAGTTAAAAATAATATAAAATTACCGCATTTTTTAGACCATAAGACGTACGTCAAATTTATGGAGGAATTTTAGAAAAGAATATTTTGTATTTCGTTAGGTATATAAAGATATTTTCAATTTGTTGCTTTATAAAGATAATATATATATATATAATAAATATAATAAATTATGTATATAAAATATATAAAATATATACAATAAATATGTATTATATATACAACAAAATATTCATTATATTTTAATGTTACCTTTGGACCATAAGACGCACCCCAATTTTAAGTCGATTTTTTATGCAAAAAGGTTCGTCTAATGGTCCGAAAAATACGGTAATCATCAAGACAGCAATGACACGCTACAATGTGATTACCTTATCGACAATAAACTGAATCTGTAATGTAGTCGAACACAAGTACTGCATTTTTTCTATTACTTAAAATACTAAGTAGATTCCTAGTGAATGTGCTATAGACAATTCATTAGACTGAGATATGTCCTTCGTGTCTCAAACGTTGAAGACCGCCAAATGTACATGATGTACTTTATTGGCTCGCTTTCTTTTCCTGCTTCTGTGTACTATGTTTGTGATGTAATTTTACAGTTATAGGATATGTTGTGTGTTGTACATAATATTCCTTTCACTTTTCATGCAAGTTTAATATTGCAAACAGTATTTATAGTGAAGAGTTGGGGGCCTGAAGATATTCGTGGTTTTCTCCCATTCATTGGGATTTTGCTCCCCTACCGCACATCAGAGTGTAGAGGACTGACTGCATTTCCGTTTCCGCAAGCAGTAAGTTTGGAGGGTTTTATAGATCTGGATATCAGAGAATTAATAGGTACGACCAGTTTCGAGATCATAGCATTAGCACGTTGATATGTTTGGAGAGTCCTTGAGCACCATGGTACTAAAAAAAGTACAGTTCTTTCCTAATTGTTGGCTTGAATTTAAGTATTTCTTTTTAAAAAAAATAGAGAAATGATACTTTTTAATTTGAATTATTCTGTAGAAAGTGCAATGGAGTTCAAATTCAATCATCTTTCTTCGAAGCAAATGTAAAGTCAAATACCATTATATATCAAATAACTATGCTTGGACAGAAGCAAACTATGATGTCTGACTGCTATAAAATTCTCATATATCATGACAAAATTTATTTTTGATCCCTTTGTGTGATTAACAGTTGAAGTATTAGAAAAAAAAAATATATGTTTGAAATTTTAAAATAGCTTTCTCTGAATGATATAACGCATATTTTAAAAGCAATTTAATCTATTTTGAATAAATCGCTATTTCAATTATTTGTTACGAATCCAAACGTTACAACAAATATTAGTTGTTTGTATCAACGTTCACTTAAGTGAATTAAAGCTAGAAAACGAAAAATTTGTTCTTAACTGCGAATTTTAACTGTCGATTAGATAAAATATCAACAGTGGGGAACTGATGCAAGTTAAGGCAAACTGCAGACGTACCAAATGTAGTTAAAAACTAGTATGTTGCAAAGCTGGAGAAAAAAAATTACTAATTGTAAAGAAAAGATATTTTTCTCATTAACGTCTTGAATGATTAACGATTATCAAATTATCGAAGAAACATAGCTGCCCTTTCCTTAATTTATTCATCCATTTTGCTGCATGGTTCGATAATAAAGCTTTTTACACTTTAGCAAGTTAAGATCTTTTTATGTATAAGTAATGGGCAAAACATGAAACTTCAATAGAACTAATTTCTTAAATATAGTTTAGGATTAATACGCAATTAATTATTTGCTATTATCTCAAAATGGGGGCTCGATTAAATATAAATTGTTCGTAAAATAAAATAATGGCTCGCATTTCATGGTGTTATTATTTGGACATTAGACATTTTTCCGAGGTGGATAAAGTAATTATTTGCAGAAAGGAAATAAAGCCATGTGTTTGGATGTTATTAGTATGAAATAATACCAACTTCAGACGTGTCGTATTTTTATGCAGTGCTTTCTCTAGTTATATACTCGTATATATATATATATATATATATCACACCTATATATATATATATATATATATACAGGGTGGCTAATAAATACTGTAACACTCCAAAAAATAAGAGTTAATTTTAATCGTTTGGAAAAACAATTTATCTATCTATTTGTGTGATTGGCAACTTTTTGTAAACGTAGGCGATTTTTGTTTAAAGTAAAACATGTAGAATATTTTTAAAGATGGAAGCCAAAAAGTTAATGGTTAAACAGCTTTTTGATCGCGGACTTTCTGCAGGTAAAATATTTAAGCAATTAAAATGCCTTGGTTTTAATAGGACGTTTATATATAGGACTATAAATCGATTATTGGATACCAATAGCTGTAAAGATCGACCAAGGTCCGGTCGTCCACGCACTGTTCGTACAAAAGAAGGTATCAAAAGAATTCGTGAAAAGATACGAAGAAATCCACAACGTTCTGCAAATAAAATGGCTGCAGAAGAGAACATCAGTCGCAGAACTATGCAACTTATCATAAATGAAGACCTGGGTTTTCGCCCTTATCGCAAAAGAAAAGTTCAAGGTTTGACTACTGCACAAATAGTAAAAAGGTTACAAAGATGTAAGAAATTGCTGAATCGGCACGGTAGCAAAAGTGTTGAAAAAATAATTTTCTCTGGTGAGAAGCTGTTTTGTACAGAACAGAGTTATAATGCTAAAAATGATGTTGTATATTCAGCAACCTTCGAGGATATACCTGAAAATCTTCGAACTGTTAAACGCTTTCAGAACAAGAATTCTGTTATGGTTTGGGCTGCAGTGTCACACAATTGAAAACTGCCTCTGAAATTCATCGATAAAGGGGTAAAAAGCAATGCTGAATATTACAAACAGGAAGTATTGGCTACACGTTTATTACCACATGCTAACAGATTGTATCCCAAAAAGAATTGGATATTTCAACAAGATTCTGCACCATCCCACCGATCCAAAACAACACAGGAATGGCTCCATACCAATTGCCCGAAGTTTATCAAGCAAGAAGATTGGCCACCTTCTTCACCAGATCTAAATCCTTTAGACTATTGCATTTGGGGGATTTTAGAGTCTAAAGTAAATGCTAAGCAGCACAGAAGTTTGGACTCCCTCAAAGCTTCCATACGAAGTGAATGGGACAATTTACCTCATAAAATGATTCGTGCCGCAATAGGACAGTGGCGTAAGAGATTATCTTTAGTAATCGATAAAGATGGCGGTCGATTCGAGTAAAATTATTTCATGGTAAACTTTCATGTGTAATGTTCATAATATTGTTGTATTTTCCATTTTCTATTTCATCTGTGTGTAATTAAATGATTCGATATTTGTCACAGTATTTATTAGCCACCCTGTATATATATATATATATATATATATATATATATATATATATATATATATATATATATATATATATATATATATATATATATGTATATGTGTGTGTGTGTGTGTATATATATATATATATATATATATCACAGAGTTGGTTGTCATGGGTTATTAATTAATGAAATGTAATCGGGCATTGCAATGAAGATACACGACATAGTTCCATTAACTGGTTTTTATTCCATTACGTTTTGTCCAGAGCTCCGACAAAGTTCATCAAACCATCCCACTAGAAATCTCTCATGAAGACGTACATGTTACCTCTCTCAAACTTAAGTGCCGACTAACTAGATTTTCTTTGTTAAAATCCCGCACAATCTTTCCGCTGATTCATCATCCACATTTCTCTTATGTAACTCTTTATGTAACTTGCTCCTGCCGAAAAATATCTCTTTTCTGAACAGTACCCGTCTAGTGGCAACCCCTATTGCTATATTTTGCTATTAACAACCCTTCTTTTAAGGCGAACTTTCGTGAGTTAATAATTTTTTATTATAAATTCCCCTTTTTCCCTAACAAAAGCCCCCCTATATTTTAGTTTTATGTTTTTCCTTACAACTTTCCCCCTCCGTCCTCTGAAGGCGTGCACACAAAGAATGGCCAGTTCAGTGCGGCAAATCTCCAGAAGAGAAAACTTAAATTTAATTCAAACTCAACTGACAGTTACTTGAAAAGGATGCTGATCAGGGCTGCAGTCCCTAATCAACAAAATTAAATGAAAACCTAAATGTAAACTATTCCTAACTAAATTTATATTTTCTTATTCCTAACTTGATTTCCTAACTATCTCTAAATTAAATTATTATTGTACACAACCATGAAGGAGCTCTAGATAAAATTTACAACTTAGAGCTGTCTCCAGTCAAGACAGAAACTAATATATCACATTATTAATCATTACAATAACGTTCACAACATTATCTACAAAAGTCAAAAATAATTTAAAGCATTTATCAAAACAAAATTAAATCACTAAATATACATTATTATTACCTTGACACGTGAAAATTAAGTATTCAATAGTTAACAATAGTACCCTTTTTTTTAAATCAATTATCCACAACAATTTTAAGTAGTAAGAATTGGACTGCCACAATTAAAGTTACACAAATGTTCACATGCTTGAATTTTTCAAGTCCATGCCTTGTATTGGCTACCCTGGAGTTCTATAGTTCTTTGACTAGTTACAAAATTCTTAATTCTTCATCAATAGCATTCTTACTCCAGCTTTTTGGACAGTTCCAGTAAACATTTCACATATAAATTCAAAAATATCAATAAAATATCATTAAAAACAAGGAAATAATTCAAAAGTACTGAAAAATAGATATTGTGGTACCACGTTTCCCAGGAGGCCTCCATCTTGTTTAGCTATCTTGTCTCTGTAAAGATTCAGAGTCAAAAACATTAATATTTGACACTATAACAAATTCGACTTTTCTCATAGGATCCAATTTATAACACATCATATTTTAAGCTTCATCAATTTCATTTATCTTATAGAACTTTTCCAACATTTTAAAATTTGCATACATGAAATTCAACACTTCTTCATAATTTAATTTACAATTTTCATTTAGACATAATTTTCAGTTACAATTTACCACATTAAATTTTCATAATGACAGATTCATTATGTAATACAATTCACTTCTGGTACTGGTGTACCACTCCTTCATCTATGTACATTCTATGTTATTCAAGGTGTATGTTTTTGTTTGTGTGTGTTTGTGTAGTTGAGTGAACAAGTGCTTAGTTAGGTCAGAGGAGAGCAGGTTCAACAATTTCCCACCGTCTTAACCACAACTGACAACTCTAAACAAAATTTAGAGTGAAAAATTGGTGCGTATAGTGCACGACACTGAAACTCTAGGTTGGGAAAGGCTCAAAAGAGATCAGTATTCACTCACTGACTCCAGAAAAAGGAAAGGATTTAACACCCAGCCAACCAAGAGGAAAAAGGTAATCCGTTCACTCATGAATTCCAATGGGGAAAACATGAGTCAACAGAAACCTGAAGGAAAGGGAGGACAAAGGAGCGGTCATCCCACAGCCTGTCTTTGGTCATTATTTTGTTTATTTTGGATTAATTCAGCACTTAAAGTGACTGACACGTAGAATTGCTTATATACAAATGATTAGGTAATTGGGATGACTTCCAACGCGTGGGTAGAAGTGGGTGATAGTATAGAACTTCAAGAAAGAGGGAAATTAAAAAGGTAAAAGAATTAGACTTGTCATAATCGGTGGTTGACTCAGAAGATCCAAAACATCACATAAAACAGTTTTCTAGAAGAGAGTTTAAATCAAGACAGTTTTTTAAAATTATTTTTAGACAACACACAAGGAAATAAAACCAAAAGAAATGGATGTCTGAGCTTGAGGTTGGTCATAATCGGCCAAATATCACATACAGTTCAGCTTATAAAACAATTCAAAACATTATAAACTAGTGATAAACATTTCAACATACTCAGATTTTGTAGATTTAGAAAAAGTTCTTTCAACAGTTATTTGAATTTTAACTCATATCATACAATTGTTAAAGTCAAATAAAAATCAATACAAATCATATTATAGTTTTTCCTTAATTTCAGAAATACAATTTAATTTTCATAGTTTTATCATTATTAACATTCAAAATTCACAATTTCAATTTTATTTGCAATTAGTACAAAACTTTCCTTATTTCCCCCCCCCTCCCCCCAAGAAATGCTGCAGGAACTTAAATTTATTTTAATTTAAACTCATTTTATGGATGAAAATGTCTTAATCTTGTTGAATGTACAATGTCGGTGGCCTTTCCAGTATATTGATTTGGTCTGTTAATTTCAAAATTTACATTAGATAGTTGACTTAAAATTGTATAGGGGCCTGAATAAGGTGGATCTAGTTTTCTTGAATTTGGGCATTTAAATTCTTCGTACATCACTAAGTCACCAATTTTAAAATTTGACTGAACAAAATGTTTATCATATCTTCGTTTATTAATTTTATGGTGTTGAATAGTTCTTTGCACTGCAATTTTCCTGGCTTCCTCAACAGGTGGGTAATTTAATGAAGTTGTATTGGGCAAAGGTGAATCATATGGTAGTATTCCAAATAAAAGGTAGTTTGGGGAAAAACCAGTCACAGAATGGGGTTGATTATTGTATTCAGAAGTTACCTGTTCTAAAATTTTTGTCCAGGGAATTTTTTTCGAAGAAGAATTTACTTTACATCTTAATTTTGCTACTAGTGTTTGATTATATCTTTCATTCTTTCCGTTTGTCTGAGGTCTATGCGAACTGGTCAATAATTGTCGTATATTGTGATGTTTCAAAAATTACTTAAATCTGGAAGAAGTGAATGCAGCATTCCTATCACTGAGTATTTGCTTTGGAACCTTAATATTGAAAACTTGTCTCAAGCAATTTGTGTATGTTTCACTGGTTACACTCTTTGAGGGGAATGTCCATATATATCTGGTTGCATGATCAATTACAATATGAAGATATTTTTTTGTTGAATTGTAATAATTGAAACCCCTAACAGTATCAACTGAAATTATGTCAAATGGTTCTTTCGCCACAGGCACTTGCTCCATCAGTCCAAATTTTTTCTGAGTTGATTTTTTATTCTTTTGACAGGTTTCACAACAACGAACAAAATTTGCTATGTCTACAATTATGTCTTGCCAATAGTAAATTGGGGAAATTAACTTCAACATCTTTTTTACACCTGGGTGACCAAATTTTTCATGAGCTGAATTTATTAATTTTACTCTTAGTGATGGCGGAACTACAATTTTGACTAAGTTTTTCTTTTTTACAGTTAAGACTCCATTATATTTTTTATACTTAATATTATTTATATTATCATCCCACTGTCCTTTAATTATTTCATCTGTGCTTAGGAAATAACAATATTGATTAACAAAATAACTTACAGGGTTTCTGGATAACATATCAGCCTCATGATTGCATTTCCCTTTTATATACACTATATCATAATCATACATTGATAATTTTAATGACCATCTAAATAGCCTGCCAGTTAAATTTTTTACATTTTTTAGCCATTGTAATGCAGAGTGATCTGAATGTATTCTAAATTTTTGGCCATGTAAGTAACAGTGATATTCGTCAATCGCATCAATAATTGCAAGCATTCAAGCTCAGTTATGGCATAATTTTTGTCATTTTTTCTTAATTGTCTGGAATGAAAAGCTATTGGGTGTAATTGTCCATTTGGATGTTTTTGTTTCAAAACTGCAGCTATTGCTTCTTGACCGGCATCAACGTACAAGTGGCATGTTTAATTTGGATTATATAAAGTCAAAATTGGTTTTGAAATTAACTCATCTTTTAATTTTTGATATGACTTTTGAAATCAGGGGACCAGTTCCATTTTAAATCTTTCTTTAATAATTTGTTGAGTGGTAATCTTAACTTTGCATAATCTTGAATGAACTTTTGGTATACATTTATGGAACCTAAAAATCTTTGGAGTGCTTTTACATTTTTGGGTGGTAACAATTTTTTTATTGTCTCAATGTTTGAATTTTGTGGAGAATATTGTCCTTGTGACACCTCATAACCTAAGAAATTTATTTCCTTCTTTGCAAATTGACACTTTGATTTCTTCAGTTTGATATTTTCTTGTTTACAGATTTGAAAAATTTCTTCTAAGTGTTGTATATGTTCATTAAAATTTTGAGAAAAAATTATTATGTTATCAAAGTAATTTAGTGCATATTTTATTTGATACTTGTTTAAAATCTGTCTAATTGCTCGTTGAAAAACACTTGGAGCATTCTTCCAACCAAAGGGGTAGCCTGAGCCATTCATATAGTCCAAAATTAGTAGTAAAAGCTAATTTTTCTGTGTCTTTGTCATGTATTGCAATATGCCAATAACCCAAAGTTAAGTCAAGTGTTGAGAAGTACCTTGCATGGGTCAGTTGGTCTAAGAGGTCATCTATTCTTGGAATAGGTTCTGAATCAAATTTTGTGATAGAATTTAATTTACGATAATCTATGCATAAACGAGTTTTTCCTTTTCCTTTCTTGTACTAAACACACTGGTGATGCAAATGGTGAATGGGATGGTTTAATAAATCCTGCTTTTAGCAACTCATTTATTTGTTTTTGTATTTCTAAATTTTCAGTTTGTGAGGAACGATAAGGTCTAAGAGCTATTGGAAGTTCTGAAGTTAAGTGGACTCTTTGAGGTTCTAATTTTATTTTTCCTACATCATATTTATCTCTTGAAAATACTTTATCAAATTTCTCTAAAATGCAATGTAATTTTGAACAGTCCTCAGGTATTTGTTCTGGGTCCAAACTTTCCAAAACATCACTGGGCATTTTAAAAAGAGCATCCAGAGTACCATCGGGGATCCTCCTTAAACTCAACATTATTGTTTACAGTTCTATTTTCAATTTCAAAATCCTCACATCTCAAGTTTGGTTCTCTCACATTAGGGTTTAAGTCATTTTTTTGTTTCACACAATCATTTTTTAAAACACTGTTTACATTTGAATCATCACAACAAACAATTTCATTTTCAAATTTCTGCTTAAGTGAATGATCATTTTTAACACTGTTATAACTTTTAAAAGTTTTACCAACATTATCACAATTTCTTAAATTCTTAGCATTACACAAATTATAAGCATTACATTTTCACCACAATTATCAAAATTTTGTATATGAAATGCATTAGGACTTTTAAATTTATAATCACAACATAATTCAATTTCATTTATACATTGATATACCCTTAAATTTTTAAAATTAATTTCTAATTTAAACTTTCTTATGCCATTAAGACCTAATAATAAATATGGTAACTCTGTGTCCACAACATATAAGCTTATTGCTTTTTGAATTCTGACATTAGTAGTTATTACATCTTTCACACTGATTTGACCATTTGTTTGGTTTAAAATTATTTTTTGGTGGTCTAGAACCTTTAAATTAGTCAAATTTTTACATAATTTTTCTGATATTATCGTTACTGAAGAACCCGTGTCCAAAAGACACAAAATTTTAAAGTCACTCACCTCTGTAGATATCAGTAGTCACCTGCTCTCTTGTCTGTTTTCCTTTGGTTTGTGATAATTGCTGTATTCATAATAGTTACTCCTTCTGTTTTACTCTTGATGATGTCTCCCTCGCTGTCCATAGTTTCCTCCAAAGTTTTCTCTTCTTGGTCTGAAAATGTTTCTTTCTTGGTTGTCTTCACTGCAATTACTTTCAAATTGTCTCGACTGGGGTCTGGTGTTGTTTCTTTCTCTCCAGTGCTGGAATCCGGCTGTCTGCTCTACACATCCAAAGTCTCTTGTTTTTTCATTTTCTCTTCTTTCTTTGACTGCAATCGATGGGAAAATCATTTTTGCTATTGCAAGCCAATCTGTTGGTGAGTCTATTTTTTGTAAACTCAGTAGCGTGCACATTGCTGGTGGTGTATCCATATTCATGGTTTCTATTATTTCTCGTTCGTCTTTTTGTAGAGAATTCCCTAATTCCACTTTTTGTTGGTAATATTCTAAAAGATTTCTTTAAGCTGACAATTTCATGCTTCTAAAACCCTTTTCCATTTCTTGTCTGCTTCTTGAATAAACGGCAATGAGATTTTTCTTTATTTCTTGATAAGTATTCCTGTAAAGTTGCGTTTTAATTATGAATTGTTGAATCTCACTGTCTACGTAAGTTAATAAATTTTCTCTTCTCCAGTCATCTTCCAGGTCTAAATCATTTGTTTTTTCTTCAAACATTGTTATCCAGGGCAAAATGTTCTTGAAAATTTTCGTTTCATTTTTCGGTAATATTAATTTTGTTTCTCGTAACATTCCCTTGTTACTTGTCTGTTCACTGCAATCATTCAATGTTAGAACTGTTCCTTTTTCAAGTCTTTCACTTGCTTCTTTTTCACCTTTATTCTCATTTTTATTTTCATTATCGTCGTTGACTGTTGCACTATCGTCGTTTCCTTCCTGCTTAACTTCCGGTTTATCCATTTGTATTTTTGACAAAATTCTTCACTGACAATGTAAAGTCTCCTAGATTCAATTTCACAAAAGAATTTCCCCAGAAATTACAACAAGGGGCAAGATTGAAAATGCAATTTCAGCTTCATCATTTAAAAATCGACCTGACTCCAAAGCTTTCAATCCGATCAAAAAAATTGTTGTTAAAGACGAATATTTTAACGTCGGAGCTCACGAATTTCAATTTTTATGAGAGAGTAACACTTTTTGAATGAAAAGACGAGTGGTTGCTTCACGACTTCGGCCTTCCCGAAATTAAAAATAAAATCTCAAATCCGCAAAGGACTGACCATGTCGAGTGATGACATAGTTCGCTGTCATGGGTTATTAATTAATGAAATGCAATTGGGCATTGCAATGAAGATACACTATTAGTTTCATTAATTGGTTTTTATTCCATTACGTTTTGTCCAGAGCTCCGACAAAGTTCATCAAACCATCCCACTAGAAATCTCTCATGAAGACGTACATGTTACCTCTCTCAAACTTAAGTGCCGACTAACTAGATTTTCTTTGCTAAAATCCCGCGCAATCTTTCCGCTGATTCATCATCCACATTTCTCTTATGTAACTCTTTATGTAACTTGCTCCTGCCGAAAAATATCTCTTTTCTGAACAGTACCCATCTATTGGCGACCCCTATTGCTATATTTTGCTATTAGCAACCCTTCTTTTATGGCGAACTTTCGTGAGTTAATAATTTTTGATTATAAATTCCCCTTTTTCCCTAACAAAAGCTCCCCTATATTTTAGTTTTATGTTTTTCCTTACATATATATATATATATATATATATATATATATATATATACACACTGCTGGCCACCCAAATTGAAACACCAAGGAAGACAAGAGATATCACAACAAAATTTATTTTGTAGATAACATGTTGACCAAGTATCAAATGATTAAATTTATAGACTTCTGTGAAGTGTGGTTCCTGCCAAAATCAGTAGCCAGAGTAGCCGCCATTGTTGGAGATCACTGCTGCCACACGCCTCGGCATTGATTCAAAGAGACTTTGGATGAGTTCTTGGGGTACAGCAGACCAAGCAGCTTCCACACGTTGCCAAAGTTGATCTGATGTGGCAGCTGGGGATGGAATCTGGATCAATCGTAGAGCAACCATGGACCACATGTTTTCTATCGGCGAATGATCGGGAGAGCGAGGCGGCCAGGGAAGCAATTCAATCTGGCGATTAACGAAGAACCGTTGGACAATGCGTGCCACGTGTGGTCGCGCATTATCCTGTTCAAACATGGCTGTGGGCAAGCCCTGAAGGTAAGGAAGGACAACTGGCTCCAACACCTCGGAGATGTAGCGCTGGCTGTTTAAAGTACCGGCAATGCGTACTAGAGGTGTGCGAGATTGATATCCAATACCGCCCCATACCATAATACCCGGTGCAGGACCAGTGTGGCGGTGCATAAGACAGCTGTTCAGCATCCTCTCTTCACGGTGTCTCCAGACTCGAATGCGACCATCGTGGTGTTGCAGACAGAAGCGTGACTCGTCAGTAAAAACAATTTCATTCCATTCTGCCTTCCACATCCTTCTGTCTTCGCACCATTGGCGGCGGAGACGTCTGTGGTTCTGCGTCAAAGGTAGACAAAGCAATGGACGTCTTACGGACAGACCACTCTGCTGTAAACGGCGTCGAATGGTACGCGCAGACACTGGATGATGCGTTACAGACTGCATGTGCTGTGCTATGGTTCGTGATGTGACTGAGCGATCCGTCACTGCCATGCGCACAATTTGCCTGTCATCACGTGAAGTGGTGCGCTGAGGTGGATGCGATCGAACACGCCGGTCCGTCGTACCCTCCTGCATCCAACGATCCCATATCCGCATTACAGTTGTTTGGTTTCGTCCAACACGACTACCGATTTCCCTGAAAGATAATCCACAATCTCGGTAGGCCACTATCCTTCCTCTGTCGAACTCGGATACTTGATCAAAAGATGATCGTTGTTTTCGACGAGGCATAATTGATCGTTTTTTTGAAAAAATCACAAGAAAAACACAATCTCACCTCCGCTAATGCATGTTGTAAATTTCATGTTATTTGCATGTTTCCTTCAGGGTGTTGCATTTACAGTGGCCAGCAGTGTATATATATATATATATATATATATATATATATATATATATATATATAACTACTTTAAAGATCAAGCTATCCAAAAAACTTGTTGTGCCGAGGGAGATATCTATTACTAATAAAATATTCATATTGTTTCCGTCTTGATAGTTTTTTTTGTTCATGCATATTTTTTTAAGCTAGTCATAAATCTATATATATATATGAAATGAAACTGAAATCGAAAATTGTAATTGACACGTAGAGTTTAATGACTGCGTTCCCCTTTAAGGGGATAAGGGATCTGTCAATACTTGGTTGAATGACTCGAAGTGCAGTAGGTACTTTGGGGTAACTGTCTAGAAAGACCTTATCTCCAGTGTATGAATAATTAAGGCTTTGCCCAAATCGATCGAAGAGAGCTTGTTAGAAGAAAGTGGAATCGAAAAGATGACAGGGTATGCTCGAATTTACAGTCAAAATTTTCACACTATACTCAGTCAGATACTTTTCGCATAATTGCATTAAAATCAAATTCTGTTCGAGGTGTAACACTGTCTCAATTACTACATGAAATTAGTATATCTATAGGTATGTGATGCCCGTTCCTACCCCTCAACATGTCATCTAGTTGTGAACCTGTTGATCTGGGCGGTCTCATAAACTCTAGTTGTGAACCATAAAGTTCTTGTATTGTGCGGTTCTGGCGTTAGAGAACGCATAAATCCCAGAGTGGTTCGAGGGCTTTTGAGATTTTTGACACTATAGTGACATTTATCATCCCATAAACTTCGAACACTTACCAGCACTTCAAACGCCAGAGAAATCCCTTTGAATTCGCCGACAGTATAAAAGAAAACCCCAATAGTCCAGAAGAGGAGATCTGTTTTTGAATGCCAGAGAGACGGAGCTCTCCTGGTCAGACAGGCCTTATAGGCCAACGCTGTCGTTGAACCCAAAGCCATCCTGACTATCTAACTGTAGAAATTCTAACTCGCTGTACATACTTGCTTTAAATGTTGTAGTTGTAGTATGTTAATGTATCGTAGTAAAGTAATTGAAGCGAAAGGCTTGTCTTATTATTGACTACGGTACAGAGGGAAATATATCATTGGGCTCATAAACCTAACCATTGCATTATCATGTCATGCCGTTGATAAACCTAAGAGCCTATGCTTTTGTTTGCAGTAAGTATAACACATTTTATATCACAATAAAAGCGAAAATTTTCCCTCATGAGCAATCTTTGACAAGAAATTGAATATTTTGAAACCATTTGATTTTCTGTCTAACTGGTTCGCTAAAAAGATTACAATATTTACCTTACATACCTTACTTAAAATATGACAATGCATACCTTAAAAGTTTTGTAACATGAATATATCACGTAGATATAGAGACTACAGTTTGCCCTAGATTATTTTAACTGTTATCTTTAAACCACGGAAACATCTGTTGCTAGGAAACTTTACAGATGATTTTTCAGTAAAAATTTGCTCCCTAAAATAACGTGCATCAGCATCTAATATTGCAACGTGTTTTAAAATTTCAGAGAATAACCTTTTAAAATTAGTTTCGTATCCTTTCTAAAACTATTCTAAAAATCCAATATGATTTTTCCCATAGACTACAAAAGAAAAAGTATAAGAAAAATCCTTCACTGTCGAACCATAATTTTTCCTTTCGACGCTCGATACTAGACAATATTATATGAAAATGTCAGCTCAAAAATCCCGTTTAACGCCCGTGCACTTATGTTTCTGTTTTGTTGATAATTTCACATTTACACAGTGCCACATTAGTGGATGATAAAGGCTTTTTATATCCTATTTAATAATTCCTTTATCTTTAATGCTCCGTTCAGTTATTTAATAGAGTCTTCGTTTGACACCCACACTAGTGTCTGGAGAAACTCCTCTAAATCTTTCCATTTGTTGTTCTTCGAATCACAAAGAAAAATTAGTTCATCACATATCAGCTGTCTGTTGAGACTATCTCTACTAATATTCTTAACGTCTAGTGAAGGATTACACCTTTTCACACGAAACTAGACTTTACGCACCTAATTATTAGCGGAATTAGAAGCTTCTACCTTGAACTTCTTCTATAACAATTTTCCGTGCATTTTTCTTCTTTGTTATCGTCCTATTTTCTCCTTCATAGAGTACAATATTTCAGGTACACGCACATAGGGTAACTTTCCTTAATCTGTATTATCTCAAAAAACTATGGAATTCTCACACAGTTTTGTTTACAAAAAGGTTAAACGTACACAGTGCATCTCTTGCGAAAATTGTCATGTCACAGTGTAGAAAGTTAAAGCTTCGAAATGTAACTGCCTCGCCTTTTAGTAAAATTCCTTGCTACAATAGTTTTAGGGGAACATAATTTTTTTTTAACACACATATCGCAATCATTCTTTAAAGCCTTTGAATAAACCCATTATGCATATAAAATACTTGCACAATTTGAAATTTGGTTATAAAAGTTTTGGATTTAAAATATAAGGCATGTTTATTTTATTTTATTTATTTATTTATTTATTTATTTGCTCTGAACCAATGGCTCTATTTG
The DNA here is from genome assembly GCA_907164885.2 of Dolomedes plantarius. Taxonomy (NCBI): domain Eukaryota; kingdom Metazoa; phylum Arthropoda; class Arachnida; order Araneae; family Dolomedidae; genus Dolomedes; species Dolomedes plantarius. Next base: position 102,233,917 of record OU015492.1, on the reverse strand, counting down.
CATATTTTTTTTGTGTTGTATATAGACAAGGTTTCTAGATCAATTTTTTTAAGGACTGATAAACGTTTTACCCTTAACATTTTAAATAACTTTTAAGGGGGAAAATAATTTTTTCAGAACAATTTTCATTTGAGGGAAAATATTTCAATTTTTTTTTGCTTTAAATTAAAAATCCTATTGGCAATCTAATGAAAATTTATACGACGGAAAACATTACGAAATTTTCCTTAAGACATCAGAGTATAAATTTAAGTATATCCTTTAAAAAAGGCAGAGAGTGAAAATTTCCATTCCGATTCTGACTTAAAGGATACGTGATTTTGACTTAGACAGTAGAGAATATCCTGTATCAGGGAATCTAATTCTGTGTTTACTGTGCAAAGGGTATTAAGTCCAAAATGGGTCAAAATGAGTTATTAAACCAGGCATGTTTGAAAAATCAAGGGCTGTTGCAGGGTACAGAAAGCTAAGTCCAATTCCACTCCTAAATATTTTTATCCATCAGGGAAAATTCGGAATATGTGAAACAAAACACAAACATGTTAGTGTTAAATAAAAGGGTTATGTCTCAATCACGTACTTTACTTTCTTTATTCAACAAAAAGAAAATTTAAAAATTTACTTTAAAAAATGTTAAAATTAAACTTAAAAAAATTACTTCACAAAAACAGTTTTTTTTCTTTTTTTTTTTTTGCAATCACGTTTTTCTTAAAACTACGATTTTGGACTTGATACTCTTCACACAGCAAACAGAGAATTATCACTGAAATAAAGAAGTTTGTGATTTTATTCTAAAACTTCAACAAAATGTTTTAAGGAAAGAAAATAAATGTGTGCTGTTGGGTGAATTTTCAATCCCGTTTAAAGCAAAGTTAAAACAATGCATGATAACCTGTAGTCTATACATTTTCGTCAGCTATACATGTCATGAAATATTCCAATTACATCTGTCAAAAGAGGTCAAATGACAAGCCTATGACAGTATCGAGTTACACAGCAGAAATGGGGGAACTTCAAATTCCTAAAAACGGCCACAAAGAGATATATAATCAAAGAATGAGGCTTCAAAGAAATGAAATTTCTTCCAATGAAAATTCAACAAAATCTTACATTTGTATGAAAATGCTCAATTTTTGAAATCTATTTTCTTAGCCTTCGACCATAATGATTCCTAGCTCTCGGTCACGCGTCCGACAGATGTAGATAGTTGCCGAAAGGAGGCGTTATCGCCCGAAGGCCTCTTTTCACTTCGCTTCGCCTTTCTGTCTCGCAAGAGAGAGGAAAAGTGTCGAAGTGTGTGTGAGAGAGAGACAGAAAGAGAGAGACGCGGCCGTCGGATTCAAGAGTCATTTTTCAAATGATTTTAAAAGCCTTTTCAAAATATGCAGGGAAAATATTTTCTGAAAGAATGTATGACGTGTGTGTTTTTCAGAAATGGCAGATTTAACACAGGGAGAGGCGAAAGATTTCAAACAGATGCACCATTCTCTCAGAGCATTTTAGTTTATTCTATTTTAAAATAGTTTAATAGAAGTTACAAAATTTTCCTACACACAATAATTTTTCGATGATCGGTAAGCAAATACAGAAAAAATTATATGCTGTAACAATGCACACATTGGTAAAATGGCCACGTACATAACCATTTTTATACAATGACTTTTGTATTTACAGTGGTACCACCCTGTTTTCGAGGGTTAAGTACACAGAATCCTCCGGAATGGTAAAATCCACCGCACAACCAAAACTCGAAGCGATATGCTGAAGATTATTACATCTGTAAATTGAACTCCCCAAAAATAAGACAGTAGATGGATTAGAGCTGGTGATTTTTGTTGATTTAAAAATTCGTGATAAGCAATGTAACTTGCATTTAGATAGAAACGTTACTCTCCATAAATGAATGGTATGTGATACAATACATAAGCACGATATTTACCGTAAATTTGGGACCATAAGACGCACCTTCTTACATAAAAAATTGACTTAAAATTGGGGTTCTTCTTATAGTCCGAAGGTAACATTAAAATAAAATTAATATTTTATTCTTTATATCATATATATTTATTATATATATTATATATATTTATTATGTATATTTTTTATCTTTATTAAGTAAGAAATTGAAAATATTTTTATACACCGAACAAAATACAAAATGTTCCTTTCTAAAAATCCTCTCATAAATTTGAGGTAAGTCTTATCGTCCGGTGCCAAAAATATGGTAAGTAATGCAGGACAATTAATTATTAATTATTTATGAAAAGCCGTGTCATTCAGTATAGAAGAATACTATTTTTTTAACTTCCAATTAATTTAGTTTTATGTTAGGCTTTACAGTTCTAAAAATTTCCAATATAATTATTGAAGGCAAACTCGGGGAAAATCAATGTTGGACAAGTGAAGGGTTGATAGAATATAATATATGTCATTGAATATCACCTATACAAAGCATCATTTACTCACTCTAAAAGATTATAAAGTTTATTCTCCCTCATTCACATTTGCAACAGTCCGGACAATGCTATATAATTAATTTAAGACGCACAGTCATAATCTAATGTATTTCGAGAGCTAATCATATGTTGCTTCTATCTTGTTGCAATTCATTTCACTTTCATTTTCCTTTAATATGGAACTAGAAGTTACTCTCGAACCCGTCTTACCTTTCTCAAATAAATATTCTTATCGAAATTCTATTGTAGAACATCACTTACATTGCAGTTTCATACTATTCAGTTAGTTTTACCAGTGAGGTTTCGTTAACTGAAAGTTTCGGTGACTTTTAGGTTCCGGGAAAACTTGTTATACTAATTGTGACTTTATCTGTGTCCACTTAGCATATTGTGAGGTTTACTTGTAAGTTTTCCTAAACAAAGAGTTTACATTATTCGTTTTTCTTAAATTTAAACTCATTTAGTATTAGGTCTAGGATTATTAGATTTTAAGATACAAAAAAAAAAATTGCAGGGCATTTTTTTTTTGGGGGGGGGAGCAATTGCCCTATTGCTCCCTCCTCCCTTGGAGCCGCCGTTGTGTTAGATCGTGTATTGGTCATGTTTCAGTACGATTCATGGTCAGCATTATGTCTCAAGAGACTCAATGGTGACCAGGAATTGAACTGGGAATTCAAGAATTGAACTGTTTTATGTATAGATGCATTAACCTCTACATCAACTATTAGGCTTCGTCAGGATAGCTTCGAGTTTAACCTCCTAAAGTTTAGTAAAAAGTAGCTATACATGATTCATCTAAAATTTAAAATATAAAACAAACTTCACATATAAATATTACATAAGTTTCGAAAAGCTATCTAATCAATATTACCAGTCTGTTGAAAATAACCCATGCCAAAAAGAGTTGTGCACATACGTAACATATCAGACATTCAAATTTTTCTTTCGTTCCGGATCTAGTGACAGCAGTGCCTTGGGAAGTGTGTGGGAGTTTCCTTAAATCTATGTAGACAAAAATACAATACATTTCTATATATTTTTATCTAGTGTATTGCTCAAATAAGAATTTTGGAATGTAAGAGAAACATGCAGAAGATCTTAAAATAAGAAAATAAAAAAATGAGACTGAAGAATATATCAGGTATGCGATGAAAAATTCTTCATTGGAAAATATTTGATTCAAACTGTAACGAAGAAAGAAACTAAAATATTTTATCCTCCCTCTCAATCCAAATATTTACTATGTACGTGTAAATGACAGATGAAGAGAGAGAGGGATTTTGTGTGTTGAGTTTGATTTAATTCTATCCCCACGAATGATAATCTCCAATTTTCTAAAAGAACAAGGGGACTCGAATGCCACAGAAAATTTCAAACTTCAAAATTTCGGGGAATCATTACTTAAGACCAATGCTGACTGTACAAAATGTAATAATCTCGAAAATTCATCACTACAGAGCTATCTAAGTGGTCAGAAATGGTAAATATTTTTCAATTAAATCCTACGACTTTCAGTACTTCTGCATAGAAAGTGATATACTCTAACATGTCATAGGGGAACCAAATGGTCAGAAATGTTTCTATAATGCAGATTTTTTATGTAAAAAAAAGAGATTTTGTGAATCTGTGTTTGTTTGGAGGAGGAAGGAGGGGGAGGGGGATCAGCGTTTTGCTCACACCTAAAACCAAGTCAAATGTCTGGATTGAATTTTTCATTGAACTTTTCAGATCACTCTGTATTTAAAACCAAATAAATATTTGCGAACATAAAATTAATTTGTCCCTTTTTGAGGTCAAAATCCTTCAAAGTAATTCCGAAAGTAATTAATCTCCTAGTCTCTCAGCAGTATTTTCAGCCTTAAAATTACTTATGATCCCATAAATAGGGACTTCCCAGTGTAATTAGTTTCTTCAAAATATAAGGTCATCATGGAAAACTCACATTTTGTGAAGATACGACGGGTGAATACTGGTCTCATAATAGTTAATTGCATGCGTGCAATCAACAGGAGGTTCTGTGTTCTAGATTTGTGCCTTACGAAATTTACGAAGTGAGTCGAGAATGCATAATAAAATGCTATCTTCCAAGATGACCTTATGAATTAAACCTGTATAAAGCTTCTGCAACGAATATCATTGCTTAAGGAAGAAGAATATGAACTTCTTTTCATTATACAACCAGCAATATAGCCATTTCTGCATAGTTTATACTGCCGCAATTTTGAACTGCAAAAAAGTTACAAAACTAGTTACGATAGTTTTTGATTCTAAAATGGGGATAGTAAAATCTGTCTTGATCAGATATGTACCCTCATCACAAACTCTTTGGAACATATTTAAGCCAACAGCTTTAATGGTCCCAACAACTCTTCTCCCTAAAGTCACGATATATCTACCCACTTCTCGCCTGGAGGTAACTGAATAAATATTTTGTTTTGTGAAGTCAAAGGTTTTGAATATCTCTTATCACAAGTATCTCTCCCCATAAACAAGGAAGAACTATAACACACACGCAACGTAATTAATGAAGTAAATTTGATTCCCATTACGTTAACCACATGCATATATCATATTTTTAACCTCTCCTTTAATTTATGGAGGATGGGGTGACCTGGCTCAAATTTAATAATCATCCATTTAAAATATGCATTATATCTTTATATATTTATGGATTGTTCCGATAGAATCATACAGAACAGCAAGTTCGAAAAGCTTCTTTTTGAAAATTCGTCATGGTTACCAAATGTATTTGATGTTTTTTAGACTGTACTTATAAGAACTCCCCCCCCCCCCAAAAAAAAACAGAAAATTATTAACAAAATACATACTAAGGGCATTATTTGGCAAATTAGCCTAATGTATATTCAGAATAGTAACTCAAAAGTTGAAATATAATAAAGGCAGTCAGTCTGAGAGATCATGCTAAGTTCGATAAATTCTAGACAGCAGTATGCGTTTTATATCTTGCTAACCTAATACGCATTTCATGGAGAGTGAAAAAGAAGCAAAGTAAACAGGAAATATGTTTCTAAATTATTTTCCCAAGCATTCAAAATTTTTTTTCAAATTGTTGGGCCGTATGATCATCATTATATATAAAAAATTCTATTTGAGAGACATCAGCAGCAATCTAAATATAAACAACACTTCAAAGCAGTTACCGAACAAATCTCCCCCATTTCCTTACCCGTCCGTACACTCCCGATTACTTACAACCTGGCGATACTTTCAGAAACAATATAATATACCTCTTCACAGCTGAATTGATCACACCGTTAATAAGAACGTGATCCGCAAATAAATTCCCAGGGAATGATTCACAGCTTTGTTGAATACCCATACCCCTTTGATGCGAATTCTAGTGTCCATGACTCACTCTTCCGCTGTCAACTTTCGCCTGAATGAGCTACTCCTTTATTTGAAGACGGGAGCGTTGATGGAGCACTAGCTATAGATCTTCAAAAGTAGAGATCTAGTTGGGATCGCGTTCGCGTTCAGAATTGCGCGCAGAGATGGTAAAGGATTGATTTTCAGTTAGGTGGGTACTGTCTATTTTTCTTGATAATATTTATATTGATCACAGAGTCTATAGAAATAAAATATAGGAATCGCTTAATTATATACGAAAGCAACATACAGTTTCAGCTTCGCGATAAATAAGTAATAAGTGCATGTCACATTGTTTTACGGTGTTGGCATGCAACTTCCCACCTTCCAAACAAAATAAGTCGTGGCGACTGGAGAAAAAAAACTCTAAAATGATAAAACGTACCAACATCATGATGAATGATAGCACGAGTATTTCTTTGCCATCATCCCCCCAAAAATATTGTTTTTGTTCGATTAGTATTTTGTTACCCCAAAAAAGAAAGTGTATCCGACTACGTTCGGAACCCATTTAACGTAGGATTACATTCCTCTATCACGGTCCTGAGGAAAGGAAAATTTCAGACGCTAAAACCGTCCGTCCATCCGTCCTCACGAGTTATATTTTTGGTAACGTGCCCAACCCAGTCTATCGCTTGAACAAGCAGTAAACAGTTAAACAGAAAATTACCAAGATGCGTCAAAATTTTTACATACATATATCGCTCATTCCTTTCAACAACGTCATATCTCAAAAAACAAGATTTTTCAGGAGAGTGATTTGAAAGTTTAAAAGTACATTGAAATGTACTGAAAATAAATTTTTAATTCTGCTCTCTTGCGGCTAAATATTAAGCAGTGAGATATGACGATTTTGCGAGGATATCTTTCAGGGCATACTGAAAACAAGCATAACTAAAAATCGCCGATTTTTGGGATATAACGTTGTTGAAAGGAGTGAGCGATATGTATATATAAACATACGTACATATATATAGATACATATATACATAACACATACATTCATATATATACATACAAAAGAGGTAAGCAACGATCAGTAATCCTACGTTAATAACCCGTGGTAGTTTCGTTAGAAGAGACTACGTATTTTTTTTTTTTTTTCAAAAAGTGCACTTGCAAAAATCTCTGGCATATTTTTCGAAGGAATATAGAACAAAAATATGAAAATGAGTAAAAAATAGACCATAACTATGCGACTTTAAACAAAATTGAGGATTTTTTTTGTCTAAATTGAGCAAATATATACATAAACGGCTATAAATCTACAAAAAAAAAGTTATACATATATCATTAATATATTTCTATCATATCGTCGGTGTTCTGTAAAAAGGGCGAATATGTATATATATATATTTACATAGCTATTCGTCCTTTTTACAGGACACCGACGATATGTACTCGTGAAAAACACTCGTGAACGAAAAACACCGACGAAAAACACTCGTGAGTGTAATGACCTAAAAGTGAATTGATATTTTGAAATCCCAAAGAAATACAGGCGATTATATGCAATTACAAATAAAATTTCATTAATTTCTCGTGAGATTTTTTTAGAAATGCAGCTTTAAATCAACCAATAATAGACTTAAATCCAATTCTGTTGTTTATTACATTCTTAATATCATGAAAAACCAAACTGAAAAATTTCATAGACATAGCATGGTTATATTTTGAGTTATCACAATATCATTTACATTTCTGAGGAAAAACAAGTTCTTCAGAATATATAATCAAAGTTTTCACTTGTATTGAAATTGGCAGCTTTTGCTCTTCTTTATAAAACACTCTAATTTCATTTCTAATGATCGCACAGAAAAAACAAAATCTTATTTAGAAACAGGAATTGACATTCTTTAAGAAACAGGATTTTAAAAATTTTCGGAATTTTCATCAAAATAGACGTTTTAAACGTAGTCGGAAAGTTTAAATGAAGTTTCAAAATGGTACAAAGTGTATATGAAATGAAAACCCTACTGAACAGTGAATTCACTCCATACTACGATTACAAAAAAACATTCTAATTACGCTGCAACGCAGAATAATTATTACAAATTTCATGGCATCAAAGTGTTCATAACTCGTTTAAAAATTAAAACATTTGCATATTTGTTAGTTATTTAATATCTAAATGGAAAAAAAATTCAAAGGAATCTTTGTACTTCTCATTAACAAAAACGTTATCGGTAGTATTAAAATTCTAATTAAAAACAAGTTCAAAATTAAGTATTTAATTTCTTCGATTAAATAAAATTACTACGATGCGAGTTTCGTTAAACGAAAAAAATGTCCTAATTTAAAACTTATTTGAATTTAAATAATAATTAGAGCAACGAAATATGTGAACGCTTGTTAAAAATGGAAATTTGAATATTTAATTGATATTCAAAGTAAGATTAGTTTTTGCTGGAATATTCTCTACTGATTTAATTTAAGAAAGACTGATTTGAGGTTGGATTTTCACTGACAAAGGAAATTTTATGAAAAAAGTTTGTTAATTTGCTTGATCTAAGAAATCTTTGGGTTTTATCTGACTAGTTTGTGTTTGTCTAGGCAAAAAAAAAGGTAAGCATAAAATGCGTTATCATATGAGTTGCATATTATTGGTGCAATTTTTTTATACATATTTGGATTTGGTGCAAGTACGATAGGATATATATATAGATATATATATATAGGATATATATATATATATATATATATATATATATATATATATATATATATATATATATATATATATATAAATAGGACAGATAGATAGATATAGATAGATATATAGATAGATTGATATATAGATAGATTGATAGCTAGATAGATAGATAGATAGATAGATAGATATACTGGGTGAATCTGAAAAAGTGGACCAAAAGTTTACGGGGTGATAGAACGCAGCTATACGAGCAATATTCGTCATAAAATGTATGGTCGGAACGCAGCGGTGGGAAGTTAAAAGGTAGTTTTTCACTGTTCTTTTAAAGAATTAACTCAAGAATGAGAAAAGATACTTCAGAAAACATTTTATTAACAGGAATGTAATTGATGTACATGCTGAAAGAAATTGCTCAAGAGCTTCCGCCAGCTGTACTACAGGTTTCACCCGTCTGGACGGCGAATCGTATCACACATTCCTACGAGAAGTGTTGCCGGAGTTGCTGCGCCTCCGGCAACCCCCAATCAGGACGAGAATGTGGTTCCAGCACGAAGGTGCGCCTGCACACTTCAGCTTGCATGTGCAGAACACTTTAGATGCAACGTTCCCAGGTGGATGGATTGGTCGTGGTGGTCCCATAGATGGCCACCAAGATCGCCGGATCTCTCATGTTTTGACTTTTTCCTGTGGGGTCATATGAAAAAACTAATCTACGAGTGCCCCATTGAAACCAATATGGAACTAGTCGCCAGGATCACCGTTGTTGCCGGCGATATTCGGTAAATGCCTGGTGTCTTCGAAAATGTGTGTCAGTCCGTATCCTGTAGGTGTGAAGCCTGGGAGATTGCAGCTGGCGAAAGCTCTTTTGAGAAATTTCTTTGAGCATGTACATCAATTACATTCCTGTTAAAAAAATGCTTTCTGGCGTATCTCCTCTCATTATTGAGTTAATTATTTAAATGTGGCAGTGGAAACTACCTTTTAACTTCTCACCGTTTGCATTCCGACCATACATTCTATGACGAATATTGCTCGTATAGCAGTGTTCTATCATGCCGTAAAGTTTTGCCCACTTTTTCAGATTCCCCCTGTATATATATATATATATATATATATATATATATATATATATTAGACAGACAGACAGATAGAGGGAGAGATAGAGAGAGATAAAAAAATTTATTTAAGATTATTTCCCCCTTAGAAACTAAAATCGAAAACTAAAAGGTAATTGATATCTATTTACCTTTAAACACATCAAAAATAAATTTCCTTCAGGAAAGATTATGGGTTGTATGCCAGTGTGGAAAAGAAAAAATGTTAAATCAAGATTATAACCCTCAATAGAAAAAAAAATATTGTTATTAAATTGCCATCACAAATGTTCACAAATGATGGAATTTTGAACACACCTAATTCAGAAATTAATAAGTTAACAGTGTTCTTAATATCATCACAAAATAATTATATTCATTTACTTACATTACGAACTGAATACAGTTATATTCTTTATTTAATGAAATAATTTGTTGTATGATATTGCGTATAAAATAAGCCATTTTTCGAAAGAATTTAAACATGTATAACTCCCCTATATCCTTTCACAAATGATAACATGTCTGAAACGCAGACTTCAGAAAAGCGGTATGTCTATATATTTTCCTTTGATCGTAGACTTAATGTATTCAGATATACGGAAGAATTTTACTGACGAATGAATTCAATAAGATGGTTTATTAAAAGGAAACTCATTCAAAATATTTTTATGTTTTTAACAACTATAATTCTCCTTTTTTATTTTTGGAGATCCAGTATTTATAGTTGCACATTTCAAAATATGTATTGAATGATTTGAAATATACTGGAAATTTCCGACTACGCTAGAGTTGATAATCCATTTTGAGGATTTCTCGAGCACTGCAAGAAGATAGAGTTTATGAATAAAATTCGTTATATGCTGTTAAACGTATTTCTTGAGCAAATATAACTAAAAGTAAAGCAATTCAACAAAGCAAGATGATTATTAACAGGAAGAATGTAAAAAGATAAACAGAAATCATGCACTTAGGACTAAACGAACCATAATGCAAGATTCTTGTAGCAGTAATGGAATTAAACCATATATCGAGGTAACCGATTGCTCTTGCCATCAGGAGGCCTAACCAAATCAATTACCTCAAGGGGGACCTGTCTGAATAAGATGCAGCTCTAACCAAAAGACATCCCAAGGCCCCGAAATCCCCATTGAAACAGACAATCAAATAAAATGAAAAATACACAGATATCCTGCACTTAGGGCTCAACGCACCATAAATGAAAGTACACATACAATCCTAAAGAACACAAATGAAAAGACACAAATGCAAAGAGGCGCATTCACCCTAATCCAGTGAGTAACGGTTATGGTCAAATAGCAGCCGTTTTATATCCTAAGAGTTACACTACTGTAGTAAAACTACAGCGCAACACCACATTGAAGATGTTAAGCCACAAAAAATAAAGAAAAAATTAAATCAGAGGAATATTTCAGCGTCTTTCGAAAGATAAACTGAAAATCTATGTAAGTTTCACCATCATTTTGATTAAATTCCATTTTAATATCTGTTTGTAGGAATTTATGTAAAACTTTTTCCTAATTCATGAAATATAAATTACTATTTCTTAACACATTGTTAACCGGCAATTTCATTTAAATATATACACAAGTTACCGGCAAAGACTTAAATTTTGGAATTAAAGTATGACATTTTTATTTTCTGAAATTTGTTTTTTTTTTATATGGATGTCTGAGATTCACAGTTTAATTGATAAAATGCGAGGATTTACCTGAAACTTATTTAGGTCAAAGTAAAGGTAGATCAGTAAAGCAATGTTAAGTTAATCAAAAATTTCTCCAATGACTTTTCTTCATCTTAAATTGTCTTCAACATTTGAGTGCAAAAATTTGAGTTTACTGGGTACCGGTGGTCAACATTGTGTGAACTGACATGCACTGTAGGTACTGGTGACAATGTACGCTTGGCTTCTCGCTTAAAATGGACAATTTTGAAGTACAATCAGCACTCTGCATTTGCAAAAATTAGAAGTGCAAGACTGCTGTGAATATTTCAAAGACTTTCAACTTTGATACTATTTTTAACATAAAATAAAATGTAAAACAATATACTGTTCTATAACAGTATAAACACCAAGCTTTATGATATTAAAAATTACAACAGTTTGAAAGGATAACACACACGTACACGTACACATACTTATAACAGTACAGTATAAGTGTAATATGTAAGGAAATGCCGTAGTAAGGCAAAAACAGAGTCATCCACCTTTGAATTTTATATATATATATATATATATATTGTCTTCAACTTACATTTGCATGTAAAAACGCGAGTTTATTCATTAACGGTCAACAATGTGTTAACTATCGTGGTTTTGCATATTTTCTTGACAATCGTGAGTTCATTGTGCATCGATATTGGAATAATTACCTTCCTTTTTTTATTTAATTTTATTTTATATCAAAAAGAGCGAGTATTCTAAGAGGTTTGGAAGGGCACCCGAAACTCCCCATACGGATGCTTCTTTTTAATGTTATAAAATTGGCCATTGTTTTTCTCTTTAACAAAATACTAGTATTAGAAATGAGACGAATATAATCCCACATAACTTCCGACAGTGCAATTTTATTGACTTTATTTCTCTTGTCCCCCCTCCCAACCAGAGAAACGTTCAAAAAGTCGCTTACGATCAGCTAAAGAGATACTAACAATAGTTTCGAAACGCTTTGTAAGCATAAATACATTTCCTGAATGGAGAAAAGTTGTGCACGCCGAAAAGAAGAAAAAATATCTCCCTTTTTTTACAGCGTTACAATTTGAATCGTAAACATTCGTAGCCAAACGCCCGTCCGTAATTCTGCAAGGAGGCGAGGTGGGATGGAAACACAATTCGGAAATGGAATATTCTTTTACTACCCCTCCACGAGTCTCTTTTTCCTATCTGCAGGTGATGTAAAAATTTCGATCCTACAAGCACCGACATAAAAAATTGAATTTTTGATTCTAAAAATTTCTTTACGGTCTCTCCTAAGACAAATAAAATAAGTGTTGGATGAAAGGAACCAGTGGCTGAATGCTGAGGATAGCTCGTTTTTTCCAATAGGCCAACCCCCCACCCCACTGTTCATTCTTAGTATTTTTAGTTTTATTTTCGCTAAAAGATTGCCTCCCACTTTCTTCGATTTCCCATTCTTTCGTTTTGCTTACCCCCAGCCAACCCCCAAGTGAAGTGGAAAAAAAAAAAGTAAGCGGTCCCCCCTTCATCAGTGCACCTCTAAAAATTGGCTTCACTTGGTTCTGAGGTTGAAGCCCAGGAAAACACTAGCTTCGAAGGAGATGTGTCTCGAAGTAGCCAGAATTGGCGATATATCCTAGTTTAGTGTGGTGTTTTGGTTTCTTCGTAGCCTCGTTTACTATAGTGGTTTCAGGTACATAGTGACAAAGCGAAATAATTTCTGTAGTGAATATATTTCATCTGATAATTGTAGAGGAAAAATTTTTAATTTGAATACGAGAGAGGTAGTGTGGAGGAAGCATTGGGACAGTATCGGATGGGTGCCATCAAGATATATCCTAGTCTCGTGTGGTGTTTTGGTTTCTTCGTAGCCTCGTTTACTATAGCAATTTAAGGTACATAGTGACAACAAAGCGAAATAATTTCTGTAGTGAATATATTTCATCTGATAATTATAGAGGAAAAGGTTTTAATTTGAATACGAGAGATGTAGTGGGGAGGAAGCATTGGGGCAGCATCGGATGGATGTCTTCAAGAAGGGCCTTCTAACTTACGTTATTAATACGTTATATTTTCGTTACACAGATGTAAATCCAGAGGAAACATAGATTAGCTCCATCGCAGCAGCAATTATTGGGTTTCAATTTACCTACCTTATTAGTTTTAGCCTCTGATAGGCCTTCTAATCACATGGGAGATGAAATCGTAAGACATATATAATTATTTTTAGAGAATTACTATGCACCCTCCACCCTAAAATATGAGGGGGGGGGGAGTTTTTGTGTAAGAAGGAATATTTCTATAATATAATTTATTTTCTTCTCAGAACGATAAATTCCAGTGAAAAATAATTTTTCAAATATGAAAGATGGGAAATGAAATAATGCTTTCACCCCGATAATATTTCCATTTCAAAGATTTTGCCCCTATTTAATGCAAAATTCGTATTGAAAGAAAAATTCAAGGTTTTTAAAACACAATGACTTAGAAAAAAGAAGGAAGCAGTAGTACAATTGATATTTCATATTCTTAAGGTTTCTGTTTACTAACCTTATTGGATTCGCTCACGTCAATGTTAACCTATGGAGAAAACTTGTCTAAGGATTTCCGACTTGGATTTAAAGATTTGTTTTTTTAAATTGTACTGGTAATAGAGAAAAATAATTTATAACTTCGGGCATTTTTTAATGCAAATAATATTTTAAAATTTAAATTATTCGGAGAAAAATCTGTTATAGTTTGTTTTAAACGCTCTTCAATTCCTTTGGTGGACGAAATTTATAAAATGAATCCTGTTGAAAGGTGCAGAAAAGTTCTGAAAATACCCTTTTTGTTTGAATATCAGAATTTATGTAGCTGTAAATAGTAAACAAATATTCTCCATAGGTTAAGGGAGCACAGTACCTTGAAGCTCGACGAAATGATTATAAATATTGTCTGATTCTAACGACAAAAACAAATAATATTTGAAAAAGAAATTTTCTTTCTTTATATAAAGTATATATATATATAAAGTGCATATCTTTAAATATGTCATATATAAAAATGGAAACTATAAATCTACAAATAATTTTCAAATTAGCAGTTTAGAATTTTATATGATTAACTGCTAATTTGAGTTTGCGTGCAGCTTTACTTTTAAACTATCAACAGGAAACTGATAAAACTACACTCATGCATATTTTATTGTACTCTACATTTTAAAACCAGAAAAATGTGCAATTCTGGAATACTTTTTTTATGTGGGAAAAATTATATAAATAATTGTGATAAGTTTTCCAATTTTATGCTCAATTTTGATTTTAAATAATATTTATTACAGTTTATTTTGTTTTCCATTACAGGTAAATGTATTACAAGTATATTCTGATCATTAATTATTTTCTGTAAGCATATATCTTAATTTTATGATGCGCGCAGCACTTTATGATTTTTAATCACCAGTTAATCATATAAAATTCTAAACTGCTAATTTGAAAATTATTTATAGATTTATAATTTCCATTTTTATATATGACATATTTAAAGAAAGAAAATTTCTTTTTCTAATATTATTTGAGTTTTTGTGGTTAGAATTAGACCATATTTAGAGTCATTTCGTCGAGCTTCAAGGTCCTGTGCCCCCTTAACATTGAGGTGAGCGAATCCTATAGGGTTAGTACACAACAGCCTTAAACGTTGAAAATATAAATACTTTCCTAACCATACACATAGTGCTATGTTGTTGATCTATCTTATAATTTAACAAAATATAAATTGTGAGATATAGCCCGACATTCATTTTCTAAACCCCTTTTTATCATGTTCACTTTACTACTATAATTTTTGCGTTAGGGAACACGAGTTAAATAGCAGTTAGGTTACACGCGACAAGCGGTAGTGTTAAGCAACGTTTAGGTACGTAAAATCTTAAAATTATTTAGTAGGTTGATTTTTGAAAAATCATGGTTTTCATGGAATTGAAACTGTCCTAGAAGCCATGTAGCTCCAGAGATGGAACAAAGTTCTAAATATGTATTAGTGAGTGTGAGTCCCTATGTAAACTTGTTTAAAAAATTTGAAAATTAAAGCCATAAAATTATTTCAATTTAAAAAAAATGTGTAATGAAATAAATTTCGCTATAGAGAAAACAGTATATATCTTCGGTGTACATTACAATAGCTCTGAGTAGTGGAATGTCATATACATACTGCTATAATTACACATAAAAATGTTGCAATTAAAATTCAAAGCATGAAAACTTCTAATCCTCGCCTAATTTTAACGTCAGCACTTTTCATAACGAGATGTTATCCTTTAAAATTATTTCCTTCATTTTAATTAATTTTAATTAATTAGGTCTTACATCAGTTGAATTTCAGTTTTTTTCTACATACATATATATATATATATATATATATATATATATATATATACAAGCTCCTACATTATAAATACACTTTTTATAAATATGTGATTTCTTTCCATCATAAATATTTATACATGTCATATAAGTTAGAGAGCTTTACGTCGGCCCATCACTAATGTGACATACAACTTAGTGCAAACCTGCATGACCTCGTCGTCCTCGGCGATCAACCACCCACGACGCACGAAGTGCGGAGTGCCCCACAGGTCCGTGTTAGTTTAGGACAAGCGGAGCTCCTGAGAGATGCCATATGGCAAGACTACAGGCCCCATCGTCCCTTGTCACTCTTAGCCCGGGCGGCCGCCCGGAACCCAGCCGAGTCATGAGGAGTCGAACAACCGCTAAAGCCTTGCGGATGCTATAGTGACTCGCTCAGGAGATCTACTCCCCCAGGCGAGTCACAGCAGTGTCTACCATTGCCCGACTCCGTGGGCCTCACAACGCCCACTTCATCCTGGGTAGACACCACATCCACCCGACCTCAACCCTCTGGAGCCGCACCACCAGTCACCCAGAGGTGTCTTCGACCTAAGCCTTGATGGTGCTGCACCAACTCACTCAGAGGATCCCACTCCCCCAGGCAAGCCGGAGTCACATCCACCATTACCAAGCACCAAGGCCCTCACAACGGTCCTCAATGCCCTGGGAGGACACCACACCAACCCGACTCTTGCCCTCATGCCCCCAGCCGGAGACCAGGCCACAGCCCGGTTACCAGCCAGGACTACGAGGAAGTGGTGACAACCGCAGCCTTGATGGTGCTACGTCGACTCGCTCAGAAGATCCCACTCCCCCAGGCGAATCAAAGTTGCCAAATCCATTTCCAGATACCTTGATCCTCACAACGAACCCCGATACCCTGGGATTCGGCCACACCAACCCGACTACGGCCCCCCGGCCTATACATGTCATATAAATTTAGAAGTAAGATTCGATCTTAATTAAATGAGCAAATAGAAGTCTAAATTTATTTGTCCAACAAATCAAAACACCCGAAAGTCGCAAAAGAGAACTTCTTTTCTAAGAATTTACTTATTTTATCGGGGCAGTGTGTAAAGTGCAAAACTTTTTTGGCTGTGTGTTAAAAAGGATCCTCTTAACCTCAAAAATTAGTCCTGTAGGGGTCTTGGGGATGGAGATCCGGCTGTTATATCTACAATAAAGATAGAAATCAATCAGGGAATGTCTGAATCCAGGATTTGTCATGACTGGTTTATTTTCGGACTCTATGTAAAAATCGTGGTTCCGCTAGAACTCTATGTAGAGGTGACAAAAAAAAAGGATCTTTAAACAGCGTAGCTAGTTCTAGAAACTGAAAAAGAAAAAAGAATTTGTGGGTATAGGTAAAAAAGGGACCATAGTACTTGAAGAAAGAATGAATGAAACTTATAAAAGTGATAGGGATTATAAAAGGGAAAAATCGAGCAGTTGGTTTTAAATTGATAGATCATGCATATATGTCTATATAAATATGCTAAACAGATATTTTATAGCTAAATATACATGGTGTTTATTATCCTGTATTTTACAGTACAAAACTTAATGAAAATATGGATTCGTAAGCTTTAAATATGTCCTGAAATTACTTCATAACGGAACGTGCGATGAGCTATATTTTAATTAAAAAAATGTTTTTAAAGCGATAGTATAATTTTCATTCATATAAAATTGCAAAAGGAACATCACGTCACATATGCGAAGAAATTTCTTATAAAATATAGGCTTATAAAAGATAGGGATTAAAAAAAGGGAAAAATCGAGCATTAAGTTTTAAATTGATAGATCATGCATATATGTTTATATAAGTATGCTAAATAGGTTTTATAGATAAATATACATAGTGTTTATTTTCCTGTATTTTACGGTATAAAACTTAGGGGAAGTCTGCATTCGAAAGCTTTAAATATGTCTTGATATTACTTTATAAGGGAACGTGCGATGAGCAATATCTTAATTTTTTGAAAAATGTTTTTAAAGCGATAGCATAATTTTCATTCATATAAAACTGCAAAAAGAACATCACGTCACATACGCGAAGAAATTTCTCTGACCGCTAATGGTGTTTAAAAAAAAAAGGAATAAATATATATTTTAGCTGTCAGCACCTCGAGGAGTTTCCTCTAACTTTTAAATATATTCGATCTTGGCGACATTTCTCATTCTGCAACCCTAGGGTAGTGCTGTATCGCCGGCGCCCCCTCTGTCATTTGATTATTTTTGAGAGGGTGGTTGGGCCGAGAGATTCAACTGCCGAACGCGAGACTCGGAACGATTTTTTCTCAGCTCAGACTTTCTCCCTTTCCCCCCCTCCCAGTATTTTCCCGACCATCCGTAATAAAGAAAGGGGGAAGAATTTCCCTAAGGACAACTTCTCATACTGATGCCTGATAACGAGAAGAAATTCCGTTCACCGAGAAAAGTTTGATTTCGTAATTTTATTATCAATGCGAGTTTTATTTTTTTTTCCCTTTCCCCTATTTCCTTCCAGCTTTTGTGAGGGGCTATGATGTGAAATTTTCAGTAGGGAAGAAAGTGAGGGACTTCTTTTAATCCCTAAATGAATCAATGAAATTGGATTCCGCTTGATTCGTTAATTGAATTAAAGAGGTTTCAGCGATAACGGAGGAATATATTACACAGCATTCTGTTGTGAAAATAATGTGTATTTAAACAAGTGATTCGAGGGGTGGAAAACAAGAAAAGAAAAGACAGACAAATTATTCAGTTTTATTTAGTGTTTTCTGTCAAGCAGATTGATGGCGTTAGAATTGGATTACGATTTTTTTTAAATAATTGCCTTCTTAATGAAGTTTTTTTTTTAATTATACGAATCTCTTTGCGATAGAAAAAAAACAGGGGAACAACTGCACTCAGTGGTTCGAACAAATGAATTTGATTTCATGTTTAGCAAAAAGAAAATGATTGGACGGTTGGTTAGCTGATTTGGTTTTTATCACGCGATGTCTGTTGAAGACACAAAGCGCCAAACTAGCAGATAATTCAAAGGAAATTGAATTTAGGATTTTTCGATATACAACCGGAACAACATTTAACTGAAACCCTAGAAATAATTTATATATTACGGTAAGATTTACCCGTGTTATATCAGCCGCGAAGCACCTTTTTAACGCTTGCTTTCCATTTTTTCGATATATTTCCTTTTAAAGCCTTTTTTACAATTTTTAACAATATTCTTTTTATGGGCACTTTAAATATTCCATTACGATCTTCAAAGAGTTGAAAACGTTTAGCGTTTTTGCTATAGAAATAATTTTGGGATTATCATACATCGGAGATCATAATGAATTTACGCAAATATTGGCCCACCTGACTTAGAAAAGGATAGTTTTTAATATTAGAATATTGTAACATTTATAAAGAAACCCTCAGAAACCCACTATAACCAGATCAGGTCGGCGTGTACATTTTCCTAAATATCTAGTGAAAGAATATATCATAAAGTCTTTGATTTTATGGAAAGATTTGTTTATTGTATGTCATTTGTATTTTGCATCTGTATTTTGTATGATATCTGTATTTTCCTTTTAACTTGCATTTTTCTTTTATCATCATGTATTTCTTTCAACTGTTCATTACATTTTTCTTTTAAAATTTTCAAGTATCGTGACTCTGTCACTGGGGGGATACTCTGTAGTGTCTGCGATGCTACGACCCCCGGCAGAGTGTCTGATAATTTGGCGAATGACCACCAGATCGCGCCTACGGCGGCCAATGATATTCATTCCCTCCCAGCGCTCAAGGAGAGCGAAAAAGAGACTCTCTCTCTCGTTTGTATAGCAGCGGATGTTGCATATTATTTTCTATGTTAAGTTCTGTTAAATAAATATAGTTTTTTTAATGTGGAAGATATCATCAGTTATCCTCGTAGAACACGCTACACCTTCACTAAAGATTTATAAAATATACTGAAAAAATTAAGTTAACCATTCTTCATGTGACACTACATTGGAATTACAAAACGTGCTGAAAAAATTATTTCTGAATTTGAACAAGGAAAATCAAACCGAAACATTTGTTTTTAGGGCCATATACTTTATACACTAACGCAGTGGTTCCCAACCTTGGGTACGCATACCAGTACCGGTACGCGGTTAAGCAGCTACCGGTACACGAATGATTTTACAATTTAAATCAAAAATCTACTAAAAAATCTGTACGACAAAAAAAAAGAAATGACTATAATAACTAATAATCAATACGTTTTAATATTTTAGTTTGGAATTTCTTATCCATTGTTTGTGTTGTAATACTTTATTGGGATTTACCTAATCTCAAAAGATGTCGTCTACACCTGAATGTGTTATCTACGACCGCCCCATTAAAAATTTGGCACTCGCCTGCGAATTATAACTGTGTCTATAACTGTGTTTGCATATTATAACTGTGTCTGAGAAGTTTCTTGCCAAGCAGTAAAATTTTTAATGCCATTTGCGACCACATATTTATCAGAAAAAGGACTGCAATGACTGAGATGAAAAACAAATATAGAGCTTTGCTGAACATTGAATCGGATCTTCGCCTTACACTGACAAACATTGAGCCTGCTATTACTTCTTTAGTAAATAATAAACAGGCCCAACCTTCTCACTAATTATGTATTTTTTAAAGTGATTATTATATTTTACGCATATGTTTAGCAATAAAAATATATCCCAAGTAACTTGTCTTTATTGCAAATTGTCTCCATTGCATTTTATTCCCCATTTCAAAATCTTACCGGTACGTCACCAAATTATCCGGTCTACCGGTACGTCATCAAATTATCTACAACGTACAGGTACGGTAATATAAAAAGGTTGGGAACCCCTGCACTAACGTTTAACTCTTCCATGCGACTTCACGTAACGTAAAAAGATCAGGAACAGATAAGAGAGTGGCCGTCTCGCCAGAGTTCTCGTGAACTTATCAGATAATAAAGGGGGAAAATGTGTTATAGTTCCTTGGAATTTTTTTTTAGTAAGCTACAGTGACGTTAAGCATAAGCAACGATCTTTTATGCGACATAATAATATCCGGCAACGTTTCTTCAAGGAACCTGGGAAACATTACAGTACAGTGCACTTATATACATATAACGAATAGAGTCATGACTGTACTACAAGATTAAACCCGCTATAGTTTAGGGAATGTATTTCAATGCATGATAGGCCTTGATGCTTAGAACTTAAGGATATCAACAGAACCGTGAAAAGTTTGTGTAATTCAATTTTGAAGCTTCGGATTATGTAAATGTGCTGAAATAACAATTTTTGTAGCCACAAAAGAAAGTATTCCATCATTTAAATGTGGAAATTTTATGAATTCGCTAGATTAACAAACTGGTAGAAATATTAAAATTCAGTTTAGGAGCAATATTAAGAATTGAAAATGTTGTGTTGTAAAAAGCAGCTTAACAAATAGTCTAGTTGCAGCATCAAAGGAGATTTATTTGGGGAGAAAAACTTTCATCTGTTTAGGTGCATTCTGTTCAAATTCGCCGAAATCTGATGATATCTAAGAAAAAATAAGAAATTCCAGCAAATTCAAATATGATATATTCTTAGCAAGAAATATTGATTATACGAACTGAATGCTCAGTGTCAGGGATATTTTAAATATAGTATTTAATGTAAACTGACATAAAAATCTATAACAATATATTCTAATAAAAAAAGGTCCATATAAAATGTATATATACATGGAAAAGATTTCATCGAGAGAGATCGCCAAAATAACGTTTTCCCGAAGCGTTTTTTGGTACTTTGGTGACATCTTTCATTACAGAAAATCTCTTCTACTGCAATACATTTCAATATAAAAAAAGTCGATTCTAACGCAGCCTACACTAAGACCATCCCTCGGGTAAAGACCCCTCTCCCGAAGGTGCAATTTTTCGGCTTGAGGAATCGTTAATATTGTCACTTTCATTAGGGGACAAAAATTGGAAATATTTTTCGTCTCTCGTTTATCCCAGTTCCTGACACTGTTAAAGACTCAATTTCTCAGAAATTATTTCTCTTCCATTTTTCAAAAATGCGAATAGGAAAATATAAGCATTTGATTAACTTTTGAAACAGAAAAAAAATTTACACCGTAATGTAATGCATACCGAATTAAGCTTAATGCCTTTAAAATAAAACCTTTTATATATATATAAATATAGCATCTTAGAAAAAATGAAAAATTCTATGGCAGATTTTAACGTGAACTGCACCAAGTAGGTCAGGGAAATTGCAGATCTTTCTGAATACGAAGAAAAGGTGACAAAAATTTTTTTTTAATAAATAAATAAACTGACAGTGTAAATAATTCTGTCATATCAAGGCTATAGACATTTTTTGAAAACCAATTTTCAATTCGCATATTAATATACTTTTGTTAAGCAAACTAACTTTTAAAGCACAAGTCGTTCTTAATAAAGAAAATGTCGGGATAAAACCTCGAATATCAAGTTAAAACTTGGAACTCTAAAGTATTGCGTTATTCTGTCAACCTAAAATAAACGTTTATATATATATATATATATATATATATATATATATATATATATATATATAGCATCTTAGAAATATGAAAAATTCTAGGGAAGGTTTTAACGTGAACTGCACCAAGTAGGTCAGGGAAAATACAGATCTTTCTGAATACATACGAAGAAAAGGTGACAAATTTTTTTTTAATAAATAAATAAACTGACAGTGTAAATAATTCTGTCATATCAAGGCTAAAGAAATTTTTTGAAAACCAATTTTCAATTCGCATATTAATACATTTTTACTACGCAAACTAACTTTCAAAACACAAGTCGTTCTTAATAATGAAAATGTCGGGATAAAACCTCAAATATCAAGTTAAATATTGGAACTCTATAGTATTGCGTTATTCTGTTTACCTAGGCTTAAAGGAGGACGCGAGAAATCCGTCTACCCATTTTCAAGAAATACAGGTGTTAGAAATTTCTAGACGACATCAGCTCCCACTAAAGTGGTCTAGAAATTTTTAGCCTGAGACTCCAATTTTGATCGTCTGGGTATCTTGCCACAGATGAGTGTTCAATCCACTGCATATTTGCTTTCCTGAGACGATATTCTTGTGTTGTTAGAAAATCAACACTAAATTTACGACAGAATGTCAATAAAAATTGTCCATTTAGATACTGATTGCGATTAACACCGTAAACGGAAAGCAAATTTAATACTTTATATAGGAAATATTCAAAACGTTGAGTGCCAAACCAATTTCCTGCATAGGCGGTTTAGGACACGTGAGTCATCGATACTCCATTTTACTGCATTTAATATATATGATTATCTGACTATTTTAAGACTGCAAAAATACGACTAATTATTTTTAAGATAAAGGGGAAATAAAGGGGAATTTGATGACATTAGGAAACAGATCATGATAATGTTTCTTTTTAGTCGAAATCATCAAAATTGCTTGTCCAAAAAGTTTAATGTGCTTCTCTCATACCTACACAGTCCTCTGGATGTTGAGATTTACTGAAATTTTTATCATATACATCAGAAACAAAATTTTTAAGAATTAGGGGAATTTACAACCCTTTCCTACTGTTTAATTATTTAGAAATACGGTCGGTTGGTTGGGAGCAAAACAGCAGCGTTTTGCAACACAAGAGCTAAACTGAACTAGACCTGCGGTTTAAAGTTGATTCCAAAGGAATAGAAACATCCACGTCAACTACAGCACTAGAAACTGCAAATTCTGGTTCCAAAAGTCCCACCTTACTGGAAAACAGCGTTACAGTTCTTGTCGATAGTATACAACAAATAATTTCGTCACTTTTGTAGTTATAAAACTTTTATATTACCCCTTGATAAGTGATATAGCTTTATTTAGGGGGGTTACACTTAAAATAAGGATAAAGTATTGTGCAATATAAAATTGTATTCTTCTGTTGCGCAATTTGTGATACACCATAGTTCTTTCCACTGTTGACTGGATGACCGCATTTTTTCAGTAAGCAGTAAAAATGAAGAGAAGTTCCGCATTTGGAATTATTTTCCCTCCTCGGTACTTGACATCTTTGCCATATTGAAATGCCCAAAAGATTGACTTTTATAAGGTCCATGGCCGATGGAGATTGTATCTTTTGATATCCTCCTGTGTTCTGGTATGCCTTTATTACATTCCTTCTTCCACTTTGTACCATTTATTGTAAAACATATACATATTTTCGTTCCTTCTTTTAGCGAGTGTGAAAATAATTTCACTTGAAAAAGCTAAAAATGGTAAGTATAATAAACATTTATAGTAATGTAAAAATGCCTGGGGTATATATTTTTACTATACGCGATAGCATCACTATTTTCTGTTATCACCAACTGTAAATTTTTTTAAAATTTTTAAATTTATCGACATTATTCTATTTACTTGTTCATCACGAACTTTTGTATGATAAAATACATTCTTAAAACGAATTTCAACTTTAAACCTTTGAAAAATATTTCTTCCTTCAAAAATTGTTTAGAACATACGTCATAAAACAGTCTCGGTCGGTTTCGTATTTTCTTTTCCAAGAAATGAACAAACAAAATAAATGAAATTTGTTATTCTTCTGTGGAATTCGGTTCTCAATAGATGGCGTTTAAAGAAAGTTAGGGATATGCAATGTCCTCTTGCTGAGGTAATTTCCCCACGGTACGATTTCATACGCGTGTCGCCCATTCCTTATGTGTAGTTACAGTTACAGGCTCCCGGACGAATTGGATTCAGATTCAGGGGAAAAAGGGAAAATAGGTTTTGCTGCTTGGCTAGATTACCTAGTCTAGTCTCTTACTAGTTTAGACGTTGGCGAAAACAATCGAAAATTGAACGTGAAATAAAACCCAAGTGAAACCTTCAATTTTCGAAGGGAGAGATGCGTATGAAACTTCATAATGTTCATCCAATTTAGAAAGTTTTGAAAAGAGACACTTGCTATAACCTCATGTTAATGAGCAGTTAAACATAATTAGAAATGTGCTTAACAAATAAATAATTATATACGGATTATAATATAGTTTAAAATTCGTTTCAATATACAGCTGAATTCATGGAAACGACGAAAGAGCAGATTTTATTTTTAAATCAGTACCAGAAACTAGATTTTGTTAGAACGTAATTCAAACATGACCCATTGTAATGTCGTACGTTTTCTAGTGGATTTTATATTCAGGTTAAATAAAAACAAATTTATGAGCTCAGAGAGAGAATTTTCAACGTAAATTTTTACAACTATATGTACGATTGTGTGGTACAACAAAAAGTTTTATGATGTCTCTTTGACTTTCAAGGCAGACGACGGAGGGTACTTCATAAATCTTGAAGCAAAAAACAATCCTTTAAGGATAGTCTTAATCGATTATAATTAAGATGATAATCGATTATCGATTATAATCGGTCAATAATCAATTTTGTTAGGTTTAAAGGTCTTGTACAACCTTAAAAGAAAAAAAATCCCGATAAAGCCCGTTATTACTGCGAGGCATTCTCAGAATCGATTCAAGGCTGTTTTACGGCAGTTTTTCTGAAATTTGTGCCATCACATTTTACAGAGATAACAGCCATCATATCTTACAGAAATGTGTGCCATCATACTTTACAGGGCCCTCACATGTCTCATGATACTTTCTGTCTAGCTAACTTATCAGAAAATATTGTTTTAAAACCAGTTTCTCTATAATGAACTCCTATAACACTTACTATTAACACCTAAAATCTTGATGCTGCAGTCACACACATCTGCCCAGCACGGTACACAGGGGGAAAAGGAGTGATTTATGGGCAGCGCTCTCTGCACCGATCCTCTCCTGAGTCGGTTTTCAAGCAGATGATCAAAGAGATTCGAGGGACCTTGGGGGGAGGACCGTAACTATTCGACCCCCAAATGTGTCAGCAAGTGTCGGGGATTGCGTGTCTAGATGTGTGTGACTGAAGCATGAAAGCATCCTGTAGAAACTCATTGCTAAAATATACAGAAACACAGACACGAGCACATCTATCTGAACAAACCCATTAAAGTATGCAACACTTCCCATTATAGTCACAGTACAATATCACCTCAAATATGAACAAATATGTCGGTCAACCAAGGAGAACTATATGCCTTGAGAAATGTGCTAAGGAATGTGATTTAGGCTTTGAACACCTTCCACGTACGGAGAAAATGACAATCCTGACATCAAATAGATGTCAAGATGAAAAGGGAAATGATGCGTTTTTTTTAACGTATGATTACGTTCCTCCATAAAGGTCTTCCGGGAAGCAAAATTTCAGACGCTAAAACCGTCTGTCCATGCCTCGCGAATTATAGTTTTGGCAGCGCTCCAAACCCAGTCCGTATTGCTTGGACAAGCAGTAAACAGTAAAACAGAAAATTACCAAGATGCGTCAAAATTTTGACACACACACACACACACACACACACACACACACACATATATATATATATATATATATATATATATATATATATATACTGTTGTGAAAACATCAGCGTAAAACTGGTTCGGAAGCATCGAACTTGAAACTATACGGAACCGGTTTTATTTCACTCCTGATCGCCCAATCGGGCATTCTCCAGATCTTCCTACAAAGTTTTAAAAAGAACGTTGGCAACAGTAAAGATGTGGAAATTTTTCCGTCTGAAGGACATTATGAAAAGTCAGTCCTCGAATGTTCTCGACGAAGGTGTCCGTCTGTGTTCTTTAAGAGAGGGTTGTCTGCAGCACGTGGTTGCGCGAGTGGCACAAGGGAGACTCAACTCGTCTACGAAGGATTTACACAAATACGGAATTGACCGATGTTTCTTGGTTCTTTTGCTGAGAATTGTATTTTCCAAGAGCACATAATTTTCGTGTTGACCATTGTGCTGTATAAGTGACCATAACATCCGTGCTACAAATTGTGATGCACCACGTGCAAATAATTTTCTCTAGCAAATTATTTGCTATCTTCGTGCTAACAATTGTTCTGTATAAGTGACCTTAACATCCGTGCTATAAATTGTGATGCACCACGTACAAATATTTTTTATGATCTCCTAACTTGTCTTAAATAAAGTGTGGTAAGTGAATTCCAGTTATATTCTTTTATTTTTTGCAATGTGCGGATCTTTTATAATCACGGCCACAACTATATATCCTTTACAGTTACACATTCATGCATATATACATACAAAAGAGGTAAGCAACGAAAAGTAATCCTGCGTTAATAACCCCCTTTTTTTTCTTTAGAAGAGACTACCTGATTTTTTTTAATTAAACATATCGATGGTAAAATTTGGATACCAGATGAAATTGAATGCCAGAAGAAAAATGATTTAAAATGGCAACAGAGAAAAGCGATCAAATATTAAATTAAAAGGATATAAAGAAAGGGGTCCGTTAAAAATAGTATTTCAAATATATTTGTGTGTGTGGATGGCATCCCCGTTGATTTAAAATTATCCTAAAACTCTCTAGATTTGAGGTCCCCCAATTTTTAAATATAATTGTTAAAATTTGTTATTACGCATATTTTGCTAAGCTGACGGGGAGGGTATCGCAAACAATGGAATTTCGGAACTTAGGCACCGTATAAGGCCGAGAAGCCCTTAACGGAATTTGCGAATATATAAACAAAGTAGGTGATATCTCCAGATTTTTTGTAGATTTTTTGTATACAAAATATATCTATGGTGCCCGGTATAAAGGGCTCAAGTAAAAAAAATTATTTTTAGATATTTGTTAGTATTGCTAAAAAAATCTGTTGACTTGTATAAAAAGGCTTGAGTCTATCAATTTTGTATACAAAAGTACATTTCTTTGTACAAAAGACTCAAGTCGAAATTGTATTTCTGCGATTGGTATAAAAACAAATAACAAATTGGAATATTTAAATCACTGTTTTTGACTTAAGTTCTTTATGCCAAGAAGAAATTCAAATTGTATTATAATCAAGAATTCAAGAATCAGGTTTCGAGAGCCTGACTTTTATTCGTTCAAGAGTAACACACTACAAATACACACTTCGCACAATCCGCGAAGCAGCCAGGTGGCGTTATCAGTACGCCAAAACAATAAATATCTTTTCAATTTGCAACATACCGGACACCATAGATATAAATAAGAGAAAAGGAGATGGTTACAGACTTATGGACAAACAAAATTAATGTATGGATATATACTATAGAGGCAGACAAACACATATTAATATCTATAGAACAAGAGGTTATTATAAAAAAAATTAGCAATTTTAATTATGCCATTATTTTGATTTAAGTATATTACTGGTAACTACCTATATTATTAATATTGGATGGGTTAACATATTTTCTTGTTAAACTTAAAGCAAAAATACAGAAAATAAACTTTAATTAATCCTTATTACTGACTTAAATATGGGTTCCAATACTTTTACCTTTATCAAATTTCATATAATATTTTAGAAAATACTCTCTGTAATTAGAATTTCTTATGCTACAGAGATACCCTGTTGTCTTCTCTTGCTTAATCTTTTTACCTATTAAAAGTATGAATAAAATCGATGTTCTTTTATAACCAGGAAATCCTTTTAAAATCTAATAATTTTCTCTCCAAAGTTTATTCTTTAGGAAAAGTTTATTTTTTTTTAAAATTTCATTATACGCAAAAGAAAGAAATCGATGACGTAAAAGCATTTTCTAAAAGAGCGCAATGCCTGTTTTGACACTGATGTATCACACTGCTCCTTGTTTCCGTTACTGAATGTTTGAAGCAAATGAAAGGAACTTTCTAGATATCGAGCTTTTGCCTTCTTTGGAATACCACATAATATATATATATATATATATATATATATATATATATATATATATATATATTATGTGTATAAAATACAGGTACTGATATTTTTCACAGGAATGGTTTCAGTTTGTTGCATAGATCTAACTACGTGTGCCGCATACGCCCTTTTAAGTAAAAATGATATAACTATTCCTATGAATGCGAATTTTAAAAATAAATCATCTTAGTTAAATTTTAATCGCTGGATCATATCATACTGAAAATTATTTGAAAGATATTTTTCCTCACAAATTGTTAAAGAAATCAAGAAAAGGGTATGTATTTTTTAGATGGAAAAATTTTGGGAGGAAATTTTTTAGATATCATACGCAATGTATTTACATAATTAATTATTATTAGTGTCTTGTTTTCATAAAAAAACTTGAAAATTTTGTCATTGCCGCAAGTTTAAATAGAGAACTGACAAACCTTGAATCATAGCAGCTAGAATTCAGTGAAATAAAAATTATGAATACTGAAAAAAGTATCAAGACCATATTTATTTATGTATATTTGAAGTCCGGTATAAAGGGCTGAAATCAAAAACAGTGATTTTTAGATATATATTATTATTGATAAAAGAAAAATCTTTTGACTGGTATAACAGGGTTAAGTCTATCAATTTTTGTAAACATAATTACATTTCTTTGTACAAAAAACTCAAGTCGAAATTATAGTTTTGCGATTGGTCTAAAAGCCAATAACTTGGTATATTTAAATCTCTGATTTTGACTTAAGCCCTTTATATTGGGCTTCAAAGGTATATCATGTAACATACTTGCGTCCCATGTGAGAAAAACCTTAAAAAGAGTAATCTATACAATTTTTTCAGATGAGAGAGCGGATAGTCTCGAACTCATGACATTTGCAAACGATACAAAAAGTTAAATAATACACTGTACTCAAAAGGGCACGTTTTAATTTTTATGAACTTGATATCTATAAAACAACTAACTCTCATACACATAGCCAACTATAAAACATAAGTACTTAGCACAGGACTGCGTTTTATGCAAATAAATAATTTTTATCTAAACAAAACCGCTCCTAAACCATTGGTTCACCTTCTATCTATAAGTAATGAAGAATTTAAGGAAACTTCTATACTGTAATGAGTAAATTTTGAGATAATTGAGTTTAATACTATAATATATACGTTTTACTGATTTTAAGAACTGAAATTAGTTTAATTTTCTTCAACGGGAATTGTCTCTGTTCAACGAAGAATTATTTTTTACGTCTTTGGTCGAATTTTTTTTTTTACCTTTGAAAAATAATCATTTCATTTGCAATAGCTATACAGCCACATAATAAAGCTAGCGTATATATATATATATATATATATATATATATATATATATATATATATATATATATATATATATATATGTGTGTGTGTGTGTGTGTGTGTGTGTGTGTGTGTGTGTGTGTGTGTGTGTGAGTTATACGATGTCAATTGTGCAAAGATACATTTTTAACATCTAATTTGAGTCTTTGGCAAATCTGATTGGGAATGACAAAACCTCCCACACACGAGGGGAGTTCGGAAAAGGAGGGGATTCGGTTGCCCGAATCTGGGAGGTTACCGCAGTACGATATTATCGTCCTTTTTGGCGGACTGGTCCCGATTCGTTAACGCAGTCGTAAAAGGAACCATTCCTCTTTTAAACGACAAATGGAGGTGATTAATTTTGAAAAGAATAAGTCTTTTTTTCGAATTAAATGATAAAAAAACAGTAAAATATTATGCATAAAAGCTGGAGTACCGATTAGATACTGTCAACGTTTTCATAAGTTTTCAGGGCAATCTATCGCCAAATCCAGCAACCTAATTTTTCTGTTCATTTTCTGCATGGTCAATAGAAGGCAAATTTTAATCGGACACTCGTGAAAACTTAGTGCAAACCTAAATAATAGCTGAATGATAGCTAATCGGAATCACAGCCAGAAAATTACTTATCATACGATAATTTTTAACCCGATTTTATCGAAACTTATTCACTTCTATTCCTATTCAGCGTATGGACAGCATATTGTTAAAATATAAAGTTAATGAGAACTCCTTTTTTGTTTATACATGTGGGTGATTTCTCATTTTGGAAGAAAAAACTCGAACAATTTCCTATCTTTATTTTTCTTGGCTTAGAGCCATGTTACCTAGCTAGTGGAATTTTTTTGAAAATTAATGGTTTTGCCACGAGAAAAAAAATATTCCTATGCTCCTTTCAAAGGGAATGAAATGTTATATGAACCTATCTATTTTAATTTAATGATGATTATATTATAGAATTAAAAAAAAATAACTACAGTTTTTATTAGTTTCGGGGGCGATTTCTCCCCAAATCTGGCAGCTTTAAAATTTTTCTTTCAGTTTAAACACTATCAATAGATCTTTTCACTGTGCACTAGCTTAAAATTTGTGAAAACCTAAGTAAACAACAAATAGTAGTTGATCGGAACTGCAACTTTAAAAATGAGTAAATTCGATAACGATTCAGCGAAACTTGTCCATTTCTGCTCAACTCAATATTACCGTATTTTTAATATACAGTTCTATTGTGTGCCGCTTTTGGTATACTAAATTACAAAGAAACTCGAGAGTTTTTTTAATTACATGTATGTAAACTCCAAAACTCTTAAGAAAAATTATATTTAATTACATTTATGCAACCTACGGGTCATGGTTATCAGTATTTAGTATATTATATCTGAGGCCACTCAATTCTGAGTAATCTTACCAGATACTTTAATCTTGACTCATTCAGTGGAGAGAGTATTCGAGATCACGCGTCGTCCTCCTTCCCCTAATCGCCGTATCAAACATACGTGTCGTACCCTACACAACACACGTGACGTCCTTGTTCGTTTTATGGATGTAACGAAACTTAGGCAAGCATGAACAGAACCAAAGACTTCGTCAAAAGGACTTCAGCGTTATATAAATTTCATAAAATCTATGATTCAATATCTTGAAACTACAATGGAAAGACGACAAGTGCCTCCGCATTGGTTAAAAAAAAGGAAAGATGGGAGTTATTGCAGTTTCTTTGGTGTAATTTTTTAACAAAACTCCCTAATATCTGTATAAACTTTCCTGTTTAATGCTAGACAGAAGAGGCTATACTGTAATCGTTAAAACAGGTTAAATACTTAGGGAATATTCCTCGCTTTATTCCCTCACAGCTCCTGCGAAATCAAACTATGAAAGGAGGCCGCTATTTGTACCGATTTTCACAGTAAATTCTGAATATAGAATCTGCACTTTTAAAGTACGGTTCTCTATCTATAATTCTAAGTGTGTTTGGTTAATATCACACTTATATTTCTACGCGAGAGATTACGGAATTTCTTGCAGAATCATTTGAATTACTTTTGCCGGCGGATTTCTATTATTAACTGCCAGGGAGTGCTACGTTACTGCACTAAATGACCCCCCTCCGTTTACGACAGAACCACTGTGTATCCACCACACATCGTCATCAATCGTCAGAGATCCAGATCACATGCACTAGAGCCATTTTCAGCTCGAAGAATACTATATTTTGACATCAAACTCTGAATGTACGTTGAGATGTTATAATTATATAATCCTATTTTTTTCACCCTGGCAGGCGCCATTGTCCTTTCAACCAGTGGTACCGCGAGATTAGATGGCTGCTAGTAATGGGAACACCATATGGGCGAACCACAACAATCCCTGGTGCCACCTCAATTTTGATCGATCACTCCCAGGGGAGACATGTCGTGGGCTCGTACCCTCCTCCAATCTACATACAACACGGAGGGACTTTCTGGCTTACGGATTTAACGTGCCCATACCCAGCGTAGACATGAAGTTATTCATTGGAGCTTGTCGGGATTCGAACAGAGTACCCTCAGTGTCGAGTACTAACGTGCAAACCACAAAGATTTCCTGCCACCTATCGTTATAGAACCGGAAAAATTTCGTTATATTTTACGATTTTGCCACAAAATAAACGGTAAATTATCGGCAACCTGATTGCCAGCGTGTTCGCTAATTTGACGCTTTTTATCGAAAGTACAAACAGACGAATTTATAACAACTTAAAAATCGGTTTGCGTCTAGTCTGAGGCTGCAAACGTGATCAAAAAGTCTGACACTAAATACTCTTAGAAAATATTAACTTAGTTCAGACAAGACTTCAAAAGCATTCTCCTCTAGCTTTTCGGGTAATTTTATAGCATTAACATTAAAAACTGTGTGAAACCTAGCATTAAAAAGTTGATAGTCATATAATAGAAGACAAAAATAATTGTTGTTTATAACGTGAGATATCTAGTTCCATAACAAACAAAAATTTTAAAAACTCCTTGCAAGGAATTCCTGAATATCTCCTTTCCCCATCTCTTTTACTGGCTATGCATTATAATGCAGAATGAAGCAGTAAACTAAACTCCTTTTTCCTTCTCTTAAGCTATTCCCGGCATTCTAATGCTTTATTCGTGCTTTACATGGAAGTAGAAATCAATAGGAACCGTAAACATCAAAAGAATTTTCAATAGATTTTCATCCTTTTTTTTATATTCAATTTCTGAAACTTGTTTATCAGTCGATTTATCAATGCCAAAAACAGTTTTATATAATCTCTATTCTAGAATAAATTTTCTATTTTGCGGTTATTTGGGTACTAAAACTGCGCTTTTTCCATTTGAAGTTTTGGAAGTATATTGTAATAGTAATTTGCGCTTTGCCGTTAGTTTATTTATTTATTTATTTTTCTTTTGTAATTTTGGGGAGAAATATTTTCTCAGAAAAAACTTCTTTTCTAAATATTTGAAATTTCTTAATTTTTTGCGTATATTTGTAGCTTACTTGCGTGTTTTTTAACTATTTATAATTATTACTTACTAAACAGAAAATAAAAACTGATTTATTTTAAATTTTTCCAAGATTTTAATATTTTCTTTCTTTCATTATCTTTTCTACAGTTTTTAGTTTGTAAATGGGAAGCTAGTAATGCTTTAATCCGCTTATTGTAATCACAGGTATTGTGATAACCCATTTACAATACACTTTATGCAATTTACACAATTAAAAATTTCTTTACTTTTACTTCTTACTCGTTGTACCAAATGTTTTCAAAAAAGATATAAATGGCATCAAATACCAAGAACGATCAGTTTTTTACATTTTGAATTTCTTAATATTTTTCTACTTTTGACATCTTTAATCCTTTAAGAACATAATCAGTTAGGAAATTTATGTTCAAATTTGAGTTGCCTTAAAAATATTTTGTACATGCTTTTTAAGTCAATTCATTTAATGATTAATTTTTAGTCGAAACCAGAACTCCTTTACGTTTTCACGTGCATTGGGATAAATTACATAAATGGTGACAAACGTCATGGAACATTTGGAAATATTTTGTTCATTCCGTTTACACACTCTAAAAATTTAGTGAAATTAGCTATATAAAAAATATCAACTAGTAGTCTATTCATCGCATTTCGAATTTTGGATCATCTTATTGATAGTTCATAGCAGATTTTCTTCTTTAACCCAATAAAGAACACCAGCTATGCGCTAAAATCAGAGTTAGTAAAAAATCACTTTAATAAAGAATGAATTTTAGTATTTTTTATTTATTTATTGGCAGACTTTTTATTCTGTTACTGCAAATTAAATGAAAAAAGCTTACTGTAATCATAGTTAATGTCTTCATTTAAGTATATCATAATACTATATGTTGCTGGATATATAGAATATGGAAGCTATTTTCTTCCAGAATTTGCATATTAAAATATTTGCGCTGAATTACAATGAGAAGTCGAGATTCGTGTTTTATCCAATTATACATTAAGCATTACAACTTTGTATGTTCTATTAATATACACAGCTTATGTTCTTTTCAATGGATGTCATCACTATTGATCTTCGGTTTATTTCAGTATAATTTTACTTTAGCACCTTAATACCACAGAAATCTGCAAAGGTAGAGAAATTTCGGTCGTTTACGGTGGTGGGTACAAACCAACAGATTCTGCTTATCCTTTTCATTTACCTCATATGATATGTAGTTAATGATATTATAACAAACTATAATGATTATAAATATCCTAAATAAACATTAGAATCCAAGACATAAAAGTTGGGACTAAAAATGAGAGCCTCAGTAGAGCAACAGATAAATAAAAAATACGGGGGGGGGGGAGATGAAACGTCTAGCTTGCGATGTCATTTATGTCCATTTTGTAAAATTACTGTTGAGTTAGAGTACAAGAAGCCTTAGCCAGGCCTTTTAAATTCTTACTGGGGGAAACAAAATTATTAGGATGAAAAGTCATACGGGGAAGTATATTATACTTGACTCCTCAAAACATTATCCTGTGTCTGTATTGTAGTCAAACGTCACAGGAATATCAAATATCACCAAATCCCAGTTATTCTGGCACTTAAGTGTATAGCAACAATACATAATATACAGCAAAACATTTGTTTGCTGTAATGAATTACAGATAAAACATGTCAAAGATTTATCTCCATCTCTCTCTCTCATATATATAACTCAAGCTGATATTATACATTCCTTAAAGGTTATGCTTTTGTTTACGCAATATATGTAGCCTTTGCATAGCGTTACATGTCTAGTGACAGAATTCTTGCTTCAGTAATTCTATCACACCTTTATAAATAAAAAATTCTATCATAACTTTATAAATGAAAATACTTTAGCCAAATCAACAGGAAAGAGCCTCAAATTACGGATAAAAATAAGTCTATTTAACTCTAATTAAGAATCTGCTTAATAAAGGCTTAAAGGTTTTGGCTGCTCTTTTTAGAAAAATCTAAAAGCTTCGGGGATAATACGTACTATGGTCACAAGTAATCGAATACACTGGACGAAAGAAGAAAAGTGTATTTATTTAAACAAAAATCGATACATTGTCGGACCACATTTGGCTGCTATGACTGCTTCGATTCTTCTGGGTATTTTTTTGACCAATATCTGATATGAGGCCGCTGGGATTTGTCTCCATTTCTCGATTAAAGCCTTTGCCAGATAGCTCTTAGTCGTGGGTGCTCTCAGTCGGAGACAAATTCGGATTTCTTTTTCGTCCCATAAGTGATCGATAGTATTAAGATCGGGACTCTTAACCATCGACTCCCTTTTTATAATATGTTATGTGAAGGTCCAGACTGACAACTTTAAGTTTGCAAGGTCTAGATGGTGCTGTGATACACTCTTACCTCAATGTAAGCATTATGTTTTTAATATAGGCATTTTTTTAGATAGGAACAAGCAATGAAGCTCAATGATACGAAAACCAGTGATGATGTCTTTGTTATGTGTATAGCATAGAAAAATAATTAACTTTGTGCGGATTGTTCTGCTTCATTACATCTCTGGATCATACAGTATTTTCATCACACCGACAGAACTCGAAGTTTCTCTCTGCTCGATCACCAGATCGTGCTAAAAGAACCTAAATACCTCTCAGAGTTCACAGGTGACGGTTAAATAATCAAAGGATTCTGTCCTTCCTAGCACAAAAATATTCAGAACATCACAGTGCCCCCTCCAGATTTAACAATTTGGACAATGAAGTCGGAGAGAAAAAACTTCCAGGACAAAAGCCATGCCTAGGCATGTCCATCCGATTAGATGTGTTTGATGCGGGGTTAATTACTCAGCATTACCGACAGTCAATCTTCTGTTGCCCATGAACGCCGCTCTACATATCACTGCAATTGCTATCCAGCATTCGGCCAAGTAATGTGGGGGTTGATAGCAACTGATCTGCCGCGGTATCCGACATTATTCAGTTCCCATCAAATTGTACGAGTACATGTGTCAGCTTCTGGGGCTTGGGACAAATCTCAAATCAACGTTGAAGTACTAGTAAAGCGATTCATCTTTAGTTTCTTCCCTTAGCACCTGCTGTCTCCAATTCTACAATTTGTGCGGCTTACCAAGCGGAGGTTTCGTTCCAGTAGTGTCACCAGTCTTCCATCTTCGCATGAAACTTGCCACAGTTGATTTCAGTATGCCCAGATGACCAGTTATTTCAGTTAAAGAACGCTTCCTAATGTAGAATCCTATAAGCACCCTTTTTGGAAATCCGTAAGTTCGACGTTGCGCTCCATAGTAGATTCCAATGAATTTTACGGTTTGGCTAGGCAATCACGTTACTACCATCATAGATAGAGATATATACCTGGAGAAAAACAGACAAAGTGCTACGCACATATACACAAACATAGACAGACAGACACACACAAACAGAGAGACTGCCTAGTGGCGCAATGGTTTGGCTCACGAGCATTCAACGAATGCCCCTCCCGCCCCCCGACACCATGTTGTGAATTTGATTCCCGCTTTTCTGAGGGCAAGACTGATATTAGGGAGGTATGTTGGTTCACCTACATTGCGCTCTCATAATTAAGATGTCAACAAATTCACGTTGTGGATGAGCGAATGTAGTAACAGACAATGTGCCTGTCCCGTCAGAAACAACAAATATATATATATATATATATATATATATATATATATATATATATATATAGATAGATAGATAGATAGATACATACATATACAGACAGACAAACAGAGAGAGAGAGAGAGAGAGAGAGAGAATTTTTATTAAAAATGAACTCTACGATGAAAAACCGAATTCTCCTCTTATTTACACAGCAGCTCACCCAAGTAATACTAATTTAGACTATTAACTCAGAAACGGGTGGGAGTACTCTTAAATTTAAAAAATTACTTAAAGTAATTTAAAAGAAGTTATTTTTATAACCGCTTGTAAAAGTTCTAAAACAAATCCAAAACAAATAAATGAAAGGACATTTTTTATTTATATTAATTCTTAGCCCACAAAATGAGACTTTCTTCCTGTTCCACTAACGCATTTAAAAATGATTACCTCTATGATTGAAAAGATGTTTAAATCATATTTATGTAGATAGCTAGCCATATTTTTAGTCCCTAGAAACTCACACCTCTTTAAAAAGAAGTTATATCTATTGACCGGCAAAAATATGTTAGCAGGTAATAAGGCTGAAATATTATTAAATAATACCAATATTGCCATCTGAGTTTTTAAACGCACAAAAAACTTAGAAATATAAGCTAGCTATGAATAAGAATTATTTGTCCAACAAAAAAAAATTCCAGAATTACTGACACGAAATGAAATGCTCTTTCTCGTAAAAATCTATATCCAAAAACATAAATCCACTTGTATATTTCTGCATAAAACGCATAGCAAAATTGGAACGAGCATTTTACCGATTTCAAAAGAAACGGAACTGCGCTAGCACAATTTAAATATCATGAATTGAAAAAAGTCTCACATCTGCATAATCAGATCTGCATAAAGAATCAAATCTGCTAAAATATAACTTTTTGTTAACTGTCTGTAGAAATAACCCAAAGGATTATTTTTTAAGCGAATTGTTCCGCTCACACGTAAAGTAAGTTGGACAAAAATTCCTATTTTGAATAAATATGTGTATTGTCCTTTAAAAAAAGATACGCTTATTATTTAAAATCCGGTTGAAAATTATACAAATCTGAGCATTATTGGAAAGTTGCCGACTTTTTTTCCGTCGTTTTTTTAAATGCTTTTAATTTTTCATGTTGATGGTTTTTGTTAATCGTCTACTGGAAAGAAAAATCAAAACTCGTGATGCGAAAATTATTAATTTTTCTCAAATTTGTTTGAAAATGAATATTGGCAACAGAACAACTCCATCCATAAATCATTCTTTTGTTTTTGTTTTTGTTTACATTTTTTGTTTATATTAAGTTTTTAACCGGATAATGTTCAACAAATTCTATGTATATTCCTGGAATCCAACTGATATTTTTATTTAAACAATTATTTATTATGATAAACTCATAATGAAGAATGTGTCTTGGAGACAGTGATAAATTATTTTTGAAACCCGGAAAAGAAGTCCAGATATGTTTAGTCATAAATAAAACCCAGTTAGTAGTCATTCTACCATTGGATTTGAATAATTTTAAACTGAAATCGCGTAACATTAAACGTACACAATCAGTAATTGAAGGATAAAAGAATAAAATTCAACCCTAAAAGAACGCTTATATATGTGTGTAATAAACCTATAAATTCTTTTTACGCTTTAAAGAAATTATTTAATTAATATTCCTCAACGGAGACAAAAGGTTTTATCCTACTATTGATAATCGTACTATACGACTCTAAAGCAGCCTCTAAAGCTCTTGTAAATTACACTAGAGTCTCCACTTCTAGAGCTATCTTGGGATGTTTATGCAACTGAAACGAATTGCTCAATAATCAGAAACAAATTTTTCTTCTTTGTTCGCACTGTGGCATCTCAAGAAATGAGACTGCAGATACACTGACAACGAGAGGAATCAATTCAACTTATGCTCCTAGTGGTGTGATATCTTGGATAAATTGGAGCCCTCTATTATGAATCTAAAATCAATGATATCGATAAGGTCAGGCATGGATAAAAAGTTAGGTACAACTCATGGATAGAAACAATTCTTCCACTGCTCAATCAACACAATGATAAAGCCATGGCAGCTTTCAGACTGACGACTAGACATGTTTGCCTCGCCGATGATCTTGGAATCTGGAGTTGCCGCTGTGTGTCCACTGCAGTAGTGGTGAATTAATGAATTCTGACCTACTCGACTGTCCTGCTTTGAATGAAAGAACTATTCACTCTCATTATTGGCAGGTCAAAGACTGTTTATCAGTTTTCGTAGATCTAATATTTTGGAAAAAATTTAAAATTTGTTTCCTTGTGATCTTAATACTTTCACTGTGCCTTTTATTGTGTGGTTAAGGATCAAACTAAGCCTGTTCATTAAACCTGCTGCATTGGGAAAAAAACATCTTTAAGTATAATCAACAATATACATGAATAAATGGCTTGTTATCAATGTCGTAAAGATAATGGAGATCGTAAAAGAAGCACTACAGTGACCGTTTGTTGGACTTGGCCGTTGAACCTCAATATCCTCAACACGAGGATAGCACCCTCCAAACAAAGTTGTACTTGCTATGGAAGTTTACTTAAAATATTAGTCGTTTCAAAATTTAATCTATTTAATATTAATCAGAGAAATACTTTTTTTAAAATTCAATTTATTCTAATTTCTCCCTTATGCTGCAAATTTCGTTGTTTGGTATACATAGACTACTGAGCGATTGAATTCGGCCAAAATATAAAGAAGATATAAAGACAGGGTGATGTATTAAAAACGGATAGCAGGGAATAATTTCAACTTTTTGGGAACTCTACTTTTGAGCAAATAATTCATTTAACTTTTGCAGCATATTTTAATCTTATCATATAACTAATTATGATATTCAACATGCGAGCCATGAAATATTTTATAAAGTCATGTACCCCAAGAATTTTCTCTTTCTTTTCAGGAAACTTGAAAAACAAGGAAAATAATGAATAGTTTGTTATATAAGTTCTTTCAACTCCACACTAATTATTTAAAAGAAAAATAACAGGCTTAACTATGCTTTCGTTTATAAGTATTTTCTAGCTATTTCTCATCACCCAAAAGCATAACTATAGCTTAATTAAGGAAAACTGAGATAAACAAAGCCCTCCGCCTGAAGATTTAATTATATCTGAAAGTTTAAAATTCTCTGAAATTACTTATTCTGACAGAATCCTCAAACCATATACATTAAATGCTTATTTTGTAATTATATATAAATGTGTTTCCAAGTTCCGCTTCATTAGGTGGATTAAAATTTTTATTATTACCTTTAAAGTTTCAGCAAGCCTCCATATGCATTTTTACAGTCATTTAAAGTTCATGCCGAGAATTTCACTCATACCATAAGTAATGATGGTTGTGTAAGATTGAGTTACCGAAAAGTAAGGGAGGGAAATGCATTTTACAAAAATTTTACACTGTGCTGACAATTGGGAAGCACATTTAAAAGCTGTATTGTCGGTAGTAGTATTAAAAATTCGAAAGTTGTGAAATTTTAAGGCAGCAGTTACAGAATGGTTTAATTTTTTATTCATGGATTCTTCAGCAGAAAAAACAAATGCAGGGTCATGTGTGTCAGTTAACCACATTTTCATAAGTACTCGTACAGTCGTTTCGTTTTATATCACATATGATTAAGGTTTAATAAGACTTTTTTAAACTGTTCAGAAATCAATATTGATTGTTTTCTTTCTGAAATATTTGTTATGATTAAAATAGATCAAATTATTTCTTCAGTTGGTAAAAGAAAGATCTTGGTAAAAGAAATTTCGCCGAAACTTTGTGGCAACACAAAGCATCAGGTGCTGTGGCAGGTGCATCAGCGGCTTCGA
This sequence comes from Dolomedes plantarius, assembly GCA_907164885.2. Taxonomy (NCBI): domain Eukaryota; kingdom Metazoa; phylum Arthropoda; class Arachnida; order Araneae; family Dolomedidae; genus Dolomedes; species Dolomedes plantarius. Next base: position 102,193,097 of record OU015492.1, on the reverse strand, counting down.
CGTGGTAATTTTAGTTCTCTTGCTAATCAATCGTGAATGTATTTCGGCAACTGCCAGTGGAGTCCAAATTTGAAGTGCGTTATTAATCCGCTGCCCACAGGCAGCGGATTAATAACGCACTTCATATAAAGGTTGTGACTGCAGTGACAACCTCTATATGACATTCTTATAAAGGTTGACATTCTTATAAAGGTTGTGACTGCAGTGACATTTATTAGCAATTGCACAAAATGTACGGTGATAACGCAACATCGCTCCAAGTGGTATCTCTCATTCGAAAATGGCTATACAGATGCTTCGGATAATTCCGTGTGAATCCTGCTTCCGTGGACTCTTGTCCGTCTGACTTAGTAGCTTGCCAACCTATCGGTAGAGATAACTGTATTGAAATCTTTCTAAAGTGTTCTTTAGTAATTTCATCATAAATTAACATTGTAAATAAATTTCTTCATTTAGTTTTGTACTAGACTTCGTCGTCATTTTGTGCACGCTACCGTTCGACGACTTCTTACAGCACCACTGGACTAGAGGGGTAGGTAAGTTATGAACATAAAAGACAGTATAAACAAACATAAAAATAAATAAAAACTTGAGCTGATGTGTGAAAAGAGTACTGAATTCTTGCCGAAGGGTGCCGCAATTAATGCAGTGTCTATACCAGAGTTGTGGAATGCGCGGCCTTGAGGCCGCATGCGTCCTCCGTGATCTTCTCTTGCGGCCTCCATAAAAGCTAGCACTTTTATTAATTAATATTTAATTATATAGATTACAACAATTTCCAAATCAATAGAATTAAATAAAGAATGGCATGAATGTATGTACAGTGTCGGGCAAAATAAAGTTGACATTTTGAAATTGTTGTCTAAAGTCGCTACAATTGTATATTTATCCAAATGAGCTTCGTTTACCTTGATTGTATGATACTTTAACTACACTTTATATGTAATTTAATGCTCAGAGTTTCTTAACAATACTACCAGACATCTTATATGATCTCTACACAAAAACTATTTTCTTACTATTATTGTTGTGACTGACTCCATGTACGTTAAAACGTATTATTTTTCCTGCAAAAAAAAATAATAATTAATGATTAATGTTATAACAAGTTTTTATCCTTATGCGAATACAAAAATATTTTATATTGTAACTTTTTATGTCAAATAATAAATAAATAAGGACTTAATTTTTCCGAATTGTTAAAACTATATCTAACTATAATAATTTCATAAAAGTCGCATTTATAGGTTCATCAACTTATGCGGCCTCCTTTATTACTACCTAATTTACATGTGGCCTCTAATGGTAAAAAAGTTCCCCATCTCTTGTCTATACTGTGAAACCCTGAAGTGGTTACGAAAGTCGCTTAAAGATCGACTACCTGGTAAACTTCCAAAGCGTGACAATACGAGACCGCATGCGGCTACCCTAACGAGGGATATGTTGAAAAAGTATAATTGTGGAACCTTGCACCATGTGACTTCGACGTCTTCGGTTCCATGAAATAAGAACTTGCAACGCGACGATATCACTCTGATAAGGAGGTAAAAGTTTCGACCCAAAATGGTTATCTCACATTCGACGGCAATTCTTCGCAGAAGCCATGGAAAAACTGGTGCCACCTCTCAACAAATGTTAAAATAAAGGAGGTGATTACGTCGAAAATAGATTATGTAATATACTTTTATGTTAGTAAAACTTTGTTCTATAATTTCAACCCAGTCTTTTTCAAACTAGTGCAACTAACTTTTTGACTATCCCTTTTGTATTTATATACACTGCTCAAAACAATTAGGGGAGCACATGGTTTTAACGAAATTACGCAAATACTTACACCAATAAGTAACAAAAAATAAATCCTTCATAATTTGAAGCCTAGCAGGAAACATAAGAAGAAAACTTCATATGCAAATCAAAGTTCATGACGTCAAAAACAAGAAAAAAGAACATAAAGGCGGAAACCGGGATGTTGCAGAAACGTTTGTTTCACTGCCTTAACTGTGAAATTCGATTGCTCAGTTATTCTTTTTGAGAAAAGGTGACTTGAAAATGTCTCAACAACGTGATTTACCGGAATCCATGGCATGGCGTATTATAGGCAGACTTGAATCCGGGAAAACACAACGTAGTGTCGCGGACGCTGTTGGAGTCGCCAGAAGTGTCGTTGCAAGGCTGTGGAATCGGTTCCAAGAAACGGGGAATGTTAGACGTCTACCAGGGCAAGGTCGGCCACGCGCCACTACTGCAACTGATGACCGGTATATGCTGTTAACAGCTCGTCGAAACAGAACAGACAATGCTACTCAGCTGCAAAGACAGTTGCTCTTGGCAACAGGACGAAGGGTGTCCAGCCAAACAGTACGTAATAGGCTTCATCAGGGAGGTCTCTATGCACGTAGGCCAATGGTCTGTATTCCGTTGGCCTCACGCCACCGTGCGGCCCGAAGAAGATGGGCTGCTGAACATCGAGATTGGGAGCAACATGATTGGAGTCACGTGCTGTTTACAGACGAGTCCCGATTCAGTCTGGAGTGTGACACCCGACGTGTTTTGGTATGGAGGGAAAGGGGCACTCGAAGTAACCCCACATTCTTTCGTGAAAGGTCACAATACAGACGAGCTGGTTTTATGGTATGGGGTGGAATCAACATAGTTGGACGTACGGACCTGCATATCATTCGGAATGGTACTTTGACGGCCCGAAGGCATGCAGACGAGATACTGAGACCTCATGTCATGCCTTACGCTGCAGCCATTGGAGATTCCTTTGTTTTCCAGCATGATAATGCCAGACCGCATACAGCTCGTCTTGTGGAGAACATGCTTGAAGCTGAAACAATACAGCGTATGGAATGGCCAGCGTGCTCTCCTGACCTCAATCCAATCGAGCATGTTTGGGACATGCTCGGATGACGCATTGCTGCGAGACCAAGGCCTCCTTTTTTAGAAGGATTCACAAGTGAGAAGGTGGCTTTTTTTATATGCTTGAAGGCTTGTGTTCTGGGAATGATTTCTTGAATCTTCAATGTAGATGAGACTGGTTTAAGTGTGGTTCAGTCAAAGGATTTCAAGTCATCAGGTTGAAGTGCAAACGTCATATGGGAGCTCTGACTACATCTGAACGGTGTTCTCTGGTAATTGTGGTCTGCTGTATGAGTGCCCACCAATGATGATATTTCCTCGTAAAAACTTGACGGATCAGCTTATGAATTGAGCCCATGGGCGGATCCAGCCGATTTTCAAGGGGGGGGGGGCTGTCTTCCACCCGGGGGGGGAGGGGAGGGGAGGTTATGGAATATTCCCTGCTCAGAGGAGGGACTGAGGGGCCTCCCCCAGAAATTTTTTTAAATATACAGTGCTTGAAAACTTCTTGTTAGGCTATTTTAAGTGCCTCAAAAGCACCTTAAAATATTATTATAAACCAAGAAATTTACATTCTCTCCCAATGTAACATGAAAACTATGGCCATTTTATTCAAATACGATACATTTGGATTTTTATTTTAATTAATAAACATCTTGATACAGTTTTATAACATATTGGTACATTTTTCATAATGTTATTGTTATGTAAATAATTTGAGACCTAATTAACTTAAATGTTACAAAATTGTCTCAAATTTTAAACTGTTGAGGACAAAGGATCATATCAGGCTATATTACGTAAAGACAGTATTTATAAATCTAATTCAACCTATTAAAAACTTTTGATATGTTATATTTAATAAAGTAAAATACATTGCTTCCTTTGTCCAAGCTGTGATAATTTAACATATAAAAGAAACTGATATTTGGACAATTTTATGTAGGTTTGAGGTGAAAAAAACAAGTTTTGACCTAAACAACAATGTCCAACTTCCTTTTCATTTTAGCAAACCTATCTGCGATTTTTTTTGCATCAACTTTGTCCGCAATTCCTCTGTGAATGTTTAGCAGTGCTAATGCTACAAATCTATCCTTTCTCATGGTTGTTCTCATTAGTGATGCGACATCGATAACAAAACATCGATGTTTTGAAACATCGATTTTCAATATTAAAACATCGATGCTAATAAAACATCGTCCAAAAACCATCGATTTTTTTAAACATCGATGTTTTAAAACTAGTTTAGTAATCTCTAACATTAATGTTACTTCCGTTAGAAGTGGGGGGAGGGAGTGATTTAATTTTACTCTCTGATTGGGCAGACACAAATGACAAAAACTTGGTTGCTTTGGGCTACATTGATGACTCAAAATTCTCGTTGTAAATACCGCCATGTTTTGCCTTCAAATGTCCAGATAAATTCGTGGTATTGCCAGAAGTTTTGAGGGACTTAAGGCAAATATTGCATTGTCAGAGGTTTTGTAAAAATATTTCCAAACGGTACTTTTGGGAGGCATCTTATTAATAATATTAACGTCAACTTATATAAAACCAGCACAAAACAAAGACTTAAATGGATGCACTGGTGTATATACTATTTGTAAAATTAAACCCCATGGAAGGTTCTGGAGTGTCAGGAACATTCCAATTGGTTCATTGGTTGTTAATTGCCATTTGTCTGTTTGCTAAGGAATCATTCCCCCTTTTGTATTCATCCTTTTCAGAATTTAAACTTACATTTACTCAGTGTGAAAATTATGCTACGTGGTAAATTTTTTTAATTACGGTACTTTTTCATTAAAAAAAAACATCGAGACAACGTAAAGCATCGAGCACAAAACATCGATGTTAAAAAAACATCGGCTTCAATAAATCGATGCTTAAAACATCGACATCGATGTCGCATCCTTAGTTCTCATCCAGTTCTTCAACCTTCGAAGAGTTGAAAAGGACCTCTCGGCAGTAGCTGTGCTAACCGGCAGAGTTGCAAAAATCTTCATCAATTCGTGTATTGCAGGATAAACCTCTTTGTCACACTTGATGAGAGTTTCAATGCCTGTTTCTGGAATTTCTTCATTTTTTGTCTTTGGTTATTGATTTAACCATTTGTTTTGCGACAGGGCAACTTCATTGCTAAAAACAACTCCACTATGACTTGAAATGTTCCCCACAGCAAACTAAAATCTAGAAAACAAGACCTTAGCTGATTCTCTTAGGTTTGTTGGGGACATTTTAACAACCGAAGTGGGTATCAGGATGGATAGTTCAAGGAGTTTCATAATGTCATCGGGGAATCTATCTTTGACATCTTGAAGTATCCTGTCCAATATAGGAATGTAAATTGTTACTCTGTAGAATTCCTCAAGCTCGACAATGTTGGGGTTGATTCGTGTTGTTGTTGGGTTTTTTTTTTCGTTTGAGCAATACGAGACAAAAACACCTCCGTACCCATATCTTCAGCTAAACCTGTTGCTACAAGATATACATCATGGAAAAACTCTTCACACTCTGATCTTCTCTGTTCCAAGGTAGAGCAAGTAGATTGAAGAGCTTCACTGGCTTCTGTTTGATCAATGCTCTTTTTTTGGAATAGCCGGCTAAGAGGAAGAGTGATAGCTAATAATTCTGCTAGAGACGCTATGGAAACTATGAAAGAACTAGCGACTATATTATTTAAAAGAGACAGTGCTTCGGTTTCTTTCTAAGTACTTACAACTTCAAGAACTTCATGGATTTTTGGAAGACTTGAACAAAACAAACGAATACTGTTGTGGCGTTCCACCCATCTTGTTTGGCAGAGCCCTATAAGCTGTCTGCCTAATTTTTGTTTTAAGACAGTTTCTCTTTGGGCTTGCTGTAAAAAAAGAAACAACTGTTTTTATGGTGTCGACTGCACTTCTGACCTCTTGATTCTTAGAGGCCTTTGTCAGTGTCAAATTCAAAGCATGGTTTAAGCACGGGCAATGGGTGGCGTCGACAGCACAACGTTTCACAGCATTTACTGCTCCCTTTACCTCAGACACCATACTACTACATCCATCAGTGGCTATTCCTACACAGTTTTCTGAGTCCAAATTATTTTTTAATTAATCCAAGAACAGTAATTCCTATCACTTCACCAGTCAAGGAGGGTTCCCTTAAATAAATTAAGTCTTCTTCATGTGCAAAAGCTTCAATGGGTTTTCTGGAATCCACAAAGTCCAGGAAATCTTCATAAACATTTTCTTCGTAGCAGTAGCGTGTGGAAAATGTCAGTTGTGAATCATGAGCAGCATCTGTTGTTTCATCAAATAATATGCTACAGTATTTTGCAGCTTTGATTCGTTCCAGTATGACATTTCGGACTTCAGTTCTGCAACAATTGATTAATTAATTTTGAATCGTTTTACTAGAGTACATTGCATTAGCGCATGCTTCCTGGAGAGCGCATGCTTGCTAAGATTCTCATCTCCTGATTCGATACGAAAACGCACCAGTTCTCTGAAATTTCCTTCGTTTTGGGTTTGAATTTCCTGTATTACGCGACCCCTTATTCAATAACCACAAGTCAACACACACTGAACCTGTCTATGTGTCACTCACGCTGTGCGACGGCAGGGAAAGGGATCTTGGCGCGACTGGTGATGGGTCGCGGCGTATTTTTGTACACTAGACTTGACCTTCAAGCGAAATGCACTGCACTGGCGCACTTCTAATCGACAAGCACGTTTAAACTTAACGTTTCTTTACCCAAAAGTTGGCACTAGCGCTACGTATTATTTGTTACTTTTTTTTCTTTGCTTCTTGTAATCTTGAGTTCTTTCTCTAAATTAAAAAACATGACCTAAAGGGGGGGGGGGCTGCAGCCCCCTCAGTCCTTCCCCCTGGATCCGCCCCTGATTGAGCCCCACCTAGAACAATTGGAAAAGCTCCTCTCTCTGGGTGGATACAAGCCCATATGTTTACAGAGATGGCCCAGACCAGCAAGAAGCTGAGTGCATCTTCTGTGAAGGTGCACTCAAAGATGACACTTTCGGAGAACTTTGGATTCGTTGTGTGATGTGCCTACGCTGGGCATTTTCTGTGTGCACCGGAGCCAAAGCTGAGTTTTATATTTGCGACTTTTGTTGCCAAAAATTGAAGTTTTTTTATATAGATAATACTTTATGATCCAACTTTTTAATAATATTATTTTCTTTCTTTTACTTTTTCTTTTGAAAACTGTTCTCTTTTTTTATTTCAAGCTATATAATAAATAGATAAATGATTTTTTGGTAAAAAACGTGGGGGTTCATATTACCTTCCACTTTGGGTCACTTGCAAGTTTCGACTTTTTCACTTATGTGATTGTATACATCTTAAAATTTGATTTAACGGCAAATACTCTTAAGGATGTTTAGATGATGAGTTATGGAAGAGGTTAGAGCCCCAAAATATGAAAATCAGTCTTTGGTATGACCACAGTGAGCCAAAAACAAAAGGTGGGTCCATAATCCCACCTTCTCCTCTATATATTTTGTAACATAGATGTGATGTTAAGTGATTCGAATAAGGACTTGTAGATAATGGGAACAGAAGTTTTATTTGAAAGCAACTCTCAGTACAGACTGCTTATAACTGGCGGGATCCGGACCTATATAACCTCCACAGAAGGTCCTAGAAAATGGTTAAACCGGATGGAAAGATGATTCAAATTCTAGAGATTCAAATTTTTAAGCGCTTGCTTAAAAAAGTTAAGACGGTTCCAGGAACTTTTGGAAACGGAAACAAAGGTTACAAAAATTTAAAACAAGGGCGAAAATAGTTTAAGGGTGTTCGTCGAGTACGGGAATCGAACTCAGGAACTTCCGATTGGTAATGCAAGATGGTACCTCTCGGCCACGAGTACTTCGATAAGAATGTTGAATGTGTCATTGCTCCCTCCATCCAAGATCAGCGTCCCGCTGTTATGGGCATCTAGGAACCAGTTCTCGTTCTTGACCGAGTCATGGGCCCTGTGAAGATCAGTTTTTATTTACTTTGAGTAGTATCGTTACGAGTGTCTTTCTCGTGAATTGCTGTTGGGGAAGTCGTAAGCTGTCTTGCACATCTGGATCTTGATAAGGCTTCATAGGCATCACATGGACGATGTTCTTCGTCTTTCGTCTTCTTGAGGTATTGTCGTAGTCTAATACTTCTTACGTTACGTCTTATAGCCGTCGCAAATCTTTACAAGGACCGAAGTATCTCTTAAGAAGTTTTTCTGAGAGGCCTAGTTTCTGATCGGGGTAAAAACCATACCAGGTCTCCAGGCTCGTAGATTACCATTCGGTGCTTCAAATCGTAACGCCGGCGATCTTTTTCTTGGGCTTGATGGGTGCGCAGGTGAGCCAACTTTCTGGATTCTTCAGCTTTCGTGATCAGTTGACTGAGATAATCATCGCCGTGTCTAATTTCGACGGGACAAAACGCTGGAATTCGGATTGACTTGGATTTCATTCCCTGATTAAACACTTCGGGGAACTTCTTCAGCAATTGCAGCAAATTTTCCTTTTGGTCAGGATTGAGATCTGCGGATAACATCAGGGAGTAGTCACATAGAGAATCTCTTGCGTTCTGACTAGCAGTGCCATAGGATGGCCCGTCAGCTGCAACACTGAAATAGTTTCAGGATTCTACAAGACCAATGCACATGCCTTTCCTGATGATTAGGAGGTTCACTTTGACTATAGGCAACCCATAGTTATCCTTTACCATTAAAGGTAGTTATTAGTGTAGAAGGAATAGCAATTTCAAAAGGATTTTATTCCAAAGGAGAGTTTTATTTTCTTGAAAACTAACGTCTATTTCTTCAACGCCGAGGACCCTAATATGCTTATTTTTTTCAGAGAACAAGCAAGTATTGAACAGTCCTCTGTAGTGAATACACGTTAGGTTTTCGGAGATTGAGTGTCGTGTATGACGTCTTCAAGGAGAAGTTCAGACCGGACATAGTCTATCACTGCATGAGAAGCCTCCAAAAAGTCTCAACCAAGAATGACGTCGTGACTGCATACGGGAATTACAATAAATTCAAAAGGTTGAGTTCTGCCGTTAATGTTAAGACGAAGAATGCATTTTTGCGTTGGTCGTACATGGCTTTCATCGGCAACTTTAAGAATGACGTTCTTATTAGAGTAAAACAAAATTTTTCGAAGATGATGACGGTTGCATTTATCTCAGATGACAGATAACGAGGACCCAGAATCCACAAGGACACGCACCGGCTCGTTGTTGACAGTTACCTCGATGTAGTTTCATAACATCTTTACGGCTGCCGTAGGATTTTCATTGCAAGCGGCTTCACATCCCAGTAAGGTCGCAGTGCTCAGTTTTCCTCCTTTCTCTAGCTAGGAGATTGGCTGGAACTATACGGTGACGGAGTCTATACGGCAATCAGTAGCGGCGTATCGGCGATCGTCCTCTGGACGGGCTTTGTGACGAACTGCGGACTGCTGGTCGGCTCTAGTCCTCTGCATATGTCATCTCGATCGAATGCGGGGTAATAAGTATTTCATCCAACCGCACGACGGGTGTCAAGGATAACCTTTCTCTCACAGCAGCAACGGACAGCGTGCCCTGGTCGACCACAGTGGGAGCAAACTAGTCGGTTATCCGTAGTTCGCCAAACGTCTGTTTGTTTCCTTGATTGAGCAATGACAGACTCCCGTCGTCTCGTAACAGTATTATATGTTGGTTGGCATTTTGGTCTGACTTCGATCTACCTTGACGGTCCCTTTATTTAAAAACGTAACCAATACGCTTTCCACCTCCTTGCGGACGATCGACTGAACCTGTGGAATCGGGTCTTCGGTCCAGAGCTCCTCTCGGACTACTTAGCGTATGAGAGGTACAAGGTCCGGTTGTTAACTAATAGCGGCCACTGGTACGACGTTGGGCAGTCGATCAAATTCTGGTCACCGAATTCGTTTTTGTTACATTTCTTCAATATATCGGCAATATTCAATGAAGTCGGCCGGGGTCTAAATTTCTTTTAATAATGCTTGGTATACGTTTTCAGCAAGTCCTTTCATTAAGTGGGTTATTTTTTTCTTCCTGTGGCATATTAGCCTTGACCTGCTGCCAGAGTCCTAGCACACCCTGGATGTATGATTGCATACTATCCCCAGTTTTTTGTTGCTCTGCACCTCAACTCATCTTCAGATCTAATTAGGAACTCATCTTCAGTTCTGATTTGAAAATATCCCAAGAATCTGGTCTTCATTATTATCGAACCACTGCTTCGTGGTTCCATCCAGGAAGAAGAACACGTTTGCAAGGCAAACAGTATCTTCCCAGTGGTTAAAATTTGCGACTCTCTCGTATTCTGTAAGCCACTTGTTTGGATCTTGATCGACATTTCCTTTAAAGACATGAGGGTTTCTGAACTGCTGTTGTGATGACTGAATGACATATTTAACTTCCGTTTCTGAAGGCATGTCTGTCCTGGTTCTAATTCTAGAAGGCGGATAGTAGAGTCCGAATTCCGGTGATATACCACTCAAGCGAACATTTATACGCAGTGGATTGGCGTAGTACGGACTGGCAGGATCCAGACCCTCAATATATTATATACCCTCAATAGAAGGTCCTAGAGAATGGTTAAACCGGAAGGAATGATTACGCAAATTCTGGGGGCGCTTGCCTAGAGAAGTTAAGACGGTTCCAGAAACTTCTCGAACCGGGAAAAAAGGTTACAGAAATTTAAAACAAGGGGAAAATAGTTTAAGGGTGTTCGTCGCAGACGAAAATTGAACTTAAGAACTCCCGATTGGTATGTAAGACGCTACCTCTCGGCCACGGGTGCTTCGATGAGAATGTTGAATGTGGCAACACACACACACACACACACACACACACACACACACACACACACACACACACACACACACACACATATATATATATATATATATATATATATATATATATATATATATATATATATATATATATAAACAGTGCTAGATTTTTAGAAATAGAGGTGCCGGAACGGTATCCTTCCGGTCTGTGTGTGTGTGTGGGGGGGGGGGGGGTATTCCAAATTATTCATAAAGAGAGGTACCTAAAGAGAGGTACCGGAACGCCGCTCCAGCGCGTTCCGCCTCAAATCTAGCCCTGTATATATATATATATATATATATATATATATATATATATATATATATATATATATATATATATATATATATATATATATATATATATATATATATATATAAAAGAGAGATATATATAGAGAGAGAGAGTTGATTAATATCCTGTTAAAGTCATGAATAACCATCAATAACTTTGTCAGCAGATTCCAAGATAAAAGACATTAAATATTAAAAAAAAATTAAGTATACACCGATAGTAATCTATATTCCTTTGTAGGGGCTCTTTACTTCCATTTAAAACGTTCGAATTCACACTGCCTCACATTTTTCTCCCATTGTAACAACAAATACATCAAACAGGCTGGAAAATAAAAACCTCCCGCATGTCTGAATTAGAATATGAGGGTAAACGAACTCAACATACACGAATCTCTAAAATAACGAAATCTTAAGAGCTATAATTTGATGTTTCCATTATGTAGAGCGCCCAGTATTTAACATGTGCAGTATGCCACGGAAGCATTCAATCCAGATGCATGATATGAACATATATCACACATAACACAAAAGTCTACAGTGTTGTGTTAAGAATACCAAATATGTCCATCGCAAAAAAAGTTTGAGGACCTATAGACCCTCGCTGACTGCGTTATGTAATTTCTTACCAGAAAGGAAATGCCAAAGATATCCTTTGCACTTAAAGAAAAGGGTTTTTCAAAGTTTCGTCGTAAGTTCGTCTAGCATATAATAAACGTTGTAAAAACTAATCTTAACACAGCTAATAACTTTAAATTTTAAAATTAGCCTAAGTTTAAAAATAGCTTTTTATTTAAACTTTTTAATCCTAAATTAGAGATATTTAAAGGAGAAAAGTGCATATTAAATATTATTTTTCAATGAATAATTAATACTGTTTACGAAAGACACATTTCAACATACAGTGATTCTTGTCTAGTTTAAAATTTGGGCAGTTTCTATATAAATGTATTTATTATCTAACGGTATTACTTCTTTTTCAATTAACATTTGAGACTAATGAGTTGTGTAAATAGTGTTTAATATGCAAGAGCACTGAAAAATAATATTTGTCTTAAGAATTATCGATGGGAAACGTAAATGGAATTCTATGCTTAAAAAATATGTTTACCATATTTCATGAGAGAAATGACCCGTTGATTCGCTTAAACTCAAAGGAATTTCGATAGTATTTTTCTTACTAACAGCAAGGAGGAATTAATATTATTAATTTTTCGAGTACACATACTCGTAAAGTTAGTACTTTTAATTCCGTCCTGTATATATGAAACATACGGCCATATGACATATTTTATGAATGAATACAGATTTTTAGTGTAGGGTAATTTTCGGTATTTGAACATAAGTTTTTTATATTCTATTAGTCTCTAATATACTAGAGGATATACTATTATAATAGGTATATCCTCTAATAATTAGAGGATATACCTATTATAATATGTACTTCGATTATACGAGAAATAGGAAATAAATGTTTTCAAAATCAAAACTTTTTTCTAACATCTTAACAATATCGAAACGAAAGATAGCAAATATTTCTTTTTTTTTCTCGTTTATAAGTAAATTCTTACTTGCCCCTTGTTGAAAAATTAATATGTGTTATAATTTAATATGTGTGCTGTTACAGAATTACTTTTATTTTAATGCAGTTACATGCAGACATTGACGAAACGTGTATAGTTTAGTTTTAGCAGCACCTTGGATTTTCCTATATCGTTATTTAAGTTAATTCTCTGCTCTGTATTCTGATTGGTTAGTTTTTGATCCCGCAACTCAAATGATTCACTTAACAGTAAGATCAGTTTGATTTACGCCTTTTGAGACTCTAAAGTTTAAGAATGACACGCTGGTACGTCTACCAAAATAAAGTTTAAAAAAATATAAGTTGTCATTACATACAATGATAACGATGTTTAGACTGGAGAAGTGGGCGTTTCTTTCATACTTGTTGTTGACCCCGAGTTGCCCGGGTATTTGGGATATCTCATGCATTTTGGACATTTTATTTTTCACCCCTTCTCATTCCCATGCCCATGGGGATGAACTGCGACCTAAACGGCATGAGGAATGTCGCCATGCATCTCAGCGATCCCGAAAACTATGGATTCGATACTAATATCGTTTTTTTAAGTGTCACCCCTTCCCACTCCCACCCCTAGGGGTGCGCTAAACTTCGGCTTAAATGAAATCGTGTCTGTCACCAATCAGCTCAGCTACCCCGAAAACTAAGAATATAATACTGATATCTGTCATTTTCGATTATTTTTACACGTCACACTTTGCCGACCGCACTTCTAAGTGTGCTAGGGGTCTTACCTCCTCCCCATCAGTATTTTTTTCCAGATTGAAAGTCATATATGTACCAAGTTTGATTGAAATAGCTCAAGGGGTTTCAGAGTTATGCTGGAACATACTTACATTCATTTATATATATACACTGCTGGCCACCCAAATTGCAACACCAAGAAAGACAAGAGATATCACAACAAAATTTATTTTGAAGATAACATGTTGACCAAGTATCAAATGATTCAATTTATAGACTTCTGTAAAGTGTGGTTCCTGCCAAAATCAGTAGCCAGAGTAGCCGCCATTGTTGGAGATCACCGCTGCCACACGCCTCGGCATTGATTCAAAGAGACTTTGGATGAGTTCTTGGGGTACAGCAGACCAAGCAGCTTCCACACGTTGCCAAAGTTGATCTGCTGTGGCAGCTGGGGATGGAATCTCGGTCAATCGTAGAGCAACCATGGACCACATGTTTTCTATCGGCGAAAGATCCGGAGAGCGAGGCGGCCAGGGAAGCAATTCAATCTGGCGATTGACGAAGAACCGTTGGACAATGCGTGCCACGTGTGGTCGCGCATTATCCTGTTGAAATATGGCAGTGGGCAAGCCCTGAAGGTAAGGAAGGACAACTGGCTCCAACACCTCGGAGATGCAGCGCTGGCTGTTTAAAGTACCGGCAATGCGTACTAGAGGTGTGCGAGAGTGATATCCAATACCGCCCCATACCATAATACACGGTGCAGGACCAGTGTGGTTTTGCATAACGCAGCTGTTCAGCATCCTCTCTTCACGGTGTCTCCAGACTCGAATGCGATCATCGTGGTGTTGCAGACAGAAGCGTGACTCGTCAGTAAAGACAATTTCATTCCATTCTGCCGTCCACATCCTTCTGTAATCGCACCATTTGCGGCGGAGACGTCTGTGGTTCTGCGTCAAGGGTAGACAAAGCAATGGACGTCTTGCGGACAGACCACTCTGCTGTAAACGGCGTCGAATGGTACGCGCAGACACTGGATGATGCGTTACAGACTGCATGTGCTGTGCAATGGTTCGTGATGTGACTGAGCGATCCGTCACTGCCATGCGCACAATTTGGCAATTGTGTTTTTCTTGTGGTTTTTTCAAAAAAACGATCAATTATGCCTCGTCGAAAACAGCGATCATCTTTTGATCAAGTATCCGAGTTCGACAGAGGAAGGATAGTGGCCTACCGAGATTGTGGATTATCTTTCAAGGAAATCGGTATTCGTGTTGGACGAAACCAAACAACTGTAATGCGGAAATGTGATGCAGGAGGGTACGACGGACCGGCGTGTTCGATCGCATCCACCTCAGCGCACCACTTCACGTGATGACAGGCAAATTGAGCCCATGGCAGTGACGGATCGCTCAGTCACATCACGAACCATAGCACAGCACATGCAGTCTGTAACGCATCATCCAGTGTCTGCGCGTACCATTCGACGCCGTTTACAGCAGACTGGTCTGTCCGCATGACGTCCATTGCTTTGTTTACCCTTGACGCAGAACCACAGACGTCTCCGCCGCCAATGGTGCGATGACAGACGGCAGAATGGAATGAAATTGTCTTTACTGTCGAGTCACGCTTCTGTCTACAACACCACGATGGTCGCATTCGAGTCTGGAGACACCGTGAAGAGAGGATGCTGAACAGTTGAGTTATGCACCGCCACACTGGTCCTGCACCGGGTATTATGGTATGCGGCGGTATTGGATATCACTCTCGCACACCTCTAGTACGCATTGCCGGTACTTTAAACAGCCAGCGCTGCATCTCCGAGGTGTTGGAACCAGTTGTCCTTCCTTACCTTCAGGGCTTGCCCACAGCCATATTTCAACAGGATAATGCGCGACCACACGTGGCACGCATTGTCCAACGGTTCTTCGTCAATCGCCAGATTGAATTGCTTCCCTGGCTGCCTCGCTCTCCGGATCTTTCGCCGATAGAAAACATGTGGTCCATGGTTGCTCTACGATTGATCCAGATTCCATCCCCAGCTGCCACAGCAGATCAACTTTGGCAACGTGTGGAAGCTGCTTGGACTGCTGTACCCCAAGAACTCATCCTAAGTCTCTTTGAATCAATGCCGAGGCGTGTGGCAGCGGTAATCTCCAATAATGGCGGCTACTCTGGCTACTGAGTTTGGAAGGAACCACACTTCACAGAAGTCTATAAATTTAATCATTTGATACTTGGTCAACATGTTATCTACAAAATAAATTTTGTTGTGATATCCCTTGTCTTTCTTGGTGTTGCAATTTGGGTGGCCAGCAGTGTATGAGGGTCATTTTTAAAGTAAGAACCGTTTTGTAATGGAGTAAAAGAAACTTTAGTCATGAACGTAAATTGTATCACAAACTAAAATATGAACATTTTTTTCACTTTTCAACACAGTCACCATTAACATTTAAACATTTATGAAGTCGTGTCACCGGCTTTTGCATCCCATCATCAAAGAACTCTGCCGCCGGACCGTTAGACCGGTTAGTAACAGTTCCTTTCAACATGTCATCATTTTCCAAGCGCTTTCCACCAAGAAATTCCTGAAGTTTTGAAAACAGGTGAAAGTCTGATAGTGCTAAGTCAGGGCTGTATGGTGGATGATCTAGTAATTCCCAATGAAAATTGTCCAGTTGTGTCTTTGTTCTTTCCGCAACTTGAGACCGAGCTTTGTCGTGAAGCAGAACGACGTCGCTAGAGAGCAGTCAGTGCCGCCGATTTTGACATGTGTGTTAAAATCGATTTTGACATGTGAGTCATACATACATACATACATACACATATATATATATATATATATATATATATATATATATATATATATATATATATATATATACACGCATATATACATACATATAGATAGATAGATACAGAGAGGGGGGAGAGAGGGAGAGAGAGGGAGAGATTGATTGATTTTAGTATGATTTCTCCGCCCTTTATCGCTAGAGAACAACCAGGTCTCGAGCTCATTTAAAAACTGTATATTTAATACTTTAAAAGTATGACTCTAATCTATTCTTATGGAATTGCACATTGTGAAGCGTTTTGTTCATAAAACACGGTAATTTACAATTAC
Organism: Dolomedes plantarius; assembly: GCA_907164885.2. Taxonomy (NCBI): domain Eukaryota; kingdom Metazoa; phylum Arthropoda; class Arachnida; order Araneae; family Dolomedidae; genus Dolomedes; species Dolomedes plantarius. The sequence goes on along the minus strand of OU015492.1, from coordinate 102,176,710 downwards.
CAAAGAAAAATATAGTTTGTTTTATTAGTATACCTGATCCTTACATAAACTAATATATACCGTACTTTTGAAAAAACAATTTAGTAAGTTCCAGTACTCTGTCGAAAGCGCTTATTACAGCTTTATCACCCCCGTTTGAAAATTCTCTCAAAATATTGCTTATGAGTCACAGTAAAACATCTGCTCAAGATCCAGAATTAGCCATTCTCGAGAATTCTTACTTGTGAGGATGGAAAATAATTTCGACTCTAACTGTACCCATTGCTTTAATAGACTACCTTTTCAAATAACATCGTCTCGAGGAAATTAGCCCTTGTTTTAACCCATATTTAATGTCTAAGCCATTAAATTCACTTTCATTTCTCACTCCTGTTTCTAAATCATTTCAACTTGTTTGTAGACGAGTCAAAAGAACTCAAGAATTAAATCTCGAATTCTCAGCCAAAATTCTGATTTCTGTACAGTTAAAGGCTATTTGCGAGAACAGGCGAGGATGGACTTTATAAATACAGCGACTGAATTCCATTGCGATTCTTTCCTACTTTTTATTTTAATCAATAAGAAATTGTTGTATGAAATTAGAAATCCTAATCTTTAAAGCAAAATTTTGTTGGTACAAAGTTTAAATGCAACAGGGCCCGATTTTACTGTTTGTCAATCTTTCTTCCTGTCTGATTATACTTCGAAATATTTGCAATATAATAAACAAAAATACAGAGAATATTAACCGTATGAAATTCTTCGAAACAGAGAGATATGAGTTAGGATGAATTTGGAGAGATCTTCGAACTTCAAAGGGGGTTATTTTAAGCCCAACTTTCTGCATGACTCCACCGCCGTCAAATTAAAATTGGTCGAAAAAAATGGTCTAAACTGTTTCGATAGGAACATTAAAATCAGAATATCTCCAAAACTAGTTAAAATAATAATAAAAAAAGGACAACTTTGTCCATTGTTGAATTTTTTTAAATGTTATCATCAGGATTGGGTTACTTTGCTCTTTAATGTTCACCCTATAATTTTTTAAAGGTTCTTTTACGATTTTATTCTATTTATTTTTTAATTTGTGAGAAATGAGTACTGTCTTAAACATAACATTAAAAACTACCAAGACAGCACAACAGTTAACTTCCTATTTCTGTAGGCAGTGGCGTAGCGAGCATAACTGGCGCCCGAGGCACGATACCTTTTCGGCGCCCCCCATGGTCTTGGAGACCATTTGGAGCCCCTTTGCGAGTGGCGCCCGGGGCATGATAGACCCTCTTGCCCCCCCCCCCCTGCTACGCCACTGTCTGTAGGTCTATCTATCGGAGCATGTTCCGGCATATTTGTCTGGAACACTTATTTTGTAAATTGGGGAATCTGGCGTGTACATCTTACAAACAATAATAGACACTGTAGATTTATATACTGGCCAATGAAACTAATTAAAAATAGTATAATAAACTCTCCGAATTGATGAAATGAAAGTTATCCATTTAACAACCCTTCAATTAGGAAGGCATCCTTTATTCTTGCTTTCTATTTTCTAAGCTCTGAAACTGCGTAACATTAGAGATGCTATTTTTGTATTAAATCGATGTTTCAGTTAATATAACATGTCCAATAAAATTACATTATGGGTCGATAAAATTAATGCCCTTCGAATTTTTTAGTATGGTAATTAATACATTTTTTCTACCGTTATAGATTAATTACATAAATATATTAATTACATTTAGATTAAATAGACATTGTGTATGCGTATTTCAAAGTGCAGGTGTAGCCTTTTTCTAATTTATTCATATTATAAGCTGGAGAAAATGTGAAAGGCAACACAAAACTGCTAACAGAGTTCTCTACATAAATAGGCATACGGAATCTAATTAGAGGAGTTCGATTCCACAATTATTTTCCTGTACTTGTAAAAAAAGCTAGACTCTAAAAAAAGGACACAAATAAAATATATAATGGCTGGGAAATGAAGAAAGTAATGACATTTACCTTTAGGGACATCATTCTATATTAACGTTCATTTTTTTTAATACATAAAGAAAATTTTAGCAAGAATCAATAATATTTTAATGTCAATCGATCTATGACTTCTTCAAACATGAGTAAATATTTATTATACGATTTTTGTGTTCTGTGTTGCATAATTTTCTGCCTTATTCTACTCTCCTTGTTTGTGACGTCTAAATAATGAAAGTAAGCGTCATACGTTTAGATAGTGTAGTCTTGCATTCCATTTGGAAAAAAAAATTATTCATCTTTTCAACTGGGGGTTCAATGATAGACTCACCATCTTTAGCCGTGTAACACGATTCTGGGGTGCAGCGCTAAGTTACCTATCAGCTAGTAGCACATACATTTCGCGCTCAGCTCTTTCTGGTGGGACTCGTAGTGAACGCTTTTTTAAGAGGGGGGGGGGGGGCGAAAGAACGTCTGGCACCTCAGTGACTTCCCTAATGTGACTATTGGACTGTCTTTCGAGTTTTTTCCACTTACTCTCAATAATTTATCCTTTTTATCTTAGCGATTGCTATTTTCTATTCGTGCTTTTATGTATTCATTAATTTGTTTATAAACATTTTCTGTCTGTGTAACATGCCGAAGGATCTGTGTTTAATAGCCTGCTTCTCTAGAAATTTTGAAAAATCCTTTCAACTGAGTTATTTTAATTTTAGCTAAAACGTCAATAATTGATTTATTGTTCATGTAACATTTTATATCAAACGTTAATATTATACCGATAATATTAAGATAAAAAAAACACAGTTTCAATATGTGCACTTTTTATTGTACTCTCTTTTTGAGTCCAATCAACAAATGCAGTGAAAGTCCAGAGTAAGGGACGTAGCTTTTTCCCCCGAGGACCAATGTAGAAGAGTTTCAGCGTTCCCCCACTTTGTATAGTTACATTCAATTCCTTTATATTCTCTGTGAAGCAGGGTAAGATATATGGAATACGACATGCACCTGCGAACAAAGAACATAGAATCGCTTTTCTCTTTTTCTTTTTTTTAAGAGATAAAAATTACTGCCTTTGTTCAACGTCCCAGTGAAACAACATTTTAAATATGACGTCGATACAGGAAAAAAAAAACTCTTGATGACAAAACTACTATCCTCCTCCTGCGACAAACTACATGAAAAATATATCTATCACAAAATATGGGTTTTGAAATTTTGGCAGATTCATGCACTTTGAATGGGAATTTGGTGAGGTTTTTTTGAAATCACATGTTAAAATGTATAAATTCTATGATATGTCATCTGCCCCTTTAATGTTCTAACTATGTCGTAAACAACGTTCTCTAAATTAAAACATAATGTTACAAGTTTGGTGCCAACTTGGCGTGTTATCGCCAGCAGGCGATGTATCGGAGTCCATGATAAATAAAAAAAATGGTTAAACACGTTCACGCGTCTACCATGGAGTAAGTAATAAATCCTGCTCTTGGGTCTATTGCTGGAAAATGGTTTGGTTGAGCGGTGTGGCAACACGGGTTTTGATTCCTAGGTGAATAAGAGTCTGGAATATAAAATTTCAGTTCTACAGTTGGTTTTGATGCGATCGGTTGACTGTTTTTCAACAGGTGGTTCTCCTTGTAGAAAATTTTAGTCTCGGCTGGTTTAAGACGAGGTCCTTAGAAGGAGGGAAATTTAAGGTCGTATGCTACTTGTTAATAATTGTTATATTGTAGTTAATTATTGTATCTGAATTCCTCCATTTTAAGGAAAAGTTCTTAGGTGCTGGAATTGTTAGCTACCAGCGAAGATTCATTGTTTTTATCTTGTCTACACTTCTGCAAGTTTCTAGAAATTGTACTGAAGATTTAATGTTATATAAATTTCTTTTACTCAACTACCAGTAACTGGCATATTTGTTTCTGTGTTTGAAATTTACTATTTACAATATCCTCTCGTCGCTCGGATTTGGTACAATAATTTAAAAGCAAATTTTCCTTATTCAGGATTGTTGATTGTTATGGTGCAACCCTTAAAAAACATCAAAAAGTACCCATACGAATTTTTTTAATCTCATGCTTTGAAAATTACCAACACTTATAATTATTAATTTTGTCCTCAGTGCATTTCTCAAATTCAGTTTTTTTTTTTCAGCCGTTGAGAAAACAGAGATGTATAACAATTTTTGAATGTAAATGTACGTTGCATATTACTTTTATGAACGTCTCTGCATAGAGATAAATTACTTGCGTACTGCCGTTTTTAAAAAGTTATGCTTCATTTCTGGAGCTAGGCATCCATGTGAAAGTTTAGTAAATGCTTACAACTGATAGTCAGAAGAAATGGAAATGCAGGAGTTGATAAGGTTTTCAGTACTGCCTGACAATGCTGTTGAATATCAGAGTGCATTTTGGGGGGAGAAGATGAATATGTGCTAGAGTATGAACTCCTTTCTCATACAGCAAAGTAAACGTGTCCGCCGTTTCAATTGCCATGTAAGGTTAAGGTTTTGCTATTATTTCTGGGATATTATAGAAAGATAAGAACCAATACGATGCTATAGCCAAAGTGAACGTTGCACGAAAAAAATTAAGAGCAAAAAATTTATTATGTTGTCAAAGATATAGCATTCGAAAATATAACTATCTCGATGAAAATGTAATTTATATTGTGTCAAGCTTCTAAAAACAGTAGAATTAGCCCTTCGGAATACACATACCTACTTATTTACATACTTCAGACTCTTTTTAATTTACACTTTTTTGCTCCTCAGTTGAATTTTAACTTACTGTAAAAAATTTTAAAAATATCAATTTATCAAGTGACCGTCACAGCTCAAAGAGCTAAATAAGTTTGATAAACACAAGGTTTAGAGAAATTCAATTAACTTTACACGTTCATCAACCCTATAATTAATGCATATTATAGAAAGGAGAGGCAGAATCCTAACCACAATACAGTTTTTAGCACTGAATTGTGACTACATATTGGGCATAAATCTGCTACTCTTGATCGCCATGTTGTGCAGTAAACAGCATCTTTCTAATAAATCAAGACTCATAATCATATCAGAGAAAGGAGAGGAAGAATCGTAATCACGCAATAGTTTTTAACACTGAACTGCGACTACATATTAGGGCATTAATCTGCTACTCTTGATCGGCATATTGTCTAGTAAACAGCACTTTTTTAATAAATCAAGATTCACAATCCTAAACAAATTTCATCCATAAGAGCTTTAGAAAACAATGATGCCAGTTGATTGTCTTTACAGCTAAAAGTTTAAGATTTTTTCATTAGTCACTGGGTGCTTTCATATTTTTTGTCGCCCTTCTTCACTGCGGATTGGCTCCAAGTTTTGGGATTTCTTCTGCAATTTTCTGTAGAATTTATCTTTAAGTTTATCTTAAAAGTGAATTAAGGTTATTTTTAGATTTGTTAACATAAATTTCTTTCTTTGTTATAAATAGATAATTCTCGTCTGCTAGTGCTAGGAAACCCCTTATATTAAGTTTTCCCCCGCATGTAATCCGGAGTTGTCGCCGAAGGCATTCGTAGCCTGTGGACAACAGATTGGGTGTTTGACCATTAGGGAGTATTCCACTGAATAAACTAACCGTTCCTAATATTTTTAGGGTTCCCTAGGGTTACCGGAATCGAATTAAACACAATTTCATCTAAGATGAAATCCACGATCAGAATTAAATTTGTACTCCTATTTTCTTATACTACTATTTTACAAGAAAATTTTAGTTTGCTACTTCATTATTAGTTTATAATAAATTGTTATTTCTTCGTGTTAAAGATATAGTTAATTAATAATACTTCTAGGCATAACCATTAACGTGTTGTTAGGAAGCACGGCATGTCCAAAGTAAGCAAGGGAGTTTTCATTTTCTATCATACTTACATCGTTCCATGTAGACATTTCCCAGACTAATCAAAGGAAATAAAAATTTAATAGAAAAGTTTCGAAGGCAAAGTCCTTTTATTTAAGAAGTTCTGTAGTCATTTTTTGCTACTGGAAGGATAAACATACCGGAATCTACATTTTCAAGCCGACAGCGGCCGTTTCAAATTTAGAATCTTCGGTAACACCGAAATTACAAATCGATATAAAGAAAGCATTTTTTTTATCTGGTGATTTCCCTGAGATAAGATGTTCGATTACGGTGGAAAGTAACCACGATTTCAATTTTAATAGTCTAAGTTATCTCTAACGGAGAGATCTAAGAAAAAAAATGTAATATTGCAAAGCAACTTAGGTACCAATGAGATTGCAATGGCAAAACAAAACAAGGCCATAAACTGCAATGTATAATTTACAAATTATTCAATTTACATCTAAAATGGTACATCTAGAATTAATATGTATGACCAAGATTAGATATATCGACTGTAATGTAAGAATAAATGTGCTCTCGTAATCTAAGAGGACATACCGGAAAGGCTAAAACATATTTTGTCCAAAATTATCTCCATCTGTCTCTTCAGTTCCTGTGTTTTTCTAAGTTCTAAGAATCTGTTATAAATTCAAATTAATTATTCACAACCACAAATTTCAGTCTCTTAAGGATTTTTATTTTGTTTTATTTTTTTCACGCTAGGCTTAGAGCAATCTGCAAACATTTTTTACACTGTATTGAGCGTGGGGGGAAGTTAGAAACTGACCTTCCTGTCTCTCTTAGCAGGACCTTAAAGCTGCTGTGCACTAACCCTATTGGATTCACTCACCTCAATGTTAACCTACGGAGAAAATGTGCCTAAGGATTGCCGATTTGGGTTTAAAGATTTTTTTTTAACTTGTTCTCCGTCACAGAGAAAGAAATTTTACATCTCGGGGCATTTTTCGTTTAAAAAAAGCAGTACAGATAATATTTCAAAATTTAAATTATTCGGGGGGAAAATCTGGTATAGTGGGTTTTAAACACTCATAAATTCTTTTCATGAAGGAAATATAGAAAAATAATCTTGTCTAAAGGTACAGAAAAGTTCAGGCTACAATAAAAATACAATTTTTATTGGATTATCAGCATTTATGTTTCTGTAAATAATAGACGCATTTCGTCCATAGGTTAACATTGAGGTTAGTGAATCCAATAAGGTTAGTACACAGTAGCCTTAATTAAGAAGGACTCCAACGATGTCTGTTCAAGCCTAGCTTGTAAAGTAAATGGAAATAGATTTTACGCTGGAGGACTCTAAATCAAACCCTTTATAAAATTCTAGAATGTCATCTCTCTCTAAGTAGTAAAGCCCTTCCATAAGGTTTCACTGGTACTGGCATGTTCAGTTTTCATAAAAGACTTGCTATTTTTTTTTTTTTTAGATAATTCAATATAATGATTGTTTCATTTTATTCATCATATTGTTTGTAATTTCTATTCTAATTGTTTTTCTGGTCAATAGAGAGCATCACTATGTAACTTTTTTTTAACTTCAAGTAAAATTGTTTTTTATTTCTGTTGTTGTTGCACATTCGATTCTGAGTAATGGCAAGAAAATGGCTAAAAAATGTTTATTCTGTTATGGTGTATATTCTATTCTAAGCAATGTCATGTAAGAATTCAAAAATTGCTATGTTGGATGCGATTCCATTTATTCTTTTTTGTTAAATATTGTATGTAGATTATTGTTCAAGCTGTTGACATTTTGAAGTCAATTATTCATATTGTAAAACCTAATTCCGAAGGGGAATTTCATTATGTCATGGATTCAACAGTTATGTGTTAAAAGGAAGTCAATATTGAATGCATTTTAAAGATACATGCATTGAAGTAAATTTTTTAGTGTTGACTTATTATTCAAGTACTATTCAGATGATGTTAAAGATAAGCCATTCCAATATTACCTTTATTAAAAGAAGTAAGAAGATTGGTTAGTTTAATTTAAACAAGAACATTAAATATTTTTATTAATGGATTCTTTTACAGTCCACTAAGATATAAAATTATATGAATAAAATAACTGACCCCACATGGCATTTAATAAAACAATGATTATTTATGTAAGCATGCCTACAAAGAGTCGAGGCAGTAACTGGAGCAAAGAATAGTTCATGAGTAGATTGATTTACTAAAACAAAAGCAAATGTCCTTTTTCCAACCTTGCTGTCGGAATACTTTTGGCAATATAGTGCACGTTGCAGTAGTATGCATTCCTTTTTTTATTATTGCGTTTTGTAAATTTTCTTCAGAAAGTCTTTCTTAAACTAGTCACTCCATTTTCTGAATTTCAATACTTATTACATATTCGAAAAATTAAATATATATCAAACTATGGAAATAAACAAGAGTATTCGAAGTTTAAATCGCCTAAGAAAGTGAAGCTCGAAAATATTCTGATCACGCATATCTGCAGTAAATCAGTACTGGGCATAACAAATCTAGTTTAGACTTCGAGAAATTATTTTATTTTCCTTAAATTTTGATGTCTGAGGTAGTCTAGAAAAACCATCAAACTTTAAATCCTTTCTCAACAAAATTTATCGTTTTACATGTAATCATATACAGAAACGAATATTTAACTTGGAATTATATTTATAAATTTAAGATTTGCATGCGAAGTAGACAGTCATTTGCTTTGGAAAATTGGAATTCCCAAGCATGAAAAGAGGGCACTGAAGGCTATTCTGAAGGAACTTTCTTTATACTTAAATTTGTAAGTATGCAGAATTTCTATGAATTCAGTCTAGTTCCGTTGTTAACAGCTTCATTTTTTCAAACCTATGCAGATCGTCTCCAAATCAAATATAAGCTGCCTAAAAACTTTTTCAGCATGTTGTGATGTAAATTTACCATCTTAATAGTTAGGAGTATTTTCTCAAAACGAGTATACAAGTCTCAAATCTTAATTACATTTTAAAATATTATCTAAAATTAATATTTAATTTCTGGTATAGAAGTTGGTCAAATAAATATGAAAATTAAAAAATATATATTTACTTCCAAACTCCTTTTGAGACAAACTAATCAAAATTTTAACAAACCTTAATTATTTTTATTGCTGTAAATGACTGTTCAGTATCCATATAGCTTTACTATTTGTTTGAAAACTAAGAACAAGATGCTTACTTAATTCGTAGTTAATATGAAAACTACACGTTTCAAGATACGTAGATTATGATTCCTTACATTACAGTTTTAAACTGTCTATATATTATCACTTCAGGGTTACAGTAATTTCCTAACACACATATTTTCGTCCATAGTTCTCTACTGGGGGAAGTTAATATTAAACTAGGCAATCGTAATTTTTATTACTCATACTAATGTAATTATTCAAAAGCAGAATCTCAGACAACTTAATCAAGTGCCGCTCTCTTCCGAAATGACAAATCCTACAGTATACTCAATGGGATAACTTTGTATTTACAATTTCTAGTGATCCTACAAATTTGAGCACTTTTAAAGAAAATGCTATCTTTTGAAGATTCTAAAGAAAGCCAACCGATACTCTGTTAATCTCCAAGGTCGCCTAACTCAACAAGTTGATGTCACCGTGTCTTCAAAGTGCCTTACCATTCAAATCACTGTATGTTTTGTTTCTCTGCTACAATGTCTCATTAATAGAAAACAACTATTCAGTGAATTTTCAAAAATATATAACAATTTTGAAGAGTGTGAAAAAATTCATCTAGATTTTCATATAACAGTAAGTTGTATCATTTCCAGTTTAATAGAAGTCTAGTTCTGCATCGAGATTATTTTGGCTTCGTAACCTCATTATTTACATTTTAGTACTTTGTATAGAACAATTTTGTTTTTCTCTTGCAAAAATATAGTTAATTATGGGGAAAATAAAAATCCATTTATTTCAGAAATTCTATTATGAAACTGCTCCCCCGAAACGTTATAGAATTCTAGCCTAACGAAAAGATCTAACTGTCAAAGTTTTACATCACCAAGTTTTCGTTCCAAACATCGAATATCACAAAGGGTTACCTATCAACGCTAATAATAATGCTACACATATCATTGTACGGTGTACCTTATGCACATATTCGATAACTATTTTGAAGGAGGAGAAGGAGGTCTTGTCAAGCTATGACTGAAGAAAAATATTTCGATATTCATGATTTTTTTTTTCTGTAGGACATCGATAAAGATACCTATCACAATACCTATCACTGTCTCTCATGTTATAGATCTACATAAATCTATAACATGAGAGACAGATTCATTTATATTAATTCATTTCGAACATTATGAAATTTATAAGTATACAATTATTTTACAAAGGAGCATGGTATTTTATTAAACAGAATGTAACATGCATGTTGCAGTGATATAGAAAATCTGTCAAAAAAGATCAGTTACGTTTGTTGGTTGAGAGCACTACGGTCAACTTTTCCTGCACAAGGATTAATTTGACAGGGACCTAGAGTTTAAAACTGATTCCCAGATAAAGGACAATAACCTTGTTGATAAGGATTGGTATAATGACTAGTTTTAGCGAGAAGGGTCTTAACATTTTAATTAGGGCAGAGTTCATGGAAAAAGTAATTGAGCACGAAAGCCAGTTTGTGTAAACTCAGTTACGACAATAACAATAGCAAGATAAAAAAATTCTACTCTGTATCTGACTTCGACGGTTTAAATTAAGATGCACATTCACTTAAAAATGGAACTCACATTTGAGCTATTTACAAACCAAATCGATTAACTCCACTCTTTGATTTTTATTTTTATTTTAGTTATGAAGCATGTGATTGACTGCTTCAAAATTTTTCTTTCAAAATAAATTTCCTTTATAATAAGGATTAACACCACTAAATGACAAATGATTTTGGGCCACAGAATAATAAATAATTTCAATCAAATTAAGTCCATACTCTAATGTAAATCGTTGGATTAATGCTATTCAACCGCAGAGGCAAGTATTTTATGATAACGGTTTAGTGTTGTTTCATCACACAAAAAAAAATTAGTTACAGTCTATATGCCACAGAATTAAGTACTTGTTAATTATTAAAAATTTATTTCAATTATCTTTTGCATAAAAAATAGCTTGAAGACTGAATTTGATATTACTCTTTTTCACTTGGCAAATTGATTGCTCACACAAAAATTCCTTAGTCACAATCCCTTTGTCACGCAAAAATTGTAATAATAATAAGGATTACTTCAAGTATATTCTACCTTATACATTTTATATGCCATTACATAAAAGCTACGTCTGCGATAATACATTCTAAAATGTGTATTTGAATTTATATTTTAAAAAGCAATGTATATTCTTTTATCCATTTTCTGTTTTATGGAGTTAATCGATTTCGCAAGTGAGCGGCACATTTAATAATCATATTTGAAGTAAAGCTAGATCCGATGGCCAGTTTTTGGATGAATTTAAAGGAGTATTCCAGTTAAATCCAGATCTGAAAGATTATTTGATTGAATATGTCTGCGAGAATCAAAATTAAATAGTCGATATCCTTTATTGAAAATTAGGATTACGATTAATGATGAACATCCCTTAAAAACGTTCTCCAAAGTCGAGATTGGCGTGCCCCCCTAATATTGAAAATAGTTCCAACTACTTCGATGTTAAATTTCACATTATGTTGTAACAGTAAGCTGGAAAGTAAAAAATGCTGTATCCTGTTATTACAATGACTGTAAAGTTGCTAAATGGGCTCTAACCTATGATTTACATAGACAAATACACAAATATTATATATATATATATATATATATATATATATACACACTCATGGACAAAAAAATTAGCACACCAAGAAATAATTGCGGGATCGTAACGAAACTTGAAATGAAGGTACATGTCGGGGAGATATGCAAATGATTAGAAATGCAACGTGATTGCTCATTACGTATCGCCGGTAGAGGGCGTTGAACATCGTACTCTGTGGAGTATAAAACAGGTAACCAAAGCTTGTTTGAGTGTGCTGAATCATTTACAAAGGAAGAGCTGAGATAGACATGCCATTACGCCGTGTTCGAATATAAGCAGTTGTCGCAGTTTGAGAGGGGGAGAATCGTCGGGATGATGGAAGCTGGGTGGTCAGCTAGGCGAGTAGCTCGTCAATTAGGCCGCTCTGATTGTGTTGTGAGGAGGTGTTGGGACCAGTGGACCCGAGAGATGTCATGTACATGAAGACCAGGCTCAGGACGCCCTCGACAGACCAGTCGTCGAGAAGACCGCCACATCGTACGAAATGCACGCGTACAGCCAACTGCTTCATCGGCCGCCATCCAGGCACAGGTAGCACCTTCACTAGGGGCCTCTGTGTCTTCTCGAACCATACGAAGGCGCCTGGCTGAAGGACAGTAGGTATCGCGGCGCCCATTATGTGTGCTGCCCTTGACGCCCACTTTTGGAGTTTTGCCGCGCAAGAAGAAACTGGACTGCAGCGGAACCAGGTCGTCTTTAGCGAAGAATCCAGATTCAATCTCGGCAGTGATGACAATCGTGTTCGTGTGTGGAGAGCCCGTGGTGAACGCTTCAATCCTACCTTTGCTATACAGCGACACATCGCTCCCACAGCTGGTGTGATGGTATGGGGTGCCATTGCCTACAATACATGGTCACCCCTGGTATTGTTCCGTGGCACAATGACAGCCCAGCGGTATGTTCATGAAATCCTGCAACCACATGTGTTGCCACTCATGCAACGGCTCCCAGGAGCAATTTTTCAACAAGACAATGCTCGGCCTCATACGGCAAGGGTGTCACAAGACTGTCTCCGCACTGTTACTACCCTTCCTTGTCCTGCCCGATCCCCAGATTTGTCTCCAATCGAGCATATCTGGGATCATTTGGGACGACGAGTTGGGCATCCCACGAGTTTGAACGAACTAGAGGCAAGGTTGCAGCAAATATGGAACGAAATGTCTCAAGACATCATACAGAACTTGTATGACTCAATGCCCGATCGTATCGCATCGTGCATTCGCGCTAGAGGGGGTCCAACGGAGTATTAACTCCTCCGTTCTTTTGCCTTTTTCTCTGAAATAAATTATCCTTTTTCTTTGATTTTCTTATCATTTACTTATATCAAAGTAGTCATTACGTATGTAAAATTTAGTTTCATTTTGACGACTCCTTCTTGGTGCGCTAATTTTTTTGTCCATGAGTGTATATATATATATGGGTTATATACGAAAAAATATTCCATTTATATGAAATCTTGATATTTGCAAGTTTTTTTTCTTCTGGCTTTTCAGAGTAGTATCTCACCAGACGAATGCTTAGTGACCTCGATAAAAACCCACATATAAGCGTACACTGAATGCAGGACTTGTTATCAACAAGCGATCACAGACCTTGAACTTCCCTTATGACAATTTTATCCTAATAAGCCGTTGCAGTGTAACCTTTATCTCAATAACACTAGTTGATGTCATCAAAAATCGAGGGAAGCTATTCCTCAGTGCTTATCCTATCTACGTTTTGTTTATGAGCGTATGCCTCTTGCATGCTACTGTGCATTAGATTTTAAATATTATATCTGAAACTATCCTTCTCCCAAAATATATGTTACAGTATGCCAAGCTGTACTGGGAAGTTTTACATGTTAGAATATGATTTATGTCAGTAAAAATGCTATTTGTTTTAACGTTTATATTAATTCTTACAACAATCGCTCTCAAAGGATTCACTTTTGAAGAATGTAACTTAAAACAAAATAGGTGTTTAGGGCAGGTTCAGTGAGGAATACAGACTTTTGAAACAATTATTCTACAAATAACTTTTACAATGGGAAAACTTCATGTTTTAATGAAAAATGTTCATGTACTGGTTAAATCAAATCCTTTTTTATAAACATTAGAACTCGCGATACATTTAGAGATAACTAGATGATTAGTCCGATAGCCCATTTATTTTTTAATGCCATTTTGTCAGAATTTCTGTCTGACGGAAGTCACATGACTTCCTGAACAACTTTCAAAGGGAAACAGAATCGCGTTTACATTAAATAGAAGAAAAAAATAGAATTACCTAGTATACGCATTGTACCCGTGCATTATACACGCTTTTTAATAGATACGGCTTATATTTTTCTTAAATTCAGTATGCAGACTTCATAGGAGATGTTCCCCTCAATTTCTGAACTGAATTCTTGATATGACAAAAATCGCCCAGTCAGAGTTGAATACTCATGTTTTAGGATCTAAATAAATCATTTACCTTAGAAAATCACCTCTCAAGTTTATTAAATGTAAAATTTAAAGGAAAAGAATAAGTAACTAAATAGAGAGCAACGTTTGAATAGAGAGCAACTTAATTCAGTTCCCTTTTAAACAGAAAAATGATTTAATATTTAAAATATACGCAAGTTTAGCTTTAATATGTTAAATTTCATTCTCAGTTTCTGAGAGGCAAATTAATTAAATTATAAGAGAAATTTTGTCTCTTTTGCCATAATTTAACAGGAATGTTTAACACTGCAGACACATTACTGAAGAAAGAACATAAAAGAAATGTATATTAAGCAAAATATTTAAATAATTATTTCAGTATCATTTTTCTTGCGAAACTAAATATCTTGGTTTTCGGAAAAATGATATTAATTTCGAAATATTTTGACAGAGAGCTTTATGTTTTTTGCAAGTCTCTTAATAATCATCTGTGTGAATTAAGTACGTAATTTTGAAACAAGTACTTGTAGCCTATTATGTCGTATATCAGCGCTCTCATTGCCAACATCATTTTTCTAAAAGAAATACAATCAATCAATATATATATATATATATATATATATTTATATATATATATATATATATATATATATATACACAGAGGCTGTTCACATATTTTTTAGACGATGTATATTGTATTCACAAAACTAAATTACATAAAATTCTTGTGTTTTAAATGTTCTATTTGACATCCCTTATTCTGAACTATCTTTCGACACCGCAATTTCCAGGATAATAATGCCTTTTGAAGTGTCAGAAGAGGTATTCTATCCCATTCCTCCTGAACAGCTTTCAAGAGTCCTGTAAGGGTTTTGGGACGACGTTTGGATAGTGCAGATTTTAAAAGTCCGAAAGCACAAAAATCCATAGGTGATACATCGGGAGATTTAGTAGGGATATCAGTGAAGGGTATGGCCTTGATACCAGTTTTTGTTCCATTTCTTTTAGGAAATTTACAGTGCATTTTGATGTGTGACTGCTAGCTTTGTCCTGATGGAGTCTCACAGATTGATGGCACTGTAGGTAAAGCGATGGTATTTCATTAAGAAAAATTGGCGATAAAATATGTTCCTAATAGTATTTGGAGTTAATCTTGACATTTTTCCACTCTCTTTATTTTAAACATGCCATTATAAGAAAAACCAGAAACAATCATGAATCCCTTAGAAAAACTTTCTTTCGATTCTTTGAACCGTGTACTTAAATTTTTTTCTCCCCTTTTATGATAATAAATGGCTCTTTTTTTGTTGCAATCATTTAAATACACCCATGATTCATCTATTGTGACAATTGTTTTCCATTTTTCTTTGGATGTGTTTCTCATATAGAATTCTGCAGCGTTTCCTGCGTTCAGCGATATGATTTGGAAGAAGACGATGCACATTGCGTTTTTTCGCTTTCTTAAGATTTAATCAACGTTTATCATTTTGTTTACAGTGGACACCGAGCATTTTAATGATTTTGCAACTGTCCTTTGACTAGGGCGATTTTCTTTTAACATTAAACAACGTACCTTTGCAATAGTCGAAGATGTCCGTTTTTTCCTTGGATACTTGTCTTGAATTTTTGTCCCACTTGAGGCTCCAATTTGACGTTTTTTTAATTTCTTGTTGACGATATTACCTATCGACGCTTTAGATATCACAAAACCATGACTCTCACATCCTTTTTGGATAACGGAGTATGCATATTTCTCATCGGAAAGAGCATAAATGTAGCCTTCGAACCACTGCTTTGTTAAAAACGCTATTTTGAATAGAAACAAAACTTTCAAGCCGTAGACGATAATTTTCACTTTTAAAAACATAGTACAATTGCAATTATTTCTTTTGCAGCAAACGATTTTTTATTGCCGCTTACCAAAATCGTCTAGAAAATGTGCGAACAGCCTCTGTATATATATATATATATATATATATATATATATATATATATATATATATATATATATATATATATATATATATATAGTCGAGGGCCCTGGGTTGCCTCATTTGGATGGCAGATCTGTACAGTCCATCCGGCGCCCAGGCCTCCAGTAATGAAAAATGTCACCAAACTTGGCAAATTAAGTACAGGAATTGCAGCGTAGCGACCGGTTGACAGTTTGACAAGGCGTATAAGCGAAAGCTGTGATCGCCGTAAATTTTCGAATATATATATATATATATATATATATATATATATATATATATATATATATATATTCGGACTCCATTATAACAAACTTTAAGGGTCCAAAAGGTTTTGTTCGCTATATCCGAAGCGTTAAGAAACATGCTAGAGTTCATAAAATGTATAACTCATTAATTTTAATGTGTATTCAATAATGATGCATTAAAAAATGATAAAATCTATTAAAAATGATCATTAATGAATTAAATCGTGTAAAATCGATCACATTAAACTGACACAATACTAATTAAATTACGTACAACAGGAAAACGGCGAGACCAAAATTTTCATCTGTTATATCCATAAGTTCATTATATACCGGGTTTTCTATACCTGGTTCGACTGTGTGTGTATATATATATATATATATATTCAGTATTAAAGCCTCCGTGCGTTTTCGTAATGAGAAGTTATCACAGTCTAAATGAAAGCGTTCACGGGAGAAAAAAATAAAATACAGAAAACGCCTAGGGACACTCATGAATAGATTTTCGAAACAAAGAAAATATTTTTTTAAAAGTACTTCCGGCTCATATTCAGAATGGCACTTCTATTTTATTTCATTTGCTCCTAAAATGTTGCAAATTTCTGGAGACGTCTCTCCTCGTGACACCTATTTTACCCAGAAGGAAACGGAATTATTCCTGGAATAATATGTAAATGGGAAACGTGTCCATAGGAGAATTGACTGCTTAGCATACATTTGTTTATCGTTCAAGTAGAATTTCAGTTTAAGCATCTGTCAGACTATATTCCAACGCGTCAAACGGTAAGGTATGGGAAAAAGTTGTTTAGAATTTTACTGTATGTGGGATTTATGCATATAAGGAAGCTAAAGTTCAATTTTATACAATTTCCTTTTCATCTGCATCTAAATTAAGAAGAATCAGGAATTTAGATTGAAAAATATGCACTTGAAATGTTCTTTGAGAATATATATAGACTAAAAATAATTAAAAAAGTTAGCGAATATAGCAAACTTCAAAGTTAAAAATGCAGTATCCTACTAGAGCAATAAATTTCCTAAAGGTCAACTTATGATTTTCGTAGACGCACTCAGAAATGGTACACACACACACACACACATATATATACACTATCTGGCCAAAAGGACGCCCAGTGCTACGGACTCGGAGAGTCCTGAGGTATATATTAATATCATGTTGGTCCTCCTTTTGCATAGATGACAGTCTGCACATATCTGGGGAAACTTTCCACTGGTGTTTAAAAGTGTCCACAGGAATTGACTTCCAGGTGTCCATCACAGCTGAAGTGGGTACTGGCAGTGAGGATGGCCGAATTGGCTGGTTACGTAATCTGCGTTCTAATTCGTCCCAAAGTTGTTCAATGGGATTTAGATCGTGGCTCTGAGAAAGCTAGTCCAGTTTTTTAACACCTATTTCGTCAAACTATGCCTGCGCAATTCTCGATGTGGGAATGGAGCAGTTATCCTGCTGGAAGAGAAATTGGCCTCCCCCGAAATATTGCCATAGAGTTGGGAGAGCAGCATTGTCGAGAATGTCCACATACATCTCAGAGTTAATGTTTCCAACCACATGATCTGTAGCATCTTTTCTCTATGACTTACTATGGAACCTAGACGGCACCAAGTCACTTAAGTGAGTCAAAAATATTATTCTATTGCAGTTAATTGTTCAATAAATATTCTGAAATATGGAGCGTTAGCAGTATGGAATAAGGAATTTTGTTAAATTTTGTTCCAAGACAGACAATTCTAAGATTATGAGTTTGTTCAATACATATATGTTTCCTTAAAAAAAATGTATATGTGGGCAAGTTTTCTGTGCGAGGTGAAACGAGAAAAAAAAATTTATGGTTCTGATATTTTTTCCTATAAAATATTTTAGCTTCCCATTATCAAAGATATTTTGGATAAACTAATACTTTTAACTGTTTATTTTTTCCAAAAAATTCAATCTTTATGCATAGTATCTTTATACACATTTCAAAATATCTAATGTTCGTGGTGACTCCAACAGGCTGCACACATGTACGTTACAAAAGTAAATAAATAAAATGCATTACGTATTCGTAACGAACACTTCTCCAATTCTACAATAAATAAGACAGAGGTGGCTACATGTTTCAAACTAGTTAACAGTTCGTTATCCCACCAATCCTCCTCGGCCTCGTGATGATACACTCATGGACAAAAAAATTAGCGCACCAAGAAATAATTGCGGGATCGTAACGAAACTTGCAATGAACGTACATGTCGGGGAGATATGCAAATGATTAGAAAATCAGCGTGATTGCGCATTATGTATTGCCGGTAGAGGGCGTTGAACATCTTACTCTGTGGAGTATAAAACAGGTAACCAAAGCTTGCTTGAGTGTGCTGAATCATTTACAAAGGAAGAGCTAAGATAGGCATGCCATTACGCCGTGTTCGAAGACAATATAAGCAGTTGTCGCAGTTTGAGAGGGGGAGAATCGTCGGGATGATGGAAGCTGGGTGGTCAGCTAGGCGAGTAGCTCGTCAATTAGGCCGCTCTGATTGTGTTGTGAGGAGGTGTTGGGACCAGTGGACCCGAGAGATGTCATGTACACGAAGACCAGGCTCAGGACGCCCACGACAGACCAGTCGTCGAGAAGACCGCCACATCGTAAGAAATGCACGCGTACAGCCAACTGCTTCATCGGCCGCCATCCAGGCACAGGTAGCACCTTCACTAGGGGCCTCTCTGTCTCCTCGAACCATACGAAGGCGCCGGGCTGAAGGGCAGTTGGTATCGCGCCGCCCATTACGTGTGCTGCCCTTGGCGCCCACCCATCGACGCCTCCGTTTGGAGTTTTGCCGCGCACGAGGAAACTGGACTACAGCGGAATGGAACCAGGCCGTCTTTAGCGACGAATCCAGATTCAATCTCGGCAGTGATGACAATCGTGTTCGTGTGTGGAGAGCCCGTGGTGAACGCTTCAATCCTGCCTTTGCTATACAGCGACACATCGCTCCCACAGCTGGTGTGATGGTGTGGGGTGCCATTGCCTACAATACACGGTCACCCCTAGTATTGTTCCGTGGCACCATGACAGCCCAGCGGTATGTTCATGAAATCCTGCAACCACATGTGTTGCCACTCATGCAACGGCTCCCAGGAGCCATTTTTCAACAAGACAATGCTCGGCCTCATACGGCAAGGGTGTCACAATACTGTCCCCGTACTGTTACTACCCTTCCTTGGCCTGCTCGATCCCCAGATTTGTCTCCAATCGAGCATATCTGGGATCATTTGGGACGACGAGTTGGGCATCCCACGAGTTTGAACGAACTAGAGGCAAGGTTACAGCAAATATGGAACGAAATGTCTCAAGACATCATACAGAACTTGTATGACTCAATGCCCGATCGTATCGCATCGTGCATTCGCGCTAGAGGGGGTCCAATATTCCACAGAGTACGATGTTCAACGCCCTCTACCGGCTATACGTAATGCGCAATCACGCTGCATTTCTAATCATTTGCATATCTCCCCGACATGTACCTTCATTGCAAGTTTCGTTACGATCCCGCAATTATTTCTTGGTGCGCTAATTTTTTTGTCCATGAGTGTACATTATTAACTAGTTAGAAACATGTAGGCCCCCTTTTCTAATTTAGTGTATAATTGAAGATATGTACGAGAAGACTCGTGCATTACGCATTTAACATCCACATGTTTACGGTCATACATTGCACATTATTTATGTGGATACCATTAATGTAATGATACATTACATATAATTATTATAACAGTATGCCGTCCACAGGGTGTAGTGGTTAGAGTCGTGAGGTTCCAATCGGTTGGCTTTGGTTCAAATCCCGAATAAGGCTTGGCCGTTACCGTGTTCTCCCTTCATAAGGAACGATGCTGGCTCATCTGAAAGGTGCTCCCATAATAAAGTAGGCAGCAAGACTTCGAGGTGACTAACAAAATTTTGATGATCAGTCAGTGGTTTCAAAGAATAGCTGACAGAACTTTGATACAGAGTTTAAAGTGACACCCATGCCATAGAAATGTAAGTAGCAGAGTGAGAAATAAAGCAGAGTGAGTAGCAGAGTGAGTTTCGGTTGAGAATAGAGATTTAATAACATAGAATAACATAACAAAGTATAACATAACAGAGATAACTTATCTGTTTGCAGATACACCAAACTGGCGTTGTAACAGGAAAAAACAGCGAAGGGTAGAAGGGACGAACTTCAATACAATGCGGCTAGCTTTTATAGTAATTGCCATCCAATCAATTACTGCGCCACATATATTTGAATATGATTCATGACATATCCGCATATGCGGGAAAAATTCACTTATAAATCTCTGAATATTTTACAGAGTATAAAATTTAATAAAAAAAAGATGACGTACTGTCATTACGATTGTAGTTAGCAAAGTGCTGGAGATTAAAATAATTAGGGATTTAATCTTTAAAACCCAACACAAAAGACGAATGTTTCCCGATAACTGCTTGCGCATTAAACAAAAAGTTATAACGATATCCATAATAGTTTGGAAGTTATCCAGTATATTCCTCAAAAGGAATATTTTTATATGGTGTTGTAACAACATTCGTTTAAGAGAGGGGATCGAACCCGAGTCTCCTGAACTCGTGCCGTCACTCTCGCTGTCCACCAATGTTAGAAAATCTCATTTTCAATTTTATTCTTTGGATAAACTCCTGTATATGGGATCTATTTTCCGCCTGTATTATTGATATTTATCACATGTTTGTCCAACGGCCCACTATCAAACGGTCGGGTGCTTCTGTAACGGCCTATTGTCAGAACTGTCGGATAACGAATAGGAAGGGGGGGGGGGGTCTCCTCGAGGTTGGCGTTTTTCCAACTAAACTACCCCCGTAAAATTAACAAAATGCCATCTAAAACTTATTCCACATCGCATCTTTGTTTCATCACGAACGCTATGACCGTATAAAATGCAACTTCTGTTTCGCCATTTAAGTTTTATTGAATAATGGGAGAGGAAAACATTAATTTAGTATTTAGTTTTTATTTTCGTATAAAATATGATGCTTGATTATTATCAAAAAGGTTAAAAATCCTAGGATTATCTCAACTATATTAAAGGTTTACTTTTTAACGGATATTCTATGGAGTTGAAGAGATAGTTCCTGTTTCGAATCATATACTTTACTCTCTTAATCTTTTGTTCAAATATCATTCGCATATAGACGTTGATATTTTGCACAAAAGAAATAAATATCACATATATCATTTAAAATATTAGCTATTTTTTTATCTTTCCAGAAGAGCAAAAATGACTGGAAAAAAGGAATCATATATATCCCTTTAAAATCCTGCCTCGTTCCTGCGTAACTATCCCGTTATCTTCAAAGAGACAGGCAAATTCTTTACGTCTGCAAAGTGATAACAGTGTTTCTTCTGCAAAGCGTGTAATACCCCCCTGAAAAGTGATTTGAATAAAAACGCTATACGTCCCTAAAACCATTGTGCATTTAACTGAAATATCAGATGTAAATTTTCAGAAAGATCACATTCATCTATGACTTCTTCAGCGTATCACAAATCTAAATATGCATTGTAAAAATATAGCACGGGAATACGATTTTTTTATTTATTATTTCTCCGATAAAAATGAATATAATTTAAGTTAGGGAGTTAGGCGTTCCTTTACGTGTATTGTTAGCGATTTACATACCCCGCAGGAAATGGGGCATTTTCTGATTTGGATATGAAATAAATATTCGAATTTTCTTATTTAGAAAATGTCCCGGCTTTGATGCTTTATGAAATCAAATAAATGTTCTTTCAACGTTAAATTTAAATTCAACTTTATTGTGTAAGTGAACAATTTCTTTTTTTATCTCAGAAAAGAAAAAGAATAATTTGAATTTCGTATATCATATTTTATAATGGTATTTAAATTTAATGTCATGCATTTATTTGACATGAATTTATCAGAATTTGTAGAAATAAATCGTTGTATAAGCTTAATTATATATTAACATATGTATGTCCAAGTATATATACACACACGTGCATCAATTGAAAAAAAATGGTCAGATGCAAACAAAATTTAATACCATCGAAACATGCATAGTTCTCCCACCTAGCAGTTGACAGTTTCAAGCATTGTCAAGAAAGATTGCAAACACCCATAGCGAAAGCCAGTGTGCGAGCAGATATTCTGATTCTTCTACACTCATGTCCATAAATTAAGGATAATTCAGAATCACATGGAAATCGAACTCTAAAGTAAATATTTCACTTGTAAAATTATCACACATATCTTCAAGAATAATATGCAAATTACAGGATATCGTCACAGTAGGCTTGTGTGATGTTTTCCGACGAGTCCAGGTTTAGCTTGCTGTCTGATTCACGTCGGACTTTCATATGGAGAACGCCAGGCACCCGTTACCACCAAGACAACATCATTGAACGACACCGTTACGGTGGTGCAGGATTGCTCGTTTGGGGTGGAATTATACTGGGCTCCAGAACAGATCTGCATGTTCAAATCGGACCCATGAACGGCCACATTTATCGGAACATCATTCTGGAAAAAAATGTACATTTGTTTAGGGGTGCCATGGGCGCAGAATTTGTGTTTATGGATGACAATGCCCGTCCTCCCCGTCCTCACCGAGCAAACATCGTAAACGAATGCCTCCAATCTGAGGATATCACCCGTATGGAATGGCCAGTATTCTCACCTGACTTAAATACGATAGACCATGTGTGGGACATGCTTGGCCGACGAGTTGCAGCCCGTCAACCACCTCCTACATGTGTACTGGAACTTGGGAGAGTATTGCTTGCTGAGTGAAGAAATCTTCCCCAAGATCAGTTCGATGATTTGATACTCAGCAGGTCTAGGCGTTGTACGGACTGTATTTCATCGCATGGGAGACATATAATGTATTAACCATCATACCAACCATGAAACATTAAGTTTTTGTAAAGGAGATATTTTTTACAATTGCTCCAGGTAGCAAAAATTGTAGTTTTTATGAATGGTATCATACATACACCATCTTTTTTGTTCTTTACCTTCTGTTTAATAAATGGGCTTTATGAATAAGTCACGTCTGTTTTGTTTCTGAACCTTTATTTGCCGGAGCTGGCATTATCCTTAATTTATGGACATGAATGTAAAAGATTATATGATCAGATGTCATGAAGCTTTTTTCTGTGTTTTAGAAGAAGGATCAACCATTTTCGCGCACAAAGCCTGAAGGCTGTCTATACGTAGTCAGTAACTTGTATTTTGATATTTTACTTGCGTTTTAAGCAAATTCTCGGTTGCTCCGACAACAGCGCCATATCTTCACCTATCGGCGACTATTGATACTATTTTTTTTATTTTCATGGAAATTCTTTTCCATGTCGTCCTTAGTTCCTCTATCACTTTTGGTGGAATTCCGGCTGATAGATCGTACTACAGGTGGCTCTGAGTAGTGTTAGTTTTAAAAAAATCCCCCTGCAATACGCAAACTCATACAAATACAGACATATAAATGCTTATACATACGTATATATATATATACACTCACATATACCCTTATATACTCGCATATTTATGCACATACACATATACGCATACATGTGTGTGTGTGTGTGTGTATGTTTTATTTAG
Source organism: Dolomedes plantarius (assembly GCA_907164885.2). Lineage (NCBI taxonomy): Eukaryota > Metazoa > Arthropoda > Arachnida > Araneae > Dolomedidae > Dolomedes > Dolomedes plantarius. The sequence continues at coordinate 102,152,805 of OU015492.1, read as the reverse complement.
TTAGTTATTAGATTTATCGTATTAAATTTATATGATTATAGTGTGAATCATATTATATTTATCTGAATAATATTTAAACTTTGTGGGTTCTTCGTGTGTTCACTCAATACCTCTGTCAATGAGATATGTACTCATAGCAATGAATTGCTGCAACGCGATTACAACAAAAACTGTTGAAGCTGTCGAACTACTGATAATTTTTTCTCTATTCCATGGAGGATAATTTTGTTTTCCTATTTCATTACGATAGGAACAGACACATGAATTTGGAAGATTTACCGGGGAGCAAAAGTTATTGGCTGTTTTTAATAAATTATTCTAGTAGGAATCTTACAATTACCTCTAAATTGTAGCAAATGAACATCATTTTTTGAGATATTAGTATTTCAGCTACCTTTCTATGGTTTTTAAGAGGGTTGTTGCAAATGTGAAAATGCATGCAAAACACGCACATGGAAGAGGCCACAATTTCAATATATAAACGCCATTATTGTACTTAGCAGCCTTGGAATTAGATTAAAACGGGCTATTTTATCCATTATGACTCGTAATTCCTTCTCTCTTTCTTTCTCTCACGCATACACAATATGAAATAAGACAGTTACGGAGTTTTTTTCAAATTTCTCTATGAAAATGTTGCTTAATATTTCAATTTTCAGTTTTTTCAGAAATCCTTCCTTAGTTTTATTGCTATCACCCTGTCATTTTCCCTATTGCAATCTACAGAGGGTTTCAGACGTTAGAGTACATATCTTAAGACTAAACGTTAAAAAATAATATATATATATATATTAAAACTTATCTAGCCGGCCACCCCTCTAGATGACAATATTTTATTCAGTACCGATTCAACACTCCATAGGGCCAATGTTATGGAAGAAACCTCTTTTCGACGGCCACCTTCCTTCAGCACCATTACTGGCCGTCATAGGAAAGTTCCAATATATATATATATATATATATATATATATATATATATATATATATATATATATATATACACTGAGCGACCATTTTATTATGAACACCTGATAGTTTTACAAATACGCTATTGCGTCACAGTGTTGTCCCTAGAGAGCGAGATAGCTATAAAAAGGGAATGAAAGGCAAGTGAACCATCAATTGCACAGTGTTGCTTGCGAATATATGGGCAAAAAACGGGATTTAACTGAGTTTGAATGCAGGATGATTGTAAGCACTCGAAGCGTCAGAACCAGTATCAGCAAAAAGGTTGCCCTTGTGAAGAGTTTGAGAGCAGCAGTTATTGATGTTTACAGAGTGTGGACTACCAAGCAGAAAACCGGCTCCCAACGTCAGGCTTGTGGTCGTCACAGGCTACTGAATGCTCAATCTGAAAGGAGACTTGCCAGAGTTGTCCAGTCCAACAGAATAGTAAAAGTACGTCAAATAGTGGGGAATCTTAAGCAAGGAGCAACTGCGAACATCTCTGAATGAACTGTTTGCCGTATATTACACCGTATAGGCTATAGAAGCCGAAGACCTGTACGAAAGCCCCTACTGTCTGCCTTGAACAAGAGCAGACGTCTCCAGTTCGCTGAGGAGCACAAGGATTGGACAGTAGATGACTGGAAAAAAGTCATGCGGTCCAATAAATCGCTTTTTCAATTACACCATGCAGATGTCAGGATTCGAATATGGAGAAAATAGCACGAAAGCATGGACCCCAACTGCATTGCCACAACACTTCAAGCTTGTGAAAGCAATATTATGGTTTGGGATATGTTTTATTGGCATTGTATGGGTCCTTTGATTCCTGTGAAACAACGTCTGAATGCCCAAGGGTATTTAAGTGTTATCGCACATCAAGTACATCCTGTTATGTTAATGGTGTACCCTGCCGGGAATGGATACTTCCAGGAAGACAATGCTCCTTATCATAAAGCTCGCATTGTCCTCAGATTGTTCAAAGAGCATGACGGTGAATTTACCTTGCTTCGTTGGCCTGTACAATCACCAGTTTTAAATCCAATTGAGAATTAGTGGGATGAGATCGAACGGGGCATCACACAGCTGAATCCAGTACTATCAAATCTTAAGAAATTGGAAAGTTGAATTCATCGGATATGGTCTCAAATTCCTTATACCACCTACGAACATCTCATAGAATCCATGCCAAGAAGAATTCGTGCAGTATCAAGGGCAAAAGGTGGTCCAACATTGTATTGAGGGGGTGGTCATAATAATTTAGCCACTCAGTGTATATATACACAGGCCGATCGTAAACTTTGTCGACAAACGAAGAGGGGTAATAGTACTCATCAAGACTAACAATATTTTCAATGGAACCTACGACCGCAATCCCCTCAGCCTGTCAGAAAAGCGTAAAGTTCAGTGTCCAAGTTGAACATTTGTCACTGAAAAATGTAAAATAAACCATATTATAAGTTGCACGGTCCTATTCAGATCAGAGAAAAATCCCGCTACTAACCCTCGTAAACACCAGAAGAGATTTTCAGTGAACATCTGGGCAGGTATCGTTGATGATTGATTGGTGGGACCGCATCTCTTGCCAGAACGTCTCACCGACTCAGTGTACCTTGTCTTCCTTTAGCAAGTGCTTCCTGGTACCTTGTAAGCTCATCCGCTCACCGCACAGATGAGCATGTGGTTTATGTATTATGGAGCTCCCCCATACATTAGCACCATGGCCGCCACTTCCTGATTGTCACATATCTTGGTCGGTGGATAGGACGTGAGGGACCTGTGGCTTGGCCCCCACGCTCCCCGGACCTAAATCTATTACACTTCTCTGGAGGGAAATAATTTGTGTATACGAGGCACCTATGGACTCAGTGGAAAATTTCGTAGCGAGAAACGCTGCTGCAGCAGACGAGATTAACACGACACCAGGAGTATATGTGAGGGTGGGACAGTCTTTCATCCATGGGTCACAACCGTATAGCGACACCATTGGACACCATTTTGAGCCTCAATTTTGATTCTTTTTCTGAGCTAAATGGGATTGTACAACTTATAATTTCGTTTATTTTTATTTTCTTCCAGTTACGAGAGTTTAACGTGGACACTGGACTCTACGCTTTTATGACAGACTGGGGGGGAATGCGGCCCTAGGTTCCATTGAAAATATTGTTCGTCTTCATGAATACTATCTCCCCCTCTTATTTTTTCCATATAGTTAAAGATACTCCTGTGTATATATATATATATATATATATATATATATATATATATATATATATATATATATATATATATATATACCAGCTGAAAACACGTACTTCGCTACGGAGTACATTCAAATTAAATTCAACGGTCAATGCATGCAATTAATACCAAAAATATGTATATATTATATTTATAATAAAGACAACGATCAATGTATGCAATTGATGTAAAAAAAAAACGAAGAAATATATTTATAAAAAATCGTATCGGATATTTTATAGACAAAATAATGTAGAAGAAAATATTAAAATTAAATCTAATAGAACATACTGAAGAATATGGTACAATTAATATAGTACAGATTGAGGAACATTTCTTTTACTGTACGTTAATATTTTTCTGGATAATGTCCAGTCATATGAAGCATTAGAAAGAAATTTTTTTCTCTATTTCGTTGTTATGTACGTGACGCAAAATTAAAAGAAAAGAAACCACGTGATCAGCATTTAATAAGTTAAATTCTAAAAATTAATCTTTAAAAATTCCCCAAAAATCAGAAAGTGGAGGTAAAGATTCAAAAGAGATTTCATTTTAGAGGAATTTTTATGATCTTTCTCATGATGAAAATTTTATTACCCTCGGATTATTATTTTAAATGCAAACTTTAAAGAATGTTACAAAAAAAAGCTTAAAATTTTAATTTAAAAAAATCTTTCTTAGTGCACCCCTACACTTATAAAGAAGTATTGCCATGCAAAATTTACGTCAGTTACGGAACTATTTATATATATATATATATGACGTCTACTTTAACTTTATCCTACTACCCCTCTTTTGTTACCCTTTGCGAGCTACACTGGGTACCAGACATTGAAAAACATATCTTAAGACCTTAGAATAAATGATAAAGTTAAAAAAAATTAAAGTAAATATATATTGCAAAACATATCTCTACAACCTTCACTAAAATAACTGGCATCTAGAGATAACACTATTCATACACGTTATATAAACCATGTATATTACTTTAGATAGCGCTGAAATAAACCATGTTTTTTCATGTACATATTTTGTTACCTCAAATACAGAGTTTACGGGGCATTGTTACGTCAAGGCTTTGTTTATTCAAGAGATAATGATATTATTATTTTTTATTTTAAATATACTTTTGTGTGGCCCACGAAAAAAACGGAATAAAATGACTTTTATGTAAAAATATCAGATACAGAACCCTTGTGTAAAGAAACGTCTGAATAGGGTGCGAAATTTATGCGAAACAGAAAATTTAAAAGGACAATACAGAGGGAAGCTGAGTATTTTGGATAAAAGAAGCGAAACTTCATGAACCAGTTTCATAACTGCAAGAAATTTCCATCGCTCATTCTTTTTAATCTTTAATGAAAACAATATATTTTTTTGCAACGCTTGGGGGGAAAACATTTTATTACTTAATGATTAAATTAAGTTTGTAGAAAAAATAATTTTGCCCATGGTTAATCATTAATGACTCTAAAAAAAAAAAAAAACAGGGAACATTCTTTGGACACTGAAAACATGATGCTAACTTTTAATAACACTAAACCTTCATGTAAATAATGAATTTTTAAACAACATTCATCTTGCCATGAAGAAATATTTTTTATGCTGTTATTAAATAATTTGTTTCTAACTTTCCATGCTTTTGGAGATAGAGCATGGAAAACATTTTTAATCATTATAATGAAAGATAACATTTTTTTAATCATTATAATAAAAGAGGAATCTTGGAGTAAAAATTAACACGTCTTAGAATCGTTTTAGCTCAGAAATATTTACAATTTTATCTCAACGTAAAAAAGTTCAACATGTTTTTACCGTGGACATTAAGTTCTAATTATAATCAGTTTTAAGTCGAAAGAATAGTAGAGATTTTTTTCTACCTAGCTTTATTAATCAGCTGTCGAAAAATTCCATAATATGCTTCTATGATAAGATGGATTCATGGATAAGTAACATTTGGTGTTAGACAAAAAAAAATTGTTATAAAGCCACATGATATTTATGTTGCGTACTCAATTTCCAGTAAAAAATTCTATGCAAACCCTTCCAGACGAATGTCTAGGCATTTTGCAAAAATCTTTTAGAAATGTGGACTAATGGATTTAATATATAAAAGAAGAAAATAACTATATGAAATGCATTGTTATGTATGAAGTATGTTTCATAAGTTTTAAGGGTAACATATTTCAACGCTCAATAAATTAAAGAAGTATTTCTTCGCTTCTTTTTAATTACCCACAAACAATATTGTCTTTATATATCTTATAGTTTTCATAGTGATAGGCACCAAAAAATTATCTTAAATAACTGGCTACAGACTGAGATAAACAGTACAGTATATATATATATATATACCCATTACATCACGTCCTTAAACTATAACCTGAAAGGAAAAACTAGCTCATATTTACATGGCTGGAGCTAGACTCAGCCCGAAAGGGATAAAATTAAATTTGGAAGAAGTCGGGTTGAATCGTTTATTAGAGCGACAAAAATACATCCGCTTATATCAGAAGAACGGCTCGGAAATAATTTCACCTTTCAAACTTAAGCGTGAGAGGCGAGATAGACCATGTGACTATTATTTGTAGGATCAGCAGATTTTGGGGCTCGCGATCCGAACCACTGCTGAATTCTAACATGTACACGTGTAGAAATGCACACGTGTACACGTGTGTAACATGTACACGTGTAGACATATATATATATATATATATATGTATATATATATATATATGTATATATATATATATATATATGTATATATATATATATATATATATATATATATGTGTGTGTGTGTGTGTGTGTGTGTGTCTGTATGTATGTATGCATATAGGCTCATTACACAACTCGTAATAATAAACCCATACAATGAGTTTTTAATTCCGCAAAGGTAGGTAAATATACCGATTCGTGGAAGTGATTTGTAAGACCCAGTTTCCAAAGTGAATTGAACTACCCACCATAAACGAGTTCCCCTATGCAGTGGATTTCAACATGGAGAGATGAGTTCACCACCCAAAATTTTTTTTTAGTGAGTAGGTGGCGTCATATAGAAGATTTTACTGATAAATTTTTAAATGCTTCTCCTTTTTAAGTTATAATTAACATAGCATGCAGAAAGTACCTTTCAAGATTGCCGTACATTAATATAGGAAGCTGTTATTTAAAAGAATTCTCCTGCATAAAAAACCCAGCCTCTGGCACTAAAGTATCCTGTTAAGTACCTGTTATATGAACTGTAATTTAAATGTAATTTGCATACACCGCTTTCATATTCAAATATAAGTTGGTAGCTGATTTAAATTAAATTAAAATTAAAATCTTTGATGTTTTAAATAACAAAAAAAAAGAGTTAATCTATTCCAAAATAAAAAAAAAGCTGTATAGAGGAAATGTTAATAAAATATAATTGGCATGCATCCTAGACAAGCTTAATTACATTGAAAAAGTTGATTTCAAAATATTTTAAGATATTTTAGGCTATATAATCTAATTAACAAATGGGTAAGCTATACCTAAAAAAAGTTTCCATTCATTAGTAGTAATAAAATATTTTGCAACCACATAAAATGGAAATGCGTTAAACACATTCATTTAAACGATAATTATCGTGTCCAGTAATTGATATTCTTCCCCAGGAATTTTTTTCATAAAAAAAGTAATATTCTATACTCAGTAAACAAATTTCTTTGTTTGCATCAATTATAGCATCAATTCATCATTTATAGCATCAATTCCCACCATCGGCGAATTTTCTTAACTAATTTCTGTATTATTGTTGCAACATTCTATGCCTTATCCGGGATTCAAATCCAAGCCCTAATTAATCCATAATTATCTATCATTATGAGGGCTCATTCACGTACATGAACGATAGTTGTTACTCTGGCAATTTGACCAATAAAACTAAATAAAATAAAAAAAGTTATTCGGGATGTATTAAATAGACTGCCGTCTTGATCCACCATTTTGTCGTCACTTGTCTCTAACCTATGGACACAATAGGGGGCAAATTTCACCTATTAAGGCAGTGGTTATTTACCTCTTACTGATACGAGATCACTTGTCCAACCAAAATATTGTAACGCCTCCCGTACAGTAGCGAATATTTCGTGCGTGGAAATCCAGGAAAGACTACCCAACGCATGGCATGTGAACATAATTGACTAAGTTACCTTTGCCGAGAGAAGACCGACTGTCGCTTGTTAACATCAAAAGCCAGATGCGCTAACGACTCCCGATTATCTTCGCACGTGGAAAATCCAGGAAAAGCCAACCAGCGCGCGTCTTGTGCACATAATGGATTCAAGTTACCTTTGCCGAGAGGAGACAGACTGTCGCCGTCAACATAATAGGCCGGGCGTGCTAACGATGGCACGGGGGCAGTGGGCTAGATACAGAGTAAAGTTGCCAACCAGAGGGGCCTCGCCGGCTAGAATGTAACTGCATAAAGCAACAAGGCGGTACCCAGACCTCCCACCGAACGTTCTACGGAGGTATATATAGTCGCCGAATGCCAGTGGAATTAGTCAGTGATTCAGTGATTGAGAGATGAAGAGAGTTAGCTAGTCACAGTATCCAGAGATGGCGTAGAGCTGAAGCCGAGATGCTGCTGAATCGTCGGACCTTCCTCGTCGAATCCGTGAAACCACGAGTTTAATTTGTCTTATATTATAAAATTGAAAATAGCCTGTATTTAATCGAAAAATGCAATTAAAGCATAAAATAGAAAAGGCTAGCAGTCATTTTTATTTAAGGCAAAGTACTTAGAATATATTAGTCACGGGACCATCTCCGAACCAACCATTTTAGAGGCAAAAAGCTTAATTTTCTGAATGAGCGAAATTTTTATTATAAATAACTATGATAAAAGTCACAAGTATACTGAATCACAATAGCAAATTTAACACAAAAATGTTAATAGCAAACATATAAGCCTATGAAAACTTAAACATTAATGATACTTTTGAGTTGCTATTCCTTTACTAGGTGTAAAATTGCTGCGACATCTCGTCACAGAAAATGTATTAGGGATTTTCAGGGGGAACAGGGATTTTTTTCACACTCGAAACGTCAGGGAACCACCGAAAAAATACAGGAATTTTCGGAATTTGAATAAAAAAATCGAAACTAAAAAAGGTTGTAATTTTATTTAAGAGGGGTTCAGTGTAATGAAGCGCCTTCGAATATGTGAAAATTTCATAAAAATATTGAGAGGTGAAGTCGATCGAAGGCTTTCATCATAACATTGATTTGATAAAATTGGGAACGCCGACTGAGCGGGACGATAATTACAGAGCGGAGCGGTCCTGTGTGATGTAAGGTAGTGAATATTCCTGCGGCGGTGGTCAACTTGGGAGGTTGATCGCCAGACAAGATTTAGAGAAGATGTCGCCAGGGTTTGACATTACATGACAATGGACTGTGTTTTCGGATTTACAACGGCGGCATGTGAGAACCAAGGACGTCGTGGGAGGTTTTTGCAAGCGTGTTTCCCGTGTGGGCGTATGCTGGTTAGCAGGGGCGGCCAATTAAATAAAGTTTGAAGTGAGCAAGCGAATGAGTTTGTTGCAGAATCGGGAATGGATAAAAAGTTTTGAGAAGGAGGAGACACGAAAGAAGAAAGGAATTTGAAAAGTATAAATTTGGGAGTTTAAAAAAAAAAAGAAGGCTCTCAGATCTCTCTCTCGAGTCTCAGACTCAGACTTCTGGCATGTCGGGTCGAGCTTCGGTTCCCCGTTTATTTCCTGAGATTTTGCGCATTAGGGTAGAGCTGCGGTTCTCCTTGTGTTATTACTGCGTTGAGTCGAACTTCGAGTTCCCCACACATATTTACTGATAAAATAGAAATTACCCTGCATATAAAATAATAGTGGAGCGACTGGTGTAGCGGTCACAAGAATTATCAGAGACGTAGAATCAAGAGGTGTGTGCCCCTTGCCTATGTACGGAAGGATCCAACGGACCCCAGCTAGACGAGTTAGCGGAGTCAACAATCTGCTAAATATCAACGGAACCGAGTGAGTGGCACAATTTATTGTTTAGCTCAGTCCAACCCTTTTTTTAAATAAGTTTGATTACGGTCAGAGTAGGAGTAATTTATATAAAAGTTAGAGTTGAATAAGTATTTTGAGTTTTGGTTATTTGTCGTGCGCTCCCTATTTTCCTCGTCAAGTAAATTTTGAATTTTAATATTATTAAAATTCAAAATTAAATAAAAAATTTTAATTATTTGAAAAAATTGTAATTAAATAAAAAAATTTGAAATTCGACAAATAATATTTCGAGTTATAACGATTTTAAATTACCTCAATTTTTTTAAAAAAATTAAATAAATTTTTTTTTAATCTCATGAGAGGTTTTATGATGTGATTTTGTTTACAAATTATAGGGTTAACCATCACAAAAAATTGAAAATCTTAACTCAATAAATAAAAATTTTTAAAATGTGTCCCGAACTCCCTTAATTGTTAAAGTCAGCCACTTTGGAACGATGAAATCCTTTATCACTCATGCCTTCGAGAACCACATCTTGGGTTCTCCCGGACTATCCGCTAAGAACCAGTGCACTAAGGTGATGTTCCGATAAACCGCTCTGAATAAAAATACTTTTATTTAGTACAACAGATACTTTTGAGCGCTGAAATTGTCCTGAAGATTTGGCCATTTAGATTTTAGATATTTTTTTACTATAGATTGCATTTCACGATTCTTTTTTTCAGAAAATCAAAGAAAAATAAATTATGTTTCTCACACGATTAACTAAATTGATTTAAAAGATTGTCGTTTAGGAAATTGTATCTATCTCATTTTAAGAAGAAAAATCACTGATAGGAATCTTTAGAAAAATGTCTGTATCCATAACTGTATAATTGAAGTATGCATGCTATAGCAACGAAAACGAAATTAAAAACGAAAATACACTCAACATAATATCACATCTCTATAATTAATTTGAAATCAATTATAAGAAATACTCAAACTGTAAAAAATCAAATTCAATCATCCAGATGATCTAATTTGATATTAATTGTTTAAAAAATTACCTTCAAAATACTTCTATTTTCATTTCATTCTAAAAAAATCCCGGGAACATACTCAATCAAAAAATATTTCTCCATAATTTTATTAAAAAAGAAATGGAAGTGTAAGCAATAGAATCGTAATTAAAACTAAAAAAAATAATTCTTTTAGAATCATCCGATTAATTTAATTAATTAATTTGTTCTTAATTTTTTTTAGATTTGAATCCAATCTTTTGTTTTTCAGATACTTATTACACTTTTTTTTCACAGCTCTTTACCGTAACAAATCAGTCGTGTAAAAATACAACTAAGCATTTGATAATAATAGATATATTTCTCTGTACTGTAAAGTGACTCCGTATAGGTTCAAATGCCAAAATTAGCTCTTTTAATCGCTGTTGAGTCAGTTTTGCGAGGACAATAATGAAATTTGAGAAAAAGTAGGTCAAACTTCACCACTTAAAAACAGCATCTTGATTTCCCACTCCGCTCCCAGTTATCTTATTGAAGACCATAATTTCGTATAGAAAAGAAAACAATTTCTCTCCGGAAAAATCCAAATATTTACAGAAAATATCGATAAAACTGTGTTTGACAGTGATGCATGAGACGAAGGCAAAGTTTGGCGCTGTTCAAAGTTTGGGGGAAGGAACGAAAAATACCAAATTTCTTTTCAGTTTCAGCGCTGATGTTCGTTTGCAAAATTTTATTAAGGGCATAATAAAAAAAATCGGTTTCTGCACCGAAGTTTTGTTATTAAAAAGTCTTTGTTATTTCCTTTTCAGAGTCGTGTTTTTTTAATTCTGCTAAGCGTTTGGTCTTCCCTTTTTTCTCCTTGTGCTTGCGTTATTAAATATTATCGGTAAAAATGTTTATAAATATTTCAAAGTTTTAGACATCCTGTTTAAACTGAGTTATTTTTGAAACGCATACAGGAAGAGAAAAATAAATTAAAATTTGTTTATAGGGATAAGTGTGGAATATTTGTCAAGCAGTTAAACTACAAATAATCAATGGCAATAAATAAAATACTTCAAAAGTAAATATATTTCCGATATATGTTCTAAATTTAAAAAAAAGTTAAAGCCCTATAACATACAATTTTATACCGGATAAAATCTTTAGAATTTTTTTTCATCCAAATTCGTAAACTTAACCATTTTTAAATTTAAATAATTCGCTTAATTCTGACACCAGATATTACAGGACTACACATAAATGATTACAATTAAAAAGGATATTTTTCTGAAAGAAAAAAAAAGAAAACATTAAAACTTTCCACTTATAGTTATATTTCTGAATACTTGATGACGCTGTTCGGAAATCCTGTCTGAGTAATGAGGAAGAGACCTCTGTAAAAGCAGCTGTAGCTTCCTTCAAGCGAATATGGATGAGCGTGTTTTACCGAATAAAAAGCTACTTTTACAGCTCTATCATTTCCTTCTTCCAAGGAATAATTTACATAGCATTACCATCTGTCTTAGAGCAATGCAAATATATATATATATATATATATATATATATATAGGGTGAACCAAAAGTCTTGCCCTGATTTTAAATATTTATCGTGCTCAAACTATTATAATTAGACCTATGTTTGTTTGGATATATTATAAGTACTGTTATAAATTCTTTTATAAAACCATTTACCTCAGTAAATTTTAACGTGTGCCCCCTTGGTAGCTCAGAGAATGTCGAAGCGGTATTCCAGTTCCCGCCAAGTGTTATTTAACAAGTCTTCTGTTACAGTACACACAGTACATGTTTCGTCTAGGAAATAACGCACTAAAGATCCCCAGTGTGGGGGTGCGACATCTTTCTGAAAAAGTTGCAATAAGTCTAAGTAAATGTTAGGGGTATATAATGTTAGGGGTTTATAATCAGGGCAAGAATTTTGGTTCACCCTGTATATATATATATATATATATATATATATATTCCCCCTCCCATGGGTAATAGTGTACGTTTGTGGGATTTTTAATAAACCAGCATCAAAACTCAGTAAAACATGATATATTATATTATATTACATATATTATATTATATTACATTATATACAGGGTGAGCCAAAAATTCGTAAAAATTTTAAAATTCATAAAAAGGAAGAATTATGATAAAGAAGTGCAATTTGCAAGAAAAGGCTCACCAGGAAGTCGGATTTTCTTTTAGCAACAAAATAAAAATTTAAAAAGTCACTGGTAGAGTCACTGGTTCAGATTTGCGAGCACTGCTACTCCCCGAGGACGATTCTGCCGCCATATCATTCATAACGGTTTCTACCGCAGTAACGCGGCCCTCCGTCGACGAGGGTCTAATTTTCGTGGCAGATCCTACGAATTCTTGTGTATCACGGTATCACAGTCTTTTATTGCAAGATTGATTTGCTTAATTCTGCTGAATCTCTCGAATGTCAGCGCCCTCTACCGGTAACTTTTTAAACTTTTTCGGCTGCTAAAAAAATCCGACTTTCTTGTGAGCCCTTTCTTGCAAACCGCACTTCTTTATCATGATTTCTTCCATTTTTATGAATTTTAACGGCGTTTTTACGAACCTCTCTCTCTCACTCACACACACACACACACACACACACACACACACACACACACATATATAAACAAATTTCGCATAAGAGTGATATAAATATAGTCGCATAAGAGTGATATATAAACAAGTTTCGCAGAAGTGAAAATAAATAAATTTGCTGGAATGAAGTCCCGAGGATAACACCATTTATTTTATTTTGTTAAGGTTAAGAAATATTCCACATCAAACTTTGGACAGTCCTTTCCTGGATATCTTGTCGATAACTAAATGATAAATTAGGTTGATTGGTGTGGTAAAGTTTAATGCCGCATTTCCAGAAAGGGCAAGTTGCGCCAAACTCGTGTCAAGATTAGACAACGATGAATAAATAAAAATATTTAAACATAACAAATAACAACGGTATAAAAAAGGATAAGAACAATATGGCTGAAAACAGTCATATAAAGAGTGACAAAAACGGTAATGTGCATAAGATAACAAAAAGAGTAAAGATGATATAAACACTGATGTAAAACCAGTGATTTGTAAAATGATAAATTAGGGGTGTTCACTTCAGATCGTCAAGTTACAACACAACCTCTAGAACCTTAATATCTATAACTGTTTATAAATTTTCAATAATCGCTTGGATTAAGTCACATTTATTTTATTACCAGTCCAGCCGTTGCAATGTGTTTTTGTAGTCAAAGCAGATTCAACATTAAATGTTTGTTCCTGTCTTTAAACCCTCGTGTTTCAATAAATGTCCGTCCCTCTTAAAATGCCCCCATCCAACTACGAAAAGTAAATACGCGAAAGTTTAATGATATTTCATGAGATTTTTTATTAACTTCAGGTAGTTCAGAAATAATCGCATTGAAAACTAAGTCAAATTTAATTTTCGAAGCAGTGTGTGTTCCTCTTTTAAATATTAAAATATTTATGATATGTCTGAAATTCTGCAAACGAGAAGAGGAAATTTTATACGTGTAAATTCTTGGAAATATGTTTGGAGACTCATAATTAGAATTACAAAGAAATTATGTTTTGAGACTAATCTAATTTGTTTCCTGCTTTCAAAACTTAACATATTGTAGGGCAAATGAATGACGTCATTTAGGCTGGTTTACGAATCGATAGTTACACGAGCAGGTGTATGATATTTAATATTAATTCTGACCTTATAAAACAGGCCAATTTTTGACTTGTTATAAGTTAATTTAAATCTTATATTGACTTAATATCTCAGAGGGAACTCTGTCTTAAAATTTTTCAACCCTTTGCTCTCGAGGAATGATGTTACATATCCTCCTAAGAACTCGGTTAATATAAACATATATTCTCAAAAAAAATTACTTTTACTTTGATAAAATTTCAATAAACTTTCTCATTTAGAAACATTAGTGAAGTCATGCATTGCTGATAATATCTAACTAAATTTATAAAATTTATTTTTTAACATATTTTTCAACGTGTGATGCCATTTAAAAAAAATGCCAGGATGAAGCCAAGGTTTTCTTTGACGAGTTTCGTAAAAATAGTATTACTGTGAAACAAGCTTTTAAAAAATATGTATAATATAATCAATAAAGTTATGCATTATTGATAATTAAAAATAAACTACGGCGTTATTTTACCAGGAACGAAGGGATTGCGTCACTAAGAAATTTAATTTTTCATTTATATTCCTTCCCCATTCGCTTTCTCAATTGAACATAAGTTGATTGATATTGGTGCACTGAGTATTTTCCATTTATCTTTCATTTGTACCTAATCACTGTAACTGTATTCATGGGACCTGACCATACATACAGTGCGCACGTAAATGTTCGCTCGAGTTCTCCACCCCTGATTCACTAAACAACGTTTCGGAACACACACGCGAATGCAACGTTCGGTGTGTAGACATGCGATTAGGAATTGCGACGTTTTGTACGATTAAAATACATTAAAGTCCTGACTTCAAATGTTGTTATAATGTTATACATATATATACACACACACATATATTTTATACATATATATATATATATATATATATATATACACACACCACATACATACGCATATCTATCCATCCAGCCACACATACATAAATATATACATACATAAATATATACTATGCTTCTTGTATTATACATATGGTACTATACTGTCATTTTTCTCTGAATCTTTAAAGGACGCAGTTTATACTAGAAAGCAAGATTTTAAATAAAAATTACGCAATATTTAGGAAACGAGTAAATTGTATCGGAAAAAGTTTTAAAAATACAAAAACTCTCAATAATTAAAGACACATAACTTGTAAGTTTATAATTTCAGTTACTCCTTGCACTAAGTTAGCGTCACCAGACCGAATGGGGTTTATAAGTCTAGAAATACGGGCGTGTGGATTGTGTACTAGCTTCATTTTAAAAGCGCAAATTCATTTACATTCTATTATTCATGCTTTATATACAAAATTAGACTTTATTATTCGACGTTTCCGAGATTCTTATAACAATCACTTCTTATACCAAGGAAATATGAAAATTAAAAAATAACATTCCGAGGATTACAAACGAAGGGCATTTAAGGTCCTGGGTAAATCTATTCGAAAATTTTCATGTTGTAAAACGTCTCCGACCAAGCAATAAACACGCAAGCAATGTATTGTTTACATAATTACAAGATAAAAAGACTTATTATATACCATGTTTTTAAATTTTCTGTTGAATCATATAAACTTGACAATTCTATGTATTAATAAATACTTTTTTAAAATTTTTTTGATGAATTATCCCATCAACTTGAAAGAAAATGAAGTTAATTGGAAGTTACTTGCAATTGACTTGTTTGACATGTTGCATTTGACTAATTCCCTTTCCAGCTAATAGATGGTTGCATCAGTCTACAAAACAAAATTAACTGAAAATAACTGAAAATTAATTTAATTCTGCTTAAAGATGGCTAAAAGTATTTAAAAAATGCATTGCCATCGTGTTCTGAGCTATTCTAAAAGTTTCAAATGTCCAGCTAGTCGGGAATTTAGTTGAAAATCGATTGCAAGATTTGTACTAAGCAAACACACATACAAACACACACATAAACACACACACAAACACACAAGAAAGCAAGTTAATAAAAACATGGTAATGATAAAAACTGTCCATAGCCTTCTTACATAGATCAAATAGTTGAA
Organism: Dolomedes plantarius; assembly: GCA_907164885.2. Lineage (NCBI taxonomy): Eukaryota > Metazoa > Arthropoda > Arachnida > Araneae > Dolomedidae > Dolomedes > Dolomedes plantarius. The sequence continues at coordinate 102,136,884 of OU015492.1, read as the reverse complement.
AGCAGTCAAAAGAAGAGCAGAAAAGCACTTAATTGAAACAAAAAATAATGAATAGCTATAGATTAAAATCTACAACTTAATATTAAGGCATATTAAGAGTAGTTTTAAATTAGGAATTTCTATAACAATGATGAATTTCTATATCTCTCCGATTATCTATATCTCTCCGATTATCTATGAATTTCTATATCTCTCCGATATATACTAGTTTTTCAGAAATTTTCATTTCTACTTCGACTTTTATGTTGTTTCTATAATAAATAATGGCATTTAATGTTATAATTCCGTATGGATATTTTCAATTATTTACTGATTTTCGACCCAAGGAAGTTTTTGGAAAAAATATTATGCCATGAAATCACTGAATATTTTTTAAACACGAACTAACACATTTTCATCCACCGAAAGTCATCTATTTGACAGATAACTATCGTATTTCTGTATACCCCATTTACATTGTTAACATTCTTGAAAGCTGTAAAAATTGAGCTTCAAAAAATGTTTTACCAAACCAAACAAAGATGCAGCGTGTAAAGTAGTAATGGACAAAGAGTAGAACTAAATGAACTAAATTAGAAAATATTAAATACTAAAGCAGGTGCGGTTGGGACAAAAAAAAACTCTCCGTGATCGATCTGTCTATCTGATAGACCTATTGATCATCTCTGACATATTGAAATTAGCTCATAACAAGGAAGCTGCTTGTCGTCCATAAGCCTAGCTAAAAGTTATGGCAAGAAAGCAATTTCAGAGCAAGATAAGAAATATATATATAATGGTGAACACGAAATTTCAAGGACATAAAACCAAAGGAAGGGTTGTGTTTAAAGGTAGCCAAACATTTTGCAGTCTAGAGCAGTGATTCTCAACATTTTTTTATGTCTAGCATGCCCTTTGGATGACCTTCAGACCCCACGCCCCCCAGGCCTAAAAAATGTAACACAAGTAAAATACATTCTACACATATTTTTTGCTACCATCCGCCCCTCCTCCTTCCAACTGAATATTTCTCACGTCTCTCCAGGTTGAAAACCACTGGTCTATAGAGTAACTATCAAAATTTGGTGCAGATTTGCTGAAGGGTTCGGTAATGGAAAAAGGCGAGCAAACTTAACTTCAGCTGTACAGATATGCGGACAATTAGAAGTACAGATATATATTAGTTTCCAACAAAAGATCACGTGATACAACCACGAGAATCGACATTTATCTATGTACAGGGAATATTATATACGCTCTTATAAACAAATAGTATGCAACGGCATCACAGTGCGTGGTCACAACGCAACTCGCAAATGAACAGTTCTCATTTGATTACGCGGTATTATCACCACTTTAGGAACGCTCTCGAAATTGCTCGCGTTCTTGTAAATTCAAGGGTTAAAATAGGTTTGTGCAAGCGTTTTCGAAATTTTTGCATAAACCAGAAAAAATTTATTTTTTAATTCTTCAAGTTATGAAAATCTGTCAAAGTTTATTTTTTAATTCTATTTATTTTATTATTTATTTATTAATTTTCCCCCTTGGCTTTCCTCGCCAACACTTTTTCTTTAATCCAGACAACGGAAATATGACCACAAAAAATTATTCATACCGAGGATATGGAGCTCTGCTCTGCGGTGCCTCGTTAATGTACCATGCCAACGAAAAGTTAATAATGAAAAATCCAACCAAGTATTTAAATATACCTAGAAATAATTTAATAAAAATATATTTTAATGATACTTTATGGGAAAACATTGAAAATAATACTACTCCACATCGCCGGGATGGTTCATGTGGTTGAATAACGGCCTAGAGAACAAATGGCAGTGGCTCTAACACCACTCCTAGCAAACAGTCATTATTGTGGTGTTTGATCATTAGATATTATATGATACAAAGAGGTAAAAAATGACAATAATTTTCTGTAGAAAAATTCAGTACCAACGAATGATTAAATAAAAAAAGAAAAGAAATACACCCAGGTTAACATCCTGTGTTATTAACCTTAAAAAAAGAAATAAATACTCGAGAGAAGTTGTTGAAATAGTTCTTTCGCACACTGCCACAGTGCAAACGCCTAAATCTAGTCTTTTTTTAACTTGCATTCAATGTACTCCAGTTAACTGAGCAGAAAAAGGGTTAGCACCGCCATCTGTTATCAGTTTAAAGAAGAAAAAACATTTTACAACCTTTAATTGGAAAAGAATATCAAGATTCTTTAGGTTTAAAAAAATTCGGGAAAAAATCTGCACCGTGCAAACGGGGGAGGCAGTTGCCCCTGAAATGGTTAAAAGAAGGAATTTATGTGAGGGAGTTCACTAGAAATTATACTTTGTCAGCTAGTTTGGATAATGAAGTGATAGAAAACCAGCCTCGTGGTTGGATAATGGGAGGAGACACTCCAAAAGGAAATAAATCATGCGAGAAAAGTCATTAAAATAATACTTTCTCGGTAAGCTTAGATAGTACAGTGGTAGAAAACCAACCTCGTTATTGGAAGATGAGAGGAGGCACTCCAGAAAGGAAGGAAATCATGTGAAGGAAGTTATTAAAAACAACACTTTCTCACCTAGCGGAAATAGTGCAATAATAGAAAACCAGCCTCGGGATTGAAAGAGGGAGGGAGTCACCCCAAAATGGAGAGAAATTGTGGGAGGGAAGTCATTAAAAATTATACTTTATCAAAAAAATTGGATAATGTATTGATAGAAAACCAGCCTCCTAATTAAAAGATGGGAGGTGACACCTAAAAAGGGTAAGCAAATATGGGAGAGTCAGAAAAATAGAAACACTTCTTTACACAGTCCGGATAGTTCAGTGGGTAAAAAACAAGCTTTGATCCGAGAGTTTAAATCTTGCTATTGCTAGCTGGCTTCTAGAATACTAAATTTTCTTGCAAGGAATTCAATTTCTTTACATCCACTATATCACAATTTTTGAAGACTATCGTTTATTTTCATAAGAAAAATGACCATCTTCATTTAAAATATTTCACGTATTTTTAAAATTTTACTTTGCAATGTTTATAAATAATTCAATAGAAGGAAACACAAGGCATTTCGAGAAAATCGACGTGAGAGTATGCCCATATCTCTGGTCACTGAATACATTTCTAAAGTCGCATTATCCTCGAATCAACAGTTTTTCATCGCCTTCTACATACATTTTTCACACTCTAAATTATTAATGTTTTTATCTTGAATTACAAATTCACTCAAGGCTATATTTCACAGTATTCAAGTGATTTGTTCGCATCCTCCATTTCACCTAATAGGATTAAAAAATTTTCCACGGCAGTGCAGATTTGAGATAAAGTTGTTTGAGAATATTTTTCATTTTAAGCTGCCACCATGAGTACAGTACAAACATCCGAAGTTTTTTAAGTTGAAGAAGTTTGTCATCGGATATTTTATTTTTTTGCGATCCACTTTCGAAAAAGATGTCACTTGTAGCTTTATGCAACGAATTTCTTTATCTTCTGCGAAAAAAGAGGTAGTTTTTAACTTGTTTGTCTTTGATATATATACGCACCTGTAATCCACGGTACTTTAATGGAACTACTTTTATTCGAAGGGGGAAAAAATCACTAATCCTTTCACATCAAATAAAATCTTTTGATAAAAATAGCATTTAAAAAAAATCTTCGACAGAAAAAAAATTGTATTTTTGACTCTTAGCAAAAATTCTAATTATCTCAAGTTGGTTACGCTACATTGTAATAAAAAATTTGCCTCAAGAAGTTTTTTTTTAGAAAAAAGTTTCGGAATAAAGAATATTTCAACCATTGAATATTAATTCTGCAAGTTTCATTTCAGATGAAAAAAAAATAAGAGAACTTAATTTTTATTAAATCAGAATTAAAGTATTAACGTAAGCTGAACTTTATATTTTTATTTTTTCCGGGATAACAATATCAGAGCCTTGTCTTTATTTCTTATTTCTATTGTTACCGTGTAGTATGAGCAGCTTTGTCATTCGTGCAAAATATATTCTCAAAATTGGTGGTGAATTTAAATGTCTTGTGATCCAAGGTAGCTAAAAGGTCCCAAAAATTTAAGTCTTGATTTCTAGACAGTTCAATTATGGATTGATTTAAGTCCGATTTTGTCGAGAAGCAGATAGAGATAATAAGAAAATGCCGTTAAGACATCAACCTTAATCTCAGCAAGGAGTTTCTTGGAGTATATGTCGATCAATTAACAAAATCTTAGCCACCAAAAAGATTAAAACGTTAAAAATAAAACTTATTTTATTTGAACAGTTATAAATATTTTTTCAAAGTTGAAATTAGGGAATCAGAACCATTTATCTAAATCCATTACATAACAAACTTGTGACGTCGTGTGACGCACTTCCGTGAACCAGCAGGTGGCGCGACGGGCGCCGGATGGAATGACAGAGAAGATGATGGATGAAAAATGGTAGACGATGTGCGCGCACCAAAGATTGTAGCAAATATATACATGTTCTTTTTTGATTGTATTTAATTGTAAAAAGTGTCGTTTTGTGAGTAAAGTTGTGTTTTTTTCAAGAGAAAAATGTGTGATTCTTCGACTAAACAATAACGACTAGTGTTGTCATTCTTCCTTTTACGAAGAGGTAAGGATGATCTTTAAGATAGTAAGAGGTGATACCTTACAAAGGTCTGAAGATTTTTCTACAGAGGGTAATTATTTGCATGCAAAATGTATGTCAATAGAAAAAAAAAGTTTTACAGATGTGATCCTTGTCTTATAAGAAGTGATTTTCATACTTTTCCAAGTGATTTTTTATACAATATGAACGGCCGATTAAAGATTTCGAGGGCTCTAAACCAAGTTATTCGTAATGGCAATGTTAAACCAGATATTTTACCATCTTTTTGGATTAACTGCTGACTAATTCTTGCAGACAAAAGAATCTTTTAGAATTTCAAGGTGCAGCGTCCTAAAATATCATGAACGACTCGGAGAAGACTGATACAGCTATTTAAACCGATTAACAGAAAATGCTTAGTGCAATACAATACACTACAACTTACCTCGTGAGTCCGGTTCAAAAGCGCCGGTTTCACGATGTCTTCTGCAAACATCAAAAGCAAAAAAACATATAAAAAGGATCTGAAAAAAATTTAAAATAACTTTAGAGTCACTGAGACCAGTTGGTAAATTATCAAAACAGTTCTTTCCGTTACAGAACAGCAGAATATGTTCCAGAGTCACACGATCTTTAGAGCATACTGGACAAATATCAGTAGCTGCAAGGGTGTAGCGGCGAAAGTAGGACTCCGTGACAAGATGGCCAAGTCTAGCTTTAGCAGGGAAAGTGGCAATCCATCTGAGAATCCTCTCAAAATACAAAAAGGTTAATAGATTCTTTCAGGAAATTGAAAAAAACGATAACTCTGACCGCCGTTGTTCGTCCATGAATCGCACCAGTTGACTTTAGTCTCCCTTTGCTTCCTTCTAATGCACTTCGAAAGAGTACACGCTGAAAGAGGAATCAGGCCCATGATAAAAATGCTTAGTACAAGGCGGAAGAAGTAAAACATAAAAAATCTGAGATCTCAGAATTAAAGTGGTATATTTTACAGAAGGACTTTGTAACTAATCTAAAAAAATGACATTGAGCGACAACAGCATTGACTATATTTCCTTTTTGGAATCAAATAATAAACATTCCTCCCAAACCTTTTCTATAACATTAAGGTTTTTAGGAATTGCAAGGATATAGTTTTTTAAATAAATATTTTGACTATTAAATAGGCTTAGTTATTCATGACGATTATAGAGCAGAAGGAATATATGGGGACTGGAATATATGGGGTTTCGACATCTCCGCATTATCTACGGTGTGTTCTACATTACATGATTGAAGCGTTAGTCACCTGATTTCCTCCCAGAGTACATCGATGCACGAAAGGGTCAATATGAAAAGTATACACCTTAGCTGCGAAACAAATCAAAGGATTTTTTCCGGCTTTCGTTCTTTCCATTAGAGCGGATCTGCGGCTTTCTTTCCTGTGTTCGATTCCTTTTTTCGCTTCACAAAGACAAATATAATCCGGCTGAAGACCTCGGCCCCCCTCCGCTTGAGCGTATCGGCCAATGAAAAACCTGACGACCGGCATTGAGTACCAATTTCTGCAAAATCAGCCGAAGGTTGTTCGGTTTATGTTTCATATAGGCCTGGGAGCCACTTGGACAGTACAGATCTGTCGACCAATTTGGGCAACCCCGGGCCCACAAAGACACATATAAATATAGGTATACTGAATAAAAAAAGAAAAGAAAAACTTTTGTAAAGTGATGTGTACCAATTCTAATTAAAAGAAATCTTTATCGGCCAAATTATATTAAGTTTGCTGTCACATCAATGTTAACTTATGGAAAAAATTTGTCTAAGTATTGCCGACTTGGATTTAAAGATTTTTTTTCAATTGTACTCCGTAATAGAGACTGAAATTTTACACCTTGGGGCATTTTTCATTTTAAACAATGCAAATAATATTTTAAAATTTACATTATTCGGGGAATAATCTGGTATAGTGTGTTTTAAAACACTCATAAATTCTTTTGGTGGGCGAAATTTATAAAATAACTCCTTTTGCATGGTGCAGAAAAGTTCAGGCTATCTGAAAATACCGTTTTTATTTGATTATCAGCATTTATGTTGCTGTAAAAAGTATACAAATTTTCTCCGTAGGTTTACATCGAGGTGAGTGAGTGAAATAGGATTAGTACACAGCAACATTAATCAAGACTGTCCAGTATATTCGCGAAAGAAAAAACAATATAAAATTTTGTTCACAGAAAGAAACGGGATTGGAGCCAGTCTGAAAACTCCTATGACTGAAATTTTTACCATAAACTAAAAATGTCTTACACAAACAAATTAGATGTCGAACCATGTTACCATCCAGTATATCAAAGTACTCCGAACCTCGATTCACACGAGACCCTAAATGAAATCGAAACATCATTCGAGCAAATGAATTATAAGTTATGATACGCATACACAGAGAAAATACTTTTTAATAGTATTTGGCCAAGCTTCATTCAAACAAAATGAAATCTACGCGGAAAGAATCATCGTGTGAAAAATATCCATTCCAATGGCAGTGGAGCCGTTCACAGCTAACACAGTTTCCATCATCATTTCCCGAATAATAAATCGAATTTCATTTCATGGCGTTCCTCGCTTGTAGTATTCGGAAGAAGATGCTTTGTTGAAACGGGGATTCTACGAGAAATAACAAATGCAGAAAAGGCGGTGAATGTGCGGAGAGAAAATGGAAGTTTAATGGTGAACTCTTTTCACGAAGTCTCTTCCCCATAATAATGTAGTATATCAGCTTAGATTATGATCCACCAGTGTTAGTTTGAAAAATAAAGAAGCATGTTTATTATTTTCTCATGTTCAGGAGTAGCAATGACTAAAGTTTGAACTACTGTCATTCATTTCATGTTAGTTTTAATCCATATTCCATTGGCTGATATATCGTTAATTTTTAATACGTGATTAAAATCGATTTTTTTTCTAATTAAATAAGAGTTTCCTTACTGATCAAGGGCATTGTACTAAATGAATTGCTTAATTTCTCTAATACGGCTATTAAGGCTAAACTAACGTTAGATATCGTTGCCAAGGCCATCGTTACACTGAAGTGGACTTTTGTTACTCCAATACAGGTCCATTCCCATAGGTGATGCGGCGAGGCGATCGCCTCAGGCGCCGAATTGAGAGTGAAGTGAGACTTAGTAAAATGCGAATTTTAACAATAACGAACAAATATTAATAGTTTAATCTAGTATATGACAAATTCATAAAAATATACACATTTAAGCGAATATTTGACTATTATTTATATACAGCTGAATTTGAGATGAGAAATAAATTATAAGCGCAAATTACCAAATGTAATGCTTTAGGAATTTTACTAACATTACCTGCAATTGTAGCATCAGCTCAGCTCAGTTTTTTTTAAACTGAAAATTTTAAAGAATTATCTGTGACCAACAACAACCTAAGAGCAATTGAATGATCTTTCAATAATTTCTATAGAAAAGACGGTCTGAAAAATAATAAATTATAGACATGAAATCAAGCAATTTACTGCAATAAAGGCTCGAAGAAGGATTTAGAAATTATTTTTATTACATAATAAATTATATTCAGATGTATTTACTTTTTCTGCTTTTTTTTAACCTTTGTAATTTTTTTTAAATTTTCATGTTTTTTATAACTACCGTAAAATCGCTTTTTATATACGCACTGTTTTTTCACATTTTTATCCGCACAAATGAGGGTGCGTATTATACTCGCGTACAAAAAAAACGTATTTTAACATCGGATAAACGAACGTACAGCAGCTGTAAAACATTCTCGCAACACGGATGCGCGAGCATCTGCCCACTGTGATTCACCCACCCGTTTACTAAGCAGGTATTCCTTTTAAACAAACGGAACTCACAGTTCGTATCGCACACGCGTCCGTTTAATAACAGGTACCTTGAAATAGTGATAGTTCCCGGTTGTTGCAAATGCAAAAAATTTTATTTTATTCAAATTTTCTTCAAATTGTCTTTAAGACGGTCCTATACGGCAGCAGAAAAATTATCAATTGTTAAAGGTAAGACGGCAGTGAAAACGACATATTATGGGAGAAGGGGAAGTTTTCATCAAATGAGGATGATGATGATGATAGGGATATATTTTACGACGACGCCAAAACTTATGAGATGGACACAACAACAATAGATGAACTGTATTCTATTGAAAGTGATTAAGACAGATAATTTGACAGTATTGCTTGTTTTGAATAAAAATTTAAGTTTTTTTTTCTACTGAATTTAATGCTTTCGTTTTGTTTTATTACAAATTTTATTTCTGCTAATAAATATTTGTGCAATTTTAAATAAAATATTGAAAAGTTATGGGTGCGTATTACAGTCGGATTTTAATTGTTTTCCGAAATTTTCGCTTAAAATCAAGCATGCGTATTATAGTCGAGATTTTACGGTAAATATTTTTTTTTTTAAATAAATACACATTTTCCCCAAAATGTTCATTATTCTATAAAGTAGAGTATTTCTAACAGAGATACATTCAATACTTAAGAGTCTCTCGAAAAATTTGAAACGGTGCCGTTTTTAAAACTTGCTTCAGGCTCCACGATGCCTCAGCCCGGCTCTGCTCCAATAGACAATGATTGATAGATTATTCTATTTTTCAAAACCGAAGTACATGAAAATATCCTCACCGCTTTTCATTATGTTCATTTGGCTCTGAATGAAAAGGTGTGATTATATTTTAAGTGAACAAGGAACTTTTAACCTCGTATTTCTTTAATTTTCAACATTTCACTCTATATACCACATGAGTATAATTAATATTCTTTTCTACTACATTGAAGATAATTAGACTTCACAAATAAGTATTTTCGGGAAGAATAAGACCGGTTTATCAAAAATTCTTCAAAAATGCTAGAATTTTCCAAAAGGCACCATGCGCATTCATTTTCTACTGGTTTCTTCCAAATTTCTCAGAATTGTTAATTGAAGTGTTTGTCACAAATCTATGCATTATTCTTTGAACACAAATATTTTTAAAAATTTATAGACCATAAAATAAAGTAAAAAAACACAAAAATATAAGAAAATAATAACTGGCAGAATAGAAAAAAAATATTTTACTAGACTTTAGATTCATAAAAAAAATTAAAATGCACAATAATACTTATATACATACTGTAAACTCATAATAAAAAATTTAAGGTTTTTTAATTGATATGAAATGCGCATAGAGCATTTTTGAAAAAAATTTGAAAAACACGCATTATTCTGCCAAAAATCCTTATTTTGAATTTTAAGGGTTTTCAATGCAGTAAAAAAGAAAATTAATTTGAAAAAAGCATTTTGAAGAAAGTTAGCATTTTTGAAAAAAATTTGAAAAACAGGCATTATTCTGCCAAAAATTCCTTATTTTGAATTCTAAGGGTTTTCAATGTAATAAAATAGAAAATTAATCATTCTCATTTTATATATACAGTAAAAAATTTAAAATTTAAAAATTCGAGTTTATAGGTCCCTTGTCCCCTTAAATAACTGAAGTTATAGACTCACAGCAATATGGCAAGCAGACATAATAAATAGATAATATAGTTAGTAGTAAAACAGTAGATATCATGCAAGCAAAAATATACAGAAATCTCTCCCATCCATGTTTCCTTTTACTGAGGTCTATGTAGGCCGTCCTTGATAAAAAGTTATCTGTCTGTTTTAAAAATTAATTTGGAAATCTATAACTAACTGCTTATTAGAATATTTTATATCTTACTTATGAACGAAGCATTCTTAAAGACTGAAGAATAAGTAAAGAAAATACAACAGCATTCTCAGATGTCTAAGTACTTGATGTCTAAGTACTTGAAAATCTAAATACTAAAGCTCACTTAGAGTCTCTCCATCGAAAAACGAGTGTCTGAAACCAAAATTTAAGACGGAAATGATGCAATTTAGTTTTTAATAGCCAATTCATTAACCTTTACAACAGGACAGACTATATATAATGGGTTCCGTGACAAATTGGGGAATAATGAAGACGGCAAAATTTCTAGAATATGAAAAAATAGAAATACAATAAAAGAATGAAAGTGGGGGAAAACGGATAAGACAGGCTAAAAGAGAATATGTGATTTAGTTTTAAGTATTATAAGCTTTAAAAAAACTTTGACTATTAAAAGAAATTGGTTTAAAACACAAGTTAATCTCTTTGAAAGAAAAGGACCAAAGATAATTTGTTAGAAACAAATTATACAGCAAATTTTCTTCCAAAATGTATTAATTGGTTATAAGTACGTATAAGTAATATGCAAATCAGTCTAAATTGATTTTTTCAAGGTCCGTGCTCTACTTTCAAAATTTCACTCATCAATCCTAATAATATAGAACAATTTTATCAATTTTTTTTTTCTTTCATTCAAATTGCACTTTGGTTTAATTTTACATTATTTATTTCCGACATGTCAACATACACAATTATTTTTATTTTTTATTAAGTATCAGGAACTAAACAAGTGTATATATTAATGTATGCAAATTCATATTAAAAATGTAAAATATAAAATATGTTATTAATGTAGACAAAGACCTGTTCAGGTCATAATGCTCCGTTAGAAGTAGGGTTGTGCTGCCTGTATCCAAATAGGTTCTGACTGGATGGATCTGACTGGATGGATAATTTTCACCAACTCAAAAAGAATAAAAATCGCGATTATTACACTTAGATATCCTTTAAAATTTTCACTCCAAATATAAAATAGACCAATTTTTAGGTACATTTCTCTTAATTATTGTTTCAATTTAATGCTAAATATCTACCCATCTTCGCATTTTCACCATATTGTTTTTCACTAAGTTACAAAATCTCAGCGTTAATGGCGTTTAAACCGAGGTATTTATAAACAAATCAATATTGAGCTATAACTGGTCATTTATAAAATTCTCTTTCCGTAAGAGTCGAACAACACAATGTAAGTACATACCTCTCTCAAGAATAGAGTTGAACCAAACAATGTAAGTAACCTCTCATCTTAAAACAACAATATTTCGGGAACCCAAAACTGAGGCTAAAGATCTCTTTCCTCCTGCTATATATTGGACATTGCACAACAGAGTTAGAATAATTTACTCACTCAAGTTTTACCTGCACATTTAAGAAGGAACTGTGCCTCACAGATGAAAACTCACTTTTACCCAGTCGCTTTTTACCCAGAACTTACTCTTATATATTTTGAATGCCGGTGATGCTTCACTTAGATACATGGAAATAGAAATAGTAATAAAGGTTTTGAAAAAATCTATCATCAGGAGGAAATAAAACTAAAACAGGAGCATTTATAGCGTCTCAGTATTAATGATATTTAAAAGGAATATAAATAGCAATAATAAAACCATTTTTTCAGCTTTACAAAGTTACTGTAAAATACCCTAACCTTTAGGATCAAATTATTTCTACTGGCATAAAGATAAAATGAAAAAGAATCCTTTATTTTTTCTTTAATTATTTGTAATTCTAGAATCCAGCTGGATTATGAAGTAGGAAAATTATCAATCATTATCAATGGATCACAACAAAATCATGGTAAAAGTTTTATAAAGTTATCTTATAATGGCGTCGTGTTTCATTTCATTATTGCATATAAAATGTTCTGAAAGTTTAGTTACAGATAAAAAAGATCATATTGAGAATGTTAACAGCTTTAGGCTAATGCTATCTCAGAAAAGTTTCTAAATATATAAAAATATACTTCATTTTAACTTTAGAACTTACTAATAAACTAAGTAATTACTCTTTCGCATAATAACCTTATCTTTAAATTTTAAATAATTAGAGGGAAAACTATCGTTTTATCATAAAAATATATAATCATTCATACTACACCTCAAATATCGCATAAAATATATGCTCAGATTTCATAACACAATTTCTTCTTGCGCTTAACTTCCCTTGATTATTGGATAAAAATATATTAAGGTTTTGAGAAAAGAGGAAAGAAACTTATCGCCAATTCACCAGTAAAAATATTAGAAGTAATTGCATCATTTTAACTTAGCTCTGCGAATTTGCAGTAATGAGAAACTTTTACGGCCCTTCTATATATGTTTTCGAGCCGGTTATAAATCAGTTTTAGATCTTTTTTATGGGAATGTCCGGTTTTTCTTGCTCAGACTGAGGTTTGTAAAATATTAAAGTTTCAGTGTTCGCAATTCTTTCCGATGTAATTCAAAACGACACAAAACGGAAAAAAAATTTTAATCGCGAAGTCGATAGTAAAAATTTTATGCGGGATTTGTGCATGACTATCTGGATAATATACATTGTCACCATATATCAAGATCGGAAAGGAACAGTTATTAAAAAACAAAATTCTTCGAAATACAAGACTCAATAAAAGCAGAAGAGATGTAGTACATATTATGTTTAAAAAAATCGCGGGAAACAGTTTTGAAAAAGTTTGCACAAGTAAAAAGATTAATGTTAAAGATACAGTGAACCGCTTGACTTGATTCAGCCTGTTTTAAAATTCTTTGGGATTAGAGTTTGTTATAACAAATTAAATTTAATATGTATATTTCAGTCTACACAACAGCTGTCCAATTTAGATTTCAAGGTCTTGAAAAAGTTCCCCGTTCACCAGCATGGCATAGTCGACGAGTGAGCTAATAGCTACTGAATTCTAAAGATACATTATTTCTAAATTTTTATGCAAAAGACGTTTACATTAATAAATTCGCATCCGGTAATTTTTTTCACTTTTCTAATCCTAAAAGCTGGGGAAATAAAGAACTTTTAAGTTTATTGCCGCCATCTAATATCAACTGTGAATTCGATATTGTAAAATTTTCAATTCCACTCTCCTATTGCCCTGATGATTTATCTTGAAGAAATAACATGATCAAAACGCTAAATATGATAACTTTAGCGACAATTAAAAAAAAATCTTACTAAATGACGTAACTTCACGTCAACGAAAAGTCAGAAATTCAATTTCAAATATCGTGAATTTTGGCCTACAGCAACCAGAAAAACCAATTTGAAATGACGTGAATTCACGTCAACGGCAATAGAAACAATTTAACAGAGCGTAAATTAATGTCAATAGAAACAAAAAAATAATTTAAAAGGGACGCAAATTCAACGTCAGAGGAAACCAAAAATAATTTAAAAGAACGTAAATTCAAGTCAGTGCCTACGAATAAGTTAAATTTAGCCGGCAAGTAAAAACCCATCATTTTCTAAGAGTTAGGTAAGCCGATGATAACAGTGGTGAAATGGGCCTTCGGCATGGAGGTGAAACAAAATAAAGAGGAGGGGCACAAAAATAGGCACAGTCCAGAATTCAAAAGTACAGCCGTAAGCCATTGTGATTATATAAGTACTGTCCTTAATTGATTCCAACGAGTTATGATAATTCAAAATTTCCCGAGGAAAGTAATTATAATATGGGTCATTAAATTTTTTTTTAAAATCCCGGTGAAGATTGCAATCTTTGCGCTGCATCGGAAGGACCGTTTGACCATAATGCAACATTTAATTTTCTTTCCCATTTTCCCATTTTTCTTTTTTCTTCACCTCTTGAAACAATTGAGCAAACTCAGGAACATAACTTGAGACCTCCTGCTATCTGAATAAGGGGCGTTTTTGAAATAACTGATTATTTATTTATCTTTTCTCTCGAGTTTATCACACTTACAGAATTTGGCAAGTAACGTTCGTCAACCATATGAAGCGGAAAGCAGATAAAACTAGAAATTTGAAAAAAAAATTTAACTGGGTATTACCAATGCTATTTGTGCGAAGGTATAATTCGTCATTAATTTTTCTATAATACTTCTAAAATAGTTTAATTTCTCATTATTGAAAATACCTTTTTACTCGAGTTCTTTCTTTTCTTTTTTTTTAGTTATTCAATGACGTTTATTCAAAATGGGTGTTAAATGTTATTTTAAAAGTGCTGAAGATTTATAAGACTAAAAATCCTTAACTAACGAAGCGTTTTTCTTTCCTTTTTTCTTACTTGAGGGTAATAAATATTGATCGTGCGCTTAAGAAGAAATTAACCAAGAAACTTCGGAGTTTTTTTTCCGTCTTGCGTGAAAGGAAAGTTAGCGTTTCACTCTTCAGCCACTAAATCTTTGCGGAAGGAAACATACACTTAGTAGATAGTAAAAAGAAAGAACCACAACGAACTATATCGTGAACAAATAACATTGGTAATTACACTTCATAGGTGTAACTAATTGCTAAAATTTATTTAACAGTATGTCTGACTCAATACCATCCAGAAATTTTACAGAGAAAAAAATTACGCAAAAATTCTATTCTGAACTCTTGCAACTGAAATTTGGAACGGTTCACGATTAAAAGCTTTCAATTTTCAAAGTAAAGGCTTATAGGAAAAGTATAAGAATTAAAGTTGTTACCAATCAACGTATGATAAACATAAAACATACAATCATAATTTCGGCATATAGTGAAATTTCGGATAAGAATATAAATTCAGTTCATTACAAAACTTTCCCATTAACATGAAATCATTTTTAAATTTTAAAACTCATCGAAGCAAGTATTAAACTAACATTTCAATTAAAAGTAGATACTTCTGCATAAAGTTTCCATATTCCAAAACTTCTATTATCTTAGCATCAGGCAATTATTTCTTGACCAGAAATTTGTGCTAATGAATCATTTCTTAACCAACTGAACTCTCCATAATTTTACAGAATTTCAATATATAAAAAAGAGAATCTATTTTAACGCATCATTTTTATTGCTATTGAATGTTATAACTATATAGATGACAATTCTTTTAAAAAGATATAAATAGTTTGTCTTTCAGGCCACAATTTTGTACAAGTTTGCATCATCCAATTAATTATTAGAGATAAGGCCTACTAAAAAAATCATCGTAGCTTACAAAAAACTATTGATTTTATAACTGCGTAATAAATATTAAATAAATGTAGAAACTATATTATAAGTCGAAACAATTTAACGGTTTCTTTCAGCCTCATAGTAACATCTGAGATACCTTAGATCATTTTCAAGAAGAAAAAACATTGAAAAAGAGCAATTTTGTTTTTCAGAATGAAATTTGAGCGATTGCTCCAAAAGAATTCAATAGAATTTTCGGCTTCTGTAAAATGTCTCCCCCCACTGTGAGTTCACCTGTATGTGTGTTCATGACATCATTTGGTTTGAAAATATATAGTTCACGACAGCATGGGTGCTTTGAAGTCAGAGATCAGATGGACAGAGCTGTGCAAAGATTAATCATGAAAAAGCGTTTCTTACATTTGCATATTCGGGATCTCTGTGTCATCAGTTGGATGAGTTCATTGATCTCTCCTCAATTTCTACGCTTTTGATTTATACATTTCGGGAGGAAATATTTCTAATTGCAATATAGTAAATAAACATCTTATATTAAAAACTAATGTAATAATAAGTCTTAATTACATCAAACAGTTATAAATTAATTGGATAAACTTACAAAATAGCTAGAGAATGAAGAATTGTAGAAGAAACAAAGTTGTGTTGTTGCAAACAGCATTTTACGTTGCCTATGTGCTTACTCTGTGTATCTTTTCTCAAGAGAAAAATTATAATTGTTAACAAAACCACCTCCCTGAGAAATAATAACGCAGAAAATAAGATGTGAGATCTATTGGGTTTCGAAAGTTTTACAGCCTTACGATCCATAGTTGACACAGTGTTGATCGAAGGATCAGGACTATCAGCACCACTTACACTGCAATTTGCGTTCCTCTATTTGAATTACTATACGTTTACATTAAAAATTGAAAATACTTATACAAATATGTAGACTAATTATTGCATTGATAATACACGGAGGGTAATTTTGGTAATATTTATCAAACTTCGAACACGGCTGTATACAACAGAAAATTACGCTAGAGTCCATGTGCTTGAACGAACCTTCTGAAACCAAGACATAGACAATTCTAATATATTGTAAGAAACTGCCAATCTTAAGTCATGCACTGTAATTTTGCACGCCAGCAGAGGAATTGGTTTTTTTAAATCGGGGTAAAATAGACCCAATCCTTTGATGAAATAAGAGTTTTATTCACGGAGACAAAAATTGTCAATCTTTCTTAAATACACAGGATTTATATCTGTAACATATCTTTCATTGTACAGAGAATGATAATTTCTTTGTTATGTGTAAAATAACGAAGCGAAATGGGAAACACAATCGTCTATCTCCGCAAATTCTAAAGGCATTCAACCGATCCTGAAAGTCAAGGAATCTATCTAGATGAATTAAACGGGTTACAGGGTCAACACTGGTCCACGGAAATGAACTGTGAATCATTCAATGAGGTTGAAAATACACATTGGAACAAAGCTTTCTAACTGATATCGGTAATATCGAAGCCAAAATATTTTTTTAATACAGAATACAATGCGTACAGACAGTTATACAGATAGTACAGGCCAGACAAAACCTGATAGATATAAACGGAATAAACAGACAGACAGACAAGAGAGATAGGCAGACAAGACAGACAAGAGAGATAGACAGACAAGACATAAGAGGTTGGCAAACAAGACAGAAGACAGACAGGACCGACAAAAGAGAAAGGCAGAGAAGACAGATGACAGACATTACAGAGAAGACAGGACATACAGACAGACAGACATCCAGATATCTAAAACAAGATTTATGAATCAATATGATTCCATGGAAACAGAATTCCCTCATGTTGTCGTTTGATAGGTCATATTTACTACACACAGATTCTATATTTTCTTGAATTATGAATCAATAACAACGTTCCAAAAAATTAATGCAATTTATCTGTGATTACGTTTAGTAAAATTGCTTTGAAATTTTCATCCGTAATTGAAAATTACTCTATAATGTTTAAAGTAAATAAACAAAAACACACTTACTTTATCAAGATTCTGAACACTGAAAATTTCCAGATAATACCCTAATATTTTTGAAATAAATTTTTGTGATCAAATTTAAATACAGCTTGTCTATTACTTTCCGTAGCTATATAAAGATACAATATCTGAATCTGTTCCATATAGTGTATCAAATATAACTAGCGTTGCAAATTCTATCTTCCTGAGTGAATAAAAAAGATTAATTCACAAGAAGTTTCGTGTTATTCGGTAATATTGATTTCCAGATAATATTCGGTGTAATAAATTAAATTCCTTTTTCGCTCAGCGTGCTTCGTGTTTTGTCCCGGTATAGATTAAAGAGAGAAAGAAAGTTAAAGAAATAAACGAACGCCCGAAAAACGAATTCTGCCTGAATAGAGAAAATGGAATTTTAATGGTACATTGTGCGGAGTTACATATGTATATTCCTCGAATATTTTAAAGAAATATCAATTTCTTTCGCTTATGCTATTTATTGATAGTAAATTCCTTTATTTCTTTCTGCAGTATTATGCGCAAAGTTTAGATCTTCCAAGCTCTTTTTATGCCTTGTTAAGTTGGGAATAGTTCGGTCTAGATGGTATTTGATTTTTGTGATGCGACATTTATATCTTTGTATCGGCATATTTTAACTTAATGTCATTTATATATTCGACAATATAGAATTTAACATCTTGTAAAACATTTTTATAAGTGTGTAGCTAATACAATCCAAAAAGGCAAATTCCATAATTTAAAAAGCATATCATGTTATTGGAATGTAATCAAGTTTTTCTGACAATGTTGCTGCTAGTATGTTGAGTTAACACGTTCATAAAACTGCAACACGAAAGAAAACGCACAACAAAAGTAGGATTTATTATTAAACAAATTTGATTCATTTTGTTGAGAATTAAACTAGAAAAGGGAACTTCAAAAGTTGCATTGTATTGTATTACAATACAATCCCACTTTTGAAATTAATTGCGTTACATAGCACTTTTCTAACAGTTTATATCTTTTATGGGGCTTTATCAGATATAAAGCAAAACATGTAGAATATAAAGTTTTTATCTTAAATCTGTAACTAAGCTTACGATTTTAGTAGATTTAAAAGAAATTAACTTGTTCATTCTTCATCTGCACCTTAAACGAAGCAATGGAACAAGACTGTTAGAGATACGGGATTCATTATGATATCTGAGGAGTATGAAGATATACTTGGAAACTTGAAGAACGACTGTTTTTTTAACCATGATCTACCTAAGCAATCAAAATGTTTGGTTTTGGATTTATAGAAATAAGTACATCTTAATTGTTCTGGACGTTAATTTCATCCATTTGACTTATTTTATGAGTGCACAATGTTATTAATTAAACTTACGAAATTCTATTTCAGGGATTCTCAACCTATCGGTCGCGACCCCGAATGAGACTGCGAAGTTGTTTTTCTGAGGGGTCGCCAAGTTTTATTCAATTAAATTAACTTTTCAGCGTATTTCTCCAGAAATTTTTTTAAATAGTTATTTACCATGAAACAGTATGGTAGTGATGTCCTTTAAATGAAAAATGTCTCATTCAAATCTCAAACTCAGTTAATTCGAATCTACCGCCATTATCTGGTAAAAAGCGCTGTTACTTACAACGTACATTGCACAATTCTAGAGGTCGACTTGTTTTTCTACCAATTTGTGCTTCATTTTTGGAATTAATATTATAGTTTATCCAAGGATAAAAGCAATTTTATTTAGGTAAGGGATTTTCTAATGTTATTGTTATACAATTCTGAATCCATATGGAGGCTACCTTATTTTTCTGTTCTGTTCTTGCTTTTACACACCTTTGGCTCAGGAAGGAAATTACAAAATGTTCTCCATTACTTACAAATTTCTTGCACATTTCATTTTTTGTTAAATTAAACATTTAGTTGGAATTAAATTATGGAAAATGCATTTTATTTTCATTACGTCTTATAAAGGCCTTTTTAATCAAATGTAGTATTTGTTCTCTCTTCGTCGGAAAACGCGATATTTAAAAACGTGTCATGAACGGATGGTTTAAAATAAAAATAAAATAGCATGCAGATTTTTCAACTTTGAAGGCAGGACTCGAATTACGAAGCTCTCGCGTCACAGCCAATGGGGTTTGTACAAGTAAATACAACAAGTATTTAAGATGTACGTTTTTTTCAGCGAGTGGGGCTTTTAAGCAGTAGCTATTCTGCGAGTGAGTTGGGACTTTCAGCCACAGTGTTAGTAGCTGTTTTCGCAGCAAGTTTGATATTTAGATGTGTTTGCGACGAATTGTCGAACCATTAGGCTTGTATCCCTTCTTTCTTCCTATAACTATCCCAAGCTTTACCATTCAGTTTAAGTAGTTTTTTCAAAATTTAAATAGGTTATTTTTCACCCGTTCATGACACGCTTATCTGTATTCTTTTTTGTTTAATGGTTAAGTTTCTGTAAATATTTTTCTTCCAAGCTATTGGATCAAATCGATCCCCTTTTTTACTATGTTTTTATGTAAAATAAGAAAAATAAAGCCATTATAGTTAGCCTCATCAAGTCTACTTTCTTGTGAAAGGTTTTTTATTTCAGAAAATTAGGTGTGGGGCAAATTATGCGGTTTAATCCACCCAACATCAAAATATGTAGAGGGGGTTGCAGGAAGCTTGGAAACCATTGAAAGGTGTCGCAAGCCAAAAAAGGTTGGGAAAAACTGTTTTACAGGAACATGTTACAACTATACCCTTTTACAATTATTCATGTAA
The DNA here is from genome assembly GCA_907164885.2 of Dolomedes plantarius. Lineage (NCBI taxonomy): Eukaryota > Metazoa > Arthropoda > Arachnida > Araneae > Dolomedidae > Dolomedes > Dolomedes plantarius. Next base: position 102,116,687 of record OU015492.1, on the reverse strand, counting down.
TCTATCAAAATACTTGCAAGATATACTATACAATTTCAGACTGTGTAGTGCATCATTTAGATTTTCTACTGATTCAATTCTACTTGAATAGGTTAAAATCCAATTAAAATAATTGCAAAAAAATAAGTACGTTAAAATATAATCGTTGGAAACGCGTTGATGAAAACAACATAAATGGAAATCTAGTCTCATGGAAGTTAACGATCTCAGAATCATGCTGCGAGCCGGAAAAAGTTTTTTTTTATTAAATGAAGATTCTCATGCATAATAGTTCCATTAACACTGTTTACCACGTAGCATCTCTGATTTGTTGCCTTTTGCATTATGTTAAGAGCTCAGATCTCGTAACATGTTTCAAAATATGCATCAGATAAATCGCTTCCCGCTGACTTGCATAACCTGTCTTAAATTTGAAAAAAAATTCATGATTTATAAATAAGCAATATTTCATTTATACTTCCGCTTAGAAGTGAAAGTTTGATAATTAAAAGATAAAAATGTTAGAATAAAAATGTAATCTTTTCCGGAGAAGAACATTATGTAAGGTAAAAATTTAAAAAAAAGAATGTTTCTTCTTTCGTGCAAACAAATAAGCCCTGCGTTAGTATGACCAAAGTCCCACAATCAGCAAACAACTGTATATATTGATATTTCTATTAGATGAAATAGACATTTCTTTTTCCTAATCACTCATAATAAACAAAATTCTATGGTGTATTTATGGGAATTAATTATAAAATAACTGAAGCAAATTAATAATTAATTAAATATATTTCTTGTGATTATTTTTTAAAATTTTACTGAACTATTACATTGTTAAGTGATGCTAATATAAAAAAATGATAATTTACCCGAAAATTCATTAACTGAAATGGTATCTATGTATTTCGAAATCATAATTCTTATATCACTTAGTGTAACGAATTCATATTCAAATATCAGTTATATAACTAAAGAATCGACGAGAGATTCTCGTTTGAATTAGAGTTTGTATAATAGAATTGCGATTATATCTTTACACAATTTATCCACTTTTATGATGGTTTAAGTTTGTATACAGGAGGATTTCACAATTAAAAATACTTTTTTATTCTATGTTCTAAGCAGATAACAAACCAAATCAAACCAAACCTTGTCGAACCTTAATGTGGTATCGACCTTTATCCCTCGGGTATTTTCTCGTCTTTAAGCATGTAAAACCATGTAGAATAATGTCTAAGCTTCTTTCGAGAAGTTATCATCTGAGTCATGATATAGTCTGACATTTAGAAAGGATTTTTCCACTCTCTTGCCACCCTTTTCATATATAGGGAAAACGCGAACGCACCACATGCTCTAACAGCCATGCATGCTGTTATCAACAGACAAATAAGTACGGGTTAAAGACTTCACAAAGGAAAGCGATTACGTAACACATTAAGGGATCGCGAACAAAACTCCACACATTCTTTAAAAAGATTAAAACCCCCTCCATTAGAATATCCGCCGCTAGCTTAGAAAATAATTCAAACCTCTGCCTAAATTAGCATTGAGTAATCTTATCGCAGTTATATAACGTTTCCCTTCAGAGCGTTAAGTCCAGCGTAAAGACAATTCGCCAGTTTTGAACATTCTCCTTGATTCCGGAATGTGACGCTTTTCCCGTTGTGGCCAGACAATCATCAGCTTGTTATAAGGCACGGTTATGAGTCTCCAACTTCCCGTCGAAAGGCGATAAAACCAGATTTTGAGAGAATTTTGCTTGGCTGTCATTAAGAAAGTTGCGCGTAGCTGAATACGGCGAAATCGCGGGCAAGATGTGCTCAGGTGATACATCCGCTGAAAATTTGCAGGATTCCGTTTGAATCACATTTGGAGGCTATTAAATTGAATATACGCTTAGGAGAAAATTTTAGAAATGGGAATAGCTTTCAGGATGAATTAGGTGGAGTGCATGCCAATGGCTAGCGCAAGGGATACGCGATTTCTTCTCAGAAAAAGTAATTCAATAAATGCCAGTAATCAGCATTTCAAACGTGTAAATTGTTATCCAGGATTTCTTATCAATTTGAATATGATTTTATTTTTGGAAAGCTATTAAATTATCTTTTCCTGCATATATAAAATAATTGATTTTCCTAGGAAAATTAAATGCCCACGAGTCAATTTCTCATCTAATTTTCAGTATTTTACGCAGACACAGACCAAGAGACATGTTCTCTCAATCTTCATGATATCTGTTCTTGTTAATACAGGGTTATCAGGAAAGAATCGTCCGTTACAAAATTTAATATTTTCCATAATTACAAACAGAAAATTATAATTAATATGTCATTGTAAAGGAAAAATGTAATTTTTCTTTTCACAGGTCTTCGATATGATTTCTTTTAGTCACCCGATAATATCACTGAGATATGCCATTTCTTGCCAACGCGTTGTAATGTTTTCACTATTACGGTGCTATGTTACTAACCCCATTAGATTCGCTCACCTCAATGTTAAAATATGGAGAAATTTGTCCACGGATTGCCGACTTGGATTCAAAGCTTTTTTTTTTAAAACATTGTACTCCGTCATATGTAAAGAAATTGTATATTTGTGTACATTTTTCTTTTTTTTTAAAATGCAATTAATATTTTAAAATTTAAATTATTCGGGGAAAAATATGGTTTAGTGTGTTTTAAACGCTCATAAATTCCTTCGGTGGACGAAATTTATAAAATGAATCCTGTAGCGCTTTCCAGAAAAGTTCAGGCTATCTGGCAATACCAATTTCATTTGATTATCAGCATTTATGTACTTATAATAGTTGACAAAAATAGAAAAATTGGGGGTAGCGCTTAAAACCCCCTAGAGAGAGAGAGCCATTACAATCCCTCAAAATGTCAATCCTAAGGGGGGGGGAAATTCTCGAACTGTCAACTGGACTCCTCCCACCACAAGAGTCTGCAAGAAGAGGAGAAGGGAAATATGATTTTTCTTAGTACATAGCAGCCATAAACTGTTTGTAATAACTATTAACCCATTAAAAATCGTGAAGGGGGGTAGGGGGACACACCAGGTATTGGGATCAGGTGATTCTACACATGTGTGGTAAAACACACATGTTTCGCAGGTGACGGCAATACTTTTCGTACATATTCGTGTAGCAAAAATTGACCGTAGCACTCCGAACGAACCAAACCAAACCAACCTTTTCGTACATTGGACAAAAAAATTAATAATTTTTAGTGCAGGATGGTTATGAACTCTGTGCTGAGAAGTTGTTTCATTTAGAGAGTCTTATCTTCTTTGAATTACGTGCGAGCAACCTGGTTCGATTATGATAAATGACTGTACTAAGTATAATTTGTATTCTTATGTTTCTTGTTTGGTTTATTCAATTTGGATAATCATGAGTAACAAAAAATTATCATCGCTAGAGAGCTTGAAGAATATTGGGACAATGGACCTTGATTTGGCAGATGATGATGACCTTGATGGTACTATTGACATAGTTGAATTATCACTGTACAGAGCGGATGATGTTTCCGATTTAGAAGATATAGATGACAACGTACTGAAAGATACCAGTTTTGGATGAGCTAAATAAACATTTATGCAATTTGGAGTATTTTCGTATAATATATGTATTGATGAACAAATGGTGTGTTATTATGGTCATCATTTTCTGAAGCAATTTATAGAGGCAAGCCCATTGCTTCTGCTTTATTGATTTAAAAATCCATTCGCTTGGTTTCAAGCAATGTGCCATATGTTGCGGTGTGATCGGATATTGCTATAATGCTGAAATCTATGAAGGTAAGCTAAGTAGTAGTTTAGAAAAAGATACCAATGGGTTAGGGATGTCGGTAATATTGAATAAGATAGCAACCATAGACAACCAGAAGAACATTACTTTTATTTCGATAATTCTTTCACAAGTTTTGATTTGATGAAAAATCTAAAAGAGAGAAACATACCTGCGACAGGAATGTTGAGATATGATAGGATGAATAAATGCCCTATAAAAACAGATAAGGAATGAAGAAAGAATTCGTGGGGCTTTCGATTATAGATATGATGAAATAAAGGGAACATTTGGTCTTGTTTGGAAAGATAACGGCAATGTTAAGATGCTATCAAATAATTTGGAAGTTTTTCCTTTGGTACGTGTGCTAAGATGGTCTAGAACTGAGGAAAAAGAATGTTAATTCCACAGCCTAATGTCATTGCAAATTACAATAAGAACATGGGTGGTGTTGACAAGCTTGACTGGAATATACAAAAGTATAGAAAAAAATTAGAGGCAAGAAATGGTACTTTCCTATTTTCACTAATGCAGTGGATATGGCCCATGTTAATGCTCATACATTATACTGAATTGCTAATGAAAAATACCCCTATTAATTTCAGAAGGGTAGTCGCAAGGTTCTATTTGAATTTACACTCTGCCTGGCCCCAAATAGTGGAAGACCACCGTACAGTGTGAGTTCACAGAAACGTGTTGCAGAGATGTGAGAAAAAAATCCTAAAGGACATTATTTAGAAAGAACATTGGATAGAAAACAGAGAAAATGTGCGGTTTCTAAAAAAATGTTCGGAAACAGTGTGGAACAGTGTGATGTTGGATTACATGTAGAATGTGTTATTCCATGGCACTCACAAAAAAATTATGAAATTATTTACATCTAATGCACCGTGATCCCCAAATGGGGATTGATTTTTAAATTAATAAAAATCAAATATTTACTTTGTATATCGTAGAATTAATTGTACTACGTTTCTTTTCATGCAAAAACATAACTTTATTTGAAAAAAATGAAAAAACTTTTTTTTTTTTAAAATCTGGCAGTTAATGGGTTAAGTTGACATCTCAGAGTCTCAGAAGGTAGTACAACCAATTCCAGGAAACTGGATACCTGTGTAAAGGTAAAAGTCCAGGGTAAACAGGTGTTTCAGAAGAGAATGTTGAAACAGGGCGAGAGACTTTCTTACGCAGTCCGAAATAATCGACGTTATTTAATCCCCATGAGACTTCTTCCTTTAGAAATATGATAACGATCTTGTGCTCATACCCCCTTTGCCAACAAGTATGCCTGACTTAAACAACGCATCTGTGATGATTTACAAACAATTAATATTGAAACATGACAACGTGTGGGGCAAGAAATGGTATATTGCAATGATATTATACGGGCTACTAAAGGAAGTCATATCGAAAACCTGTGAAAAAAAATTTAACACTTTTCCTTTACAATGACATATTAATTATAATTTTCTGTTTGTGATTATGGAAAATGTTAAATTTTGTATTCGGATGATTCTTTCCGGATAACACTGCATATACAATTTTTGTTCTATTGCCCCTTTTGATACACTGCCCACATGTTGGTAGCCCGGGGTCTTATGATGTTAAATACCTTGTTCTCTTCAAACCCATGATTGAGTGATCCAGTCAAAGCAGTGATTCCTAACCTTTTTATACTTGAGTACCACCTGAGAACTTCGTAGGGTAGGAACGTACTTGTGGTTATGTTATAACTTTTTGAGGGGGGGGGGGTCAAAGAAATGCTATACACATATGAATAACTTTAAAAATGTATCTAAATAAAACAGAATGAAGAAAATAAATCCATATAACTAGAAAAAGCCGTTTATTACGTAGTTATTATTAACAAATTGCAAATACAATTTTCAAGCATTAAAATATCTTTATCAGAAGGCTTACTGAAAATCTTGCTGTTGCTTATGCTTATTTCTTATTAGAGCTTATATATCAGGTTCAATGGTGCTTATGTTTAATCTTAAGTTATTGCACTTATTATTAAACCCTTCTGCGTACCACGTCAAATATTCTTACGTACCACCAGCGGTAAGCGTACCACCAAATCGGAACCACTGAGCCAAAGGGTTAAATGTGTTGTTAAACTACAATTTTATACAAGATAAAAGCGGAGTATTTTAATATAAAACTGTTTAGTTTATACTACACAAATGAGATTTCAAAATATAATATTCTAAATAAAATTTTTGCCACTTACCTGACCTATAATTTTCTACAGCCAAAAGAAAGCATTTTTCTAGCTATTCATAAAAACCCGCAAGAACTGTATCCCTCTGAAACTTGCCCTAGTTACCGTACAGACCTGGATATAATCTCGGGTTTCTTTCTTCCCAAAGTAAGACCTTTTTCCACAAAAAAAAAAAGAAAAAAAATCAGCGAGTGAGGCAAAATTTCTGTGATTCGCTTTTGATATTGCGCTTTCAAGGTGCGCTACACACCTTATTACTTCAAAATCTGAAAGGTGGGGAAAAGAATTAGATTATTCCCTAAATGAGTTTCCAAAGCTTCCGAGCTGTAAGGTTTGCTGATACGGCAGTTTGCAGACTCGCTTACTCCCTTGGGTGCTTTTGCACAAAAGTAAGAAATAAAGAAGCCAAAAATGAAAAGCATATCGCAGATAAAAAATAAACAACGTTATGAAAGGGAGAAGTTCCTAATAAGTAGTAAATATATATAAATAAATGAATAAATATATATATATATATATATATATATATATATATATATATATATATATATATATATATATATACATAAATATATATATATATACAGATATATATATATATATATATGTATATATATATATATATATATGTGTGTGTGTGTGTGTCTGTGTTCGTTCGCCCACACATGTGTCATAAATATATAAAGGGAGGAAGAGGTACAAAGGCTAAATAAAACATTAGAATATGATTTATGATAAGCGTATAGATGATACATTTCATACGAATAAGTATCAATTGCTGTATTAACGTTCAGTGTTTTGCTTATAAACTAGTAGTTCATTCGCATGAATAAATTGTGCTCAAAAAGGGATAAATATATTAATTTTTTTCTAAATGTTACTAATAAATTGTTTCATTAGATACACTAATTGTCTAACGCAGGTGTGTCCAACATTTTGGGTTAACCAGGCTGCACTAAGTTCGCAGGATTAGCCTCGGACCGCATACAAAATATCTGTGTTTGCTGTGTAAAGAGTGTCTAGTTCAAAATCGTAATTTTGAGGAAAAACGGGTTTGAAGAAAAAAACGGCTTTTATAAAGTCAGCTTTTTTAATTTAATTTTTAAATTTTTTAAAGTAAATTTTCTAATTTTATTTTTGTTTAGTAAAGAATGTCAAGTACTTGATTGGGACATAAAGCTTTAACACTAACATTTGTGTTTTGTTTCACATATCGCAAATTTTTCCTGATGAATAAAAATATTTAAGAGGGAAATTGGACTTTGCTTTCTGTATCCTGCAGTAGCCCTTGATTTTTTAACTGGTTTGATAACTCATTTTAGCCCATTTTGGACTTAACATCCTTTGCACAGCAAATACAGATATATAATAGTGAATTTATATAAATAACAAACTTTCCTTTATTTTTTTATCAAATCATAAAAAAGAGAGCAACAAATTAAAACTTCTGGGATATTGCACCCGGTTTTTGCGAAATTGATGCTCAAATGTCTGATTCAATGTAAGTAGTTGCAATTCTTCACGAGTCTTTAAAGTTGTAATCAGAAATTTTGAATCCAATTTTACTCTTCGAAAGCTTCATCTTTGAAATTAATCTCTCCAAATGTAGCTAGGGCCAAAAGCGATAATATGAATATAGGGTGTGGGGGCGAAGCGAGAAATATTTTTCTCTGAGAAAATAGATCTTATAAAGTTTACGATCTTGTGGGGCCGCATGCAGCCCGTGGGCTGGACACCCCTTGTCTAACGGGTAGCTTTTGTCATACAGATTTCATATACTTTGGTTCATATACGTACATCGGCGTTAAATACCACGATTTTTAAACTTATTGTCCAACTTATTCAATTACCTTCAAGTTTTCTTTACGTTCAAAATTTTTGTAGCTGTTTATCGCATTTTTCATTTCCCGGTACATAGTTCTTTAAAAAAGAGAGAGGTTTGCAGATGTCTAGTTTTGGAGATGTCTTTTGGAATTTACCTACATGTTAAACTTATTCATCTTGTTGAATTTTGTGACTGTACTTTCCTCACACATTTCAATGTGGCTTTGAGCTAAAGGCGTCAAAAGCTGTATAGCTTATACTGGATGGCTTTATGACTAACCATATATCAGATGATTAGAGAGTGTGTTAACAGTCATAAATGTTGTCTGTTAATCTTGAAAATCAAAGAATTCCCACTAACACTATTGCTTACATCCTGCTACAATTGTACAAACTTATAAAAAAAACATTCTATGAAAGGAAGAAATTTCATAAAGGCGTGTTGATTTTCCCATTTATAACAACAGAAATACCATGCAGAAAGAAACATTATCATCTGGAATCCAGCCTCTAAGATCGTTTAAAATTTGTATTTTGAAATTTCAAACCCAAATTCAAAGTTTTAGAAATACTGCTTTTTAAGGGATCTGGGACAAAAATTCTCTATAGTAGCTCATTTCTTTTCGAGCCTTAGATCTTTGTACTATAGAGCTCTCATGTCACACAATGCTCACCAGTGTTTTCCAGAATGGTTACATCAGGAGATTAACATTTTTATGCTGTGCTGTCTGTTTGCCGTCCTTCTGTGCTTTAAGCCTCTTTAACACAGAATGAAAATTTCATGATTAGCACTTATTAAAAGGATATATAAAAAATTTATTTCAAGGTACTTGTATGAAATGTTCTATAGCTATTTTTGTTTTTGGTTGTTGTTTGTTGTTGTGCAGTGTCATTCACCTGATTTCAAGATTTTTAAGATTTAAAATTCTGAAAATATTTTCCCTAAGACAAAATTATTTTTTGCTCATCAAAAAGATCAATAATTTTATAAAAATTAATTACTATAAATTCTGAGGACAAAAATATATAAATAGAGCAACTTGTTCAATATATGTCAAACACTAAAATGCTTTAAATTTTGAATTCTTAAACAAAATTTTAAGTCGTTCAAGTATTCATATATATATATATATATATATATATATATATATATATATATATATATATATATATATATAAAACGACTTTTAATTAATGACTCTTGAGGAAAAAATATTATGTAATGCATATAAGCAACAAAATTTTGTGTACGTGTCACTTAAAGTAAAAGATTTCATAAAAAAAAAGTAAATTGTAACTAGCGCGCGTCCGTTTTACTGTTTAGTGTTCACCCATAACCACATGTTCATGGTGCCTGATGAAAACATTGTGTAAGCTTCTCTACGATATCATCACAGAAGTTTAAACTGGAAAAGCTTTCTTCGTTCAATTCCATGATTATCAACTGTTCCTTATAATTCGGACCATCCTCATCAACTGTTGATACTGAAGTTATACTGCATTCATAATTTTCCGTTTCCTTTTCAGAATTCTCCAAGATCAGAAATGCAGCCCGTTATTTTCTAGCTCCCGGAGATGTGTTGCCGTTTTATCTGCTTTGTTCAGTTAGTTTAAAGATATCGGGATAATTGTTATTCATTAGTGCCGTTGCCCTAAACGACGAGTTGTTACCTTCTCCCGGAAGAATTTAGCTCATCTGCTTCAGGTTATTGAGCTATTCGAATGATGATACAGAAGATGTACGTTTAACCCTCACACCGAACAGAAGTATTTAAGGAGAAGTTTCCATTGGATAAAATATTTTAAAATTTTCATTAAGACACGATTATGCATACATAAATTTACATGCATACGTATGAAACTCTCCCAAACACACGTGTATGTATATATTTACAGGTGGTTATCAAAATAATGGAAACAATAAGAAACATCATGAAAACCTTTATTAATACAGGACAGGATCACCTTTGTCATTTAATACCACCTGATTCAACTTGGAATTGGATTATACAAGTCATAATGAAAAATTCTCAGTTTTTTTTAAAATTAAATTTTAAAGCTATTTTTATAACTTTTTTAAGTTTGCATTTAAAATAAAAATTTGAGGGTTATAAAATTTGTATCACGAGAAAGATCAGAAAAATCCTTTTAAAATGAAATCTTTTTCGAATTTTTAACCTCCATTTTCTGATTTTTGGTGAATTTTTAAAGATTAATTTTTAGAATTTAATTCATTAAATGCTGATCACGTGGTTTTTCTTTTTGTGATACTTTAAACTAGTTTTGCGTCACGTGCATAACAACGAAATAGACAATTTTTTTTAGCTAATGCGGCAGACGGTTGGACGTTATCCAAAAAAATATTAATGTACAGTTAAGATGTATTCCTCAAACTGTACTGATTTAACTGTTCTATATTCTTTGGTATGTTCTATTAGATTTAATTTCAGTATTTTCTTCTACAATATTTTGTCTATAAAAATATTCCCTACGATTTTTTTATAAATATATCCTTTTGTTTTTTTATATCAACTGCATGCATTCATCGTTTTATTTATTATATACATATTTTTTTTTGGCATTAATTGCATACATTGACCACTGTATTTAATTTAAATGTACTCCGTAGCGAAATACAGGTATTGAGCTAGTCTTCAATAAAATGCTTTCAAATACAGGAAAATGGGTGTTTTTTAACTGCATTAACTTCCTGAAAAGGCTTCAGGCAACTCGTCAGATGTATTGATTAGATTAGCTATGATCTACGGCAAAAAAGCCTCACAAATAGTATAAATTCTCTAAATTCTATTGCTTAAAATTTTAGTTAATCTGATAAAATTTTGGTAACTCAACTATAGGATAGAAAAGTTCAGGATTTTGAATCACAACTGATATTGAAGTAAGAAATGCCCAGTCAGTACTTTAAAATTTTTAACCAATATATTTCAATTCATTCTCTATAACTAATAATATTATTTCACTAGAATAAATAATAATAGTTTTTCTTTCACAGCTACGAATCCCGCAGTCTTATGAAGCTTGAGGTAAAGAATGCCGAAATCTCTTCCAAAACTTTTATTTTGCGGCTCTATATCAAAACTTTTATTCTGAAATCAAGGCCTTTGACAAAATGAACAAAGTGAAAGAGAAAATCTCAGAGTCAGCACATATCGTACGTCGAAGAGCTCTAGAAACTCGTTGAGCAAAATCTAATTTCTCTTTTTTTTTCTTCATTTTGAAGAAATCAGAGTTATTAGGTGGAAGTCACTTCTCGCAGGAAAGAAAGTTAATCAGAGAATTTCTCATCCCCCAACCCTCTGCACTTTCTTGTAGATTGTTTTATTGGTGTCATATCTGAACTTTATAAACACTGGATTGGAAGTTTAGCGGCGGAACAAAGGCAATTTATATTGGAAGAAATGATGTTTTCCTAAAAGAGCTGAAAGCTATTAGTGACTCGGAAAATAAATATAACTGAATTTGTAAAGCTACATTCCGGGCTGGATTCTTCAGAGTAGAATGTTACGTAAATTTTAGATAGGACTTATAGTTAACAGATATCGAAGCATCGTTACAAAAAATTGTGATATTGTTCACAGGAGAATTGAATGATTTAAAATAAAAGACTTTAAAAAATCACACTTAATTTCGGAATCAAAAATAATTTTGTACCTTTCTTTTCAGGTATGTTTTTGTATGTCTGGCGAAACTTTGGCAGGTAGGTTACAGAGAAAAGTAAGCATAGCTGAATTTGTAAAGCTACATTCCGAGCGGGATTCTTCAGAGTAGAATACTAGTACGTACATTTTAGATAAGACTTAGTTAACAGATATCGAAGGATCGTTACAAAAAATTGTGATATTGTTCGCAGGAGAATTGAATGATGTAAAAAAAAAAGACTTTAAAAAAATCACACTTAATTTCGGAATCAAAATAATTTTGTACCTTTCTTTTCAGGCATGTTTTTGTATGTCTGGCAAAACTTTGGCAGGTAGGTTACAGAGAAAAGTAAGCATAGCTGAATTTGTAAAGCTACATTCCGGGCAGGATTCTTCAAAGTAGAATGTTGCGTAAATTTTAGATAGGACTTATAGTTAACAGATATCGAAGTTTCGTTACAAAAAATGTTATATCGTTCGCAGGAGAATTCATTGATAAAAAAGAGACTTTAAAAAATCGCGATTAATTTCGGAATCAAAAATTATTTTGCACCTTTCTTTTCAGGTATGTTTTTGTATGGCTGGCGAAAAATTATTATCAAAAATTATTTTGCATCTTTCTCTGTAACCTACCTACAAAGGTAGGTTACAGAGAAAAGCAAGCATAGCATTTAATGAAAAATAAAATTTCTCATTTTTTAACGCTTTAACGACCTTCTCCAGAGGTACTGGACTTCTAGTTTCTGGACTTGATTCTGGAGCCACTATTAGCCTATCCCGACAATCTGAAGAAATCTCACATTATTAAAACAATTTTTCACATTCTCTGTCCACATACTTTTTCATCCAACGCGTCCTTCTTTGGCTTTTAACCCCTACAAATACCCTACTTACCACATAAATTTATCACACTTTATGCGTTTGAGACGATGCTATTGATTTTTCTTCTATGAATGCTTGTAATGTGTTTAACAACGTTCCCCTAACGGATGAATGCATCTGTAACAAATGTCTTCTGCAAGCGAGAATCAAACTTAGCACGGCTGGATTTCGAAGCATGTCATCCCTCTAGATAATTTTACAATAAATTCAGTGTAGGGAAAAATTTGAAGTAATCCAATTCGAAACAGGACAAAATGTGCTGGGAAAATCAGAGTACGGCAAAAATTAATATTTCTCAAGAATTTGAAAAAAATCTTTAAATTTATGATTAATTTACATGCTTCTGTCATCGACACACAAAAAATTGTACAACATGTAGAAAAGTATTCCTCTAGACCAGTGATTCTAAGCCTTTTTACGTCACTCCCCCTTTGGATGACCTTTAGACTACTCCTCTAAGCCTAAAAAACGTAAGTATCGGTAGTAAAATGGAATGTATTTTACTATTCTAAACATTTTTTTTATAATCATCCACGCCTCCCCCCTCCCCGAATATCAGTCATGCCCACCAGTGACAGAGTCCCCCCTCCCGCGATTGAGGAGCACTGCAATAGACAATAAAGAAAAGAAAATTATCTTTTCCTCAATATAATTGACTGTACAGGGTGTGGCAGAATAGCCTCCCACATTGGTCATTGGCAAGGGAGTAGTGAGGGTAGGGCGGTGCGGGAGGTGGGGACAGTTCAGGCGGATTTTCTAGTTATCAGTAGACACCATGCGTTGGTCTGGTGAACATCGCAGTTTCGTTATTGAGGCGTTCTTTAAAATAAAGGATTCTACAAACGCAACACGGAAGGCATTTAGGCCGCGCTTCGGGCATGGTACCGATGGCGTTCCTGATCGAAAAACAATCTTGTGATGGGTTTCAAATGTGATTGTAATGGGGTCTGCATTACCAGGGAAACCAAGTTCCCGTCCTTGAAATATAAAAGCACCTGAAAATGTTCATTATTCGTGAGGAAGTTGCTGCCATTCCCCCTATTCGAAAAAGTTTGTCAGCTATCGGTGGTTCTCGAAAGCTCAATTCAATAACTATAGGAATGATTCTCAAAAAGACTTACACTTTATAAAAGCAAGAACATTTATTGCAAAATAAAAGAAGTCGAACTCAAGTCGAAACAGCTAAGTCAATCCAAATTCCACATCCCGTAGAACTGTCAAGTTCAAAGTCAAAGTGTTGTACTGACTATTTAAGGTGTAACAATTATATCGGTATCCAATAGTATACCAAACCAAACATTTTATTGTCCACTTAATTTAAAGTTACGAAATAGATGTTCATATCCTTATATCTTTGAAGATTTTGTTTCATAGATTTTTGAGCTCTAGGGTCTTAGTTTGCGACACTCTATACGAGGTCATGTCAATCCATGTATAGAGGAACTCTATAATTCCACTGTAATGATTGAGAGAATTGTTTTGCTGCCAAGAGTAAAAACTTAAATTTTTACCCTTACAACATTTCTATTACAGGGAACACGCAGTAGTTAAAATCCTCCATAAAAATTTAAACTAGCAACTAGCTCTCAACTATTTATTGTAGTGGCTCTACGGGACGATGATCATTCGAAATAAATAGCTTATTTTTTCATAGATTGATAAATGTTATATAAATTATAAAGATGGGAGTGTAAATTTAAATTTGTTTCATATTAAGCCAGAAACATAAAATATGAACTCCAGAAGCCCTAAATAGCAAAATTCCAAACAATTCGAGCGACTATCAATGCGTCATTCAAATTAAAATTATAAGTGTCTAAATTTAAAACTTCAATGCCCCATTTTATTTAAAATAAATGCTAAACATGGGTGGGGAGTTTTAGTCGTTATTCCGTCTAAAATGCATTTAACGTTCGAAACCTTATGTACATTTTGCACTACGTCCATCAGTTGATGAGATAAGGGATAAATTTGAACATTAAAATTTATTCAGTCAGTTAAATTTAATGCTTTCATATCTTTAATGCAGATTTTCAAAGATAGCGATCAATATATTTTCCTTCATTAATGATCGCCCAAAAAGTTTCCTTTTCAGAAATTCTATTATCATCCACTCTCCAATATTATTTCTTGAGTGGAACTTAAGTAACCGTTTCGCACTAAATAACCAGTTATAACAGTGATTCACTTACGTACCCCCAGAGAACTAACGCCCTCTTACACAAGGGCTCGGTTTTAATGAACATGGGTTGCTGTGGCATTAGAGGCCTAAACAGATGTTGACTCGCGATAAAATAGTGAAATTCACTCCCAGCCTACAGCTAATTCCGTTATCCAATTCGGAAAGCAACTATTTCTCTAAAATTAATTTCGAAATGCATCCGAATTCTGAATTCTAAATTGAATGAGAATTTTATAACTTTGGTGTGCAACTGGTAAAGATAACTCAAATAAGCTGGATTAAAGGGAGATATTTTAATATAAAGGATATTTTGGGATTATCACAATGATGCTGTTATTTACCACACTTCATTTAAATTTAGAGGTGTAGGTTTCGATACCACAGTGCAAGTTAATCTACTACGGCATCCAACTTTCTTCCACAGTAGGCTGTAAAAACGTTGGAAGTTTAACTGAAAAAGTATTTATCCCTTCAACTGTTAAAATTCACTACTTTGTAGAGCTGAAAATGAAAATTTCAGTCCAGTATGTTACAACGAAAGGTACTACTAAGTATGAATGTTGCACTTAATTGAGTTTTCATTAATAAAATTTGGATGCTTCTACCATTCATTATGCTGTAATTGAAGAGTGAGAATGCTATTTTTAGGACAAATTAGCACGGACGAGCGAATGCCTCCGGGGAATATTGTAGGTTTACAAGTTCTAGTTTTCATTTTCGTCCAGGGATAAGCCAGGCCTATACTGAAGAAATTTTTCCCTGTATCCTGCTTGGCAACTTCAAAACACAGCAGGAAAAACAGAGAGAGGATGCCTAATTAAGTTAACAATAATAAAATAGAGATTTTCAAGACAAAAAGTGATATAGAGTAGGATGGAGATCCGTATTTAATGCAGTATGATTAAACCTACGTTTTTCACAAGGAAAAGGTTGTTTATGATTTTGTATGTGGTTAGATTTTTAATTTTTTTCTTTTTACTAAGGAATAATTACTAAGGCTTTCTCTTTTTACTTTTTTCCTCCTGAGAAGAGTTGTTCATGCTTTTTAAATTTACATGTGTAGTGCATAAGTTTTTATTTTATTTCCAATGGCAAGGCAAAAGATTTTACAAAGGAACGATGAAATAAAAACAGAAGACCGAAGTTATTGCCGTAGAAGCGTTCTTGTTTCCCAATATCTCGACACCTCTGTAGATCTGCGAAGAGCCCCACATCGGAGCAGGTGGTCTCTTTCCATTATTTCTCCAGAATCGCATAGTCGGCAAAAAGGCTTGGTTGAAATTCCTATACGGTGCAGATGGGCGGCGAGGCAATCGTGTCCCGTAGACAGACGGAAGGCCGCAACTGCATCACGTCTTGGTTTATCAGGTATAAAAGAAGGGCTTACCCTCCTCCAACTTTTTAAAGCTGTACGAGTCTGAAGTTCTCGCAAGAAATTAGATGTAAATAAATTTTTCAGAAACAATTTAATCTTCCAATAGAAAGTAGCTGTATTTGGATATTGTAGTATTTTGGCACCTCTTTTTGAAAGGTGAAGTCCACTGTGGTGCATAAGTTAAATGGATTAATTTCGTACTATTTTTGCACAAGTATTTTTGATATTGTTACTATATATGTTCCTATTTAAATGATCACGGAAAATGATAACTTATCTAAGCTCTCGAAACTCGAACGAATTACCCATACGACCTACGAACATAGCTCTCAGTAAATGCTACTACGAAAGAAGTTTAGAAAAAATTACTTTGATTCCAGCATATCTCACTGTAAATCTTGGTTACTGTCCGTAGACTGGACGACCACTTAGGCCAAAGTAAGTTTCATCAGAAAACGTTCAGTGTTTTTGTACATAACCTATCTCTCGCAGCAAGATTGTCATTTTATTGCATAAAAGATAAAGACTCTGAGATGACAATGTTCAATTTCACCATTCTGCCCCATAGAAATATATTTATAAGACATTTGTTCCTAACTGAAACGACGAAAACTTCAAATTTTAATACCGGTTTTTGTAAAATGATAGAACAAAAGCTAATTTCAAAATATTTTTTCTTGCATAGCGACAATGGGCAAATGAGATCTAGAGAGGAGGAGATTCTGAAAGTGTAAGAGGCATTACAGCATTAAAAAGAATTCCTTCAAAGAAACATTTTATTTTTCAAAAAGAGATGTTTAAACTGTAGTTATAAACAAAATCCTCGAGGGGAAAGCAAAAGGCAACGCCATGCATATTATTTCCTAATCGATTATTAAGTGAAGAAAGCTGTAGCAAAGTTAAACAGTATGAAATGAAAGGCGAGGTATTGATAATATTTTGTGTCCAAAACCCGTGCCATTTTCATGAGAATAAAAGGCGGAAAATCTGAGAAAATTTCAAAGAACTGAGAGCAATATTAACTATGTGTTATCATATCAATAAAGTCTCGAGATTAAACGTCCGCAAACTCATTTACGTTAGCATATGCATTATAATATCTTGAAATACTTTTACATGTACTTCTGATTGTAAACATGCATACATACTGAATGCATGCTTACATTCAGAAGTACATGTATGATATACCTAATTTCACTGAGAGGGTGATAGGCAAACCGCTTGTCTACGACCCTACAGCTTACTGAAATCAGTGAATTTTTGTATCACAAATGTTGAAAAACCCTTTTCACCCTCAAGTCACATTTGTAGCACACAATTGTATATAAATCTAAAATACATGCTAAATAGGGTACCCAATACCTGTGTCATATTTTTAAAGCTTTTACTTGAAAAGCCCTGAATATGATTTAAAAATTAAGTCATTGCATTTCCTTAATTTTACTGTAATTTATAGCTAAATTCAGCATTTTGTTCAAAAGAAACCTTGAATATGCTAATTGTACACAAAAATATAGAAAACTGAGCTGAAAGTGTTTATGGTAAATCCAAAAAGGGTGCTTACACATGTGGTACAAAAACTAGAATTTTTTTTATTTTCGTACATAACTCAGGACTTCTGAATTCGAAACGAGTTATTACCTTAAAAGAATATTCACTTTTGAGTAGTACTCGGAAGTAATGAAGATTCAAATTCTTCCAGATTTTTATAAAATAATAATTACAAGATAAAAATAACTTTTTATATACCAAGTTTTAAAATTTTCTGTTGAATCATAAACTTGACAATTATATGTATTAATGAATACTTTTTTAAACATTTTTTGATGAATTATCCCATCAACTTGAAAGAAAATGAAGTTACTTGGAAGTTAACTTGCGTTTAACTTTTCGTTCCCGTTCCAGCCAATAGATGGTTGCACCAGTCTACAAAACAAAATTAACTGAAGATAACTGAAAATTAATTTAATTCTGCTTAAAGATGGCTAAGCGTATTAAAAAAAATGCAGTGTCATCGTGTTCTGAGCTATTCTAAAAGTTTCAAATGTCTAGCTAGTCGGGAAGTTAGTTTAAAATCTATTGCAAGATTTGTACTTAAACACACACACACACACACACACAAACACACAAGAAAGTAAGTTAATAAAAACATGGTAAAAATATGAATCGCTGGGTTATATGAAGAGGAAATTAACCGCGTTGTGTTTCGAATCGTATCCATATACTACCAACTTCTGTTTATTGATCTATTCTCAAAGTAAAATTCAAATTACAAATTTGATTTTAGATTTTTTTTATTATACTGAAAAGTAAACACATAAATAAAAAATAGTTCAGTAAACGACGTGCTGAATTCTTGAACTATTCAAGTTTTCAAACAATACTTTTTTGACAATATTTAAAATTTGTACAAGTTTTCAAAACTCATTAAAATAGTAAGTAACATTTTCTCTCCAAGAATCACTACCTTAACCCAAAATTACTATCCTAACATATATAAATATGTAGCTATTTGTTTTATCTAGACTTTACCTTGCCTCTCTCAGGAGAATTCTCTGTCTTAATGAACCTGGTATTTTCAAACCATCAGTGGTCTAAGTAGACACTAACATTCGATCAAATACTGAAAATCACTGCAAAACTTCAAATTAATTCTATTAAAGGACTGCGGAAAGCATACATGAATTTCTCGAAAACTAATTTTGGAATATGTTTGGATTCTAAACAGAAAATTAGTATTCTGGGTTGAGCTCATCTGGTAATGCAAGTGGTTTAAACTTGATAACCTGGATTTAAAAATAGTTACTGCATAATAACCATTACTTCGTAGTTGTAGTTACATTTATTTAAAGAACGTTTCTCATTATTCGTAAACTGCGGCTATAATTTGATAATACATTAGTTGAAACTCCCAGAGTTAAATCTCCCTGCTCGTAGACTTTATTTTCCCACCGAGATAGCGGGAACTCGGAATAGAAAATGTATTAGAAAAAACACATACGATACTTTGTCAATCAGTTAGTGCACTGGAAAGTGTGTTATTATAGCTAGTATAAAGTCTTGACAGCTATAAAGTATGTTACGTTAACAACCTTCATCTACCACAAGGAAATCATATTTTAAAAGAATCCCACTCCCATATATTCTTAAAAAAATTTACGAATGAGTCAAACAACAAAAGGATTTTATTCAGTCAGACTTCTACTTGACATTATAGAAACCTGAAGGCACGTGTCAAAAGGGATGACGATTCATACCACTACAAGTTCCTGTTTTATGCAAGCATTTATGTTTTGCCCCTTTTTTTAAACGGTAAACAATAATTCTTTCCAGAGACATTATGAAAATTTTTTGATGATGTGTCTAATACTGCAAAGAAACGAGAACAATCTGTGAGCACTGTTCCATATCATATACAGCATCAGATTATACATAAGACAAAACTGTTGCTTTGAATACTTCACTGCTCATTTTACAGCATATAAACTACCACCCCCTTCAAATTTATCCTTTCAACTGGAGATTCGTCTTGTCCAACGTTTCTTCCTTTTGTGAAATAATTCCTGGAATGCATATTCTCGGATGGCTTTCGGTTGTCTTATTAAATTTTCCTGAATTCCCTCTATGGTTGAAAAATAACATCCTCTTCAAAGTGGTTTTCAGTTTGGGAAAAAGGAAAATTCTGTTGGGTTAAGCGTGGAAAATAAGGTTAATTAGCTGCAACCAATGTGTAAGTCTCAAATCGGTTTTGCGAGAACTCTACCGAGTTACCACATCTGAAGTTTTTCGAGATAGTATCTGAGGATAAGGATCACGCGTGAGCTTGGTGCATTGTCAGGGTGCAACATCTAGGTCTGGCTCTCCCACAATTCAGAACTATTCTTCCGACATTATCCCCACACATACTAATACCTCCTAGTACAACTGTTTGTTTAACATTTGATGATGTAGAACAAATTCTACGATGCTTTTGATGTAAAAACACGCAGCCCAATAGCACTTTTATCTTGGAGCAACTCGTTTGTACTTTATTGGGTCGATAAGAGTTTTTCCCACCCGCTACTACGATCGCTACTACGATAATCTTGGGGCTAACATAATGGCCATAAAGTCACGTTTCACCTTTTGTTATGACCGTTAGGGCAGATTTCATTCTCGTTTGTATTGGCAATGCAGTCTCTGGCTGATTTCAATGCTATTCTCTTTTTGATCGTCAGTCAACAAACGTTGAAGAAATGTTGTTCTGATACTTTGCTGACTCGGTGAACAACTTGTGCAAACGCTCATTTCAGTGGATACAGCTCAACGCTTAATGTTCATAGAGGAAGAGGTCAAATGGAAGTTTGTTGTCAAAACTGCCGCTAGGCTCTCTCAGAAGTTGCATCACATTCAGTGTGCCTGTTGGTGGGCAATCTAAAAGTTTCATCTTTTTTGAAAAACCCACATATGAAACTCCTCCATTCGTATTAATATTCTCTGTGTTTATGAAGCCTTGTTTCTGTTCGGATGATGAACGAATGAACCTGATATGGGAATGTAGGAGGGATGCTGTCATCATTAATGTGAATTGGTGAATGGATGGATGGGTTACTCGTACGAACTGTTAAGTCTGTTGTAGCTAGGTAAAATGATTTAAAAGAACAAAGCGGGTATTGAATGGCCTTGAGAGTTATGAAAGAATATGTTCATCTCTTGCAATTATATTTTTCAAGGGAGACATGTAATGGAAGCCCATCAAATTTTACATATCTGACCGCACTCAAAAGATTGCTGGCAAATTCTCCACAAATGTCGAATATAAAATTTGGAACGAGTGCATAGACCATTTAGAGATAGGAACTTTCCTACATCTAGAAGCAGATTCTTGCGCCTCTAAAGCACGCGGAGATCTTTCTTTGACGATGATACGCCAGAAGTCCAGAGCAAGCGAGGAAATTGTAAGCCACAGAGGGTTAAATATTTGATTTGGATTTATTTAAGGATTTAACTGTAAGACATTCGGGCTAATGCTGTTTATGTACCAATTATTTCATAACATATCTGGTACAGTGGCAAATTGACTAATATTTATTCGTTAAATCTAAAGTTAACCGAATTCTCTGTTGGAATGGACTGCATGGAATTAAAATCAAAATCACTTAACGTTTCACAGAAAATTTAAAATCTAAATAATAGAAAGTTATCTAATCATCAGCTCTCATTCTATAATTATACTTTAACATCGTTAATAGGATATTTACTTTGTTTCATATAAGTACTATTTTACTATTCTTAGGTTTTCTTAAAAGATTCGCATTTGGTTCTTTAAATATTTACAGGAAAGTAATGCGAGTCCTTTTTAAACATGAAACTGATTCCTCTAAATAAACACTTTAAGGCGAATCAATAAATAAATTAAAAATAAATTTAGAAAATTTTCCCCAAACAGAAAGATAAAGCCTCTATTTGTATAACTTTGATATTTTACTTTATCTTTCATTATTTAGTTTAAACACATAAAATCCGAACTTAAGAATGACAGTGCATAAAATTATACTTTTACTGGGAATTGGATAATAAGTTTCAATTCGTGATTTACTTAGTTAATCCATATTACAAAATTTTAAGACTTAAAACATTTTCCCACATTTAATAAACTAACATTACTGTCATCTACACCATGACAAAACCGATTTGAGGTAGAAGTTAAGTTTTTGTTGTTTAGGACTGAAAATAACGTGATACCAGAGTGAGACGAGCGTTGTTCCCCAAGGGAAACACAATATTAGGGGAACTACCTTAAATAGCAATAGTTAGCTCAGAATTTGTGATTAAAATACTTCCTGGTTATAGATAAACTACTGAAACTACTTCCTACTCCCCAGACAATTTCATTATATACTTGGAATGCTCATATTCTAAGATAATAAATTCAAGAAAGGTGTTTTCTGAACGGAATACAAATATTTTATCATTCTATATGCAATTCGTGCTACAGATGCCTGAAACTAGATTACTGAAAACTAGAATGCTGTTTTAGTGAAAATAACATTATCGTACTGTGAATTTTGAATGAGTAAAATTCGTTTATTAACATATTTAGCATATTTCATTGAAGCCTCACGAATAGTGTTTGAAAAACATATGCTTTAAAATTCAAGCTAGGGATCATTAATCTTTATCTAAACCGGAAGCCTACGAAAGAACTTACATTTGGTACGTGTCACTCTGTTTGTTTTTTGTTTGTTTGTTTGCTTTCACACTAGGAGTTTGTTTGGAAGAAGAAATTGTTCGCTTTAAATAGACAAAAGGAGCTCTTACCGAATTTCAAAAGCCGATACTTCCTTCATCATGAGCTAATCAAAAGCACACACTGCAAGCAATGAAAGGTAAAATGGCATTTATAGAGTGTTGCCACTACACAACAAAAAAAACTGAAGAGTGGAAAACAGTGGCAAAATAAAAAGGATAAAACATGCTAGACTGAAACATACAAGAAACTTAGAAGGATCACGAAATGGATAACAATATATAAAAAGTGTATAAAATTTAGCATATTAATGCTTTCCAAACTGAATTAATATATTATGAGTGGCAGAACGGCTATCATTAACTAAATTTTCAACAGCAAAGACTTAAGGAAAAGAAATTTCAAATAATTCAGTTCAGAACTGTTTGGAAAAGTTCATGGGAAGGAAGGTTACCTGGGAGCGCTTCAGTAATCTTTTACAACAAGGTCTTACAATGATCGGAACCTACAGATTAAAGCCGATTGCGCATCAGTTGCCAACACAAATGCCTACTGTAGGATTCAAACTCGCAGACTTTTAGTTTCGAAGGCTAAGACTCTAGGCATTTGGTCATATACTGAGTTTATTAGATGAATTTTCTAATAGCACTCTGAGTGCTTCACACTATAACACTATCAGTATCAATTTCACGAGATGTTTCCTACAGGCTACTTAGACCATCGATATCAATTATCATATATGTTTATCACATATAATAAGACATATAAAAATAGGATTTATGATATTTTTAAGACTATAAAAATAACCACCTGGTAGAAGAAAAGATAGTACCAAAACATAAATTGTTTTATGCTCAAGTTACATGATAATGTGGAACATTTTTTTCACAGTGCTTCATCAAATACAATAATATTAAACGGAGAGCAAGTCCGACGGGGTCCATGCGGCTTACAAATTAGATTATAATTGTGTGTTCCAGGAAAGAACGTGACATTTCTTGAATTTAAATTTGTTATCACAGAGCAATATTTACACATTTTAGGGGAAAAATGTCATTTAAAAAGTTCTAATATGGGAAAGATTGATTGTGAGTAAAGTCAGATTATATACTAACTGCCAAATAGAAAAGTAATTTAGGATATCGGAAATTTTTGTATCCAAATTTTGTTACCTAAAATTGTGTTGTATTTATGCCTTCTAAAGCATTGCATTCATTTACCATTTCATCTCTTAGTGTGCCATTCTAATTGATTGGACTCAGATGTAACCTGTTATATCCCCTTCCATTATTATATATATAATAGCCGTTGTCTCTGTATAACACTTCCGGGCTGTACCCATCTATCAATTGAAGCCCTCAGTAAACAAACAGCCGGTTAGGCTTAATTTCAATTTCAGATGTGGATCAGAATTTTTTCTTACCTAAAAACTAATATCTTCTCCATCAAATCACGTTTGTTCAGCCTATTTTTCTATAAAACATTCAGAACTAAAAAAAATTGGATGCTTTTAGCTGTATATTTAACAGTTTTTAAAAATCTTTTTACTTTTGCGATGAATTCTGAAAGTAAACAAACTTGAATGTGAATGAATCAAGTAGCTCAAGTAATCATTTCGCGTAGTGAGCTGTAAAAACTGGATGGCAGTATACTACTCCAATCGCATGAAAAACTAAATAAATAAAAAATAATGAAAGGGTTTGCTTTTACAAGGTGTGGATTAAATGCAATATTGTTAGATAATTCGGGATATTTTTTAACTTTCATATACTTTTTCCATTATGACGTCATTATTAGTATTATGACGTCAACATGACGGGTTGGATGGCAGTCTACTACTCCAATCGCATGAAAACTAAATAAATAAAAAATAATGAAAGGGTTTGCATTTACAAGGTGTGAATTAAATGCAATATTGTTAGATAATTCGGGATATTTTTTAACTTTCATATACTTTTTCCATTATGACGTCATTATTAGTATTATGACGTCAAAATGACGGGTTACCTTCTAGTATGATTATAATGAAACAAGTATTGTCTTCTTGTGGCAGATTTGTTAACAATCAAAATGTAAGGGGTTAATCTGTCACCACCGATACTTTAACTTTAAGAGCTTGTATGAATTAAGTTTTAGCGGTTTTTCTAGAATAAATTACAAAACACATGGCTTACTATTTATAAGTGCCTCTTTTTAAAGTCCTTTACGGAAATCAGTCCTTTCAGGAGGTATATATCGAACTTTCCATATGCTATAAATTTGCAAGTATAACTACAAACTTAGAAGAGTAATATTTGATTTCAGTTTCAGCAACTCTCAAGCTCAGCAAAAAGAAACAAAAGTTATATTTTAATTACTGTCATATATATATATATATATATATATATATATATATATATATATATATATATATATATGCTTATTTTGAGGGCAATCTTTGTTTTATTCTAAATATTTCGTACGTAAGGTGTTGGACACGGGCTTCAACACAATTTTGATCATGCCCCGTGAGGAAGAGCTATTCACATAAGACCACATCCTCCTTTGAATGGACTCTCAGACCCACAAGTTCAACGTTTACTTTATTCACTTTAAGTAACTTTTTATATGGTTGTACATATGATAACTGATAAAAATAACTTCGCTTTCAGAATAAATGTCTCCTTTTGAAGTTAGGCGTGTTTAGAGAATTTAAAAAAAAAATCACTGATACTAATCTTTACCCAAATCCCAAAATAATTTTTTGACAAAAATGTAACCTTTTCATAGCTAATTCGTAATTAGGATCCCATTTCTAGATTTAACGGGTCTCTGTTTCCAGGATTCATTGAAAATGATGAGGTTTCCATCCCTTTTATAACTGCATATACAAACTAAAGAAATGTATTCTAAAACAAAAAGAATTTATATGAAATAATATATATATTATAAATATATCACATGCATCTTTTATTCATCCTCTTTCCTCCAATCAAAACTTTTAAATTCAACCCTACTGTCTTTTCCGCGAACAAGCAAATTAGTATAAAGTACCTCTCTTTTCTTTACCACACCCTATCTCGGTTTCTCAGATTGATTTTTTTTGGTTTGAGCCAACCTTTGTGGTCTCTTCATAGTAATCTTCCCTTCAGAATTTCTTCCTTTCAAGTGACACATTGCAAACTGAATTTTCTACAAGGCCTGATCAATTTTTTCCTTTATTATCAACCTGTGAAGACCTTTAAAAAGAGTTAAGATTTTTTCCTAGATTAATTAGTCGATAAGTGTCTAACCACAGGAATTCGGTAGATTTGAAAAACGAAAAGTTTCATGTAAAAAATATTTAGAGAGACCTAGAGCAATAAGCTGCGTTAAGAGTTGTGTTCGGGGAAGGCTATCTGACCTTTACGTAATATTGAAAGTTTAATATTTAAGCTGCAAAATTTAATGATAATGTAAATTGTAGTTAAACTAAGAAGGCAAATCATTGATTCAACATTTTATTTCATATAAATAATTAAAAAAGGTTTAAGTAAATAAGAGTTTTCAAATTATTATATGGAATTTTGAAAAAAGCCCTCCTGGGAGGTACATCTCCAGTGTGCACAGAAGTCTTATGAGAAGGTTTTGCCCTTAAAAAGGGTGTCCATAACAAGGGAGAAACCTATGTCTAAAGCTCTGGGGTACATTTGATATTGGGATAACTCCTGGTGACTAATTGAGGCGTAATCTCTTCTTCTGTTCGATTTCGTGGCAAATAGTAAGCAATGTCCGAGTGGTTTCTCATGACTGAATAAACAGGCCAGAATTTTACTAAAACTTAAGAAATTGAATATTGAACTAAAACTTAACATATTTGAAGTTGATTTGAACAAATTACAGCCGAACGAGACGTGTGGTTACAAAATATTTTAACAGCGGCTTCTCCTCGAAACTAGTTTAGTTTTTCAGGAGGCACATTTCGTGTGGCCGCTCGGTTCAGATCTTCAGGGGATTCTCTCTAAATAACAAAGAGTCTTGATATAGAGTATATCCTGTTGAAAATTCCTTTACAGCGACGTTTGAGTTCATCTGTGGAAACGCCTGTTTTCAGAAAGGAGCTTGGGATTAAATCCTCGTGACAGGCTGCGTCTTGTATCGGCCCGATATGTCGTTAAGCGAAAACTTATTACTTCTGCAACGTAGAAATTTATGAATAACGGCCGCAAAGTGAAAGGTTCAGGAGTCATAAAATGGTCGATGGTTTTTAACAAACAGATTTTCCCAAGCTTTTGGAAAAGATGAGACTCGCAGGCTTAAGGCCCCAGTTCCAAAGAATGTTAGAATTCGATGGGGAACTCATTGATCGTTTCTTCAGACCGATAAATGTTTTTTGGATCCCCTGCTGTAAGTGATTGTCCCACAAGGTTTTACGTGCTTCTACAATATATATATATATATATATATATTAAACGCGTAGGTATGCGGCACAAAAATTGACGATATTTCTACACTCCGAATGGCAACGGCTGCAACTACCAGATGTAAACATTAGCGGCCGTCTGCAATTTGAAACCGAATGTCAACATGGATTTACGCAATTAATGCTCGAAAGTGAGCTGCACGATCAAGTGAAAATTGGGAACAGTCTCAAGGAAGAAAGTGAAGAAGAAATAATTTATTAAGAGAGAGCATAAATGATCGCGAGGTTAAGCTTAATCGTCACCGGCATAGCAACCGACAGTCAGTAATAGTTAATTTTCTACACTTTTTTCAATACATGCTGAATTTTTACTCCATTTTATAAGTGAAGAAATTTTTCCAACAATTTATTATTTGATATGATTAAGTGTAGATATCTGCATTATGAACAATAGTACATACAGAGAGTGATTTAATCCACACTATATTTTAGTACTTGCTGAATTCTTACTCCATTTTTTAAGTGAAAAAAGTTTTCCCCAACAATATCTGAAAAATAGTACATAAAGAGAGGGATGTAATTTTTAAAATCATTGGTGTAACAACGTATATTTATGATGACAGGTAATGATAACATTCCTTACGTATGTTACTTTCAGTTGAGTTGGTTTGCAAAAGAAAATATAAAACTAAAAGTGACCATGCTGGTTGCGCAGCGGCTAGTATGTATGTATATATTTGATTAACGAAAGTTAAAATGGATACTGAATTGTTAAATTGGAACCATATAAAGTTTAAATCTGTATTACATTTATTCGTATACTTCAAATTTAACATTTTTTCCATTATAATATATAAATGAGAAGTAAAATTTAGATTACTGGTTTCATACTAAATAATCGTTCATCAAAGGTGTTGAATTTCCCCCATCTGCTTATTCCTATCTAATAATGCCAACATCCTAAGAAAATTTCTTTTTTTTGTGTAAAAAACGGTTGTCATCAGTATTTCATTGGTCTAATCAAATGTTGACTACCGGTAAAACAGTGAAACGTATTCCAAACCCCCTGCTAATTCCATTATTGGATTTTGAAAGCTCGTACGTTTAGTAAACTAATTTCTTGGCATGCTTAGTTTCTAAATATTTTAAAGAAGATAGAGGGGATGTATTTAGAGGGTACTGAGTAAATAGCTTTAAAAATACTGAGGTAGATTGCAAAAATTTAAATAGTGGTTTAATTTGGTATTATGTATTAAAGAGTAAAGAGTTTTGTAATGAGTGTGTACAAAGGCAGTGTTTCCATACTATTACATTGTATTTAAATATCTTAACTTTTTTTTCCATTTGGCATTATGATATATTTCAATTCTGCCTGTAGAGTATATTATTTTTGTTTTTTTAATTTTTTTCCTTTATGTTGCAGGCTTATGGATGAGAGAGCAAAATTGTTTAAATATTTTTACCTAATATGAATGTTTTAATACATTATCTTGATTCAACTAAATAAATCATTCTTTTTCTTAGTGTGGGATCTCACCTTTTAGCTTAGATAGTGCATGGTAGCAGTACAGGAGTTGTCAAATTACACCTATACTAGGAATCCGAACCAATATGTACAGAAAGAACAATTGCGAGGAATTCTATAATTTAAGAGCTGTATGAAGTTATTACCAATCCTTTAGTGAAGTATGGAGCTAAATGTAAGTTATGCAATTTAGTATGGATATATAAAGCCCGCTATCTGAAACAAAAATATTTTCACAATTTGATAACTATTTGTAATAATTTTCACAAACACCGTCGTATGCTCTGTAGACCTCTCTAACTGCTTCTGTCTGCATGCATTCGGCAGCGATGGTCAAAATTGTCACTTGCTGCTCTCACCAAAGTTTTTTTTTCTAATGTGAAGGTACTTGTCGTTAGACATTCATCTTTTGTTATTCACTACAGTTTACTGGCTACTTTAATATGGGACCACCATTTGGGTGAGCCAGCATTGCTCCCTATGAGGGAACACGGAAACGACCAAGCCTTATTCGGGATTTGAACACAAGCCCACTGCGTGGCAGCTCAGTACGCTAACCACTACTTCATATGGGCAGAGCTCTCACCAAAGTAGATTCTTATTTTAGCTCAGCAATAAATTTTCATAATGTTTCAAAATTTATAATCAAGTTGCGATGTTTTATGATAACTAATAAGAGGCCTTTCCTGAAACTAATAGGATTTCCCTATGTCCTTTATCGCAAATGTAAACCTTGAAACATTCCGAATGCCTCTGCCAAATCCATACTTCTTAGTCTGAATTAAAAGCTCTCCAAACTTCTCTTGGTTCGTTGACTTAAATAAACAAAAACTGCACAATTTGTCTCTCTTATTGGTTCCCGCAATGTTTTAAGTTAGGAAAAGACAGCATACTAACTAATACAGACGTTTAATAAACCATATTAGGCCTCTAGCACGCGAGAAAATCAGTGCAACATGTAGTGTTGCTATGAGGAATGGGGGAGGGTTGATCACAATGAAGTAGTTATCGCGCATGAAGGAAGGATTTCTCCTTTTTCATTTTTAGGAGGAAATGTTTTTTTTATGTTCCCAGGAGCTGTATTGCTTTTCAAAAGGAATTACTGTTGTGTTGAACGGATTTTTGTCGTGTGATAGCCAAGAGATATGATTTGCCAGAACCCAGGGCTCTTAGATTGGATACTATAGTTCTGGCGATTAATCTTCAAGTGCGGTCAAATTCCCTTATGAAAGAGATTCATGGTATTTTTTTTAAACATGTCAAATCTTAGTCTGCTCTTCTCATTCATAACCTTTCTGGGTGTGTTTATTTATCTTAAAACGATGTACACCCACTGTACTACATTAATTGAACTTATTTTCCATAAATGGAGACAATACGAAAGCAATTACAGCATAGACATGTCTTCTAAGAATACATTCTAATATTCTTTTTGTAGAATAGATTTGTTCTTTAGTCTAATTCAGACTTTTTAATTAATATGTATAACATGATGTGGTAAAATTTTTCTATGACAAGAACTTACAGAAGAAAGCTATTTAAACGTAAACATTTAGAATCAATATAAATGCAAAAATATTTCTATGTTTTCAGATAAGATTCATGGAAAGACGAGAAAGTTTTATCAAATCCTTATACGTACAATGAGGAAAATTTGTATGTTTAAATAGTGCATACTCAAACACAAACTTTATCCTAGCATTCACAGTATTTCGTAATGCTAAAAGAATTCTAAATTTCAAATCACTAATTTCTGGACTCTTTTTTTGTGAAAACTGAAACGGTTTATTTTAAAACTATCTGTTAAATAAACCTAGAGCTTTTTTTTTGTTTTTTTCTCAAGATGATAAATTGGGAGATTGCCACAAAAATCAATAGAAATTTGGTTATTTAGGAAATGATATCTCGTACCAAAATTTTAAAATATAACTATATCTTGCTCAAAAGTATGACAACCAAAAAAAAAACTTGACCTGGCTTATTTAAAATCTTGAAAGATTTCGAAAACAGTAACGGAAAACTAATTATCATATAATTCAAGTTTTACTGGGAAATTGCAGAATATCATATTACTTTAAAAATAAATAAGCAATTTGCGAGGAATCGCAAAACATGACAGACTCATAATTATCATCTGCAGAAGTTCAAATTTCTTATAAATGATTTATTACAGGCTTTGTACATGCCTTAAAGTTTATCGTTTGTTTAATTTTTTTCCCAGTTAAATATAGGAACTGAATATTTTCCTAATCCATTACAAAGAAACAAAAATATATGCTTGAATTTCAAAAGAGTGCTTTTATACAATTTAGTTCCGGCAGGTTCGACTTCTCTCCAATTCAGAAATTTAATTTAACAAGATAAGTACATTCCTTATAAAATGTGCTCGATATTCAAATGTATAAATTTGCATTAAATCAAGCATAATTACCTGGAATAGATACAATCTTAAAATTTTATTATTAATAATAGTGAAAAATTTAACTATCATTTGAATTTTAACTTTTCATTCATGATTAAATTTCTAAACTAGGTTATTTCTTTTCCCAGATTATTTACAATAGTGGTGGGTCTTATTTTCATATAAATATACTCACAGTATGTGTGCATACATAAATTAAGCAAATAAAATGAAGTGCGTGGGATACATATATTTATATATGTGATAATAATGCCCCTCCTCATCCATTAATTCTATGCCTTTAATGCTGTCTTTCACCTTCTACAAAAACTGCTATTTCTGTTTTGGGGGCACCTAACTGTCACCTAAAGGAAGTCACCTTATATATGGGCCCCTTGCACAAGTGACAAAAATATTCCTATGTGCGGACATAGAGTCTTTAGAAACGGGTTGGACCAGACGTTACCATCCAATGTCTCTAGTCTTTGAAAATATGTAAATAACTTCCCATCCTTATGTTTCCTGTTACTGTGTTAACCAATTAAAAATAAGAGTATTGGCCATAATGCGTTCAAGTCAAACTCATTTTTCCACTCAGCCGGAATATTCAGTAAGTTTGCTATTACTCAAGCCAGACTATTCAAGACGTCGACTGCTGTAATGTCTCCTTTTGGTTTTGGAGTCATTGTACAAACAAACACACACACACACACGTATATATATATACTAGCTGAAGTACCCGGCGATGCCCGGGATTTTAAGAATGTTTGTTGTTAACCAAAATCAATTTAAAAATTAACACAGTATAAATAACATAAAAAATATATGGGAAATGTTATACACGTCTCAGAATTTCAGCCTTTCATCATTGTAATACTAAAATCTGAAAAGTAAAAATGTCAAATTCTCTAATGTTTGTTAACCAAAATTAATTTAAAACTAAGCACAGCATAAATAACAGAAAAAAAACCTTGTGAAATCTATAAATATAGAAATTTATAATAAACTCCTCAGAATTCAGCTAGAATTATCCTTTCATCATTGGGGTAAAAAAAAGAAGCTGCAATTACAGGTTGAGCAGAAATTTCCAATAGAACAATGATATGACTGCAGCGTTGCCTCTTAAAAAATGAAGTGTTTGATTGAGGGCTGCAAACCATTCAACACCTCTCCACATTTAACTCCTGTAAACATCCTCTACATATTAAATTCCTTTTCTCTCCATAATAAACTCCTCAGAATTTTGGTACATTCAGCCTTTCATCATAGTACCACTAAAAACTGAAACATCCTCTCCAGAAATATAAATTTATTAATTTCAATAATTAAACACACACAAATGTATAAATTACGCAAAAGTTTTTTAACCAACATTTGAATAATTCGTAAATGAAAAAGCATATGAAAATAAAGATAAGAACTTCCGGAATCGAAATTAATTACCCTTAATTTTTAATTAATAAAAAACCAACATAATATGAATAAAAACGATAGTTGTTTAAAACCATATGAAAATAAAGCTATTATAAAGATAATAATAAAAAAAGCATAAGAAAATAATGCTCGCGCATGAAGTTAACGTTACGATATAAAGATAGTAATAATAATATAAACCGCGTGCATAAAATATTTAGCTTTTCAAGCGAAATATATTAATTTTTAGAAAAAAACTACTTTTAATCGAGAAATTAAATACATTGCACAAAATTTTGATTTTACCAACTTTCCACCCTACAATTTACACCCTACTTCTTTTAAATAGGGTGTAAATATAAAGTTTTAACAGCCAATTGAATGTCAGTTAAAAACGATTGTTGTTTAAAATCATATGAATATTACGCTTATTATAAAGATAATAAAAAAAGCATAGCAAAATAATGTGTGCGCATGAAGTTAACGTTACGATATAAAGATAGTAATAAAAATCTATATATATAAAACAGTTCCGTAACAGACTAACTGACTGATTGACTGACTGACATACAAAGTACAGACCAAACCGCTGAACCTAAAGGACTGAAATTTTGCATGGCGATTCTTCTTATAATGTAGGGTGCACTAAGAAAGATTTTTGAAAAATTTTTCTTAGATTTTTTTAAAATTAAATTTTTAATCTGTTTTTGTAACTTTTTTCAAGTTTGCATTTAAAATAACAATTTGAGGGTTGTAAAATTTATATCACGAAAAAGATCATAAAAATTCCTTTAAAACGAAATTCTTTTCGAATCTTTACCTCCATTTTCTAATTTTTGGTGAATTTTTAAAGATTAATTTTTACAATTTAATTTATTAAACGCTGATCACGTGATTTCTTTATCTGGTACTTTAAATAAATTTATCGTCACTTAACAACGAAATAGACAAAAAAAATTTTTTTTTTCTTGCTAATGTGGCAAACGATTGGACATTATCCAAAAAATATTAAAATACAGTAAAAGATATGTTCCTCAAACTGTACTATATTCTTTAGTATGTCCTATTAGATTTAATTTCAATATTTTCTTCTACATTATTTTGTCTATAAAAATATCCCTTACGATTTTTAAAAAAATATATTTTTTTGTCTTATGGTTGGAATACTAAAAGTTTAAAACAGTGGCGCCATCTACTGAACGCCTGTGAATCGAGAGTCGCATCTTTCAAAAGTTGTTGGTTATTTATTAATAAAAGATATTGGAAAGTTCTTGTGGATCTGTAAATATACATGTGGTAACAGTTTTAAAATTTATAAATTATCAACCTACACAGGTGATAATTTATCCGGCGTTGCCCGGGATTTTAAGAATGTTTGTTAACCAAAATCAATTTAAAAACTAAACACAGTATAAATAACATAGAATAAAAAGCATGTGATATGTTATACGCATGAATAAAAAGAAAACCCAACATAAAAAACCATAAATTTACAATAATTTCTTCAGAATCCAGCTAGATTTAGCGTTTCATCATTGGAGCAAAAAAAACCTTAAAAGTAAAGCATAAAATATATACATTTATAATAAACCACTAAAAGCTGAAAAGGAAAAATGTCAAATTGTCTTTAGGAAAGTAAAGAATTTTGAAAAATAAAGCTGAAAAGTAAAAATGTCAAATTGTCGAATGTTTGTTAACCAAAATCAATTTAAAAACTAAATACAGTATAAATAACATAGAAAAGATTTAGCCTTTATCATTAGAGCAAAAAATCCTGAAAAGTAAAACATAAAATATATAAATTTATAATAAACCTACCAAAATCCATTAAAAAACTAAACACAGTATAAATAACATAGAAAAAAAAGTATACGAAATGTTATACACATTAATAATGTAAAAAATAAAATAAAATAAAAATAATAATTTTTAAAAATAATAAAATAAAATAAAAATAATTTTAAAAAAATAATAAATAAAAATAATAATAATAATAATTTAAAAAATAATAAAATAAAAGCTGAAATAAAAAAAACCTCCATAAAAAAGCTGAAAATACAGGTTTAGCAAAATTTGTACGATCCGTATTCGAACCCGCGTCGTGTAACGTAGTAAACGAACGCTTTTACCGAATGCGCCAGAATGACATGCTGCGTTATTGAGTAAATAGGAAGATTACTGGAAAGTTGCTATGGGTTGGTGAATATACATGTATTTATGGAGTGAGAGGAGTTTTAAGTCAGAAATAAATTAGCAGGATAGAAGCTTAGTCTTTAACTCTTCAATAGACACAAAGACATAAGCGAGGGGGTTGCAGTAGCGATTAAAAAAGATTTCGTGACACTTAGCGTGGATGATTCGAATTTTCCATCGCGTGTGATAGTGTCAATATGCCGTTGGATCCGATTTATTTTAGAGTATAAAATCTGACTTGAAAGATTATTATTTTCATTTATTATTCTGGTTTAATATATAACTTGAAACTTTTTGATTTTATTTATTTTTATCTTTTCGCTCGCTGTTTGCAAGCTAACCCTAACGTGGACGCCATATTCAGAGGGATGATTCCACAAAGTGTAACAGCTTACATTTAGTTTCAAAATTGTTGGTTTTTTATTAATTAAAAATCAACGGTAATTAATTTCGATTTTTGAAGTTCTTCAGACCCTCGGCTGATTTTAAAGACGCCTGTATGTAAAATTTCACGATCGTTGCTCCTAAACTGTGGATTTCTATACAATTACAGAGCGACAAACATTCATTTTTATATATTAGATATATATCTACACTCACTTCCAAAAGTTAAGCACGGAGAGGAAAATGTTAATTTCCGTCAGCCAATCAGCATTAAAGAAGCTGAAATTTGCTTCAAAGGTAGAAGGGAGTATGCAAATATGTTCGGTAACAGCCAATCAAGGTTTCGCGTCGAGAAATATGAAAAACATGCAGTCGTATAAGAAGCCGGCATTGTGAAGGGCTACAGGAGTTGCATGTAAGTGCTGATGAAAGGTGTTTAGATCATTCGTACGATTTGTTTTAAAGCTAGACGTGTTTCTATGGCTTCCAGAAGACGAATGGAAGATTCTGAACGCTGTCGGGCTGTCGGACGCAATTAAGTAGGGCAGTCTATCACAGATGTTGCTCTTTTCTTCGGCGTTCATCATTCCGTCATTTCACGATTATGGTAACAATTCCAAACCAGCCAAACAGTTGTCCGAAGACCTGTAGCCGGTCGTCCAAGGGTTACGACCCCCCTCGGAAGATGGATATATTGCTGTTGAAGCCAAGCGGAATCGAAGATCGACCTCCACACGTGTGACATCTATGGCTGCAGCGGCCATTTGTTCTTACCAATGGCCGATATCTGCCACTACTGTTCGACGAAGGCTACACATGAATGGTCTGTACGCCCGGATACCACAAGTTTGTGTTCCTTTATCCGTCCAATCCAGAGGGGCACGGTTAAAATGGTGCCGGCAGCATGTGAATTGGACTGTGTCTGATTGAGGCAACGTTATGTTCACAGATGAGTCCAGATTTGACCTACAACCCGATGATAAGCGTGTAAGGGTCTGGAGGGAACAAGGCACACGCAATTGGCCCGAGAACATCACCGAACATCACGCATTCCGCGGTGGAAGCATCATGGTCTGGGCAGGGATGTCATTGGGATATCGCACCGACCTGCATATCTACAGGCGAGGTTCTGTGACGGCTGGACTTTATCGAGATGAAGTCCTAGACCCCCCGCCCTCTGTGAAAATGTACCCTGCATCAGTTGGTCCTTCTTTCGTTTTAATGGACGATAATGTTCGTCCCCATAGAGCTACCATCGTTGACTTTCTGGAGAGGGAGGGGATTGTGCGTATGGAATGGACGGCTTACTTGCCAGACCCTAATCCAATTGAAAATCTTTGGGATGCCCTCGGCCGTGCTGTATGTAGACGTTTCCCACTTCCAGCCAGTCTTAGAGAATTAGAAACTGCCCTACAGGAGGAATGGAGATTACTGGACTCTGCGGGGGTTGATCACCTTATAACAAGCATGATCACACGCTGTACACTTTGTATGAAGGTGAGGGGTGCTAACATACCCTAATAAAGTCGGTTTTTGTTGTTTTTTTGCATTTAAACATCATTTTGTTAATGACGCAAATATGACGTCATCTTATAATTTATGGAAATTCAATATTTTTTTTTATCTCTATATGTAATTCCTTGGTTTGTTTCATGAATAAACATAGAGCTACTTACTTGCAGCATTTCATGTCAATCAAAGCATTACTTATCCATTTTTTCGCATTTTACCGCTCCGGGCTTAACTTTTGGAAGTGAGTGTATATATATATATATATATATATATATATATATATATATATATATATATATATATATATATACCCAATATGAAAATAAGCACCACTACTAATGAAAATAAGACAGTTATTTAGAATATATATTATATGTATATATTGTAACAAACGTATCCATGTATTAAAAAGTATGTACATCTCAAATTTCCCTAAAAACATGCCTTACAGCGTATTTATTCTTGGAGTTATCAAATCTCTTTTTTTTTCGAGGATATTTTTGTAGGAAGAGGCTCCATACTTTTCCTTTGGATAAATCGAAAAGAAGTCTAAAGAAGTCAAAGTTCTTTTATGAAGTAGGAAGGATATATGCGTGACACAAACATCTTCAAACAGCGCGCAAAAACTTTTATTCAACAACACAAAATTTAATTCTTTTTTTTTCCTTTCAAAAATATTTGCCCAGTTCTTGAGACATCAAAGTAAGACATGACCATCATCATGCTATCTAGAGAGTCCATTGTTTAAAATTCAAACTTTCGGAAGAAATTCTGGAAGTAAAAAGTATGGTCACAGTTTAAATATTTTCGTATCTGTTCACGTGTATCCACAGTGGATAGCGTTTTTGTCATCTTGCATGACATCTTATTTGCCGAGGACTCTCTCCTCTTACGTTTTTAGCTTCAAAAGGAAAAGGGGATCGTTATATTGTCTTTTATCGTTGAGTTTTAATTCAAGCGTATAGCGTCATTTTTTAGCGTAAATCGAGCAAGAGATTTAAGCATTTTTCTAATTTTAATATGAAGAAAGAATTTGTTTTTCTTTAATTTTTTAATATCGATCCAAACTTTTGATTTAAGTAAAAATATATAACTGGTTGAATTACATTTGCAATGAATTGAGATTGTAAAGGTTGTACAGGAATAATTTTTCTCACATAACTGAATTTACTTGGCGGTGCATAGGTCAAATGCTAAGTGAAACTCCATATGTAAAATCAGAAGTTATTGTTACTAAACTCAAGCGTATGAAAAAGAGATATAATACAATCAATTTATCAAATTACACCTGAATTACCAAAGATCCCTAACTTGAAAAATAACGTGCTTCTAAATAACGTACTATATTCACAGAATTGTTGATTATTGTAGTAATTAATGAACGGTTGTTGCCCTAAAACATGTACAATCCAAATACCATACAAAATCAATTTTAGAGAGATTTCAATGAAACAGCACTTAATAATTTAAACGGGGTTTAAGAACATAAGAATAAAATTCAATAAGTATTCACTTTTTCTTTTAAAAAAAGACATTCATTAGATTACGACCCATGTCGGTATTCTTTTGGACTATTAAAGTTTAATTTTTGGTATTTAAATTATCACTAACTAAACAATTGGTAAAATACTTATTGTGCAAATATTTTTTCTTTGCAATGCATGGATGAACCACAAAATGGATAACCGAGAATTAAGAGTATATTCAGGGTTACCACCTATATCCGTTACACTCCCCCCCTTAACTTCTAAACGGTGACAGATTAAGCCATAAAGTTGGTATCTAGGTATAGTAAAAAGGCTATGCGCTACTCGATGAGACAACTTACAACGCTATCTATCGGCAAATTTTGGAATCAGTGTTTTTATCTCAAAAACGGTACGAGATATGAGGAAAAAGTCAATTACAAAGTTGTTCAACATCATCGATTTAGTGAGAAAAGATACATTTAGCACATTAATACATAAAACAGAATGTAGAAAATGAACATTTGTTTGGTCAAGGTTTTCGAAAATTGTTATGTCATAAAGAGTGGCAGAAAGAAACTGAGACACTTTCCTATCTTCAGGATCATTTATTTACGTTTATGAAAATGCTCTCCATTAGCCACTGTACACATTTGCACTCTGGACTGGATTCTCTGGTCTTTTCGGGCTTCCGTCGCGTTTCACGACGCCATAGTGTTGAAAATCACGACCAAACAAATGTTCATTTTTTACATTCTGCTTCGAGTATTAGTGTTCGCAAGCTGTCTTTCCTTACTAAATAGATGTATCCTTTTTCCCGTATCTTGTACCGTTTATGAGATAAACACAATAATTCCAAAATTTGCCGATAGAT
The DNA here is from genome assembly GCA_907164885.2 of Dolomedes plantarius. Classification (NCBI taxonomy): domain Eukaryota; kingdom Metazoa; phylum Arthropoda; class Arachnida; order Araneae; family Dolomedidae; genus Dolomedes; species Dolomedes plantarius. Next base: position 102,078,394 of record OU015492.1, on the reverse strand, counting down.
GGCATTGTAAGTTGTCTTATCGAGTAGCGCATAGCTTTTTTACTATACCTAGACAGCAACTTTATGGCCTAAGCTAACACCGTTTAGAAGTTAAGGGGGGGGGGGGTGTAACAGATATAGGTGGGAACCCTGTATATCAAATTGAAATTAGATTAATGAATACATTTGTAGCATTAAAGACGCTCAAAGTAGTAAAAATAAGTTTACGCTTTAATTAAATGCCAAAAATTAAAGGAATCTGATATTATAAACTCCAATGAAGCTTCACTTCCTCTCCATGAAAAATACATAGAAGCGGGATTAAAGGTATGAATTAAACACAAAAAGTTCGAAATTCGTGTGCGACAGGAAAACTTATAACTTGTTCACACTGAAACAAGAAGGTTACGTAGTGTCAGCGTGGAAACATTTTAACCAATCACAGAACATTCATTGACCACGTGATACGTCTAACCAACCACAAGTAATAATCTCAAAGCCAACGAAATAATGCAACGCAGTGCTCCGAATTCAACGTGAAAACGGTTTTAATACATCAGTCATTACTTAGGGTTTTATTTTCTGGCAGCGAAGGGATGGAAAAAAAACTCAATGTAAGCAATAGAAAAATATAATTTTTTCTAGATGATTATCAAAAAAAAAAGCAAACTTCTTTACTCAAGCAAATTCAGAAAACTAGGAGATATTACTTGAAATAGGTAAAAAGATTTAAAATTAAAGGAAACAAAATAAAATTATGAGGCCACTTGTGTAAAAATATTATGTCTCCCAAAATTCATGTATTATATTTCAAAAGAAATCTAGATTTACTGTAAGACGTTTGTGACTGCAGGGGTGACTTTGTCACACATAGTAATTTTTTCGTATTTCGGATCTTGCGCCACGCCCGTAATACCGGGTAGACAAAGAACAACACCAACAGCTTTTCCGACATACAAAGACACCTAGTGGCCAGTGTTCGAAGCTTCTGCGCGCCATTTGTCTTTGCTGGCCAGTGTATTCTTCAAACCTGCTGTCAAGCTATTGAATCAAACTTCGGAAACTTTGTGTGCTGAAGGCTAACACCTCATACAACCAGATACCACAGGTAATTATTTTTTATTGTCAATATGTTGGTTAGATTGTGGAGCAATATAACTTTTTTTCTAGTGATATTTCCGAGAGATATGAGAACATAACCTAAATATCGAAAGGTGACGGGGTTACTTTGTGACACATTGACATTGTCACAAAATTACCCGCAAAGTGGACCCAACTCCTCCAGCCGCTCTAAGTTACATTTTCCCGTCCTCAAACATATCACTGGAGAGAAAGAAGTATTGACTATTTGGAAAAAAAAATCCCCGAAGGAGCAGAGTGTGCCGACCGACGAATTTCCTCATCTTCTCAAAGAACTGATGGCTGTCCTGGGCACCCGACGTCTCTTTTATGTCAAAGATATAGATAAATCTATCCAATATTTGTAATAGGTATATATAATTGCGTATCAAGCTTTTGAAAACAGTTTTACTGTCTAAATTTGTGTCAATTAACTTTTCCTCTTGGATTTCAAGGCAAAAACACAGATGTCACAAAGTAGCCCCACGCGGCGAGGGCAACTTTGTGACACCCTTTAACTTAAATTTCTCAATGGTAATTAAGGAACGGGGTTAGCGCAATACATTACTACGTAAGGAAAGGATGTACAAATGTTTTTCAATTGTATATTTTGGGCTGCTTTTAAAACTGATCGGCTGGTACAGGAAAAAACTTAAAATTCGTCACAAATTAACCCCATCTTAGGGTATTCTAAAACACTAACACCAATCTCTTGAACACCAATCTCTTTTTTTAAAACCTTCCCAACATCTTTACTGTTTAGAAGGTCCTTGTTGTATCGCTTTGTAGGATATATTATACACTGCTTGACAATTGCTAAGGAACAGTCACATTTTTTGGAATATTTCATAATATTCATTGATTGAAGAAATGAAACTTAGTACATATCTAGTACAGATACTGTGCATTATTTATTATGCAAAATAGTACAGATTTCGCTACATGGAAGATAAAGAAAACAAAAAGCAAAAAAGATGCTCTTTGGAGCATTTCCAAACTGCCATGAAAAATTGGTCTTCCTGCCAGAATGAAACAGTTATGAGTACCTTAGTAAGGTGTGTGACCTCCTCGGACACTAGTACACATTTTGCATCTACTTTTCATGCTGTCTACTAAAGTATTGAGGAGTCCTTGGGGGATGTTATACCACTCCTCTCTCAAGGCGATTTTCAGTTCTTGCATGGTTCGGGGAGGGCGAGTTCTTTGAGAAACACCTCTGCCAAGAGCATCCCAGGCATTCTCTATAGGATTTAGGTCAGGAGAGTAAGCAGGCCATGTCATGTGTCCATTATTTTCACTTTCTAGTGTGTCTGATACTTCAGCGGTCCTGTGTGGGAGCGCATTGTCGTCCATAAACAGAAAATATGGACCTACCGCACCCCTAAAATTATGAACATGATCCAGAATAATCTCTCTGCAATACCGCTGCAATGTAATGGTACCTCCCTCAAAGATGTGAAGCGGTGTTTTGCCATTGTGCCATAATGCCTGCCCACACCATCACGCCTTGGCCATACCAATGGTGTTCCTGAACATTCTGTGGTGTATAACGTGTTCCCCTCTCTCTCCATACTAACTGGTGGACAGAATCACTTGTCACGGTGAAACGGGATTCGTCAGAGAACATCACACTGGACCACTCTTGCTGACCCCAACCATATGTTCCTTACACCAACGTAATCTTTCTCGACGACGGCGTGGTTGAAGTGGGATGCATTGAACCGGCTTTCGTGCATACAAACCAACCTGATTTATTCGCCTAGATATGGTTCTGGCTGATACATTTGTACCAGTAGTGGTTGCAAGGTATGCAGCTTTCTGACTAGGAGTGAGATGTCTGTTCCTTTTCGCCACTAGGGATACAAATATATCCTCATGAGGTGTGGTATTCCTTCCACGACCACCGGCATGCTTTCGCATAGCATTTCCACCTTCAACGGCCTTTTTAATCTCGATATGACACTTTTGGCCACTCCCATTACTCTGGCCACAGTTGTGACACTTTGTTCTGCTTCGAGCCGTCCAACTGCTCGTCCACGATCGTACGCACTCAAATCAAGTCTAGCAGACATTTTGCACTTAATTATTGCCGCACCACTCTGATTTTCACAGAAATAACTTCCAACAACCTACGGCGCTATTTTCGTCAAACACCTAGCTGCATGAACTTTCGAATGAATAAAGAGTTTTCATGCACTTCCTTTTTATACAGATAACAGGTCCTGCCCTATTACGCCCTATGCTTTTCATTTTACTGTGATTGGTCTGCTGTCGGGAACGATAAATTGAAAATACCAGTTGTTCCTTAGCAATTGTCAAGCAGTGCATTATACTCTAGTGTGAAGGACGTTGATCTCTTTAATGGATCATCACCATACATTTTGTCACATTACCATGTCTTACTCACAGTCTAGAACATTTCATCTGCTCTACAAATAAAAAGAAAGTAAATGATGCATTTATAAGGCCACTTTTGTTTTTCTACTCTTCTGCATTACTCATATAATGTACCTACTCGCCAAATTTCTTGTGTTGGTTTCATCATGCAAAATCAATATCTGTGTTTCACCACTACAATGGGTTTATTTTAAATATCTGCTTTAACTAACTTTATTGTAAACTCCAAGAAAAGGTTCTTGCAACCTATCTGTCCATATGTATGTGTGTGTGCATGTCTATCGAGAGAGAGGAAAAATTGAATGCAACAAGTGAAATAGAGAAAGTATTCATACCCATGAAGAAAAAGACATAAAAGGACAGGGATATACAGATGGTGGACAAAATAATACGAACACCTGTGAAATAATAGAAAATCTTTATTAATAGGGGGTTGGACCACCCTTTGACTGAAGTACAGATTTAATGCGACGTGGGTTAGATGCATAAAGGTCATGGACAATATTTAAAGGAATATTAAGCCATTCCTCCTGCAGAGCAGTCTCTAATTCCGAAAGTCCGGATGAAGGTGGAAATCGGGAACGAAGTTTGGACTCATTTTTGGAAATATTGCCATAAATGTTCAATAATATTCAAGTCGAGACTGAGGGGGCCAGGCGAGATGTTCAACTGAATCGTCATGCTCTTCAAGCCATTCTTGAACACACCTAGCAGTGTGGATAAGGGCGTATTCGTCTTGAAAAAGCGGTCGCTCTCCAGGGAATACAGTCTGGACAAAAGGATGGACATGATCCCCTAGAACACTTAGATAGTGATTGGATTTGATCCTCCCATGCAGAATAACAAGTAGCCCAAGACCGCGCCAAAATACCGCACCCCCATGCTTCACAGTCGGCAAGAGGCATTCAGGATGAAACGCTTCTTTGGGCGTTCTCCAGACACAAACTCGTCCGGTCGTCTGAAATATGGTGAATGACGATTCATCTGACCATATTACCTGTTGCCACTGCTGTGGGGACCAGCCTTTGTGATATCTGCACCATTGGCGTCGCTTGAAAGCATTAGTTGCTGTCACCAAGGGTTTACGAATTGCCACTCTGCCATAAATGTTCGCAGCATGAAGTTCCCTTTTGACAGTTTTTGTTGAAACGGGGTCCTGGAGATTACTGTTCATTTCGGATGTTATCTCGGATAACGATTGCTTGTGCTTTCGGGCTACTATGCGCTTCAAGACCCGTCTATCCCTATCAGCAAGCTTGGACTTTCGGCCACTGTTGTGCTTTGAAGACGTCATCTTACCCTCTTTCGTTTACGCTGTCATAACGGCTGATACCGTACTCCTTGCAAACCCCAAAAGGTTTGCTGTTTCCGTAACCGATGTTCCACTTAAACGCGCTCCAACTATTATTCCTCTTTGGAACTCTGACAGGTCTGGCATTTCAACTTATCACAGACAGTTCGATAGAAGCATGCAACGTAGGTGACTGCTGTTGAGAGACTGATACCTTCCTCTTCACGCTCACTAGGTGGCAGACTTCTGTTGCAGGTGACGCGGCTGTACTGCAGGTGTGAAATACGTCATACTTTTTCACAGGTGTTCGTATTATTTTGTACTCCATCTGTATATATATATTTGTGTGACATGCACAGAGATACAATTGAAGAATAATAAATTTATTAACAAGCAAACCAGAAATTTGAATTAAGTTATATAAATAATTCTCAATTCCTAGAAACCAAGCATTTTAATCCCTAAATCGTTTAATCATGGGCCATAGCACACATTTATATTATGATTCGGCTCTAATACTGACTGAAACGTATGCTATGTAGAGATGGAAATGAATTTCTTATTGATTTCTAATTAAACGAAAAAGAAAATTTTAAGAGAGGAAATACAGTGATTCAATAAGATGTCAGCTTGAACTTTAAAGATGCATACATTCATTGTAATCCACTTCTGTAAATCCAGCTTCTCATTTTGTTTTCGTCACATCTGTTCACATTCTGATCTCTCACATGTTGTTTCATTTCTTAATCCCTATAAACCACAAATGTTTTCCCATATATTTTTTCTTTTAATTTTCAACATTTCCAGATCAAATTATTCGCAGACTATTCTTAGACACCCCATGATTTCATTAACTTTCAATGTGAGGCATAATTAATTTATCTTTAAAGAATTTATTCGACTGTAAATTAACTATTAAATTGTTTCCAAACCATGTAAAGGAATTAATATATCCATCAAATTCGCTGTCGTTTTATATTACGTTTCATTTAATGGATTTAAGAAATCCCAAAAGGTATGAATAAATAGATTTTTATCGCCTCATTTTCATTGTTACAAATATCGTATAACTTATTATTCTCTGTTAGTTTGTTGTGAAACAAATATAGGAAGATATATTTGATATGCATTATTCAAATCATCCTGTTATGTACTTGTCTATAACAGAACGGTATTCAATTATGACAAGCAACCAACAGTGAATTATATCTCCGGGGTAATTATTAAAACTCGTATTAAATAAAAAAAAGTTTTAATATTCAGAAGTTTATTCACAAGGAAATTTTCCTCTTATTAAATTTCCTCTTATTAGCAAAGTTGTGGACTCTAGCTATTATGTAAATATTATAATACCGATTTTATATTTCTCAATTGTGTGAAGTAAATATGTTACTTGAATTTGTATGTGTCCATTACATAATAGACGTATTCAATGTGGATTTGCTTTGAATAACTAAGATAAATATTTGTATCTTGATTATTGACTTCTAATTCAGAAGATTTTAATGTTTGTTTGTTTAGGCCGATTTGTATTAGCTTCAAACTCTAGGTCCCTGTCTGTTTCGGCCTACTGAATTAAAATGGGGTCTTAAAGCAGAAATATAATCCAATCGACGGGCCAACCGACTTGTCATCTTTTCAATCGCTTGAAACAGTAAGGCTCTGTTCTCACTGCAGTTGGTTAGCGTAAGCGTAAAACTATTGAAACATATTTAACCAATGACAAACCTCCAAACAATCACCAACAAAATTGTTAAGGCCTATGATTGGTTTATTTCCGTCTCAGCGACATTTTTCCTTTTACGCTTACGCTAACGGACTGCAATGTGAACAGGTCCTCAAGGCGACAGAAACTCATCAACACAAATACGTATTAACCTTTCATTTGCAAATATAGACACCTCCCGCTTACCCAGTAGCCTGGATATTAGGAATTGCTTTTTATATGGGCTCACCAACAAGTCATAGCTGAAAAGTTCGCTCGAGGGAAAAGAATATCAAATGCGAAATTCCTCTAAATGTTTACTGTTGAATAGACACTCCTCCAACCCACAACGGAAAAAAAAATCCGTGTCGAATCACTACGACTCGATTATGGTCTAGAGGACTGCACTTTGCCAGACACCAGTAAAAATTTAGAAAAATTTCGATTTTAAAATTATTTTCCCACTTTCCTAATTATAATTAGGCAAGAGGGAAAAGAAGTTTCGATAATCATCGTTTAAGCCTTGTTAAGGAGACCCTGACAAGGACGAAACACGTGTCCTAAGCTCCTTAGTACTCTGGTGGGGCTTATATTACAAGTGTGGTTCCTCCCACAACGGTATTTACTATGCATTTTGTCACTCTTACTTGTAGTCCATCTGGTTTGGGAACTGAACCCTATACCTCCTCACAAGATAAATTTATTTAAAATACATACGAGTTAATCTACTAATGTTCAAGATTGCAAACAACATTTGAAAAAAAAGAAAATTAATAAACCTTCCTCATTCGCCGGTATTATGGGAACAAGAAATTCAAAATCTTTAAAAATTTATCTACATCTCTTGACCTCCATATCCTCAATTTAACATATTGCTGACAGGGGCTTTTAGGGAGAACTTGACTCGTTTAACCACCTATGGTTAAAGATTTGAAATAAAGTTATCCAAAAGAGGCTTAAAATTGTGAACTCCTTCTCTATTGAGTTTAAAAATTATCATTTAAACGATGCTTAGAGAAAATTTGTTTGCCTTCCCTTTAATCATACTCATCAGAACTACAGCTCAAGTAAATAATAAATTGATCATTAATCTCGCCAATAGGTCGATTTTTGTTTGTCCCATGAATATTATTAAACAAATAATTTTTTTCATCCCGATTTTCAACTTCTGTATATTATAAGTTTTAGTATGGGTTTTATGTAATTTTTCCTTTGTGTGTTGGCTTAAATTTATTTCAGACAAAATCAGGTACACACACAAACAAACAAAAAAAAATCATGAACTCCGTTTCTTCATTAATACTTTGCGTATTATTAAGTTCAATAATTTCTCTACTCGTAGACATTCCTGTATAGTCTTCCAAAAAGTTGATTGAATACCATTATCCTCTTGAAACTGTCACAGTAAGTTTCGCTTTCGAATTCTATCACAAATGGTGTTGGGAGTATACTAATATTTAGCCATGAGAGATGCAAGTTCATTTCTACTAATGAACTAGCAACAACTTTTTTCTCATCTCTAAGTATGTTACTGTCTTCAATCGGACAATCCAAATATCAGCATGTTATTCACTAAAAATATTATCTCAGTAAATGGAAAAAAAAAAAAAGACTACAGCTTCCTTTTTAAGGGGTTCCGGGACACATTTTAATTTTTTTTTTTTTTTATTGAGTTAAAATTCTGAATTTTTTTGTGGTGGTTTACCATATAATTTGTAAATAAAATCACATCCTAAAACTTCTCAAAATTTTTTTAAATTTATTTAAATTTAATTTTTTTTAAAGTGGAGTAATATAAAATCGGTATAACTCAAAATATTAATTGTCAAATTTCAAAATTTTTTCATTTAATTAAACAGAAATATATAATTTTAATTTTGATTCAGCATTTTTTTAAAATATTAATTTTAAAAACAATTAAAAATATTTAGTTTAAAAATTTCAAAAAAATGATGTAACTTATTTTTAAAAAATCATATTTTCAAAAGTAAATAATTTTTTCAAATTTGCTGAATCAAAATTAAAGTAAAATAATTGAAAAAGACATGTTCCAAGTTTGAATCATTTATCTATAACAATATAAAGACGAGAAATGTTAAAAAACCCATGATGCAGAAAAACGCATTTAAAGGTTTAAAAACAAAGATTGGGAGTTATTAGGATGTTGCAAAAAATAAATATTAACTCCTGTTCTAATTAAGATAGAAACATAATTTAAACATCATTTTAAGCGAAAAAAAAAAACAAAATGTTTTAATGCAATAATTTTGTTTTGAAAATTTAAAGAATTTTGTTTTTAGGACCCCCTTAAATATCGAACTACACCAAACAGACAAAATACTTATGAAAAAAGAACAACAAATATTATCGGTGGCTTGGTTCTAAAAGAACCAATGTCATTTTTTTCAAATTTTGAGTTATTTATACCAAAAGTTTCCATTTTAGTAAATCTTTAATTTTAAAAAGGCCAATGTCAAATAACAAACACAAAGAAATTATATTTCCATCATAATAACAGCCAATATAATAAGATGCAGTATTTTTAGATCTAAAAAGAGCCAAAGGCATACATGTCTTATATAAAATAGTAACAGATGAAAAATTTTTATATCATAAAAAAATGTTTTTTTCACTAACAAGTAAAAATGAGCAAGTAAAAAAATAATAATGTGGCGCGTAGTATAAGAATTATATAACATTCAGCAAAATTTTCAATATCTTTGAATGTCTTTTTTCTCGAAACTAACAATTTTGATATTGTACCTTTTAGAACCAAGCTACAATTATAATCGTAATGTAATCTGTTCATCATAATCAACAATGTTATAAAACTGCTCCCTTTAATTCTTTAATAAGTGCAGTAGTCTTTGCACATGTACAAACGCTTATAACATTTGAATAATGTTTGGGTATAAGATCAAGAGTTTAATCCTGACAGGTCAACAGTGAGTTAATAAATACATTTGACCTCATTTAAGAAAGAAAACTAAAACACTCAACACGAGACAAAGAGGTTTTTACAATGCATGTACAACAAGGAATTGAAATTGTTAGGTACCCAAATTGCAATAAAATTTATAAAAATTTTAAAAAAGTAGTTATATAATGTGCTGTGCTATATTTTATAAACTATGATAAGTTTTTTTTTCGAGCAATAAACAGCAAAATTCTTAAAAAGTTCCCATTTGATTATTCTTGGCAAACTCGAGAATAATTGAACCCACGAAAGTTAAATCCGCTATTGGAGAAAGTTCTTTTATGTTGTAAGGCTGCACGCTCACTAGCCATCATAATCTTGCAGTTTATTTTTACAAGCGATTCCTAAAAAAAGATTCGAATGAGAAATATTATTAAAACACACGCGATGAATCAGCTTGCTGAATATTACATTTATCAATATTATGTCAAAAAGGCTTTTAAAACACACATCTTTGACTTTTTAATCTGCATTACAATTTAACTGATTTTACTCGTAGTATTTATACTTAACAAATATTGTACTATTCACCAATAAAAAAAATATCCTAAAATGTAGAATATAATACTACTGCATAAACAGTTCACTCTTCGTTAGAAAATATTTTTTTAAGATTAAAAAATTTCAACTAGAAAGAGAGAGTAACATGAGTTAGGTAATTTCAAGATTTTAGTTATGCGAGATCATTGTTTTGTTTCATTTTTCCCCAATATTGCAAGTGAAATGTTTTTAATCATTAAAACAATATCTATATTAAGGCATTGTGATGTAAGAAGTATCCTAGTAACAGATCCAAGTGTTTTTATTTTCATGGTTTGATAGTTTAAATTACATATGCTTGATTTAACTAGTAAGAATTATTGGTAGTGCCCCACAATCTGTAAAAAAAATCTAAACATTCTGAACGTTTAACGATACACTGGCTAATAACATTTTTTTACATGGGTCAGATTACTTACAACCATGAAAGGAATAATCTAGCCCTTCTTATCGCATAATGCCGGAAGTGAAACTATATTGAACATGTTAAGAACATATTTCCCGTATCTCTTTGATCAATTACTCTTTATATGGCTTGCATTACAGCCTTTAAAATTTATGTTCTGGGGAAAAACTTGTTACGAAGATCTTTTTTTCAGGTTTGAAAGTATATACAAAAAGGAGTGTATAAAGTAGTTTAACATTTCCGCAAGTGAGTTAAAATCATTCTTACACTGGTATCCAAAAGTTAAGCATGATAAATAGAAGAATGAATATTTGACGAACAAAAAGCCAGAATGGAACGAAACTTGGTATGCAAGTGTAATAATATAATATAAGTACAACAAAGCAAAAAACAAAGATAAAAGAAATACATAAAGAAATTTTCTTTTTCGAAAAGCTGCAAAATCTGGATTTCGTTTTTCGTAGACAAAAGCTAAAAAAAATTATACATAAGCATTAATAAGGAGTAAGATCCCCTTTTGCAGTCACACAAGTGTAACATCTATTTCTTCTGCGTTCAATGAGGTTGTTAATGAACTGTGCGGATAAAACGTCTGTGAACCTCAACTTCTTTGGTTCGATTCTTCAGGACGTTAACGGTAGTAGGTTTAGCACCACACGAGTAAATACTCACAATATTTTATTTTCGCTAACACATGAGCACTACACTCAAAACGTATTAGCACTACATAACTTATTTACATTAATATTTACAATTAACTAACTACTTCAGTCATCTCACTATGACTGCTGTCAAACAAAAACCTAGTGCGTCTACCCACGCACGCTATCTGCTCTCCACAGCTCCCTCGAGTCAACATCAGCAGACTGCTCTAACAACACCCCAACGCAGATTAGCCCTGAGAATTCCTCTCCGAGTGATGCGTCCGCACAGGGTTATCCCTCCCCCCATCAGTGGTAGGGCGATAAGGCAAGGCGAGGCGCGGTAGACACGACACAGTCCCACTCCTGAAGTAGAGGTTTTCAGTTTCAGAATGGCTCTTAGTTAGGGCTGACGGTATGCAGTTCGTTTCCCTGGTGCATCCAATAAATACTAAATGAGATTCATACCCGAATACTTTGATGGCCACTTCATTCGCTGGATATTTTCAATTGATGAAAATCATCGACCAGGTGGCAGTAGTAGGGGAGAGCATTATCGTCCATGAATATGAATTTACGACCCGCGGCACCTCGAAAAAGTCGAACATGAGTTCCCAGTATTTCGTCTTTCGTACCTCTCGTTTTGATCCTCTGTTGAAGATGTGGAATTCTGTACGCTCGCTCAGCATGATGCTTGCCAATACCAAGACTCCACCACCTCTATATTGGTCCCTTTCATTGATGTCAAGGGGATGGTTACGTGCTCCCCTTTCTCTCCATATAATGGTACGACGAGATCACATTACAAATCAAATCGTTGACTCTTCAGTGTAGGGAAAATGGCCCCACTTATTTAGAATACAGTTTCGATTTTCTCGGATCCACTGTATCTAAACGCGCACACCTTTGGATTGATGGGGACACAAACCGCTGGACGTGTTACATAGAGAAAACTTGCCCTGAGTCTCCGATTAACAGTTCGTTGTGAACCTCTTTGAACAGAAATGGCTGTCAGCTCTGCAGAGAGTTCACTTGCAGATATTTTTCCTGTGACGTCGTGTAGTTTATACCAAATAACATTCCCACCGATAGGTTGTTAACCCTTGGACGACCTTGTATTGTTTATCGTCTAATGTCTCGAAATATTCTATCTTGAAATATTCTCTAATCTGACGATTACACATTGTGACACATTCAATACTTTGGGAACTTCGGTCTGGGACTGTCCTGAATACATCATTCCTATGACAAACCCTTGAATAAAAATTCAATTTGTCTTCTTTGTGCTATAATCGGTTCCTCATCAACTATGATAAGACCACTTTTAAGGGCGCGGTGGCCCAGTTGGCAAGAGCAGCAGGACAGTAATCTGAACGTACTTGGTTCGATGCTCGTCACTGCAAATCCACCGCCGTGTTCACTAATGGTGGCCGGGGCATGTAAAATAGGTCGTGGCTGCAATGTCCTCCAAGTTCTCAAATTTTCCTCTGGAGGTTCGGGGTCAAGTGTTCTGGTCTCGTCACTTGACTCGGTTCAAAATTACGGGACCGGTCATTTAGCCAAGTCGTACTCCGACCCTTGTGGGGCTAATTCAAAACAGGACCCGCCCCTTTCAGCCCAATAGCTTATGAGGACTTGGTGAATGGAACCTCCAAGCAGGAGGCATTAACAACAACAACAGACAACTTTTCACAGGGAATGCAAGAAATTTAAATGAGATGTGCCTCTTACAGTAAGCTGTATCTATGCAGTTTTGAGCTTAACTTATTTTTGTAACTTATTTGAGCACATTTAATTAACTGATAAAATATGCATGTACACGAAAATTGGATTAGATTAATTGGTAACCAACATGCAAATTTATTCTATTCTGTTTCCGTTAACCCCTTATATTTAACGTTTTATTAATTAGGCATAACTTTTGGACACCAGTGTAGTTGAGAAATACCTGAACGTGAGAGATTTCTGTTACAAGATACTAAAAAAACCTCTTACAATGGAAATAATGACACTTTTTTACATGCACATATTTCAGTAATAAGGTGCTTCACTCTCTCCGTAACCTCACCTTTCAAACTAAAGAAAAATATAACGAATATAGTTATTTTCATAAATGTAAAACTGTTGATATTTATGAGGAAAACTTTGAAAACAACGCAGTGTGAACAAATTGTAAAAGTTGGTCTGAATTTTCTTATCTGTGGCAGAAATTTTCATAAAAATCCATTTACTTGAGATAAAAAGCTGTTCATATTGAATAGTGGTTAGAGTCGTAAACGTCTACAAAGTGATCTTGGGTTCGATTCCTTGTTGAGGCATGGGCGTTCCTGTGCTGGCCCTTCCAGCATGTAGTTAAAGTTTACTTATACAGTGCAACCATAACAAAATAGCCAATAAATTTCGTGGTGAGAATTCCTGAATGGCCACAAAAACAAACAAAAATATGCCGGCTGGTTTGGTGGGAAAAACAACCAGTCTGTAAAAATTAATCGAACATCTTAAATTAAAAGAAAAAAAAAGTAGTATAATTTACCAGGACTGAAAGTTATTAATAGTGATACATATTGCTTATCAATATAAACTAGAGCAGCAATAAACTATATGGGTTTGAATTTCCCGTCTTTTAAATGTTCTCGAAGATCGCTGTCAAGGTGGCTAAGTATGTCTGAAGTGTTAGTTTACAGCATTCCTTTTATAGGCGTATTCTTATTCCAGATTTTTATTCATTCGAGTTATTCTGTGTGTTGGAATAACAAAAGTCCAATTCGCAAGACAATTTCAGCTAACCGAGTCTACTCTCAAAGGAATTTTAGCAAGCAAAGAGAAAATTCTTGAAGCAGCACAAAAATTTGGTTTGAGATCCAAATCCAAACGGCAGAAAATTCAATGTGGCCGATCAGAAGAATTTGATAAGGCAGTCCTGCAATGGTTTCATCAAGCAAGAGCGTCTAACAATACAATTTCCGGAGTGATATTTATAGAAAATGCTATTATTCTGGCAGAAAAGTTTGGAATGCAAAATTTTCAGGCTTCGGCTAGTTGGCTAGCAAAGTTCAAAGAAAGATACGGACTTGAATTTAATAGCATATCTGGCGAAAGTGGCTCCGTAGATGAAAAAAATAGTGGAAGAATGGAAAATAGTGCTGAAGGGGATATTAGATGGATAAGATAAGAAGAACATATTCAATGCAGATGATACGGGCCTGTTCTACAATATGGTGCCTAATAAAACCTTAACGTATATGGGCGAAAAGTGCTTTGCTGGAAAACACAGTAAGGAACGATTGACTGTTTTACTGTTCACTAATTCGGATGGATCTGAGAAATTTCCACCACTAGTTATAGGCAAATCAAAGCTACTAAGGTGTTTTAAGAATATCACCAGGAAACCTTGTCAGTACCGCAATAACAATAAAGCGTGGATGACATTAGAAATTTTTATTGACTGGATTAGAAAATTTGATGCAAAAATGCATCAAGAAAAGAGAAAAGTTTTACTTTTAATCGATCGATGCACTGCACATACTCTAAATATCTCTGGACTTACAAATTTGACTATCCATTTCTTACCAGCTAATTGCACTAGCAAGTTGCAGCCTGGGTATCATTCGCAGTGCGAAAGCATACTACAGAAAGTCTTTAATTAGGAAATTAATAAACAATTCGGTGGACAGTATAAAAAATAGAAAATTTACTATCTTGGAAGCAATGCACATGATAACATCATCATGGAAAGAAGTTTCTTTATCCACATTAAAAAACTGCTTTCGCGTTGCTGGAATTCACAAAGAAGTTGTAGTGGAACTGCAAAGTACGGATGTAGAAATCAACGAAGATGACAATACCCCTGAAGAATGGAGAAGTCTTGTTGAAGATGAGGATGTTTCAATTCAAGATTTCTACGATTGTGATGAATCTGTTTTAACAACAGATTACAGAAATGTAGAACAAATTTATGAAGATACTGTAAACGAAAACACAGTGTCAGACGAAGAAGATAAAGTTGAAGACATGGAAAACGAGACACTGCCACCGTCTTACACAAATGCAATTTCTGCTCTAGATGTTCTCCGAGGCTATATTACATCGAAAATGGAAGGTGACTCATTTTACGTTTTCGAAAATCTGGAAAAGAGAATTACGAAAACAAGGCGAATGAAGCAATCAACACTTTTTTAATTTTTTAAAACGCAATTTATTGTGTACTCTTTTTTTCAATGTAAT